>CM054143.1:53890040-53895040 GCA_028751875.1 Rapana venosa | reverse complement strand
TACAAGATTTCCGTTCTTTGGACAACGATATATCAAACAATCAATCCCCCCAAAAAAAACTTCCCTGAAGTCAGAATGCGGCTACCTGAAGGGTGGGAAAAAACGGCCGCATCCTATGCAATAATCTCACCATTAGTAAATGTTGAAGCTCTAGCCAAGGATTGAAATTTAAAAAAGTCATGGTAAAGCTAGAAGATGGAATAATTCAATGACAGCATCTGAAGCAGTATTAAGAACCATGCCTTTGGCCCAACCTGACCAGAGTCTCTATGTTTGTCCGTCGTGTCCGACGATGACCTCCAAAACAGCAGAGGAGGCAGCTGCTGTTTTGGAAACTGAGCAGAAATTTGATTATAGTGGAGATGCCTTGTCCACAGCACATCCCACTCTCTCGGTCAAGTGGGCATAAGGACAGTCAGCGTTGGAGATGCTCTCCAAAGGCCAACCAGCCCCCAGGGCTGCAGCACATAAGGACTGTGCGAGTCAAGCCTCCTAGTCAGAGATTCATAGTCGATCACTAAAGACTAAGCTGTAAAGTGGAATTCCATGAGTGGAAAAGCCACTGGTCATACAGCCTCTCACGCTTTGCCCCGCGTCAATGTTATAATCAAGAATGGATTAAAGCCGCGACTGAGAGCAACAATCCACAAGACGCTCAGTCAATTTACTTGGCCACGGCAGATTTCTCTCCGTGATTCCTTACTGAGACAAACGTGTTCGCCACATTAAGCCATGCATTTCAACACTAGTTTATTTTTCTTTTGTTTGTTTTTACAGTTGTATTTGTTTACCTATCTAAGTGCACCTAGCGCATGTTTGTAATCACTGAAGATTGTTA
Organism: Rapana venosa; assembly: GCA_028751875.1. Taxonomy (NCBI): domain Eukaryota; kingdom Metazoa; phylum Mollusca; class Gastropoda; order Neogastropoda; family Muricidae; genus Rapana; species Rapana venosa. The sequence continues at coordinate 53,894,202 of CM054143.1, read as the reverse complement.
TTAGAGGTGCTGAGGGCAACAGTATCCAGCTCCCTTCAGATGAATGCTCTGTTCAGAGATCGTGGTCAGGCACTGAAACTTCATCTTCTGTGGTTCCTTACAATGACACACAGTTGTTTTTTTCCCCTCATTTAGAATTGCCAATTGAATTCTCAAGAATAGTTTAACATTCTTGTGGACGACTTAAGCTGCCATCGAAAGATGATAATGAAAACGGGAAGAAATAAGAGTTAACAGTTGTTTTTAGAAAAAGGTAAAACTTTATTTAAAAGAAAAATAAGCACCTAGAGCATCTTTGTACCTCACCTCTGAAGATTTGTTTTTAGAGGATGCATTTGAGGCGCAGCTATCAGTTCTCTCCCCTTTCAGCTGCTCTCAGCTGCTATCATTTCCATCCTAACCCATTTGGAGCTAGCTGATGCTGATTATAGCAGGGAGGTGCTGCACTTGGACTTTGGTAACAGGAAGGGGCATGCTCATTTTAGCACTGGGTCCTGGACCTTGTCCGACATGCTGGATGTGTGGGGTGTGGAGGTCATACACTGTGTGCACACCCAGCCCAGTGGTCCGACTCAGCTGAAATGATCACCCAAACTTTCCGAGATTTGCAGTGCTGACAAAGGCAAGATAAGCTGAAAACAAACTAAAACGGCCATCGCTTGGATTTCACAAGAGATGCGATACCCCACTTTGACCAAATAAAATATCATGAAGAAAGTAGTCGTGGAGGAAAACCACATACAGACAACTACATACAACTTCTCCATCATCATGAAAACGACTTATCAAGGATTAAAAATAAACGCCTCACACTAGAGGATAAGATCAGTACACAGACATTTTTTCCCCCCCTGAAAGGCAAAATGATGATGGCGGTCTGCTGTCTGTCAGTGTACTGATTCTCTGACTCCAGGCGCGTTCTGTTGGCGCGGGGTGTGTGTCGTGTGATACAGCAGGTGTGGACAGCTCGCTGGGAAGGTGAGGCCTACTTGGTAGAGGCTGAAGTACACAGATAGACATGTCTCTCAGTGTCATCAGAAACATCAGTCTGTTGTGTTGCTGCTGTTGTTGTTGCCTCCGTCGTCAGTGCCGATTCCACTCCTCCCCCAAAACCCTTTGTTTGAGACTATAAACCGAGGTCCCGTGTGTGAGCGCACGTAGAACACCTTGCGCACACGTTAAAACCCGTTCCGCTTTTAGGAAGAGTAGGCATTTGTGTGCCGGTGGGTACAGATGACAAAATTTACAAAACTGCATACACACGGGAACTGGATGTTAAAAAAAAAAGCACACGAGTGCTTATTCCATTATCCTCGAAATAAAAGAATAAAAGAAAAACGAATCTTTTCTTTTGTTCCGTCGCCACCTCTCTTATTCTCTTCATCTAGATCCTCCCACTCTTCCTTGTTCTTTCTCTTTTCTTTTTCCAAACCAGACTCTAATAAGTAAAAAAAAATTTTTTAAAAGAGAGAGAGAGAAAAATCAGAGTGTGCATGTTTTGGTCAATCCCTGTTGCTAAGCTAAGGAATGGCCAACAAGACAACAACAACAACCAAAAAAGAGAAAAAATAACCCAAACTGAAAAGAAGCATTACCATGAAGGCAGACGCGCTGGGCCTGACTTGTCAGGCGCTTAACGGCAGCCCAACGCATTTTCGCTCATATGACAGACAGCAGTAATTGCTGTCTGAGCGTTCGACGAAAAGGAAGAAGAAGAAGAGGAGGAGGAGAGAAGCAAGAGAATAGAATGTTCGAGAGTTATGGTGTAGTGGTGCCACGCCTGTTTGGGAAAAGAGGGATCCTGTGTTCAAATCTCATCAAGGGCTGGGGGTTTGTTGTTGTTGTTGTTGTTGTTTTGTTTGTTTGTTTGTCGTTGTTGTTGTTGGTTTTTTTTTGGGTTTTTGGGGGGTGGGGGATGGGGGGTGGTTCGTTACTGCTTTGTGTCGATTCTCTGACCAGTAAAAACAAAAACCTACGAAAAAAAGCCTGTAATAAGATTACTCTTTTATCTTGTGTTGTCTTGCTCTCTGTCTCTGTCTATCTGTCTTTGTCTCCATCTTTGTCTCTTTGTCTCTGTCTCTGTCTGTCTCTCTCGCTCTCCCCACACACACTCTCTCTCTCTCTCTCTCCTCTCTCTCTCTCTCCTCTCTCTCTCTCTCTCTCTCTCTCTCTGTCAATTTTAAAAATATGTATATCTCCCTTTCGCCCTCCTTCCATTTTTAGCTCTTTTTCTCTTTTTCCCAGCCATTATCTCTGTCTCTGATTTTTGTTTTTGTCTGATTGTCTGTTGTCTCAGTCTCTTTTCTCAGTTCCCCTTTCTCTGTCACCATGTGCCTTACTGCTTGTCTTCATCTCTCTCTCTCTATGTCCGTCTGTCAGTCTTTGTCTGTTTGTTTGTCTGTCTGTCTTTTCCCATTTCTTTGTTTTTCTTAGTTGATCTTTAGCTTTTTTCTCCGTTGGGTGGTCATCCTTGTATTTACACCTTATTTTAGCCCATACTTTTAGTTCTGTTTCATTTCAATGAAACCACATCTGATTGTCCCTCTCTGATGATGATGATAATGATGATGATGATGATGATGAATATTATAAAGACGACGACTACAACAACTATGATGATGATAATAGTAATAATGATACTACTACTACTACTACTACTACTACTACTACTACTACTACTACTACTACTACTACTACTACTGATGATGATGATGATGATGATGATGATGATGATGATGATGATGATGATGATGATGATGATGAAGGAGATGATGATGAAGATGAAGGAGTCGACGACGATGACGATACTGATGATGCTGATGACGTCGACGACGACGACGACGATGATGATGATGATGACGATGATGATGATAAATGACATAGTCTAGCATCTTCCCAGTGGCTGGCCCACCCCACCCATCTTTCCTCACCATCCACTCTGAAGGAAGCCAGACTGCGCCAATAGGAGCGAGTGTCTGGCACCCCAGTTCCTCTACTCTGACAAATGGCCTGTACAGCCCCCCTCCCCCCCCTCCCCCCTATCCCCCCCTCCATTTCCCCCCCCCCCCCTCCCCATCCCCCACGCCCTTCCCTCTGTAGAACCCTGACCAGATTCCAGCATGCAACAGGGTGTGTGTCGGTGTGTGTAGTGTGTGTGTATTTGGTGTGTGTTTGTGTGTGTAGTGTGTGTAATTGGTGGTGTAGTGTGTGTGTAGTGTGTGTGTAGGGATGTGTGTTTGTGTGTGGTCTGGTAGTTGTGAGTGTAGTGTGTGTGTAGTGTGTGTGTAGTGTGTGTGTATTTGTGTGTGTGTTTGTGTGTGTGTGTAGTATGTGGGGTTTTGTGTGTGGTGTGTAGTGTGTGTGTGTGTTTAGAGGTGTGTGTGTATGTAGTGTGTGTGTTCTTTTTTTGATTTAAACGTCTGTTCACTCAAGGTGATATTAGACCAAACATAAAGTGTTACAATATATAGAGAACGTGTTTGTGCTTGTGTGTGTCAAGTCAAGTCAAGTCAAGTCAAAATTTTATTTCCAGATGGTACATTGAATAAGCAATGCATTTGCTTTTTTTCATCAAGCCATCTATCTAAGAACAAATTTCGTAATGATTATACTAAGACACTACATTATTGCATCATTTACCGTTAAATTAAACTAGTAAAAAAAAGAGGAAAAAATCGATAAGGAAATACATTGAAAATACAAATTACCACATATACATATACACGCACACACATACTCATGCACACCTGAGCGCGTGCGCGCTCACGTCCACACACACATTTAAATACAAATGTTTTAAGAATTAGGAGGCACCGTGGTCGAGTGGTTTAGGCGGTCAACTCGTGATCCAGAGGTCGCGGGTTCGATCCCCGCTCGGCTCGGTGTTGTGCCCTTGGGAAAGACACTTTACTCCTATTTTCCTCACTCCACCCAGGTGTACAAGTGGGTACCAGCTCTGCTGGGGAAGTATCTGGCGACAGACTAGCGTCCTGTCACAGGGGTGGTGAAAAACCATCAGTTCGCTTAACGCTACAGAAACCGGGATAAGCTCCGGCTCTATGGGCCTTCTGGCTCGAAAGAACATACTTTTTTTTTTTTTAAGAATTAAAAAAAGAAAATCATAAAACGTCAGGACAACAAGTGTGCGTGCGTGCGTGTGTGT
>CM054143.1:53877540-53880040 GCA_028751875.1 Rapana venosa | reverse complement strand
ATCCTTATCCACATCCACAGCCCATCCTTATCCACATCCACAGCCACATCCACAGCCCATCCACATTCACAGCCACATCCACATCCACAGCCACAGCCCATTCCACATTCACAGCCACATCCACATCCACAGCCCCATCCATATCCACATCCACAGCCCCATCCACAGCCACATCCACATCCACACCACAGCCACATCCACACCCACAGCCACATCCCACATCCACATCCACATCCACAGCCACATCCACAGCCACATCCACAGCCACATCCCCCAGCCACAGCCACATCCACAGCCACATCCACATCCACACCCCCATCCACAGCCACATCCACATCCACATCCAAAATCCACACCCCACATCCACAGCCACATCCATATCCACATCCACAGCACATCCATATCCACATCCACAGCCACATCCACAGCCCCATTCCTTATCCACATCCACAGCCACATCACAGCCCCATCCACATTCACAGCCACATCCACATCCACAGCCACAGCCCCATCCACATTCACAGCCACATCACATCCCAGCCATATCCACATCCACAGCCCATCCACATCCACATCACAGCCCCATCCATATCCACATCAACATCAATCCACAGCCACATCCACATCCATATCCACATCCACGCCACATCACAGCAATTCACAGCCCATCCGCATTCACAGCCACATCCACACCCACAGCACATCACATCCACAGCACAGGCACAGCCACAGCCCATCCAATCCACATCACAGCCACATCCACATCACAGCCCATCATATACACATCCACAGCGACATCCACAGCCCATCTAATCCACAGCCACAGCCACATCCACAGCCACACCCACATCCACAGCCCCATCCACATCCACATCCACACCCACATCCACATCCACAACCACATCCACATCCACATCCACAGCCACATCCATATCCACAGGCACAGGCATACAGGCTTGAGGCGCCCTCAAAAACACTACATCATCATCATCATCATCATGAAGGCGAGAGAGGCTATGCTACAAGTGTCTTGCATGCTTGCTTGTTTGTTTGTTTGTGGCAGTGTTTGAAGTCTGCCACCTCTTGCCAACTTTGCTGCCGCTGATTAGGAAAACTTGTTTAAAACTGGCTTTCATCTCGAAGCCCTGACACCCCCGCCCCCATCCTCCTCCCCCCTCCGCCTCCCTTCCCATCTTTTTTCTCCTTTTCCTCCCTCCTCCCTTCCCATCTTTCTCCTCCTTTTCCTCCCTCCTCCCTTCCCATCTTTTCCTCCTTTTCCTCCCTCCTCCCTTCCCATCTTTCTCCTCCTTTTCCTCCCTCCTTCCTTCCCTCCCTCCAGCCCTTTTTTCCACCGTTATCTTCTTCGGTTTTTCTCCACCTATTCTTTGGAAATAATCTCCTCTTCCTACCCTCCATGTATACACAGACAGACAGACAGACACTCAGACAGACAGACGCACATGCACACAGAGATCGAAAGACAGGCATACACACATTCACTAACACATGCACACACATACACGCACGCACACACACGTACACACACACACACACACACACCACACACACACACCCCACACACTCACGCACACACAGACACACACTTACACAGACATAGACACGCGGATACACAGACACACACAAACATACACACACACGCGCGCGCGCGCGGAAACGCACACACACACACATTTTCCAGTATGTCTTGTTTCTCCCCATATATTAATGATATAGCTTGCGCGCGCGTGCGTTTGTGTGTGTGTGTGTGCGTGTATGTGTGTGTCAGTGTGTTTGTTTGTGTGTGTGTTTGTTTGTGTGTGCGTGTGTATATATATATATATGTGTGTGTGTGTGTGTGTGTAAAAGAGAGCAGTGAGTGAGTATATGTGTGTACGAATAGAGCAGGTATTGTATGTACTTTGCTTTCTCTCTCGCTCTCTTTCTTTCTCTCTCTCTCTCTCTCTCTCTCTCTCTCTCTCTCTCTCTCTTCTCTCTCTCTCTCCTCTCTCTCTCTCTGTCTCCTCCCCCCCCTTCTATTGTGCATGGTCTCTGTCTGTACCTGGGGTGGCCAAAAGGCAGCAGCAAATTCCTCTGTTAATTCCTTTGGAAGATGACGAGGCAGATGAGAGAAAAAGTGGATGGAAGCAGTGTTTCACAGGCAGACAGACACAGGGGAGAGAGAGAGAGAGAGAGAGAGAGAGAGAGAGAGAGAGAGAGAGAGAGAGAGAGAGAGAGAGAGAGAGAGAGAGAGAGAGAGAGAGAGAGAGAGAAGTAAAAAAACAAATAAACGAAAGCGTTCTTTTGCTTGCAAGCAAGGCAACGCTTCGCGACACAATTCATTGACATGGAAAACCACAGTAACATTTCATTGTGTGTGTGTGTGTGAGAGAGGGGAGAGAGAGAGAGGGAGAGAGAGAGGAGGGAGAGGAGAGGGAGGGAGAGAGAGAGGAGGGAGAGAGGGAGGGAGGGAGGGAGAGAGAGAGAGAGAGAGAGGGAGGGG
>CM054143.1:53867540-53872540 GCA_028751875.1 Rapana venosa | reverse complement strand
CCTGAAACTGAAGTCCCCCCCCCCCCCCCCCCATCCCTTCCCTTCCCGCCCTCCATCCACTAGACAGGGAGTGTTGGTCTGGATGCTAGTCTTTCAGAGGAGGACATTAGAGCAAGGTCTCGTTTGAACCCATATGAAGTATACGTGAAGGAAACCACAGCAACAAGAGAGACATCCCTTGCAAAATTGCTAGAGAAAAAAGCCTAGCCATTCTCTTAGAGAAGCAGGAAATACCTCTTCTTCTTCTTCTTCCCCTCCTCCTTCATCCTCTTTACCTGTAATGTAGTCTAGTACACCGTTGGGGCACCACTGAAGATTTTGCAACCAGCTTCCTCCATTCCTCGCGGGTTTTCTTACACTTACAGACACAAAAATAGCATGTAAGGGTGGCGCCGCACTTGCCGCAACCCGCGCGCGCATTCTCTCTCTCTCTCTCTCTCTCTCCTCTCTCTCTCTCTCTCTCTCTCTCTCTCTCTCTCTCTCTCTCTCTCTCTCTCTCTCTCTCTCTCTCTCTCTCTCTCTCTCTCTCTTTCCGCAGGGGAGAGCGGGCATGAACTTCATGCAGAAATAATCTGGCATGATTGAAAGAGGGGTACAATCTGGAAACGTGGAAGGGAGGGGGTAGGTGGGGGGGGGGGGGGGGGGGGGGGGGGTTGAGAACCTGTTGCACTTGGAAGATGTGTGTGTGTGTGTGTGTGTGTGACCCAGGAGTCAGATCCAGAGGGACAACAGGTGGTCGTAGTTGTCTTCCTCTGAACTTCAGCTACAGGTGGGGCGTTTCCTCTTGACTTCAGCCCCCCCCCCCTCCCCCACCACCCCCTCCTCCCCACCCGCAGGCACTATAGGCTACAAAAATAAACTTACCTGGTGGACCAGTGGTTTAGTGGTTATGCATCCCCGTTCTAGGGAGCGAGAGGTTGATAGGTTGAGTCCCATCTGAGCCAGAGTTTTTCCTGATCCCGTTCATTAGACTTTCAGTGGTATTTGTACTGGTCTATCTACAATGGTAGCCTTCAGTCTCGGAAGACTATGTAGTTGCTGTGCTCTAGGTGTTCATTCTGGTACAGCGTCGGGTGTGGCTGGCCATTCCCACACGGGAATGACAGACAGTCCCTATGGCAGAGGGCACAGATGAAGTCTGACGCTGGTCTGTCTGTCTGCCTGGGCTGCAGCCTTTCTTCTCGTTCTCTTGGTCTTGCTGGTGAGATGATGAATCCAGATTGGGTGTGCAACATGTATTTAGCACATAGACACAAAAAAAAAACATCAACAAGGGGGTTTTCCCTGTCAAATTTCTTACCAGAGAGGCTTTCGTGTAAAGAAATAAAAATATTCCTAGACAGGAAAAAAACTAATCGGGGGTAACAGTTTTTGCACTCGTGGTGGAAGGCGCTAACCAGGGAGAGAGAGCAGCCTGAATTTCACGCAGAGAAATCTTCTGTGACAGAAAGTTGAACACAATGCAATGCAATACAACACAGTACAGTACAGTGCAGGTCAATATTAGATTATGCAATACAATACAATGGAATACAGTACAATATAATGCAATACAATGCAATGCAATACAACACAGTACAGTACAGTGCTGGTCAATACAAAATTATGCAATACAATACAATGGAATACAGTACAATATAATGCAATACAATGGAATGCAGTGTACTGCAATACACTACAATACAATGCAATGTAATGCAATACAGTACAGTACGATACAACACGACAGCACGTAGAGTACAATGCAATGCAGTACAGTTCATTGTACTGCAATACAACTCATACAACAATCAGTAAATGCAATACAATTCAGCAATTAAGATACAACATACGCAGTAATAACAATGCAACATACAACAATTACACAAACAACCATACAAACATACATGCAATACAACATAACAACGCAATCAACAAAGATACAACACAACGCAATAAATGCAACATCACACAATTCACCAACACAATACAACACACATACAGGCAACACACACAACACACAACACACACCAACACACATACAACACAACACAATCACACCCAACACAAACACATCCCACCCACACACACACACACACACACCACACAACCACACACACCCACACACACACACACACACACACACCACACACACACCACACACCACACACACACACACACACACCACACACACACCACACCCACACACACACACACCACACACACCACACACACACACACACACACACACACACACACAACACCACACACACAACACACACACACACACACCACACACACACACATGGCATTTCCTTTCAACACCCCCCCCATGCCGGCCCCATACCTTTGTGCTACCTACAGCACACCTGTACTTCAGAAATAGCTCGCCCCCATTGGCGCTGTGGTTTTCGCTGTGTTTTATTATTATTTTCACGGCCACCACTCGGGTTTCTATTTTTACCTCTCCTCCATCCTCACCACCTCTCTCTCTCCACCCCCCACACACCTCCTTTCCCTCCCCCACCCCCTTCGAACTCCAGGTGGCAGTACTAAAAACGAGTTGTGTACATGTCCGAGAGATGACAGATCAGTATAGCCCCTTGTAATCTGGAACTCTCTGACATCGTCTTCAAGAAATATTCCAACACTAAGTGGTTAAGCACCGTACCACTTTAACCCCCATGGGTCCATAAAGGCGTGGAGGTTTGAGTCTCGGCTTTGGGCGTCTGGTGAGTTTAAGGGTGGGAATGTTTACGATCTCCCAAGTCAACTTCAAGTGCAGACCTGATAGTGCCTTAATTCCCTTCGGGTTTATACGCATAAAGAAGATCGGATATGCACGTTAAACGATCTCGCAATTCTTGTCAGCGGTGCCGTGGGTTACGGAAACATGAACATTCCTGTATACATCTCCGAAGTTGGCATGCGGCAACCTTCATAGTGGGCAAAAAAAATAGTCGCATGCGCAAAATCTTACTATTGGTGAACCTCATAGCTTTAGTCGTGGATCAAAAGAAATATTTGAACACTAGATGCAATTAGTCTGAAGTCTTTACTTGCCCCCCCCCCTCACCACCCCACCCAACAACAACAAAACAAAACCAAAAACAAACAAAACCAACCCCCCCCAAAAAAAAAAAAATCCAACACCAAAATCACCTGCAAAATAGATCGTTAATGCATTATGGCTGACTTCATGTCTGTGGGATGAAAGTTAAGTACAGCTCCTGATATCTGAAACTCTCTTCCACAGTCGCTGGGATATAACTATTTCTGACGCTGTTATTCCTAGAAAACCTTAAGACTTACATGTTCCACGACAGTTACAATAACAACAATTCCAACCTTCAAGTACCATTCTCTGGATGCTTTATGCACACACCTGTCTTCATGTGCAAAAGGTAAAAAAACAAACAGAGTCCCTGTTACCCTGATAACTCTTTGCAATCGTCTTTAAAATATACGAAAGCTAGGCGACGGGATAGCTCAGTGGCCAGAGCACTCGCTTTCCCCCAGCTAAGGTTAAGCAGCATTTAGCGTGGTTACCACTTGGTTGGGTGACCGTTTAAGCGCCTTGGCTTCAGTACAGCCCCCCAGTTCACCCAGCTGTAAATGGATACCTGCCCTCTTTAGGGTCAGGGAAGGTAAAGCAGCGAGGGAGAGGAGATGGGCGCCACCCTCAATATGCTGGCCCTAGAGAAGTGAGGTCTCTGATGCCTCTCACCCCTACGTCCATAATAGTTATGAGACACCTTTACCTTTGCTTAGATTCCTTCGGAATTAATCTTAAATCTTTACTTGTTCCAAGAAAGTGGCAAAATAGATTGTCAACGCGTATGAATAAGAGATGAAAGATAGCCATTGTCTCTGTTATCTGGGGCTCTCTTTCATCGTCTTTGAAATATTATTCACACACTTTGTACCGTGAAAACTAATCTTCAGACTTACCTGTTTCAAGAAAGCTGCAATTTCAAATTTCAGGTGGAGTTCCTAGATTTTTTTTTAAAACAATGTTTATGGATTTGCCCCCAAGTCTATGAAATGAAAGAAAAGCAGACTGTTATCTCTGTGTGTCTGTGTGTCTGCCCTCTCTCTCTCTCTCACTCTCTCTCTCTCCTCTCCCCCTCCACCCCTCTGCCCCCCCCCCCCTACCCTCTCTCTCTCTCTCCCTCCCTCTCACCCCCCCACACAGACATCTGTCTTCAAAGAAGTGTTACAAAGCTAAACACCTTTTTTACCAATCTGAAGGCCCTATGTTTTTTCTCAATAAAGCTGAAATTTCAGCCTATCAAAACTATCAGGTAGAATCTTTGGATTCTTCACGTATTAGTTGTAGTTCGTGTGTGTGTGTGTGTGTGTGTGTGTGTGTGTTGTGTGTGTGTGGTGTGGCCGCACGCGCGCGTTGTGTGTGTGCGTCCGTGCGTGTGTGTATAGTTGTAGTTCGTTCGTGTGTGTGTATGCGCGTGCATCCGTGCGTATGTGTATATGTGCACGTGCGCTTACATAAGTGTGTGTGTGTGCGCATGTTATTCTTCAGTTTAACGTCCTTCCACTAAAAAGTGATATCAGTGTGTGTGTATGTGTGCGTGCGTGATGGTCTTGTGTGTTTGTGTTGTTTGGGAAATAGATAGATAGATTGTTAGATAGATAGAGGTGTGTATGTGTGTGTGTTTGCGTGCGTTCTTTTGTGTGTTTGTGATATATAGATAGTAGAGAGAGCGTGTGTTTGTGTTGTGAGTGTGTGTGCGTGCGTGCGTGCGTTCAAGTGTGTGAAAGTGTGTACAAAATGTGTCTGTGTGTGTGTGTGTGTGCTCGCGCTTGCACGCACCCGCATGCGTTAGCGCTGCGTGCAGTTAGCGAACTTTCAATCTATACTATCAAGGTATCGAGCTATAGAAAAGCGATTATTCTCCTCAACAGATAAGCATGGAATGGATGAATGAATGATGGTGAAGGCGGATACAGAAGATGGAATGAACAGTGTGAAGTATAGGCAGACAAAAAGAATACAAACATAT
>CM054143.1:53847540-53855040 GCA_028751875.1 Rapana venosa | reverse complement strand
GCTCGGGCTCGCACACACACGCACGAACACACCATTCATATAAAAGGGGAAAGAGAGGATATTAAAAATAAGATACACACATTCTCTCTCTCAATGTACCATCTGAAAATAAAAGTTTGACTTTGACTTTGACTTTGACTTTGACTCTCTCTCTCTCTCTCTCTCTCTCTCCTCTCTCTCTCTCTCTCTCTCTCTCTCTCTCTCTCTCTCTCTCTCCTCTCTTTCTTCTCTCTCTTACTCGTGGTGTGTGTGTGTGTGTGTGTGTGTGTGTGTGTGTGTGTGTGTGTGATGTGTGTGTGTTGTTGTGACTGTGTGTTTTTTTTCTTTCTTTTCTTTTTTTCTTTTTTTTTCTTTCTTTTTTTCTTTTTGGTGAGAGAATGATGTAAAGATGCCTTATGCTTATCCATTTACTCTCAATAAACATTTTGAGTCACACACACACACACACACACACACACACACACACACACACACACACACACACACACACACACACACACACACACACACACACATTCATAGAAAAGGGATCAGAGATCACATGAAAAATAAGATAAAAACAAATAACAAAACATATAAAACAGGCACTTCTAACTTGTTTTTATTCCTTTTCTCTTTAAACAGACACATTCATCTGGTTTCATTAATAATACATAAATGACATAATTATTGTGACTCACATTGATAAAGACATTTTCTTTATTCTCCTAAGTAGCGGATTATTTGAACGTCCCATAAATATTGCACCCTGAACCAGATTCATACACACACACGCACGCGCGCGCATACACACACACACACACACACACACAACACACCACACAGGCAAAAGGTTTTACACGAACATGCCAAAGGCAAGTGGTTGAGATAAAGAAAACATGAAAGAACTATATAAGTTAACAAATGGCTGTTAAAAGCATTTCTTGTAGTATGGAATGTGCATGCGTGTATACAGAGAGAGTGAGAGATGAGAGAGAGAGAGAGAGAGAGAGAGAGAGGGGAGGAGAGAGAGAGAGAGAGAGAGAGAGGAGAGAGAGGAGAGAGAGAGTGAGAGAGAGAGAGAGGGAGGAGAGACAGAGACAGAGAAAGATAGGAAGAAAAGAGATAGAGAACGATGCAGACAGATACAGAACAGAACAATAGAGACAGATAGAGACAGAGACAGATAGAGACAGAGACAGAAAGACAGAGACAGAAAGACAAAGAGAGAGAATGTATGAATGAACGAATGATCTTTGTTTTCAAAGTGTTACAGATAACTTTTCACATACATTTTATGTTTTCATCTGGCCCTTTCCCTGATTAGGAACAAGAAGAGAGAGAGAGGGAGAGAGAGAGAGGAGAAGAGGAGAGAGAGAGAGAGAGAGAGAGAGAGAAGAAGTAAGAACGAGAGAGAGAGAGAGAGAAGAGAGAGAGAGAAGATAGAGAGAAGAGAAGAAGAGAGAGAGAGAGAGAGAGGAGAGAGAGAGAGTGCCACAGAAACACAAGAGAAGAGAGAGAGAGAGAGCACACAGACACAGAGAGATGAGAGAGAGAGGCCACAGAAACACACAGAGAGAGAGAGAGAGAGAGAGAGAGAGAGAGAGAGAGAGAGAGAGAGAGACAGAGACAGAGAACAGAAACAGAGAGAGAGAGAGATAAAAGTGCACTGATAACAATAATGTCTTTTTCTTTGTAAACAAGACTACCCAAATAGCCTGATTTTACCCGATACCGAAATTCCTTTGCCACAAACATTGATAATCCATCCTCTTTCTTTTCTCCCACAAAGTGGCCCCAACACCGGGTAGGGGCATGGCATGTATAATAGTACATCGTGAACCAGATTCGCAAATAAACCAGGTTCTTCATCTGGCCAGCAGGTCAAAAGTTGCCCGGCCAGGTCAACTTCCCATTTGGCCCCACGGTCACTTCAGCAAGCTGTTACCGAGATGAATTAAACATGAGCGGATTCGGATTCAACAGCTGTCAGGGATATTTTTCTTTTGGGGGGTATGGGAATGCGCAGGCATGCGCTTTCACGCACATGTGTATTCTAATATAATTATATACTATTTGATACGGGAGGGAGGTGTGGGGAGGGATGGGATGGCCTGGTGGTTTAGAAAGATGCACCCACTGTGCTCATGGTCTGCTGACCGGGATTCAAATCTCCTTCAAGAGGAATTTTGTCTCTGGAGTTATCTATCATCAGTACCGACTCCACTCTCCCTAAAAGTCCTTCGGATGAGACTATAAACCGAGGTCCCATGTGCAAACGCACGCAGAACATCTTGCGCTCATGTTAAAACCCGTTCTGCTTTTCGGAAGAGTAGGCCATTGTGTGCCGGTGGGAACGGATGACAAAATTGACCTAAATGCATACACAGGGGGACTGGATGTATAACAAGCGCACAAGCGCTTTTTTCATTATTCTCGAAATAAAAAAATACATACAGGTAGGAAGATTGATACAGAAAAAACACTGAGAAAAATCATGTAGGTTTCTTTTGCTGACACAGGTGTGGCTAGTTTTTTAGGCCATTTTCTGTCTCACTTTTATCAACCTTTCCATGGAGTGTCAGTTATATTGATCGATTATCTTCTGTCTTTTGTAGGTAATTGGATTTTTCTCATATATATATATATATATATATATATATATATATATATACACACACACATACACATTACAACTCCTTCATTGCTGCAGAAATGGTTTTTCACACATATGAAACCAATTTTTTTAAAACCCTGTAAATACAAGCTGTTGGTGACTGAGGCCCTTTTGTAGTAAGGACCATATGATTTGCCCCACCTGCCACATGAGTTTTGACTCCAGGATGAACCACTGTCAGGTCTGGGTGGTGAATTAGCTTAACAATCCCTGATCTCTGCGAGATAAATTCATACCTCTTTAAAAACACAGAATTGCTACGCTCTCACAGTAATAAACTAACAACCCTGTATCTATTAAAACTATCGCGAAAACCTGATAGAAATAAAAGAAGGAAAATACACTCTAATATGTTTTTGCAAAATGAATACATAAGCGCCATGGAATCTTTGTCCCAATAATGCTCAAGAATCCAAAAGGATGCAGGAGCTAATGTTGAATGGCAGCTTGAGTGGTCAGCTCAGCTGTGGGGTTATAATTATCCTCTCATGTTTCATTCATCTCCACTGCTGGCTGGAGAAATGGAATGGCCCTTGGCATGGTTTACATGTGGTCACTTGACCTGCTTGAGAAAGACAATGGTTGCTGTAAATCTGGGTCAGGATGTAATATTTATTCACGCACGTGCGTACATGCACACACAAAAACACACACATACACATCCAGTGCTGACCCAAGGCCCTAAACTCATCTCAGGTCAGGCTAGAGGCATGGTGCCTTACTGGATAATGCCTCACATGCTGTATGCCTTTGAACGACTTTCTTTTCTCTTGGGTTTTTGTTTGGAGTTTTGATGTTAAGTCAGTTTCATGATGACGAAGAAGTTGTCATCGGTTGCCTGCACTATGTTCTCACAGTGGATCCCAGATGGGATGAGCGATTTCTTGCTGATCTCCAGGGTGTTGAGCTGGGCAACACACAACAGCAACAACCTCAATTGATTGGCAGCTCAGTTATAGCTTTTTTGTTTGTGTGTATGTTTGTTTGTTTGTTCGTTTGTTTGTTTGTACTTCGAGGTTTACCAATGATGAGAGTTTCACATATGCCAGCGTTCTTGCCCACCATTAAGGGGGTCGCCACATTCCGACTTCGGGGACGATGTCTAAACTTGACACCAGTGTCCATAAAGGTTGTTTCTTCCTTGTTTTGTTAATCCATTATTACCAGCACCAATGGCCTATTCTTCAAAAAATGCAGAACAGGTTTTGACGTGTACGCAAGATATTCGGGGTGCGTTCGCACACGGGGCCTCGGTTTCTATTTCATCCGAAAGACTTTCGAGGGAGTGGAGTCGGTATTGATGTAAACACCAGGGGGAAATTCCCCTCAACTGGGCGGTGGGTTAAACTCAGGACCTCAAACCCCGTGTGCTCTGCTCCAACCACTGGGTTGTTCTGCCTCATACTTCTGTAATTCTTTGGCTGCTTGCCTTCTTAACTGATGGGCAGCTAGCGGTATTGATGTAGGGGATGATAGGAGCGACAGGCTCATGACTCATACTACTGCTGCTATAAGTTGCTTCTGTCAAAATCCATGTCTTAGGTCATTTGACCTGTAACTCCGTAAGAAATCAGCGGGGCACTGCCTCCAGTCTTTTGGGGGGGGGGGGGGGGGGGGGGGGGGGGGGGGGCAGTGTGTGTGTGTGTGTGTTGTGTTGTGTTGTGTCGTTAAGTTGTTATTGTCCTAAAGTGGAGAGGCTCAACGTAGGTTTGAACTTCTTCTCTAGACTGGAAATTTCCCTGAGAAGAAGAAAAAAAATCTTTCTCTTTTATTTCACTAGTGGTCTGCAAATGCCAGACTACAAATCGCAAGACAGACGATTCCAAATCTTACTGTTCCTATTGTCTTTGTGAGCGTGTGAATCGAGTAAAACAACAGATTTTATCAGGAAACCTAGGAAGTACTCGTTTTATGTTCGTAGTGTTAAGTGAGTTTCTATTTACGTAATGTCTTTTTAATTGGCACAATTTTGTGTCAGGTTTTCATGTGTATTGATAAATAAACGATGTTCTAAGCAGCTGAAGGAATCATGATTAATTGAACGTGTTTGCGCAGTAAAACGTCTTAATCCAGATAGTGACAAGGACTCCATTTAAGGACACCACAAGTGCGTCATGGCAAGAGGAACCTGGCAGAACCCATCTCTCTCTGTCTTTCTGTCTGTCTGCCTGTCTGTCTGTCTGTCTGTCTGTCTGTCTCTCTCTCTCTCTCTCTCTCTCTCTCTCTCTTTTCTCTCTCTTTTCTCTCTCTCTCTCTCTCTCTCTTCCTCTCTCTCTCTCTCTCTCTCTCCCTCCTCTTCCTCCCCCCCTCCCCCCTCTCTCTCTCTCTTTCTCTCCAGGTCATTAGATACAAGCTCACAACTGCCACACACCCTGTATTTAACCCTCTGACACTACTTGTGAACAACAGTGAAATAAAGTTAAACTTCTGGCCAAAAAAAAGAATAGACAGAAGACGTATTACCCCAACTTAGCACGTAAGCGTATTTCACCCCCACCCCGCCTCCCCTCCGATCTCTGATGTCGTTAAATGGATGTCTTGTCACTAACTGGATTAAGACGTTCAATTGCGCGAAACCCAGCCAAAAAGTAACTTGACATCATATTTTAACCTGCTTAACACATCGTTTCTTTTCTTATCAACACACGTGAAAGCACGACTTAAAATGATGGCAATAAAAGAAGATATTAAACATAGTTTTATAAACAAAAAAGACTTACTCGATACTGCAAAACTAAAACGAGTACACGTTAAATTTCTGGGGAAAATATATTTTACAGATTCGCCCGCTCAGTAGGAAATGGTCAGATGTGAAATCGGTTGTCTTACCATTTGGAATCTGAGCATTGGCAGCCCACCTTGGGAAGGAAAGGAGACGGGGATTTTTGCTTTCGCTTTTTTTGTTTTTGTTTGCTTGTTTGTTTGTTTTTTGGGTGAGGGAGGTCGACAAGAAGTTTTCAGACCCAGAGGGAAGTTCCTATCTCTTTTATTTATTCATTTATTTTTTTTATATCGAGGATAATGGAA
This sequence comes from Rapana venosa, assembly GCA_028751875.1. Lineage (NCBI taxonomy): Eukaryota > Metazoa > Mollusca > Gastropoda > Neogastropoda > Muricidae > Rapana > Rapana venosa. The sequence continues at coordinate 53,849,357 of CM054143.1, read as the reverse complement.
TAAGCACTCACGTTCTTTTTTTTTTTTACATCAAGTCCCCGTGTGTATGCGATTTTGTAAACTTTGTCATCTGTTTCCACCGGCACACAATGGCCTACTCTTCCGAAAAGCGAAACAGGATGTCATGTGTGTGCAAGTTGTTCTACATGCGTTCGAACATGGGGCCTCGGTTTATAGTCTCATCCGAAGGACTTCGTTGAGCTTGTCCACTTAACGACCAAAACCACTTTACGACCCAACAACATCCACCTCTCTCCTCTCTCTGTCCTCAGCCCACACAGCAGCAACACCATCCTCCTTAATGTAACAATTCTAAGATCTCTGGCACCACACATTTTCTTACTCTCGAGTCTGTCTCTCTCTCTCTGCCTACACACCTATATAATCCTTCTCCCCTCCCCCTCCACCCCCTCCCCCCTCCACCCCCTCTCTACCCCCCAGCCTTAAGCATGGATTCTGACCTATCTGTGATCCCATGCAGCCCTGGCAAGGAAGGTGACGGTGTGGGGGGTGAATGATGTCAGACATCTATCTTCCTACGTATCAGATAGGCTATGACGTCAACCCGGCTCTTGAGAGGGCAGTGACGTTTATCAGTGACGTCATGATTAGTGCATGCCTAGAGAATGCCTGTGTGCACATAATTATACCAACAAAAATGTGAGCGGGCATGGAGGGGGGCGGAGGGTAGGGGTGGGGTTGCTGGCGCACTAGCGCGTATGCACGGCGAGCGCGTAGGTACGTGCGTGCGTGCGTACAGAGTCAGAGACAAACAGACAGACACAGACAGACACAGACAAGGAAAGACAGAGAGAATGACAGAGAAAGAGGTTGAAACAAATACAGGGAAAGACACACACAGACGCACACATACACCCACACGCGCGCGCGCGCGCACGCACGCACGCACGCACACACGCACGCACATACTGCACAGAGTCCATCATTCCAACTCTAAACAGAGGGCTGACAGACATGTTTACACAGCACACGTCATGTCTGCTGTATCACGTGCAGCTGACACCCTCCTCTCTCCCTTCCTCCCTCCCTCGCTCTACACAAGGCCTTTGTGCCATAACCTGCCACTGTGCCATAACCTGCCATTGTGCCATAACCTGCCATTGTGCCACAACCTGTCATTGCCCCCTTTTACAGACAACTGTGAACGGCACCTGTAAGACTGGCATCATTTGGGGTTTTTTTAATTGTCTTTCTTTCTTTTTCTTTTTGTGTTTAGTTTGCATGTTTTGTTAGTTCCTCTTTATTTTTAAAAATGAATTATCTCGTTCCTTCTGTTTATGTTTGATTTCTTTCTGACTTCCTGGCTCCCTCTCTCTCTGTGCATGTGTTCATGCGTGCATGTGCATATGTGTGTGGGCGTGTGCACGTGCGTGTGTGTGTGTGTGTGTATGTGTGTGATTTGCCTTTGATCTCTGTGACATTCTAGTGCTTCTTTTCCCGGAATTCAGAGAGAGAAGAGAGAGAGAGAGAGAGAGAGAGAGAGAAGAGAGAGAGAGAGAGAGAGAGAGAGACAGAGACAGAGACAGAGAGAGAAAGAGAGAGAAGAGATAGAGAGAGGAGAGAAGAATAGAGAAGGAGGAGAGAAAGAGAGAGGAGGAGAAAAGACAGAGAGAGAGAGAGAGAGAGATGAGGAAGGAGAATGAAGAGAGAGAGCAGAGAGAGACGACGAGACAGGACAGACGCAACGGACAGACAGACAGACAGAATGAACACAGACAGACAGAATGACACACAGACAGACAGAAGAAAAGCTTGACTCAGCAACAGGCCACGAATACAACAATATACAGGAGGGC
>CM054143.1:53837540-53840040 GCA_028751875.1 Rapana venosa | reverse complement strand
GAGAGAGAGAGAAGAGAGGAGAGAGAGAGAGGAGATGAGAGGAGAGAGAGAAGAGAGAGAGAGAGAGAGAGAGAGAGAGAGAGAGAGAGAGAGAGAGAGAGAATCTTTATTTTTCAAGGGTAACAGAATAAGTACACCAGAGAGAGGATTTGGGGGGAGGGGAGGAGGAGAGACATACAGACAGAGACAAGGACAGACAGAGACAAAGACAGACAGAGAGAGAGACACACACACACACACTGCACAGAGTCCATCATTCCAACTCTAAACAGAGGGCTGACAGACATGTTTACACAGCACACGTCATGTCTGCTGTATCACATGCAGCTGACACCCTCCTCCCTCCCTCCCTCCCTCTACACAACACTTATTTTTCCTGTTCTTCCATTGTGCCACAACCTGCCATGCCCCCATTTCTTTTCTTGACTTTTCTTGTCCAGCAGGTAGACAAAAAAACTCCAACAGTCTTAGGTTCAATCCTACCCCACCCCAACACACACACACACACACAGACGTTAAACTGAAGAAATCACACACACACACACACACACACACACACACACACACACACACACACACACACACACACACACACACACACAACACACCTCTCTCTCTCTCTCTCTCTCTCTCTCTCTCTCTCTCTCTCTCTCTCGCTCTCTCTTTCTCGGACTTCCAAAAGGCCTTTGACACAGTGAACAGAAATGCTTTGTGGAAAATCCTAATAAATGTGGGTGTAAGGGGGAAAATGCTACAGTCCTTGCAAATAATGTATTCATCTGTGTTATGTTGCATTCGCACATCTACAGGGTACTCTGATTACTTTGAATGCTTTCAGGGCCTCAAACAGGGTTGTCTTGCTTCACCTATTCTATTTTCATTTTTGATAAATAAACTGGCAACATATATCATAAGAAATGGGAATCATGGAATTCAACTTAGTCAAAATGCCACAGAATTGTTCCTTCTGATGTTTGCAGATGACCTCTCACTTCTCTCATACTCTCCTGTAGGCCTACAAAATCAGCTGAACAATCTACATTATATTGCAAGTAAATTTGGTTTAAAGGTAAATCTAGAAAAATCTAAAATCATAGTTTTTCGAAATGGTGGACACCTATCAAAATACGAACACTGGCATTTCGGACAGCAAAAAATAGAAGTTGTCAACTCATACAAATACCTTGGGCTTATTTTCACAACACGTCTGAGTCTAAATGCTGCTACAGAAAGCTTAACATCAAAGGCAAAAAGATCTGTCATAGAAATATGTAGAACACTGCGAAGATTAGGCTGCTCATCTCCTAGGATATTTTTTAAACTTTTTGATGCACGTGTTGCCCCTATGCTACTATATGCAGCAGAGGTTTGGGGTATTCATGAATTTAACCAGATTGAAAAAAGTCATATGTTTGCATGTAAACGTTTTTTGAATGTCAGTATGCACACGCCAAACTACATGGTGTATGGAGAATTAGGCCGTTATCCTCTCCTTGTTCTGTCATCTGTCAGAATTGTGTCCTACTGGCTACGTCTGTGCTCTCTACCTAGTCAGAGATATGCTAGCATGGCCTACCATATGTTAAAATCTCTGGATGAAAAAGGCAAAACAACTTGGGTCACAGATATCAAAAATCTCCTTTGCTCCTCTGGATTCGGATATGTCTGGGTCTTTCAGGGAGTAGGAAACCATAAAGCTTTTTTACGGGAATTCAAACAAAGAATGATTGACTGCTTCATACAACAATGGTCAGAAAAATAACCAGTAGACCACGCTACAATCTATATAATTCCTTCAAAGGTATGTTAGAACCAGAAAAATATATGAACTTGATCACTTCCAGATATGTACGTACTATGTTTACACGCTTTAGATTGGGAGTAACAGAACTCAATAGCAACAAATTTAGGTACACAGCAGACAGTAGCTCTATGGCTTGTCCAAAGTGCAGTCATGCACCTGAGGATGAAATTCACTTTCTTTGCTACTGCCCAGCATACACTGAGTTGCGACACACTTATCTAGGCAAGTTTAATTTAGAACTTTTCAAAAACCAGAAGTTAACCTTATTAAAGTTACAGAGCCCTGAACAAACCATTCACTTGGCAAAGTATATATTCTATGCCTTCAAATGCAGAAAACTACAATCTACTTAGTGGGTACCATATTCTTCAATCAAAATATTAAGTTTACCTGGCACTGGTCAAAGACCTCCCACTCTCCCCTCCCACTCTCTTACAAAGAATGAGAAATTCAAGGTTTTCTTTTTTGCCATTAACAAAAATTTGCTGCAAATTGTGTATATATACATTCATTTCCCCTTGTTTATGGACACTCTGAGTCTGAACAATAAACTATTTTGTCATTGTCATTGTCATTGTCTCTCTCTTTCTTATATATCCCTAAGGTCGGGGACTGGATGTAAAAATGCACATAGGTGCTTATTCATTATCCTCGAAATAAAAGAATTTGTCATTGTCATTGTCATTGTCATTGACG
>CM054143.1:53812540-53827540 GCA_028751875.1 Rapana venosa | reverse complement strand
TTCTTCCTTTTCTTTCTTTCCTTCTTTCTTTTCCCCCTTCCTTCCTTCCTTCCTTGTTCAAATATAAAACAATCCCTTTCTTGCATTTTAAAGGAAGTACAAAGACATGAGAGCCTGAGTGCAATCGTTTATTCTTGAGTATTATTTTGTTCTTTGCTTGTGTGGGTAGTTTTTTCTTTTTGTTGTTGTTGTTGCTGTTGTTGTTGTTGTTGTTGTTGTTGTTTGTTTGTTTGTTTTCGTTTTCTCTTTTGTGTCATTTCGGTTTCATGTCATTGCTGGCACTTTCTGTAGATGTCGGGTGGATGGGTATAATGTAATTAGACATTTTTTTTCGTCTGCTTATTTCTTCTTTGTTTGTTTTTTATTTTTTTAATTAATTGATTTAAGTTTGTTTTCTATGAATGTCAGTGTGTGATGTGTGTGTGTGTGTGTGTGTGTGTGTGTGTGTGTGTGTGTGTGTGTGTGTGTGTGTGTGTGTGTGGGTGGGTGGGTGTGGTTGTGTGTGTGTGTGGGTGCAAGTGTGTGTGAGTGTGTTTGTTTGCGTGCGCGCGGGCGTGTCTGTGTGTGTGTGTGTGTGTTTGTATGTGCATCTGTTGTCAGTCAGTCTGTCTGTCTGTCTGTTTTCTGTCTGTCTGTCTGTCTGTCTGTTGTCTGTCTGTTTGCCTGTCTGTCTGTAGTCTGTCTGTCTGTCTGTTGTCTGTCAGTCTGTCTGTCTGTCTGTTTGTCTGTCTGCCTGTCTGTCTGTCTATCTGTTGTCTGTCTGTTGTCTGTCAGTCTGTCTGTCTGTCTGTCTGTTGTCTGTCAGTCTGTCTGTCTGTCTGTTTGTCTGTCTGTCTGTCTGTCTGTCTGTCTGGGATGAAATGTAATCAGATCTTCTTTGGATTAGTTCTTCCTCATTTCTAAATTAATCGACTTGGGTTTTATTCATGTGAATGTTGGTCTGTTTGTCTGTATCTCTGTTTGTCTGTATGTCTATCTATCTGTCTGTCTGCCTGTCTGACTGCCTGTCTGTCTCTCTGTCTGCCTGCCTGTCTGACTGTCTGTCTGTCTATCTGTCTGCCTGTCTGTCTGCTGTCTGTCTGTCTGTCCGTCAGTCTGCCCAGGCCTGTTTTGTTTATATGAAAGAATGGTGGTTTTTTTGGTAAATGCTTGTTTTGCTCCAGCACACACACATATACACATACACCCTAACACACACACACACACACACACACACACACACACACACACACACACACACACACACACACACACACACACACACACACACACACACACACACGCACGCACACGCACGAACGCACACACACACATAATTCATGCCCCAAAAACAATGTAACATATATGTAAAACGTGTTTTGACACATGCCATAAACATTATTGTTACGAAGAACAACTGCCACCCTTTCTTGTCTTTCTTTTTGTTCTAAAATGAAAGGGGAAGAAGTAGGGGGAAAACAAGAGGGAGGTAAGGGTGGGGGTGGGTGGGTGGGGGGAACAAGTGTTACCGCGCGCGCGGGTGTGTGTGTGTGTTGTGTGTGTGTGTGTGTGTGCGGCGCGCACTCGTTGTTTGATTTAAATTAGCGTCTTTTAACTATTAGCTATATATACGTGTATATGTGTGTGCTCTGTGTGTGTGTCTGTGTGTGATGAGAGAGAGACAGAGACAGAGAGACAGAGAGACAGACAGACAGGCAAAAAGATAGAGAGAGACAGAGATAGACAAACAGAAAGACAGACAGACAGATAAGCAGAGAGACAGTAAGACTGACAGATATCAAACAGACAGACGGAGAGACAGACATGGCGACACAGACACTGACAGACAGGCAAAAAGACAACACGCTAAATATGCCTAATACTCTGGCTTATTTTCAAGAATAATCGGATACTTCAGCCACCAGAACATTACCTCTTTTAACAATGTTTAGGTAAGCAATGTACAGCTCCCATAATAGTATGTTTTGGTCACTGAATTTCTGAACGATCTTGTGGCAGACATTGGCTGAATCCTTTTTTTCTTCATTTTCATTTTTATACCACTTTAAGTCACGGAAGATTTTTCTCTCTGAAATTCGGGCTGCTCTCCTCGGAAAGAGCGCGTCGCCACAAGACCATCGCCACCCATTTTTTTATTTTTCATTTTCTTGTCTGCAACTGTATTGTTTCCCTATCAGAGTCACTTTTTTCTACAGAATTTTGCCAGGGACAACTCTCTTGTTCCCGTGGGTTCTTTTACGTGCGCTATATAATTATGTGTAACACACGGGACCTCGGGTTTATCGTCTCATCCGAAAGACTAGCACCCAGACCACCACTCATTGTCTAATGGATGGGAAGGTGGGGGGGGGGGGGGGGGGGGGAGTTTCTGGCCCAAACGGGATCAAACCACCGCAGATTTCCGACCCGGACTTTTCGCTTTCTAAGCATGTGCGTTACCTCTAGACCAACGATCCGAATCGGTATTAAGCAATACACAGCATCCATAACAGGTTTTGGCGCTGAATTTCTAAACGATCATGTGGCAAACACTGGCTGAGTCATTTGGCACCCACACACACCATGTACCTGTTTCCTCACAGACACACCTCCGAAAAATGTAAATATAGTCACTGTTCTGGCACTGAAAATGTTAGCAGGAATACACTTTCTTTTTTCTTTTTTAGCATGAAAGCAAGCATAAAGATCAGGAGGTTTTTCTTTTTATGAATTCTTTGATATTATTGAAAATGAGTTGGCTAGCATTGTTGATTTTCACTTCTTTTGTTATAGTGTGATAAAAGATATGGAAGTGGTAGGATGTCTAATGTATTATTTTTGATTTGCATTGACTATAGTCTGGGGTTTTGTCTTTAACAGTGTGTTTTGTGGGGGACGGGATAGCTCAGTGGTCGGAGCACTCGCTTTCCCCCAGCCAAGTTAAGCAGCGTCGAGCGTGGTTACCAGTTGGATGGGTGACCGTTTTCGCGCCTTGGCTTCAGTACAGTTCCCCCAGTTCACCCAGCTGTAAATGGGTACCTGCCCTCTTTAGGGTCAGGGAAGGTAAAGCAGCGAGGGAGAGGAGATGGGCGCCGCCCTCAATATACTGGCCCTAGAGAAGTGAGGTCTCTGACACCTCGCTCCCCTACGACCTTATAGGTTATGGGACTCCTTTACCTTTTACCTTTACCTTTGTGGGGTGTGGGTGTGGTTGTGGGTGTATGGCTGGGGGTGTTTCTTTACTTCAACGTCCGTTTATTCAAAGTGGTTTTTAGACCAGAATGGAAATTTTATGCTGAAGTGTACAAACTTGAGTAGCATTAAAAAAAGATAATTATGTCGTCTGGCTGTTTGTCTGTCTGTCTTGTATATCAGTCTGTCTCTGTCTATCTTTCTTTCTCTCTGTTTGAATGTGTGTGTGTGTGTGTGTGTGTGTGTGTGTGTGTGTGTGTGCATGCAAGAGTGTGTGCGTGTGTGCCTGTGTGCATTTGGGGGCAGTAGAATAAGCACAGAACAGTGCAATACAGTGCACTACATTAGAGTACAACAAGCACGCAGTATAGTATAACAGCACTGCACAGCTGAATACATTGGAGGATACTACAAAACCATCCATGCAAAATATTACAAGTACGGTAAAACAGAAAGCTTTTTGCAAAACAAAAACTGTATAAGCAATACAGAAAAGAGTATTATGTAACAATGAAACTGCAGGCATTGATTAAATTGCCTAAAAGAGATGGGCTATTTGTGTCGGGATAAGTCCTGACCATCCTTCTTCAGCCAGACATAATCATTTAATACATTCACACACACACACACACACACACACATACACACACACACACACACACACACACACACACACACACACACACACACACCATAACACAACCCAGCACAGCACAGCACAGCACAACACACACACATGCACACACGCACACACACATACACTCAAAACCAAAACACACACACAGGTGTCATAAAGAGATAGGTATTTGTTTCTGAATAAGCGGTAGCCATCATTTTCCAGAGTGACATAATCATTCACATACACATACACGTACACACACACACACACACACACACACACACACACACACACACACACACACACACACACACCACACCACACCACACCACACCACACCACACACACCACAACACAACACACACACACACAAGCCTTGACCTAAACATTTCAATCAACACTTCTTCTACCATGATTCAAAACACCACCCTGCTTCTAAAAATAGCCACCTGTCGATTGGCTGATCGATTCCAACCAATGGAAAAAAAAGTGATTGAAAAGAAGAGGAAAGCTGATTGGCCAACAGTCAGGAGACAGACACAAGCCGGTCCAATCCTTGGAATCCTCTCAGACAGCACGCACGTGAGCAGCTAGGTCGACCTGTTCTGGGTGGCACGCCATTTGGCGCTACATTGCTATGATGTAATTTTTAGAAAGAGTCTGGTTTTAGTAAAGCTTTCGAGGTCGTGTTGGGACAAAAATAGTGGAGTGGAGTGGGGGCAGTGGAGTGGAGTGTGGTATGGTGCAGTGCAGTGTAGTGTAGTGTAGTGTAGTGTAGTGTTGTGTAGTGTAGTGCTTTCGAGGTGGTGTTGGGACACAACAATTCTTTTAGATAGTGTAGTTGAGTGAAGTGTGGTGTAGTGTAGTCAATCAATCATCAATCAATCAATCAATCAATCAATCAATCAATCAATCACATTTATTCAGTTTTTGCTGGCCATAAGACCCATATGAACACAATGTGAAAAAGCAGCCATGGAGCAGTAGACCTGTAAACCCTTATTGTGTGCAGTGTGACGGATCTGTCGTTGAAGATTTATGTCATTTTTTGCTCATATGCCCAAAATATGCAGCTTTGCGTCAATGTTATATACCCCTTTATTATCACAGGTTTCCATTAGGCTTTAAGGTGTAGTGTAGTATAGTGGTGTGTGTGTATGTGATGTAATATGTGTGTGATGCAATACACACACGCACAGACAACGACCCATACACAGACGCGCACACACACACACACGCGCGCACAAAGAGAGAGGGAGAGTAGTTCCACATGAAACATAATTATATCCTCTAAATATTAATTCTTTTTCTTTCGCAGAATTGCCCTAACATCTTGACAATAACTTTCACCCTACGAAAAAACCCCAACCCCAACCAAAAGTGCAACAATAACTATCACCATATGAAGTAAAAAGAATAATCAAAAGTACACATCTTATGACATCCAACCCAAATACCTTACCTTGCGTTTTACATAATGCTTATCTATCCAAAAATGATGACAAGGAACAAGCAGCAGTGATGAACGATCCATAATCTTGGATATATACGAGTTGTCCTGGTCTGTGCTAGTGGGCAATGTAATAAGCACTATTTGCCGACGAAGTACTCTGACCAATGGGTATGATGGTGATAATATATATACTTAGCGTTTGTCTTCTGCTTCATTTGGTGTCCTATGCATACGTTTAGATGATATTTTCAGCGTTTTTGATGTATCATTTGCTGATCAATACATTCGTAGAAATATACTTAGTTTTCTCTCTCTCTCTCTCTCTCTCTCTCTCTCTCTCTCTCTCTCTCTCTCTCTCTCTCTCTCTCTCTCTCTCTCTCTCTCCTGTTTCATTTTCTTATCAGTACATGCGGTGATGCATACTTAGTATTTTTAGCATGTATTATTTGTTGATCGATACAGATGTAAGAATATAGTTAGCGGTTTTTTCGCTGTATTATTTGTGGACCAATGCATTTGGTGTAGCATGTTAGGGTTTTTTGTGCCTGTATCATTTGCTGATAGACAGAAATAAAGAAAAATATATAACAAATAAAAAGTATATGTATACGTACATGCATACATATATTCATGCAAACATACATAGATACATAGATCCATCCATCCATCCATCCATCCATCCATCCATCCATGTATGCATACCACCAATAAACTTGTTTCCACCAGTTAGCTTGTAATACTCACTAACTCTGTTTCCCCTAACAAAACTATTGTCACTAGGAACAAGCACCAAAGAAATGTAAATCCGAATATTTCTCCGCCACACAAAGGTATTCACGAATTAGAACATGCACCAATCCTTTCATGTTTCCCTTCTTTAAGAAAAAAATAATAAACCATGGTGTAAAAGGACACACTCATTTTCTCTGCCAAAGAGGCGATATATACAGGAGATAGCCATCATCATAAGTGTTATCATTATTGTTGTTATCAAAATCTTTTATTTTCTAAGTACTTGTGGGTGGGATTTTTATTTTACCTACCGTCCCCTTGTGCAGGCAGGTTTCTAAATGTCTTCATCAGTTCCCACTAGTACACAATTTTCTTCTCTTCCGAAAGGTGGGGCGGGTTTTAATATGCGCACAAGATGTTCTGTGGGCGGTTGTGCACAGGGCTTCGAGTTACAGTCTCATCCGAAGGACTTTTGGGGGACTGACGTTAAATCCGAGGAAAAGAATTCCCATTGAACGGGCGTCTTGGTGGTGGCTGCAATGGGGGTCGAGGTCGAATCCGGGCCGTCAGATCACGAGTGCAACATTCTAGGCTATCCCGTTCCCCGTGATCCGTTTTGTAAATTACAAACAAAAGCTTCTATCAGGTTATGCAATGATAATCTTCCCCGGCTCAGGCCAAAAGCTTTGTCAGGTATTGATTGAAGCCAATCGTCCAGGCCTACAGTGGGGAAAATAGTGCCATGCTTTGGAAATGGTATTTTGAGATCGGCTTTCATTATGATAATACCTCGTGAAGATACCAGGCCCCGCCAGTATAAATAGCATCCTGATATTCTGGAAACTCTTTGCTAGAAATTTCCTCTTTTCTATCACTTTCTTTGGTTCTGCCCGGTTTCTTTTCTTCTTGTCACCCCATTCTTATCTATTTTCTGCCTTCTTGGTCCATTCTCTTGCCTTTTTCTCCAGAAAAACTTAAACAATTCTCTCTTATGCTGAAGTCGGAAGCGCTGGGCCTGACTTGTCAAGCGCTTAACGGCAGCGTGATGCATTTTCGCTCATATAACAAACAACAGTAGTTGCTGTCTGAGTGTTCGACGACAACGAAGAAGAAGAACCATGATAAGCTCTTAAACGTAGCAACCTGGTTTCTCCGTTTAAAGCAGAACAAAAACACTCTGAAGTCTGACTCTGGCTTCCTATGAATTGAGCTCATTGAAAACTCATATTCCAGCTTTTTGTCTGGTCCCAGTGTGTACTTATGACCTGTTATTGATTCGCAAGCGTAAAGAGCAAGACAGAGTTCCTGTTCTGGGTGACTCACAGGGTGTTAAGCTGCAGAACGCCCAACAACAGCCACGGAACTCCTCCTAAATAAATCATCTGCCACCAGAAACCGCCTAATGGCTTCAAAAAAGCCCCAGAAAAGCGAAAGGCAAGGAGACAGACTGAGTGGTTTACAATACACTTGGCTGCTTCACCCTGTTGCCAGTGTTTTTGTCCGACAGGAAGCGGAAACTATCACCCCGTGACGTCAATACTTCCTCCAATGACAAAAAGGGTCAGAAGGTCATCTGAAAGTCTTTTTTTTTGTTTTTGGTCTTTCCCCTGATTTATGACGTTGAGGGTGAATGGCAGCAGTTGGAAGCAGTCCAAACAACAAGAAACAACGACAATTACAACAAAGAAGCATAAACCCAACCAGAAGGGTATATAATTGTGTAGTATGTAAGGATTTTGCTGTAAACATTCTTGCCCTTGAAATAGATTCGTTCAAGGTTTTGGCTGACATATATGGAGTCAAAAATTTATATTTTATTGTTTGTCAGTGTTGCACTGTGTGTTCATAATTATGTTATGTTAAATACGCCTTGTTCGTAGTTTATACTGTGCTGATAGAAAAATAGTGTGTATAATTGTAATCCGTGTGTTTCATGTTATATCTGCAATGATTTCCTGTTGCTGTACATTATTATTTTTTATTTGTGTTTTCGTTTTTTGTGGGGAGGGGGGGGGGGGGTTGTTGTTTTTTTGTTGGTATATTGTTATCGCTTTTACTCTTCTTCTCATGTTCTCTTTGTTCGTTTTTGTTATTGTTGTTGATGTTGGTTTTTCTTTTGTTTTAAATTTTTTTTTCAGCTAGAGTTACGAGGTTCACCGATGGTGCAATTATTTTCTCTCTGACCATTTTTGCCCACCATTAAGGTAGCCGCATACTGCTTTCGGGATGACTTATTTTTAGGGGGGGGGGGGGAGGCTACTATTTTTTTACGCGTAGCCTTTTTCCTGCTTCCCTTCCCCCCCTCAGTTTGTTTGTTTATGTATGTCATTTAAAAAAAAAAAATTTCGGTTGTTGCTTTTGTTTGTTTGGCATGATTTCTTTTACCTACTTTCTTTAACAAACAAACAAAAAGTTCGCTCGTTTCGGTCTATGACGATTATACAATCTGCTGATACTGAATGGAAATTGTTTGAAGAAAGAAAACCGGGACATAAACAATCAAAGAAACAAACAAACAACAAACAACAAACAAACAACAAACAACAACAACAATATAATGGCATGTTGTGTTTCAGACTTTGGTGATTATACAGTCTGATGATACTGAATGGAAATTGTTAGAAGAAAGAAACTCGAGACATAAACAACCGAAGAAAGAAAGAAACACATAAACAACAACAATAATATAATGGCATGTTGTGTTTCAGACTTTGGTGATTATAGAGTCTGCTGATACTGAATGGAAATTGTTTGAAGACAGAAAAGTGAGGCATAAACAGCCAAACAAACAAACAAACAACAAAAACAACATAAACAACATAAAGAACAATATAATGGCATGCTGTGTTTTTCTGCCTTCTGTGTTTCTATTTCCAGGCCTGTCTGCCTGTCTGGCAGCATTTGTCTGCTCTGCTAAGGCCAGAGTGGTTTCTTTTGCAGCTTGGCGAACAGTCCCCATCACCAGGAAGTGAAAATGCTCTGAGGCTAAAAGGAAATCTCTCTCTCTGTCTGTCTTTATTATGTCTCTCTGTCTGTCTGTTTGTTTGTCTGTCTCTGTCTATCTCTGTCTGTGTCTCTATCTCTGTCTCTGTCTGTCTCTGTCTGGTCTCTGTCTGTCTGTCTCTGTATGTCTATTTTGTCTGTCTATGTTTCTATCTCTGTCTCTGTCTCTGTCTGTCTCTGTCTCTGTCTGTCTGTGTGTGTGCCTCTGTGAGTCTGTGTGTGCGTCTTTACCTGTTCGTTCGCCTGACTGTCTATCTATTTCTGTCTGTGTCTATCTCTGTCTCTGTCGCTCTCTGTCTCTGTCTGTCTGTCTGTCTGTCTGTCTGTGTGTGTGCCTCTGTGAGTCTGTGTGTGCGTCTCTGTCTTTTCGTCGGACTGACTGTCTATCTACTTCTGTCTGTGTCTATCTCTGTCTGTCTGTCCGTTGGTCTGTCTGTCTCTGTCTGTCTGTCTGTCTGTCTCTCTTTCTCCCTGTCTGAGTCAAAGACAAACCTTTACTTCCAGATGGTACATTAAAGAAGCAACGCAGCTGCTTTATTCATCAAGCCATTGTCTATCCTCAAACCATGTGTGTAGGTGTGTGTACGTGCGTGCGTGCGTGTGTGTGTGTGTGTGTGTGCGTGCGTGCGTGCGTGCGTGCTGAGGGAAGTGGGGGGGGGGGGGGGGGCTTAATACCCTCAGGATCACCCAGGAACTGTATCATATCTCACTCATCAATCTAGAAAATCACGTTGAGACTTTGACTACACCATGGATGTATAAAAAAACAACAACACTGTTTGCAAATACATCGTCATATAGGCAGCCACACTCCGACTTTAAAATTTATGATGTTTCTAGCTTAACAGAGAGTGCATCAATAAATTACTGTTACGCTAGGAGGTCATCATGGAAAAAACAACAACCACACACACATTCTGAACGTAACATTTACAAAACATAACAACGAATAAATTCAGGCCTTTGCATACATCCATAACTGAACGGATGACAAAATTAACAAAACTGCATACACTCGGGACTGGGTGTAAAAAAAAGCACGCGAATTTTTATTCCATTATCTAGAAATAGAATAAAATAAATTTTAAAATAATAAAAAGGGGATTGTTTATGCTTAAAGGATTGTTATGGATGAAGTACAACATCAATAATATAACATTTTACAAACATAGCAACACATTTTTCGTTTATAATACAAGGCCTTAGCCACTTCGTTCACATAAAAAAACCTGACAACTAAGGGTTTGAACACATAGGTGGCGAGTTTTACCAGCTAAAACTGACTGGTACAAAAGGAACTTTAATAATACTTTTCGTGTTCAAATCAGTCTTTAGTAGAGTGAGAAGGAAGCTGGATAGCTAACTCTCTCCCCCCCCCCCCCCCCAACCCCAACCCCTCCCTGCCCCCTTTCACCCCTCCCCCTCCTACCCCTCCCCCCATCCCCCATGTCTGTTGAGTTCTGCCCACTACAATGCCAACATTGGCATTGCTGTCTCGTCTTCTAGGCTCGTAAGCTATATAGGCTACAGTCCATCTTCATGCCTCTTCTGATTTAGTTTTCGTGGGCGGTGAACAAGCACAAACAGTTGGAACCTCCACTGCGCTAAAAAGGGAATTTTGGCTTGCTGGGTTTGGAATGTGGTTGTTTTGTTTTTTTATTCGGTGTGTGTGTGTGTGTGTGTGTGTGTGTGTGGAGTGTGGGAGTGGAGGTGGGTGTGGTTGGGGGTGGGAGGGGGTTGGGGGGAGAGTGTGTGGTGTGTGTGTGTATAATGTGTGTGTGAGATGGGGGTGGGGAGGATGTGTGTGTGTGTGTGAGTGTGTGAGTTTGGTTGGCTTTTCTGTGTGTGTGTGTCTGTCTGTCTGTCTCTGTCTGTCTGTCTGTCTGTCTGTCTGTCTATCTCTCTCTCTCTCTCTCTCTCTCTCTCTGTTCTCTCTCTGGTCCTTTTGTGTTGCGATAATAATACAGGAGCATCCTTGAAACAAAAGCCTTGCAGAGCCCAACATCAACATGGCATACGGACGAACGGCGTATACCAGTAACACACATCAAAGACGGCACAGTTGATGATGATGATGGAGAAGTTGCCAAAGAAGCCAGAGGGGGCGGAGAAATGTACACGGATATACCAGCATCCAAATGTCTATCGCCCTTCCCACACAGAGACTATAACAGTATTGCTTAAATCTGTAGAATAAAATGTCTTCTATTGTCCTGTTTCGTTGAGAGTTTGTTTTCGTTTGTTTTGTTGATGTCGGATTGAATTTTGTTATTTGCTTGTTGTTTATACACACAAGTATAGGGTATGCATATTTTGTCTCTCTTTTCTCGTAGAGGTTCTTGAAGAAGAAGAAGAAGAAGAAGAAGAAGAAGAAGAAGAAGAAGAAGAAGAAGAAGAAGAGAGATATTTTTTAAAAAACAGACGAAAAAGAGCAAGCATTGATGTACTATTTTGCTAAAAAGTTTGTCAATTTTCTGCCTTCTTGGCCCATTCTTCTGCCCTTTTTTTCAGGAAGACTTAAAGGATAACAATCCTCTCCAACGCCGAAGTTGGATGCGCTGGGCCTGACTCGTCAGGCGCTTAATGGCAGCGCAAGGAATTTTCGCTCATATGGCAGACAGCAATAGATGCTGTCTGAGCATTTGGCGAAGAAGAAAAAGGAGTATGAATGTTTGGATCTTTTACATGCTGTTTACAAAAGCAATTAAACATACAGACAGAAATCGGTATGAAGAGAGAGAGAGAGAGAGAGAGAGAGAGAGAGAGGAGAGAGAGAGAGAGAGAGAGAGAGAGAGAGAGACAGACAGACAGACAGACAGACAGAGAGAGAGAGAGAGAGAGAGAGAGAGGAGAGAGAGAGAGAGAGAGAGAGAGAGAGAGAGAGAGAGAGAGAGAGAGAGAGAGAGTGCTTTGTGTGAGCTGGAAATGAATGATGAAATGCAAATAGGGAAAACAACAGACACAGAACAAAGTTTACACACACACACACACACACACACACACACACACACACACACACACCACACACACACACACAACACACACACACACACAACACACACACACACACACACCACCCACACCCAGCCCTCCCATCCCCGCCACAACACCCCCCACCCACCCACCTACACACACACACACACACCACACACAACACACAACTAATGAATCTAGACAACTCCCTTGGCTTTTTTGTTTTTGTTGTATTTTTTGTTAGTTTGATTTTTTTTTTGGGTGGTGGGTGGTGGGTGGTGGTGGTGGTGGGGGGGGGGGGGGGGGGTTGGTCTGACACGCCCAGGCTTCGTTTCTGCTTCAGACAATTGTTTCTGATGTTTCTCTTCCCCGCTTGTCATTGTCGCTCATTTTTCACACAAAGCACCATCCGAAATGCAGGCTTTTGACATGAAGGATGCACCATACTAGGCGTCTCGCAGCGAGGGTCCGACTCTCGCTGGTGCCTCTGATGTGGAAGTTTTCTGGTGTGGTTTTTCTTTTTCCTTTTGTTGTGTGATTTTTTTTTTTTTTTGTTTTGGGGGTTTGTTTTGGTGTTTTTTTGGGTGGGTGGGTGGGGGGTGGGTGTTGTTTTTGTGGGTTGTTTTTTTTTCATCCTGAAGGGCTTTCTTTTTAGGAAGTGGGGAAAAAGGTTTACGGTTGTGGGATGGGTGTCTGTCGTGTGTGTTGTATGTTATTGTGTGGTTGTATATGTGTGTGTGTGTGTGTGGTGTGTGTGTGTGTGGGGGGGGGGTGGTGAGTGTGGTGTGGGGGGGATAGCGTATGTATGTGTTTGTGTGTGTAGTGCATGTGTAAGGGGGTGGGGGACGTGTGTGTATGCTGTCTTCCTCCTCTTTCTCCTCCTTTTTTTCTTCTTATTTTTTCTTTGAAATTTTTCTTCCTCTTCCTGAAAACGAACAAAGGAACAAACAAACAAATGCACACATCTAGGATAGAAAACCCGTGAAGGCTACAAACATCTTTCTTTACCTGTACCAGGGATGACTCAACACCCAGCCCTCTCTCTCCATCTTTCTCTGTCTTCCTTCCTTCCGTCTCTCTCGCAGTGCTTCCTTCACTCAGCCTCAAGCCTGTCCCTTCTGAAATGTTGTCCTCCTCCTCCTCCTCCTCCTCCTCTTCTCTGCCTTCTTCCTCTTACTTTTTCCTCCTTGCACTGTGCCTGTCTGAACTGTCTTGTCCAACCTTTTTGATCGAGAGTTAAGTCGATAAATGGATTCTTAAGCCGCTAACTGGATGAAGGTGTTCAACTAAGTTACGCAAACCCTCATTGTAACGGAACATTATTTTTGAAACTGTTTAACACATCTTTTTTGTTTAAATCGACACTCCTGAAAACACACCTCCAAATAATCCTAATTAACAGACAATGCATAAATAAAAACTCGGATGAGACTATGGATGTTCAACGAATTCTCCCTAACTATCCCGGGGAAACTCTGGGTTGGTGGTTTTTTAACCGCTTTATTTTTTCTCACTTAAGGTGGGACAGGGGGGTCGAAACTGATAAATTTTGTTCACAAAGACAATAGAAATGGTCAGATTTGGAATCGCTTGTTTTGAGATTTCTCAATCTGCACACTGGAAGCCCAACTGGTGAAGGACAGGAGAAGGCTTTTTTCCCCCACGGGAAATTTCTAGACCCAGGGAGAGAGAAGTTGTGATCGCCGTTAAGCCTGTCCACTGTAAAAGGTAAAGGTAAAGGTGTCCCATAACATACGCGGTCATAAGGGAGCGAGGCATCAGAGACCTCAGCTTCTCCAGGGGCCAGCATATTGAGTGGCGGCGCTCATCTCCTCTCCTTCGCTGCTTTACCTTCCCTGACCTTAAAGAGTGCAGTGGCTAGGTAAACTGTGGAGGACTGTACTGAAGCCAAGGCGCTCAAACGGTCACCCATCCAATTCCAAGTGGTAACCACGCTCGATGCTGCTTAACTTTAGCTTGGGGAAAGTGAGTGCTCTGACCACTGAGCTATCCCGTCCCTCGCCCACTTAACGACGATTAAAAAACTTAACGCGACAGACATCAACAACACGACAGGGGGGTAGGTGGCCTAGAGGTAACGCACTTGCCTAGGATGCGTTAAGTCTGGGTTCGAAGTGTGTGGTGGTTCGATCCCTGTTTGGGCCAAAAAAACTTTTCCCCCATCCACTAAACCGTGAGTGGTGGTCTGGGTGCTAGTCTTCCGGATGAGACGATAAACCGAGGTCCCGTGTGTTACACGTCATTATTCAGCGCACGTAAAAGAACCCACGGCAGCAAGAGGACCCTGGCAAACCTCTGCAGAAAAAGCCAGGTTGATAAGGAAAACAAAATTGATACAGTTGCAGACAGGAAAAGGAGAAAAAAAGGGTAGCGATGCTCTCCCCGGGGAGAGCGGCCCGAATTTAACGCAGAGAAATCTGCCGTGACATAAAGTGGTATAGAATACAATACAATACAATATAACACAGTACATTACAACACAATACAATACAACACAATACAATACAACACAATACATTACAACACAATACAACACAATACAATACAGTACAATACAATACAACACAACACAATACAATACAATACAATACAACACAACACAATACAATACAATACAGACATCCCCCTACCGCTTTATTTTTTTCTCACTTAAGGCGGGACATGGGGGTCTAAACTAAGAAATTTTGTTTACAAGCTCATGTTAGAAATTGCACCATACGTTGAAAGGGCATCACTTGTAAAGGCTAAAAACCTATACATTACTCATTTTTAATGCACTGTTGCCACGGAAACAATCCAAAATGGCTGCCAAAACTAAATGTTTAAAACTACTAAGTGTTTTTATCTATACCAGGTACAAGAAACCTGTTTCTTCAGACATGCTTTACAACCTAAATTCTTTAAATTCACGCAGGGTAATCTCCATATTTGCGTCTAGTAATTTTTTTTATTAAAAAAACACACCATGATTTTGGTCCCTTTTCTACCCGTGTCTTGGCCGTAGTGAATAACAAACTTTCAAAGGACA
>CM054143.1:53787540-53797540 GCA_028751875.1 Rapana venosa | reverse complement strand
CTTCTTCTTCGCAATTCTCTTCGCAATTCTTCGCAATTCTTCTTCGCAATTCTTTTTCGCAATCTTCTCTGTGCTGCTCATCGTATGCCCCCCCCCCCCCCCCCATCCCTACTCACGTATGCTCGACTGGTCCTAAGAAAGAAAAAATCTGAACACATCACTCCTCTTCTGCGATCTCTTCACTGGCTGCCTGTCTCACAAAGACTGGAGTATAAAATCAATATCCTCTGTTTCAAATGTCTCCACAAATCTGCACCCCCTTATCTCTGTAACTGTCTTCATCTGTACACTTCATCCCGTTCCCTTCGTTCAGCCGCAGATACTTTGTGCTTTCGAACACCTAGATTCAAACAAACCACTGTTGGCCGTCGCTCCTTCTCTGTTTCTGGTCCATCCACCTGGAATGACCTCCCTCTTTCACTTCGACAAAAGCCTTCCCTTGATACCTTCAAATCCAGCCTCAAAACACACTTATTTCCTACCTGAGACTTTCCCCCCAAATATCTGTTCCTAATTTGTGTGTGTGTGTATGTGTGTGTGTGTGTGTGTGCGTGTGTGTGCGTGCATGCGTGCATACGTGCGCGCGCATGGTTTTGAAATCTGTTGTTCATTATGTTTAAGGAGAGTTGCATGCCTGTAAATGATTGAGTGCAAGCGCTTCGATTTTTTTTTACAAGATTCAGCGCTAAATAAACTCCATTATATTATTATTATTATCTGCTAAATATATTTATACACAAAAGGCATTGAGGCGTGGCAAGTCTATGCTTTGGTTTAGATAAGGGTTATTCATTAATAAGCATAAAACAAGCATACCATAATGGACATAATCAGCATAGCAGCAACAAGCGAGTAACTTATCTTGTACTCAAGTGCAACATCAACATTCATATGGCGATTGGTAAACAATACACTGATCAAAAGAGGTAAAAGGGAAAAAATCACCGAGAAGAATAGTAACAGCATCAATATGTACAGATAATGAAATAACCAAAGATTCCCCCAAAGGCATGTCTATAGCATAAATAGGCAATCGTTTGGAAAAAAATCCAGAATCCATCATTGTTCAACTCATCCAGATGATTAGCTCATGAAAAAGTAATAATGAAAAAGAAAAAGACTAACCACAAGACAGACCCAAACAAACAACAAGCTACAGGATGCTTTAAACCGAAGCTTGTTACATTGTTCATCAATGAGGCACTGGAAGATCTATTGTACTTGAAACTTCACCCTGGAGATACCAGTTCGGTGCCTTGTCCATCAATGATGTCATTAGTACAAGCTAACAATTTTCCTTTCCTCATCACACTGTTCAACCAGTACCAACATTCCACGATTCCTCTCTGACAACATTTCAATTCAATTCAATTTAATTCGATAACTTTATTATTTCACAAATAGAGAAATTCATGTGGGATACAAACCGTACATAAAAAAGAAAACAAGAAAACATTTATCACAGAATAAAAACACAGCACAGTACACGCACATCGCCTGGCACACATTACATGATAAGATCTATACTAATACCGATACCAGCACATTGTCATCTCAATAACAAAAAAAAAGAAACACACATGGTCACTTGCCATATCTACATAAAAATGATAAACAGAAGCATTTATCACAGAAAGTAATAAAACACAATCTTAAAAATCATACACACACGCACGCACGCATACACAAACACACACATACGCACAACACACACACACACACACACACACACACACACACACACACACACACACACACACACACACACACACAGCAGGCATAAACACATAAAAAGGTAAAGGTAAAGGAGTCCCATAACCTATAAGGTCGTAGGGGAGCGAGGCGTCAGAGACCTCACTTCTCTAGGGCCAGCATATTGAGGGCGGCGCTCATCTCCTCTCCCTCGCTGCTTTACCTTCCCTGACCCTAAAGAGGGCAGGTACCCATTTACAGCTGGGTGAACTGGGGGAACTGTACTGAAGCCAAGGCGCGCAAACGGTCACCCATCCAACTGGTAACCACGCTCGACGTTGCTTAACTCGGCTGGGGGAAAGGGAGTGCTCCGACCACTGAGCTATCCCGTCCCCATAAACACATACTAAAGCACAAAATGATTATTATAACATGTCATAAAATAACAGCACTAGCAAATAATCAGCTTGTTGTTGTTGCTGCTGCTGGTTACTTAGCTTCTATGGATTCTGGCAAGTTTTCCAGCCTAAAATAGCTCAGCTAGGTCTGTCTGTGAAATCCCTGAAGAGGATCAGGACTGGGCTGAGCTGTGCTGCTCATCAAGCTTCTGTACACAGGGCAATCCTTCTCCCTCCTAGCCAGAAAGGCTGTTGAAGAAGAACATCACATTTCAGAACCCTAACCTGGAGTCGAACCTCAGGGTTACTTACTGGTCACGTGGATGCCAGTACCGGTAACTGTGGTGCTTCATTGTTGAGGTTAGAGTTGTGGGTCTTGAGTGAGTGAGTGAGTAATTAAGTGAGTGATTTTTATTTATTTATATTGAGGATAATGGAAGAAGCAGTCTTGTGCTTTGAAAAAAATCCAGTCCCCGTGTGTATGCGGTTTTGTCAATTTTGTCATCTATTCCTTTTGGCACACAATGGCCTACTCTTTCGAAAAGCGGAACAGGATTTAACGTGTGCGCAAGATGTTCTGCGTGCGTTCGCACACGGGGCCTCGGTTTATAGTCTCATCCGAAGGACTTTTGGGGAGTGTGGAGTCTGCACTGATGTTCAGGGGAAAAATCCCCTTGAACGGGAATCGAACCCGGGTCGTCAGATTGAGAGCGCAATGTTCTGACCACTAGGCTATCCCGTCCCCCTGACTGAGTGAGTGGGTGAGTGAATGAGTGGGTGAGTGAGTGAGTGTGTGGGCTGGGGACGTGAATGGTTTGTTAGGTTTTGTGTGGTATGTTTTTTTTTTTTTCCTCTTCTTAGAAAGTTTTAGAGAAAGGTTTGTGGAAGAGGAGAGACAGAGAAAGTTTCATGATACATTGTAGGCAATACAATTATCATGAAACAGGGTACAGCAGACAGAGAGACAGAGAGACAGACAGACAGAAAACAGCAACAGACAGACCACAGAGAGCAGACAGACAGCAGACAGACAGACAGACAGAGAGGAAGAGTTCAGATTCATACTTCAGACAGAGAGAGAGAGAAGAGGGAGGGGGGGGGAGAGGAGAAGGAGAGGGAGAGAAACACACGCACACACAAGCACGCACACACGCAAGCACACACACACACACATAAAGCAGTAATGCTACCCAAAGCATCACACCGCCCGTCTGTCATTTACTAGTTTATAAGTGTGATTGTTGTCTTTTTCTTTATCAGAGTAGCTTTGTCTTCATCATTTTACCAGAGACAACCCTATCCTTACAATGATCTCTGTAACGTGAGCTAACCATTATGGCACATGGGACTTTAGTTTATCATCTCACGTAAAAGACAGGCATCAGATCACCGCTCGAGATCAAGTAAAAAGATAAAGACGAAGATGTTCCCACAACCTATTCGGTGGTTGGACAGCGAGACGTCAGACACCTCAGCTTCTCCAGGGGCCAGCATATTGAGGGCGGCGCCCATCTCCTCTCCCTTTCTGCTTTACCTTCCCTGACCCTTAAGAGGGCAGGTACCCATTTACAGCTGGGAGAACTGGGGGAACTGTACTGAAGCCAAGGCGCGCAAAACGGTCACCCATCCAACTGGTAACCATGCTCGCGCTGCTTAACTTGGCTGGGGGAAAGCGAGTGCTCCGACCACTGAGCTATACCGACCCCCATAATTAAAAAAGAATTATTCTTTTATATCGAGGATAATGGAATAAACATTTATAGGCTTTTTTACATCCAGTCCCCGTGTGTATGCGGTTTTGTAAATTTTCTCATCTGTTCCTACAGCACATACATAATGGCCTACTCATAATACCTCAAGTAAATGTTGGGGGGGGGGGGGGGGGGGTAAAGTTTAGGTTCAGACAGGGATCGAACACACGACTTCTCAAGACTTTCTAGACAGTACGTCACCTCTTCACCACCGGTTCAGCCAGCGACTGAGCATGGCTTTCTGTGACCAGACTCTTTCCAGCATCACCCCTGGCCATAGAGCCACTCAGGGGGATTAGGTCTGGCTGGGCAGTTTGCCACCATCCCCCCCAAAGCACTGACATAAACGCTTGCTTGGATTAGCCAGGGTGCAATCAGACCTGGGTTACTGATGCTGGCAACTTTCCTAGCCTAAGTGAGCTCTCTTCAGCTGTAGTGTCCAGCGTTCGTTACACAGACACCAAGAAAAAAAAAGGCACCAAAAAAAAGTGGTGTTGCTCTTAGTTGTGATGCGTCCACCAGCTCCCTTACTTTAAACACACACACACACACACGCACACGCACGGGCGCACACACACGTACGCACGCACACAAACATACACACACGCGCACACACACCACATACACATACGCACGCACGCACGTACGCATATACACATACACACACACGCACACACACGTACACACACGCACGCACTCACACACACACACACTCCTTTAACCCCCAGAGAGAGCAGCGTCAACTTTCATGCAGAGAAATTAATTTGCCTTGACTAAAAGTGGTACACAATGTAATAAGCAATATTTCATTAATGTTTTCATGAAACGCACGTATGAACCGCTCGAACACACACACACACACACACACACAACACACACACACACACACACACACACACACACACAACACACACACACACACACACACACCAGCACACGCACGCACACGCACGCACGCACGCACACAGACACACCAAACACAAAACCAACAACGATAACAACAACAACAACAACAACAACAAAAACAAAAGACCAATCAGACAGTGATCCATCACTGACGCTGTTAATCATCCATCACAACAATAATGTTGGTCTCCATGACTCTAATGATGTATCGATGACGTGGTTGTCATGGCAACGCCAGACCAGACCAGACCAGAACAGAGCAGGAAGAACGATGAGGGGCAATTAATTCATTACTCCCATAATAAGTCCCCCTGCTTGCTACTCCTTCCTTCCTTCCTTCCTTCCTTCCTTCCTTCCTTCCTTTCCTTCCTTTCGTCCTTCTTTCTGTCCGTCCGTCCTTCCTTCTTTCTCTCCGTCCTCCCGTCCTTCCTTCCTTCATTCCTTCCTTGTTTCTGTCCTTCCTTCCGTCCTTCCTTCCTTCCTTCCTTTCCTTCCTTCCTTCCTTCCTCTCCGTCCGTTCCGTCCTTCCTTCCTTCCTTCCTTCCTCCCTTCCTTCCTCTTCCTTCCGTCCGTCCGTCCTTCCTTCCGTTCCGTTCCGTCCGTCCTCCTTCCTTCCTTCCTTCCTTCCTTCTTTCCTTCCTCCTCCTTCCTTCCTTCCGTCCGTCCGTCCGTCCGTCCGTCTCGTCCTTCCTTCCTTCCTTCCTTCCTTCCTTCTTCTTCCTTCCTTCTTTCCTTCCTCCCTTCCTTCCTTCCGTCCGTCCGTCCGTCGTCCGTCCGTCAGTCCTTCCTTCCTTCCTTCCGTCTCGTCAGTTCTCTTCCTTCCTTCTTTCTGTCGTCGTCGTCTCGTCCTTCTTTCTTACTTCATGTCTCTTCCGTCCTTCTTCCTTCTTTCTCCTTTCCTTCTTTCTATTTTCCTTATCGCCAGTCCATCATACCATCCATCCACCTTCCTTCCTTCCTTCTGTGTCAACGTATCTGTCTCATCCATCCTATTATCTCGCTGTATGGCCAGTCATTGTCACTATTTCCTCCTTCCCTTTCTCCATCTCTGTGTGTGTGTGTGTATGTGTGTGTGTGTGTGTGTGGTGTGTGTGTGTGTGTGTGTGTGTGTGTGTGTGTGTGTGTGTGTGTGTCTGTCTGTCTGTCTGTCTGTCTGTCTCCATTTGGGCCTTTGTGCTAAAGTATCGTGGGATGTTCTTATGGAGGCAGTGTATGATAATATAGGCTATGAGAGTATCGCTTAAATGATTGCGCGTTTAGTATGGCAAGACTTCAGGTTTAGAAAGTATTTTCAAGTCAAGTCAAGTCAAAAACTATTTCATCATCCCCTGAAGGACAATCACAATACTGACAGGCACATTGATACGTATCATTATCTCAAAAGACACATCGTATGTCACCATTTTGAGTATCACAGAAAGGTGTTTAGGAGTATTTGGTGCACATTCAACACGAAGTTATAATATTATATAAAGATGCGGTTTTAAATTTTTTGGGGAATATGTGTGTGCTCGCACACATGTACTCAGACATATACGTACGCACGCAGGCGTGCACGCATGTGTGCGAGCACACACACACATGCACACAAAAATTACACATACAAATGCACAGAGAGAGACAGAGACAGAGACAGACAGTGAGAGTGAGAGAGAGAAAGACGGACAGAGAGAGAGAGAGATCCCATCTCTCTCCTTACACGCAGAGATACATTCTATCCAGCCAGCCAGCCAGCTAGACCTTCTATATACATACATTCATACATAGTCTATATCTATTCTTCCTTCCATCCATCCATCCATCCATCCATCCATCCATCCATCCATCCATCCATCCATCCATCCATCCATCCATCCATCCATCCATCCCACCATCCATCCATCCATCCATCCATCCCTCCATCCCTCCATCCCTCCCTCCCTCCCTTCCTCCCTCCATCCATCCATCCATAAACACACATACACACTCACACACGCACACGTACATACATACATACATACATACATACACACACAACATACACATATACGACATATAACACGTCTACAGTTGTACTAGAGATCACTCATGCCATACATGTTTTAGCTTTAAGGGGTATTTGTGTCACCTTCTGTTGGGTACCTTCGCATGCGGGGTTCTTACTAAATGAGTGGGCTGGCAGAGCTGCAAAGAGAGGTGCAAAGCATGGAGAGGATTTTGTAGAACTGCATGTTCCATTATCTTTACAAGAGGGCTATCATTTACTAGAAGAGGCATCGTGGAGCAGGGCCCCCAAAAAAGCTTATTATCAAAAGGAACACCTTTCAGACAGATCTTTAATTACTGTCCCTGTTTTAAGGGATATTGATCACTCTGAACCTTACACAAGTTTGGTCATGGCAAAAAAGGTTAGCGCTTTATTTTTCGGATAAAACTGAATGCTTTTATCACTAAATATAGAAAAAATATAAATTGTTTGTGTGGTGAAAACATTACTAGCATTCATATAATTTTTTAATGTCAGAATCTAAAACCATTCTTACCTTCTTTTTTCTGAAAAATCCTTGGATAAGATAAAAAAAATTATTAATTTGGCGTTTGGTATAACAAAATCTTTAATGAACAGTTCTCTAGGACATTTGTTATAGTTATAAGTCACTTTAGCATTTCTTACGTATTTATTTGTTGTTATCATTGCTTAGCCTTTTTCTGTATACTGCCTACAATATTTAGCAACACATACCAATTTCACAGCACACAACCCTCAACATCAATGTTCCCTCCCCTCCCCTTCCCATCGTCTTATATCTCTTTGAGTGAACAGACGTAAAATCGAAGCAACAAAAACAACAACACAACATACACATTCATCAAAAGAAATGTTCAAAAGAACTACTCATATGTTGAAGTCGTTAATCTTCCTTCCCTTTTTAAAAAAGAAAAAAAAAAAAAAAAGAAAAAAATGGCGAAGTATTTGATGCGTTTGCGGACCCGTGTTGGAACAATTCCAGAAGATTTCATCAAATCCTGATTTTCTTTCCACATTTCGCAAGCAAAGAGGCATTGAATCAATCTATCAGATCTTCACCCCCTGTACGCACGCGCGCATGTTAGAGCGCATGCATTCATGTATACACGTACGTGCACACAACTTCGCATGCACGCACGCACAAAGACATATAGACAGACAGAAACACACACACACACACACGCGCGCGCGCGCGCGTACGCACGCACGTACGCACGCGTGCACACACACATACACACAAGCACACACACACACAAACACACATACATACACACAAATACATTTAAAAAGGCCATGACAATCAACATAGCATCGCCTTGCACAGAAAAAAAATTCATATAATACTAGTCTTGAAAACAGAATAAATCACAAAGTGGCTCGCATCTTTCTTTTCTGTATAAATTCTGTTCTTGTTATTGCGTTTTTGCGTGTTCCCACCCAGAGACTTTGTATTGCATTGCATTGCATTGTATTGTATTGTATTGTATTGTATTGTATAGTATTGTATTGTATTGTATACCACTTTAAGTCACGGCAGTTTTTTCTACGTGAAACTCGGACTGCTCTCCCCAGGGAGAGCGCGTCGCCACAAGAGCAGCATCCCCCATTTTGTCTTTGTCCTGTCTGCAACTGTATTTGGTTTCCTATCAGAGTGGCTTTTTTCTGCAGAATTTTAACAGGGACAACTCTCTTGTTGCTGCGTGTTCTTTTAGGTAAGGTAAAGGAGTCCCATAAACTATAAGGTCGTAGGGGAGCGAGGCGTCAGAGACCTCACTTCTCTAGGGCCAGCATATTGAGGGCGGCGCCCATCTCCTCTCCCTCGCTGCTTTACCTTCCATGACCCTAGAGAGGGCAAGGTACCCATTTACAGCTGGGTGAACTGGGGGAACTGTACTGAAGCCAAGGCGCGCAAACGGTCACCCATCCAAGTGGTAACCACGCTCGACGCTGCTTAACTTGGCTGGGGGAAAGCGAGTGCTCCGACCACTGAGCTATCCCGTCCCCCCCCCCCCCCCCCCCGCGTGTTCTTTTACGTGCACTAAATGATTGTACACGGAACCTCGGTTTTTCGTCTCATCCGAAAGACTAGCACCCAGACCATCACTCAGAGTCTAGTGGATGGGGGAAAAGTTTCGGGTATAATCAGGCAACGAACCACCACACACTTAAAATCCGGACTAGCGCACCGATCCACATCATCTGGGAGTCAGGCAGAATATGTCTTCTCTCACTGATCCTTCCTGGGAATCTCTGTGAGGCCGTACGTATACACTACATGAGAAGCTTACGTGAATGACTGTTTTTAAGTACCTCGCCATAATTATAGACATCCATACTCCGACTTCAGAGGATGTCATTCTCCTTTTAAAGGAGAATGCAGGCTGCTATGCTGAGAGCTGGTCACGGCTGACTAGATTCTCAACGTAACGTTGTTTTTGGTCAGCATACCGACATCTAAATGTAAGACATGGCACTTAGCTTACATCCATAGTCAACATAGCTCTTCTTCCTCTTCTCTCGTTCGCTTTTACACTGTCAGATGTGTGTCTGTAGGGGAAAATAATGGCATGTTCTTTCCAGCTCTTTCTCTTTGACTGTACAGTTTGGTAACTATAATACAATGAAAGAAATGAATTTACCTTATAAATATATATAGCTAATTAAACTACGACAGATCAAAAGATGCACATCATGTATTCCATCCAGAAGAACACTGGGGGAGAAAAAGGTAACAATTTTGAAAAGTACACCATGGTGGGTAGAATACCTATGCTTCAAATCAATAATGACATACTTGGGCTATAGCAAATTACTAACACAGCTCTCTTTCAACAGCAAAGCAATTTCACAGAGCAATGTAGAGTTATTCAAAACCTTATACAAAGATCTCTCACGAATGGTAGTTAGACAGTTCTTAACCCTTTTTTCTGAATTGTATGCCTTTTTGTGTCCAATATCACTAATGTGAATAGACGTTAAATTGAAGAACAACAACAACAGTTTGGTTTTCGCAGGGTTATCTCAGTCGGCCACACAATCTTCCTCAGGTCGCTGAATAGCGTGCCCTTTTGAAGGATGTGCTGATCAGTGTAGGGATTTTGGGGGGATTTTTTACCACAGTCACACACCTTTTGCCCTGGGCCAAATTCTGAATATTAACACGGTTTAACTCATAACCTCGTATTTTGGTGAGTGGCATGTTAACAAATACAGTTGGGAAAACCCCCAGTAATTTCTGTCATTTT
>CM054143.1:53775040-53785040 GCA_028751875.1 Rapana venosa | reverse complement strand
TTACAAGACACAGAAGTAAGCATAATAGTAGTATAATGAATCGAAACTTCAAAATCAACAACCTCACCCCCTTACCTGCCTAAAATGGCTTCTACTAGAAAAAGTGGGTCAGGTGCAATGCGATTCATTTCGTGGTGGAAGGTCATAAACACACATAATGGCTGCCAGTGAAGCTCCTTAAACTGACACTCTAACTATCTCCTAGGTTACACTGATAGAGACCAGGTCTGAACTCCAGATCCTTCCACTTCATAGGCCGGCGACTTGTAGCCACAAGGCCACAAGCTGAACCCTAGGGCAGTTAGGCAGTAAAGGTAACATGTTCAGGGAGCAGCCCCTTCTTTCTGCTGACATTAAGGGCAGAGTGTTCTGGCTCTGGCTGCAGACAAGATAATCAAGCCAGTGACACAGCTGAGTAAACAAAACTAGCAGAGAGAGAAGAGAGAGAGGGGGGGGGGGGGGGGGGGAGAGAGAGAGAGAGAGAGAGAGGGGGGGGAGAGAGAGAGAGAGAGGGAGGGGGGGTGAGAGAGAGAGAGGTGGGGGAGAGAGAGAGCACAGAGAGAAGAGAGAGAGAGAGAGGGAGAGAGAGAGAGAGGGGAGAGAGAGAGAGGAGGAAGAGAGGGGGTGAGAGAGAGAGGTGGGGGAGAAAGAGAGCACAGAGAGAAGAGACTTCAGACTTCAGACTTCAGACTTCAGACTTTTACTGTACATCGGCCTTAGGCCACAATACAAAGGAATGACGGGTGTGTGGAGTGGACATATGACATGAGTGTTATAAACACATTACTATCAATGTATATAAATATGAAATGATATATCAGCAATAATAAAGAAATTACATCACCCATTTCTTGAATATTCATCACAAATCAATTCACGTTCGTCATAATCGACAAATGTTTTGAATAAAGTTTTCATCAATATAAGGATCCATTTCTATACAGTTATCTTACTTCTTCTGTTGGTTGCATGAAAAATAAATCGTGATAAATTATGTCTATCAGTAGATATTGTAGCTTTGAGTAGCACGTGCAAAGGAAGTCTCTTCGCATCTTTGAGAAACTTGTGTCTCAAATCTTCATAGACAGGGCAATTAAATAAAAAGTGTTCTTCATTCTCTATTTGGTCTTTACAAACAGGGCACTGCTTATCTTCATTTGAACTACTATAGCGATGTGTATTATTGTTTAGTGGTAGCGCATTCACTCGTACTTGAGTAACTGCAACTCGAAAGCAATATGTATCCATTTCACTAATATACTTCTCTCTTTCAAAAACAATCTTAAAGTTTCTGTAACTATCATATCTACTGCGATCTCTGATGGTGCCAGTCCATTCCTGGGTAAACCAATCTACAAGTCGAGAGAGAGAGTGAGGGGGGAGAGGAGAGAGAGGGAGAGAGAGGGGGGAGAGAGAGAGAGAGGGAGAGAGAGAGAGGGGGGGGGGGGGGGGCGAGAAAGAAGAGGAGAGAGAGAAACCAGTGAAAAATCTTTCTTTTTACAAGTGTTTCAGAATAAGCAATCATATACTTTTTTTTTTCATCTGGCCCTTGTCCTGATTATGGACTATCAACAAAGGGAGAGAGAGAGGGGAGGGTGTGATGATGAGGAGAGGGGATGTAAGGAATGAGGTTTTGGAGAGGAACAGCCGATTCAGGCAATATTGCATGATTTGTAGGGCCTTTCTAGAGTGCTGCTGCTTGTTTGGGATAAGTGTCCTGAGATTGTATGAGAGAGAGATGGTGGGGGGTGGGTGGGAGGGTACAGACAGACAACACATGTGTGTATGTCCCATTCAGGATGCATTTGCGCGTGCATGCATGCATACATGTATGCACGTATGTGTGTCCATTTGTATATGTCCATGCATAGTATGTATGTATGTATGTATGTATGTATGTATGTATGTATGTATGTATGTGTGTATGTATGTGTGTATGTGTGTGTGCATTCATAATTTTAAATATATGTAGGCTTTGTATGTGAATGCAAAGTACAGATTTTTGGCTGCTATATTTGCAAATCACGCATGTACATTCATTTTTGTCACATACACAAACACAACAGGCACAACCACACGTGCACATACACACACACAACACACACACATACACAAGGCTTTGAATTCAAAATCACACCTTGGCCATCTCACAAACAGTTTATTTCACAGAACTTTCAGAAAAAGAAAACCAACAATTTCAACAAATCCTTAGCCACGTAAACTGTGTATTTTTACATGTCCTGATGCTCCCAGAGTCTGGTTTCAGCCTATAAACTTCTGCACAGTTATGGCAAAGCCAAGGAAACGAAGTCACAGTTATGTCTTCTGTATCACCGTGTTCCTGATAGCTATGACATAGGCATGACGTTTGCTATGGCAACATCAGTCCACCAATGATAAGCGTGGGTAATTACTTAGATTATCCTTCTCATGTATCCACTAGTTAATCGTTGATGTATATGCTTCATATGTCCATTCCAGATTAAATATGTAAATGCAATGGACGATGTTGTTTTGTGGAAAGATGCTATTGTATTATCTCAACAGAACAAACTTTGTTGCTAGCTGTTTATCATGGTTCAAAAGGAAGTTCTTGTTGTATGAATGTGTAGTTGACTGACAGAAACCTTAAAAGTTATTTCAGGATCTTTGTCTGTCTGTCTGACTGACTGTCTGTCTGTGAATGGAGGCAGTGAGCTGTCCTGTTTTTTGTTTCTTCCTTTTCTCTTTGGCAATAACTCAGCACCCTTTTCTATCCCCAGCATGTTTTGCACCAAAGAAAGGGAATACAAAATATTTCAATATACGAACAAAAACGCAAACGGAATAAAATTCTCAGGACAATTTTCACAACGCAGCTCTATAAGATGTAACAGACACAAAACAACAACAATAGACAAGTAATGGATTTGCTCAGATATAATTTAAAGAACGTTTCAATAGTGGCAAATGCAAGAATGCGAATTGTTTGGTTAAATGCTGAATAATACATTGATTCCGAGAGAGAAGCTGAGTGATACCTTCAAAATCTTCTTTTGCTATAGATGTCTTTATCTTCTTTGTCTTCTTCTTGTTTGTTGAACACTCAGACAGCGTCTATTGTTGTCTGTCATATGAGAGAAAATACGTTACACGTTGCTGTTAAGTGCCTGACAAGTCATGCCTAGCACATCTGACTTCCACATGGCTGGAGTTTTGGTTGTGTTATCTTCCTTTCTTTTTTATATTCATTTTGACCCTTGTTGTTTTATCAATCTTTAATGTTGCTTCTCCAAATACAAATCATCCATTAAGTCAGGTTGCTTTTCACAGGTAAAAACCAGGCTTACTCTCGCATTTTCATAACCAGAACTTTACAAAGTGGATGTTAATGCTAGGCTGCTGTTACCCCCCCCCCCCCCCCCCCCCCCCCCCCCACTCTTCTTCAAGAGGCCCTGCTGCTAGGTCTATTTTATATGCTCAACAGTGACCTACCTGCCTCTTCTGATTTCGAACACATATGACACCACCTGCTAAGCCCTGCAAACTGACACTCATTGATATCAAACTAAATTGCAGTATCAGACTGATCATCATCATCATCATCATCAGACCCGTGACCTTGGTGGTCGTGGGGGAGACACAAAAGACGATGCCGTGGTAAGCCTCCTCCATCCATCTCAGTCCTCAGCTCTGCGCAGTAGTGCCGAGTCATTCATCCAGGTCCATTCTCTGATGTTGTCCATCCATGACTTGTTCTGTCTTCCCCTCTTTCTGCCACCTTCGAGTGTTCCCTGCAATACTGTTTTTGGCAGAGTGTTGTGGCGGGTGACGTGGCTGAACCATGTCAGCTTTTTCTTCTTGACGATGGTGAGAAGGGGTTCCTGTGGACCTGCCAGCCATGTTATTTGACTCTTGACAAATTCATTGGTCTTTCGTTCTCTCCAGGACATGCCCAGCAGTTTTCTATGGCATTTTGTTTCAAATGACTGGATTTGCTTTGCTGTTTCAGCAGTCAATGTCCAGGTTTCACTTCCGTACAGCAGGATCGTCTGAATTAGGGCTTTGTAGAGCTTTAGTTTGATTGGGAAACTGATCTCTTTACTTTTCCATATGGTCTCTTTACTTTTCCATATGGTGGGGAGTTTTGTCATGGAAGATGTTGCCATGGCTATTCTGACTTTGATTTCTGTCGTTGATCGCCCGTCCTTTGTGAGTGTAGCACCAAGGTATTTAAAAGCGTCTACCTCCTCCAGTTGCTGGCCGTTCATGTAAATTTTAGCAGTGGCGTTGCTCGTGCTGTTCACAAGTACTTTACTTTTCTCCGAGCTCACCTCCATCCCATATGCTCCAGCTCTGTTCTCAAGTCTGGTCGTAAGATCTTGCAGCTCTGTGTTACTTCCGCCCATGAGGTCAATGTCATCGGCAAACCACAAGTTGTTGAGGGGTCTGCCGCCAATGGAGATGGTAGAGTGGAAGTCATGGAGGGTCTCTCTCATAATGTTTTCCAAGACATATTAAACAGGACTGGAGATAACAGGCATCCTTGTCGGACCCTAACTGTGGTTTTCAAGTAGTCTCCGACCTGATTGTTCAGAAGGACTGCACTGCTTGCGGTGTTGTATAGTGCTTGAATGGTTTGCACTAGTCCTTCTTCAATGCCAAACATTCTGAGGACCTGCCACAGGCCTTCATGCCATACTCTGTCGAAAGCCTTCTTGAAGTCGATGAAGTTGTGGAACAGGTCTCTCTGATGTTGAAGATGTTTTTCCATCAGGATGTGGCAGTTAAAATTCTGTTTGATTGTGCTCCTGCCTGCCCTGAACCCAGCTTGTTCCTCTGCAAGGTGTTCTTCTGCCTCCTTCTTTAGTCAATTCAAAATAACTTTGAGCATGATCTTGCTGGCGTGGCTGATGAGGCTGATTGTTCTATAGTTTTGGCATTGACGTAAATTCCCCTTCTTGGGCAGGGGTATGATGAGTGATTGTGTCCATTCTGTTGGCCACTGTTTTGTCTCCCAAATCTTCTGACAGATAGCTGTAACATGTGTGATGACTGTTTTGCCATCATGCTTGAGCAGCTCTGCTGGTATGTTGTCTGCTCCTGGGGACTTTCCTACTGGTAAGCTGCGGATGGCTTCTTCCACTTCTTCCCTCAGTATAGGTAATGGACGAGGGTGCTCTTGATGTTGCTGCTTTCTCTTCTCTTCTCGTCAGACTGATAGAGACCAGAATAGAACGAAGGATCTTTTTGCTTCACATATGGGCGAATTAACCACAAGGCCACAGGCTAAACCCTAGGGCAGTTAGGCAGTGAAGGTAACATGTTCATGGAGCAGCCCCTTCTTTCTGCTGACATTAAGGGCAGAGTGTGCTGGCTCTGGAAGCAGACAAGATAATCAAGCCAGTGACACAGCTGAGTAAACAAAACTAGCAGAGAGAGAGAGAGAGAGAGAGAGAGAGAGAGAGAGAGAAGAGAGAGAGGAGAGAGAGAGAGAGAGAGAGAGAGAGAGAGAGAGGGAGAGAGGGGAGATAGGAGAGAGAGGAGAGAGAGAGAGAGAGAGAGAGAGAGAGAGAGAGATAGAGAGAAGGAGAGAGGAGGGGGAGGGGAGATAGGAGAGAGAGGAGAGAGAGAGTGATGAGTGAGAGAGAGAGAGAGGAGGGAATATGGAAGAAAGCGGGGGTGGGGGGAGGGGGGGGTGGAGAAGGAGGATGGTTTAAGCAATATTGCATGATTTGTAGTGTCTTTCTAGAGTGCCGTTACGACAGACAGACAGACAGACAGATAGACAGACAGACAGACAGACAGAAAGACAGATAGAGAACGCACATGCATGTGTCTAAGTAGATGTATAATGTGTATAAGTATGTGTGCATGTGTTTGTGTGTGAATGTGTGTGCATGTGTGTTTGCGTGTTTGTCTTTGCATATGTGTGTGTGCGTGCGTGCACATGTCTGCGTGTTTGCACGCTCATGTGCATGCACATTCATGCATAAAGAGTATACTTTATGTAGGGCTTATGTGTGGAATAAGATACAGATATTCAGAAGCAAATGTGCAAGTGTTCCGTTAAATTATGTCCATCTATCTACCTTTCTGCCTTTCTGCCTGTCTGTCTGTCTTCCTGCCTGCCTGCTTGTCTGTCTGTCTGTTGTCTGTCACACACACGCACACACAGAGGGACAGACAGACAGATAGACAGACAGACAGATAGACAGACAGACAGACAGATGGAGAGTGCACATGCATGTGTCTATGTAGATGAGTACACATGCATGTGTCTATGTAGATGTATAATGTGTATAAGTATGTGCGCGTGTGTTTGTGTGTGAATGTGTGTGCATGTGTTTGCATGTTTGTGTTTGCATATGTGTGTGTGTGTGCGTGCGCATGTCCCTTTGTCCGCTTTTCGTAAGAGTAGGCCATTGTGTGCCGGTGGGAACAGATGACAAAATTTACAAAGCCGCATACACACGGGGACTGGATGTAAAAAAGCACATAAGTGCTTATTCCATTATCCTCGATATAAAAGATTTTTTTAAAAACTCAGACATATACAAACCGACATACATACATATAAACATCAACACGCACACATGCACGCACGCATGCGCACATGAACGCACATACATGCACGTACGCATACACACATATACAAACAAAACAAAAACAAACACACCACACACACACACACACACACACACACACACACACACACACACACACACGATTTCAAAATCACACCTTGGCTATCTCACAAACAGTTTATTTTACAGAACTTTCAGAAAAAGAAAACCAACAATTTCAACAAATCCTTAGCCACGTAAACCTGTATTTTTACATGTCCTGATGCTCCCAGAGTCTGGTTTCAGCCTATAAACTTCTGCACAGTTACAGCAAATCCAAGGAAACGAAGTCACA
The DNA here is from genome assembly GCA_028751875.1 of Rapana venosa. Taxonomy (NCBI): domain Eukaryota; kingdom Metazoa; phylum Mollusca; class Gastropoda; order Neogastropoda; family Muricidae; genus Rapana; species Rapana venosa. The sequence goes on along the minus strand of CM054143.1, from coordinate 53,778,140 downwards.
GTTATGTCTTCCGTATCACCGTGTTCCTGATAGTTATGACATAGGCATGATGATTGCTATGGCAACATCAGTCCACAAAATGATTATCGTGGGTAATTACTCAGATTATCCTTCTCATGTAGCCAGAGGTTTACTGCCGATATATTCTGGCTTCCTATGACTATTTTCAGGTTTCAGATGTTGATGTAAAGGATGGGTGTTCTGTGGAAAGATGCTGTGGTTTTATCAGCAGAACAAGATTAGTTCCTGTGCACTGTGTATCATCATCATCATCATCATTCAAGAAGGCAGTTCTTGTAGCACGAGTGTGTAGCTGACTTGCTTACATGCCTAGTGTCTCTGTCTCTGTGTTTTTGTCCTTCTGGATGTCTATCCGTCTGTCTGTCTGTCTGTCTGTCTGTCCTCCCCCCCCCTTCTCTCTCTCTCTCTCTCTCTCTCTCTCTCTCTCTCTCTCTCTCTCTCTCTCTCTCTCTCTCTCTCTCTCTTAGCTTTAGCGATCTACTCCTCCATAGCCTCTCTAACTTACCCCTGTCTTTCCTTTTCTGCTCATTCATTAGCCCTCGTTTAAATATATAAGTCTGTTAGTCTGTCATGAAAAAAATATGAAAAAATTCTGTGGCTACCATTGCAACATGCAAACAGCTTCAAGATCCTTTATATTAATCAGCAAACAACGAGTTAATGCCATCTTTAATTTGTCAAAGAAAGAGTCGACAATGATCAACATAAATGACATTCATTAGACAATTTTACTTCGAAAACACTAGTCAATCAATAAGGAGGGATCAGAGCTGTTCCGAAGAATGCTATTCTGCTGTTGCTAGGTGGACAGGCCAGAAGCCTGAGTACTGAGTCAGAAGCATAAATGGAGAAAAAAGCTGACACAATGGATGGATTCTCTTTTTTTTTAAATGGCATCCCTATGTAAACATGGTGGAAACTCAAACACAACGTCACCACTTCATCCTTCCTTCACCTTCTATCACCTTCACCTATCCCATAGTGGACCATGGGGGCACCACTGAAGATTTGGCAACCAGCTTCCTCCACTTCCCGCGGTCTTCTGATTCCGTAGCAAACCGTTCCACTCAAGGCCAGTCCATCCTCTGATGTTGTCTTCCCATCGTTTTCTCTGTCTGCCTCTTCGTCTCCCTCCTTGTACTGTTCCCTGTAGTAGGACAGTCTTGGTCAGTCCAGATATTCGTGTGACGTGCCCGTGCCACTTTAGTTTGCGGTTTTCACTGAAGTCAGGAGCTCTTCATCAATGAATCTTAAATGCTGCTTTCTCCTGTAAGTGCTGCTTTTGCCTGCAAAAATGGTTGTCCTGGCAGTAATGTAGCAACTATATGTCTGTGTTATACGATATGTTACAGTGTAAGACTCTGCACTTGCAAACAAAGTGCATGTAATCTTTGTAATGTTTCTTTTCTTTTTTGATGAAAATGTTTCAGTATCAGTGCCTTGTTTAGTAGAACGTTTGTTTGTACCTATCCAAAGAAATGATAGTGCTGTGAGCTTAAGCATCACAGTGCCTGCTGTGACTGTTACGATAGCAAACTGCCCACACTTTTTGTGCTGCCTCATCTTCTACGCCATTCCTTTCCTGCTGCCCCCACGCCACTCATTCAAATCTCCCCGCCATAGCCATACCCAGATTCGTTATGTCGCATCCTCAGGGTTGGAAGTCCACATGGAGCTCGTCAATATCAAGCCACCGTGGGGCCACCAGCTAGAGGGACCCTGCACTGCTACTGGGTCACTTTGGCTGTGTTCAGTGGTGCGTGTTCTGAGCTAACATACGCAGGACACCACCTAATAAGCCCCCTACTGACAGTATTAGCTCAGTCGCGGAGCCAGACTGAGTGAGTTTCCCGCCCGAGGTGGCAACCACCACATCGCCCATCCAGCGACCGTCCCCCTGAACTTCCAGCCCCAAAGGCTTTGACACAAACTCGCCACAGAAGTGTATGGGCAAACCGAATCTGAGGTCACCATGAGACCAGAGCAACTGGGGTAACGAATCAGATGCGGTTTGTTTTAAAAATTGCATGATGAGCAATGATAAATAGGATGATGTAATGATGCTGCTGTGGAAATGCATGTGCTATGAGACTACTTGACAGGGTTGTACTCTACGCTTACTATCATAATGAAACAGATGACAAAATTTACAAAACCGCATACACACGAGGACTGGATGTAAAAAGCACATGAGTGCTTATTCATTATCCTCGATATACAAGAATAAATAGATAAAATAATATATCCCGGCATCAACCGGGCCCGAAAGATACAGACACCTGCAGTGTTTGTCACGTAATTTGATCAACACTCTCAAACTCGCATTCCGATAAAGTGGATGAAGCTCGACTGTGTGGTCCCAGTCTTCCCACTGAGCCCACAGCACACTCACTCCGGGTAGGATCCGGCCGGAGTCCGTAAAAATCCCTATGACTCTTATGGGATTCGAACCCGCGACCTTCTATCCCGCAATCCAAGGCGCTAACCACCGCGCCATGGGGCTGGTAACTGCCCTCACTTCATCATCCCCAACTGGTTCTGTCGGCGACACTGGTTGCTGCTAACAATAAAGCAGGAAGAGTCAGGAGCAATTAGGGAGATGCTGAGGTGCTGTGAGACTACGCTGTTTCCGTGTTTTTCTTCTATAGTGTGTGCGTATGTGTGTGTGTGTGTGTGTGTGTTGTGTGTGTGTGTGTGTGTGTGTGTGTGTGTGTGTGTGTGTGTGTGTGTGTGTGTGTTTGTGTGGTGTGTGTTTGGGTGTGAGTGTGTGTGTGTGTGTTGTGATGTGTGTGTGTGTGTGTGTGTGTGTGTGCGCGCGCTGTGTATCTGTTGTCGTGGATTCTGTGTTTGCGTTTTTGTGCGTTTCTTTTTTTTCCCTTGTGAGACGGGTGGGAGGGATAAGAAAGTAGGATTATTCTAGCTGTTTTCTTAATTCTCTGTCTCTTTGTCTCTGGCTGTTGGTTTGTGTATAATTATCTGTTTACTTCTCTGTCTGACTCTATGTCTGTGTTCTTGTGTGTCTGTGTGTTATTTGTGTCTATGTCTGTCTGTCTGTCTGTGTGTTTCTGTCTGTCTGTCT
>CM054143.1:53752540-53767540 GCA_028751875.1 Rapana venosa | reverse complement strand
TTGATTTGTTTATTTTGCAAGATATGGTGCTATATAATTCCATGTATTATTATTATTATTATTATTATTATTATTATTATTATTATTATTATTATTATTATTATCAATATTGGGGGAAAAGCGTCGCATACGCAAAAAACGGAAGAAAAAACAAAAACAAACAAAAAAACACAAAAAGAAAACAGAGAGAGACAGAAAGACAGAGACAGAGAGACAGAGACAGACGACAGGCAGACAGAGACAGAGAGAGTCAGATAGACAGACAGACAGACAGCGAGAATGACAGAGAGACAGAGAGAGACAGAGACAGAGTGATAGAGACAGAGAGGCAGAGACAGACAGACATGCTGGCAGACAGACAGACAGGCAAACAGACAGATAGAGATGGAATTCTTCTTCTTTCTTCTTCTTCTTTCTTCTTCTTTCTTCTTCTCTTCTTCTTCTTCTTCATCGTCGTCGTCGTCGTCGTCGAACGCTCAGACAGCAACTAATTGTTGTCTGCTATAATTATGAGCGAAAATGCATCACGCTGCCGTTAAGCGCCTGACAATTCAGGACCAGCGCATCCGACTTTGGGATGAGACTTATTGTCTTTTAAGTCTTTCTTGGTGGTGGGATGGGGAAGAAAAAGCAGGAGAGATGGAATAAAAGCGAGGCGATGCTGGGAGAAAGAATGAAACAAAGGGGGAGGAGATGATGAAGGAAGAGAAAGTAGGTGGTGGGTAGCATTGGTTGGGTGGGTGGGCGGGGGGAGGAGGGGGAAGGGGGGGGGGAGGAGTGGCTAGGGAGGGGATGGGGGGTGGGGTGGGGGGGGGGAGAGGGTTTTAGGTAATAAACGGTTTTTTTCTTTCTCGTTGCTGCCGCTTGAGTTCTAGAGGCATGATTGTTTTGGTGTTGCTTGTAGGTCGATGACCTGAGGAAGGTGTGTGTGTGTGTGGATGGGGTGGGGGGAGGGGGGTGTAGGGGGACAGGGGAGGGGGGGATTCGTGGATGTGTGTATGTGTGTGTAGTGTATGTGTGTTTGTGTGTGTGCATATAGAGGTGCGTGTGTGTGTTGGTGGGTGCGTGTGGGTGCGTGTTTATGTGTGTGTGTGTGGGGGGGGTGGGGGGGTATGTATGTATGTGCGTGTGTGTGGACGTGTGTGTGAATTTGTGTGTGCGTGTACCTCTCTCTCTCAAGCGTACACACGTACGATTCTATGCACGCCCATGCACATACGCAAACACACACACACATACACGCTTTCACACGCACTCACACACACACACTCACACAAACACACACACGCGCGCACTCACACACACATACACACACACGCACACACAGACACACACGCACTCACACACACGCACACACACGCATGCACTCACACACACACAAACAAACACACACATACACATACACACATACACGCACTCACCCACACATACACGCACACACACACACACAAACAAACAAACACACACACATACACGAACTCACACACATACACGCACTCACACACACACTCACACACACGCGCACACACACACACACACGCGCGCGCGCACACACACACACACACATTCACATACACACATACACGCACTCACACACACACACGCACTCACACACACATACACGCACTCACACACACATACACACATACACACTCACACACATACACACACATACACACACTATACATACACGCACTCACACACCACACACACACACACACACACACACACACACACACACACACACACACACACACACACACACACACACACACACACACACTTCCCACTGTCTTTCCTTTCCAATCTGGATTCCTTGTCTCCTGCGTTGTAAACATTCAAAGCGTTTTGATTAGAAAAGTGAAGCTGTTAAGAACCCTCGTTCACAACCTCTGTCTGTCTGTCTGCCTGTCTTTCTTTCTGTCTTTCCGTCTGTCTGTCTGTGTGTCTGCCTGTCTTTCTGTCTGCCTGTGTGTCTGCCTGTCTTTCCGTCTGTCTGTCTGTCTGCCGGTTTGTCTGTCTCTGTCTGTTTGTCTGTCTGTCTGCCTACCTGCCTGCCTGTCTGTATGTCTGTATGTCTGTCTTCCTGCTTGCATGCCTGCCTGCCTGCCTGGTTGCCTGTCTGCCTGTTTGTCTGTTGTCTGTCTCTAGGTTTTGAGGTTTTTTGTTTTGATTAATTGATTGTTTGTTCTTTCTTTCTTTCTTTCTTTCTTTTCTATTCTTTTCTTTCTTTCTTTCTTTATTCTTTCTTTCTTTCGTCCTTTTAGAACTTTCTTGCTTTCTTTTCTATTCCTTCCTTCCTTCTTTCTTTCTTTTGTTCTTTCTTTTCAATTTTCTTTTCTTTCGTTTCTTTTTTTCTTTCTTTTCTATTCTTTTCTTCCTTCTATCTTTCTTTCATTTTTTCTTTTTTTCTATTCTTTTCTTCCTTCCTTCCTTCTTTCTTTTTTTCTTTCTTTTTTTTTTTCTTTTCTATTTTTCTTTCTTTCTTTCTTTTCTATTCTTTTCTTCCTTCCTTCCTTCTTTCTTTCCTTTTTTCTTTCTTTTCTATTTTTTCATTCTTTCTTTCTTTTCTATTCTTTTCTTTCTTTCTTCTTTCTTTCTTTCTTTCCATTTTTCTTTCTTTTCTATTCTTTTCTTTCTTTTTTTCTATTCTTTTCTTCCTTCCTTCTTTCTTTCTTTCTTTCTTTCCATTTTTTTCTTTTCTATTCTTTTCTTTCTTTTCTATTCTTTTCTTCCTCCCTTCTTACTTTCTTTTTTCCCTGTTTTCTTTCTTTTCTATTCTTTTCTTTCTTTCTTTTTTTCTTTCTTTTCTATTCTTTTCTTTCTTTCTTTCTTTCCTTCTTTCTTTCTTTCTTTCCTTTCTATTCTTTTTTTCTTTCTTTCCAATCATGATTATAATCCCTGATATAGGCAGGGGATGATTGTTAAAAAAAATGCACACTAATGCTTATTCATTATCCTAAAAAATATTATGTGATTTGATTTGATTCTCTATCTCCCCCCCCCCCCCCCTCTCTCTCCCTCTCTTTTTGCCCCCCTCTCCTCTCTCTCTCTCTCTCTCTCTCTCTCTCTCTCTCTCTCTCTCTCTCTCTCTCTCTTCCCCCCTCTCTATTGTAACCACACAAATATGCAGCACTTTTCACCTCTAGTTTCATGCCAACTGAAATTCTGCCCTGTCACATTGATAAATATAAAAGAATGAATACATGAATAGATACTATCTGTAAGCAATAACACTTGCCACAAACATACACAACACACACACACACTCACACTTACACACATGTACACACACGCGCACAGACACTTACATACACACTCATGCACACACACACACACACACACACACACACACACACACACACACACACACACACACACACACACACACACAGACGTCTAATATCACTAGAAGTGAACAGACGTAAAATTGAAGTCAACAACAACAACACACACAGGCACACTTTCACGCACACACACACACACACACACACACACACACACACACACACACACACACACACACACACACACACACACACACACATACACACACACACACACACACACACACTCTTACACACACACACACACACACACACACACACACACACACACACACACATGTGCACACACAGACACACACGCACACTTACACACACACACACACACACACACTTACACACACACAAACACACACACACACACTTACATACACACTCACGCACATACACACACTTACACACACACACACTTACACACACACACACTTACACACACACACACTCACACACACACACACACACTAACTAACTAACTACCAAATCCACTGCTCTCTTCATGGCCAGATCTCACCCTAATTTAACCCCTTGCTCCTTGTCTGGTTTTCTCAGCACCAGCCAGAAGTGACCTGCCAAACTGAGTTAACCCACAGCCAGCTCTGACACAGACAGAGAGAGATAGAGACACAGAGAGAGAGAGAGAGAGAGACAGACAGACAGACAGGGACTGAGACAGAGAGAGACACACATAGAGAGACAGACAGAGACTGAGACAGACAGTCACAGACAGACAGAAAGAAGAGAGACCTGCCAAAGTGAGTTAACCCACAGCCAGCTCTGACACAGACAGAGAGAGATAGAGACACAGAGAGAGAGACAGACAGAGACTGAGACAGACAGTCACAGACAGACAGATAGACAGAAGAGAGACCTGCCAAACTAAGTTAACCCACAGCCAGCTCTGACACAGACAGAGAGACAGAGACTGAGACAGAGACAGAGACTGAGACAGACAGTCACAGACAGACAGAAGAGAGATAGAGATAGAGATATAGAGAGAACAGATATGCAGAGAAACAGAGAGACAGACAGATAGATATACAGACAGAAAGACAGACACACAGAGACAGAGAGACAGAGACAGAGAAACAAAGACACAGAGAGACACAGAGACAGAGGCAGAGAGATGCAGAGAAACAAAAGAAAGAGACAGAGAAACAGAAAGAGACACAGACAGACAGACAGAGAAACAGGGAGAAAACAAAGAAACAGAAAACAGAAAGTCAGACACGGATAGACAGAGACATAGAGAGAAAGAGAGGGAGAGAGGGAGAAAAAAAATCGTTCTATTAACCCTTTCCATCCTAGAGCAGTGACCCTCCTCCAATACCGATGAACACGGCCGCTGCCTCCCCAGCTTCATTTGCTAGGTACAAAACAGGGAGTCAGGCGGTGCGAGTGAGATGGTTGACTTACCGCCGCTGTGTGAGAGTTAATCAACCCCATTTCTATTTTCCCCCCTGGCTTGGACTAAAGCAAAGGTCTTGGAAACGTTCTCTGGAGAAGGTTAACTCCTTCTGGCCTGAGCTTTTCGCCCTCCTGTTTTTATTCAGCGGTCTTTCTGGTGCTGTATAGATCATGATTGTTCTCTAAGCATAAGTGGGCAATACTGTTTTGACAGGTTGTAGATGAGGTGGACATGTATTCCCAGGACATTGTGACTGAAAGTAGGGTGAGGTTTATTGAACTTGGGTACGTTTGGATTGGAGTTCCTGGCCTTTTCTTTTTATAATGTGCTCATGGAAATGTCTTTTTATTTTTTCTTCTTTGATTACGTTAGAGTCCCAGGAGAGTTATTCAATTTGTGGACTCTATTAACCAACCACCACTACCAAGTAGCTCTCTCCTATTGCCAGAAGCGGTTTATAAATGGAAAAGTGTGATCTTGTTCTACTACATACTATACTCTTACATTATGATGCGATATACGATGCTATGTAGTATACAGTAAGGTGTCACCCTTATATTTTGTAAAAACAAACCAGGCTAACACAACTTTTTTCAGGGTTTGGAGGTGGAAGATGGGGTGGGTGTATGTTTTTATCTGTTTTGTATTTGCTAGATTTGCCATTTTATACTGTGAGTTTCACCTCAAAATATTCATCTAACATCTAATAAACACCTGCCTCTGGGTACATATGTATTGCTATTGCTGCTTATACAGCCTGCGTATCTTTGATAAGTACCACAACAGCTTGGGGCTTTTTGACGATGAAGAGTTCAGGATTTACTCTTCTATAGACTTAGATGTTAGTTAACTAATGAAGTAAATATTACTGGCTTGAAGCATGCCTGCATGCGTGCATGTGTGTGAGTGCGCACGCGTATGTGTGTGCACATGCGTGCGTGAATCCTTTCAAGTTAAATTTGTAAATGACCACTTGTTGAAATATGAATTTAAAGAAAGATGGCAACAGTTAGCTGAAAAAAGCAACTTACCAAGTTAACAAGTCTAAATTTACTATGAGTACAAAATGAACTATTGAAGCAGCCCAAAGTCTTAAACTGTCATATTTGGACTATACAATGAGAGACATGGCTGTCTAACCAAAACTGTGCTCACAGGGGAAAAAATGGAAAAAAGAGAGACAGAGAAAGGAGTCAGTGAACAGATGATACAAAAGACTGGACAGGCAGTATAGTAGGATGGATGAGTGCATGCAACTGACCCAAGACAGATCGACTCGGAGGACCATGGCACGTCAACTTCAGTCTTTAGATGGCACCTAATCCATCCATCCATCCATCAATAATAGTTGCTGGAGTTCTATTGTTAGCGTAATAACAGCCCTAGTGTAGCATTTGTGCACAGCCAGGTTCCAAGTGCTATTGCATAGCACACAATTATTCAGGAAGAAACTCTAGAACTCTGAATATCAAGCTGCTGCTTCTCTCTGAGGAACAATACAATAATCACTAATTCTGACAGAAAGGATGCTATTAGAATGATAACTTTGTCCAATGGGGGTGTAGGAAACGAGATTACAAGAACCCACAATTATGATATGATGCTGTTAGCAATGCTGATAAAGTAATTATTAGGAAAGATAACCCCATCAATGATTACCAGAATTACAGCCAACGTCACATGGGAACAGTGACTCTGACAAACCAGATTATGATGGATGCCATGGCGAAACAGGCATGCATTCTGTCCAGTCTATGCAAATGAAGACAACCCTGCTTTCAGATTGATGTCAGAAATAAATCCGTACATCTCCAACTTCAAAAACAGGATTTTCTCATATCCTAAATCCATCCATTTACTTTGTTTTAGTTATGTCTTTTTAAACACAAAAGAACCAAAACAAACTTAACTAAGCGTCTCAGTGAAAGTATACTAAAAGACCCAACTTTCTATGGCATTCTGGTCAAAGTGTTTCAAGAAAGTGTAATAATTGCTATGTTACTGCATGATAAAGTCGATTGGGAATCAAAGGCCTCCGAAACAGCAACCTGAAAACTGTGCTCTGAGTGGAAAAATATTTGGGATAAACTGGGTAAAAGAATGATTGCATACACGAAGTCACGGTGTTGAATTTTGTGGAGACAATTCACACCCACTTACCACTGTGGTGAAAAGCTTTTATTGCGATCATACCTTTACGTTTCAAGATCTTTATTATGGTTTACAAAGCAAAGGATCATTCAGTGAAAACTGTTTCAACACGGAATATTTCAGGGTTCTCTACTCAAGAAGCGTAGTCACCTGTGATTGATTATATAGCGCTGTAACCCAAATTTTACATCTTCACCATCATGCACACCTAAAGAATAACACAAGTAACTTCCACTGGTTATTTCCGATATCACCAACCTTATCACTTTTATCTTTTCTCACTACATAATATGTTTCTGGTAACCCTTACCCAAACCAAAAAGATATTTCAGCTGTGAACCTTCTCTAGTTTGTCCCCCTTCTCTTCATTCCCTCTTCACTTCATACTTTTCTTTCTCAGGTTTTAAGAAAAGCTTTTGTTTGAAAAGTGATAGTAGTGTTTCTCTCATTGTGGCTTTACCACCTGTTCCCTTCAGTTATCTTTACACCTGTCTTCCCCAGGCCTACTTGTAAAGCAGGCATAGCAGCGGGAGATACTAACACACAGAGTTTCCTGCATTGCCAGCAGTCTGCAGTCTGCAGAAAGGGCATGGTTGGCTCCTCAGTCTGGGAATCTCCTGCAAAGCTGCCTAACTGACTTTTACCGTCCTACGAAGGCTTTGATAACCAAAGTGAGAGATCTTTGTTTTGTCAGATGTGTGGGAAATTTTCTATAGGTTTTATTTAATGGATTTTTTTTTGTTTTTGTTTTGTTTTGTGATTTTAACTGGCTAAGACCTTGATAGTTGAGATTTGTTTGTTTATTTTAATTGTTTCTTTGTTTGCTGGCTGGCTTCCTTGAATATTCTATTGCTTTCTTTTGTCGTTGTCGCCTTTCTAAAAAAAGGAAGATGAATGTAGGAGGGTGCATTGATGGCTGCAGTATATGAGGCCCTGAGAGGAGCAAGGTCAAGGGAAAATAGAAAGAAGGCATTCAAAAAAGGGAGAGCAAGGCATCAGAGACCTCAGCTTCTCCAAGGGCCAGCATATTGAGGGCGGCGCCCATCTCCTCTCCCTCGCTGCTTTGCCTTCCCTGACCCTAAAGAGGGCAGGTACCCATTTACAGCTGGGTGAACTGGGGGAGTGTACTAAAGCCAAGGCTGCACACAGTCACCCATTCACTTGGTAACCACGCATCTGGAGCATCAAGACATCTGGGAAATGATAAATCAGTCAGATCTATGGAATTCTTTTTCTTCACCGTCGAACGCTCAGACAGCAACTATTGTTGTCCGTTATATGAGCGAAATCGCGTCACGCTGCCGTTAAGCGCTTGACAAGTCTGGCTCAGGCATCCAACATCGGTATAAGAGAGAACTGTTGTCTTTAAATTCTTTGTGGGGGAAAAAGGCAGGAGAGTGGACCAAGAAGGCAGGAGAGTGGACCAAGAAGGCAGAAAATAGACAAGAAGGAGGTGACAGGAAGAAAAGGAACAGGGCAGAAACAAAGAGAGTGATAGAAAAGAAGAAACTTCTAGCACAGAATTTCCAGAAAGTGGGGATGCTGTTTATACTGACAGAGCCCCGACATCCCTGTGGGGGAGGATCTGCAGAATGATTGGCACCATCGTCAGAGAGCAGGGATCACTGCCTTTAATCGTTTGCCGTAGAGAATCCAATGGTTTAGCTCATACAATAATATACATAATTCAGTGAGCTTTTATCTCTTGAAGACAAACAAGAGTATTAGAGAGGAGATGATACTGATTTCCTGGGGAAGGGATTGGTGTGTTTGGTTTGTTTGATTTGCCATGGCGAAGGCTGAATGTAGGTTTAGTGGTTGGTTAGCTCTGAGCAAGATTCAGCTAGATGTAGCTTCTGATACGTGGTCTTCTTTGCAATATTTGGTAATACCTCTCTTTAGGGCTTTCCGAGGCAAGATTGAAACAGTCTTTTATATTCTTTCTGTCTCTCTCTCTAAATGATTGAGTCAGTGAATTTGAAAATAATGGTGTGTGCCAATATGGGTACAGCTTGATGTGTGTGTGTGTGTGTGTGTGTGCGTGCGTGCGTGCATGCGTGTGTGTGCATGTGTGTGTGTGTGGTTTTTTTAACTATAGAGCTAACTGAAGCAAGTTTTATAAATAATGATAATTTCAAACATTTCTTAATTTAAAAAAACAGTTTTGAGACTGTCACTTGTTAAAAAAATAGTGCCACATGAACATTTATCAAAGCAACAAACAGAATTATGAAAAACGACAAACACTATCATGGACGCGCGTGTGTATATATGTATACCAAAACACACGCAAGCGCCACCCTTACATCTGCGCGCGCACACACACACAACACACCAAACACACACAACACACGCACACACACACACACAAATAACACACCCGCACACACACACACACACACACACACACCCGCGCACACACAACACACACACACACACACACCACACACACCACACACACACACACACACACACCACACCACCACACCACACCACACCACAAACAGACACACACACATACACACATGTACATTTCTAGTTCAAACAACTTGACTCCTCCATTCAACTAAGAGTCAACAGTCTTTAAAAAAACCCACCACCTACACCCCCCAACACACCACCACTACCCACCACCACCCCCACACCAACCCACCCACACCAAACACCACCCCCCACCACACCACCACCACCACCCCACCACCACACACCACCCACCACACCACCCACCCCACCACACCACCACCCCACCACCACACACACAACACACCACCACCCCCCACCCACCACCCCAAACCCCACCCACCCACCACCCACCCCCACACCACCACCACCACCACCCACCCCCCACCACCCCCCCACACCACCACCACCAACCACCACCACCACCACCACCCCCCAACCACCACCACCCACCACCACCACCACCACCACACCCCCACCCCACCCCACCACCCCCACCACCACCACCCACCCCCACCACCCCCACCACCCCACCACCACACCACACCCCCCCCCCACCACAACCCACCCCACCACACCCCCCCCACCCACCCCCCCCCCCACCCACACCCCCCACCCAACCACCCCCCCCCCACCCAACCCCCCCCCCCCCCACCACCCCCCCACCACCCACCCACACCCCCCCCCCCACCCCCCACCCACCACCACCACCACCCAACCACCACCCACCCACAACCACCCACCACCACCCACACACCCAACACCCACACCACACCACACACCCCCAACCCACCACCACCCCACCACCCCCCACCACCCACACCCACACCCCCACCCACCCCCACCCCCCACCCAACCCCCACCACCACCCCACCCACCCCACCATACCAACCCCCCACCACCACCCACCCACCCCACCCACCAACCAACCCACCACACCACCAACACACCCACCACCAACCCCACCACCACCCCAACACCCCCCCACCCCTACCACCACCACCACCACACCCCACCATCACCACACCAACCACTACACCCCACCACCACCACACCCCCACCACCAACACACTACCACCACCCCACCCACCACACCCACACACCCCACACCCCACCCACACCACACCACCACACCACCACCCCACACCACCACACCACCACACCACCCATCCACCTACCCCCACCCCCCCACACCACACCACACCACCACCACACCCCACCACCCAACCACCCACCACCACACCAACACACCACCACACCACCCACCACCACCACCACCACTAACACCCACCAACCCCCCACACCACCACCACCCCACCACCACCACCACACCACCACCACCCACTACCACCACCACCACCACCACCAGCCATACACCACCACACACCACAACCACCACACCACCACCACACCACCACCATCACCACACCACACCACCACCACCATCACCAACCACTACCACCACCACCACCACCACCACCACCACCACCACCCACCACCACCACCACACCCCAACCACTACCCACCACCACCCCCAAACCACCACCACCACCACCACCACCACACCACCACCACCACCACCACCACCCACCATCACAACCACTACCACCACCCCACCACACCACCACCCACCATCACCATCCCCAAACCCACTACCACCACCACCACCACCACCACCACCACCATCACCATCACCAACCACTACCACCACCACCACCACCACCCCACCAATCACCATCACCAACCACTACCACCCCACCACACCACACCACCACCATCACCATCCCCAACCACTACCACCACCACCACCACCACCACCACCACCAGCCACCACCACCACACCACCACCACCATCACCATCACAACCACTACCACCACCACCAGCCACTACCCCCACCACCACCAGCCATACCACCACCACCACCCACCCCACCACCACCATCACCATCACCAGCACTACCACCACCACCAACAGCCACTACCACCACCATCCCCATCCACTACCACCACCACCACCAACCACTCCCACCACCACCACCAACCACCACCACCACCACCACCACCAACCACTACCACCACCACCACCAACCCTCCCACCATCGCCAAAACCCACGGCTACCATCACCACCAAGCAACAACAACAAAAAGCCAACTAAGCCATGACTTCCTGACCTCCCATTCACCTTTCCTCGACCGAAATTCTTTCCCACCTCAAAGTAAAAAAAAAACAACACACCACAACAACAACAAAATGATGTAAAAAAACACACACATTGCCAGTACAAGACATAAATTCGGTAGGTAAACATGCCTGGCACTACTGAAGCTGGGAGTTGAGAAAGAGAGAGAGAGAGAAACAAAAAGCAACAACAACAAAAGCAGAAAACCATTAAGTGAGGAAGTTAAACCTGATATGATAGAAAACAAAATAAACGAAAAGAAAAGGGAAATCTTGTTAACACTACTGAAACCAAAAGCCTGTTTGTCAGAATGGTGCAGTAATCTTAACCCTTTTATTATGCGAATCAAGTGTGTGTGTGTGTGTGTGTGTGTGTGTGTGTATCTTCAGTTTAACGTCTGTTCACATTTAGTGATTTTAGACGGAAAAAGTGTGGGGTGTGTATGTGTGTGTGTGGTGTGTGTGTGTTTTGTGTGTGTGTGTGTGTGTGTGTGTGTGTGTGTGTGTGTGTGTGTGAAAGGTAGGGGGGAGGTGTTTCTCTTTATAAACAAGATTGTCAGGTCATACCAAAAGAAAAGAAAAACTGTGGTGGTTTTGTGTGTTAACTACTTTTCTCTGTGACCCAAGACTATGGGAGAGAATGTGGATTGAAATTAAGTGTGTGTGTGTGTGTTTGTGTTTTTGTGTGTTTGTGTTTGTGTGCATGTGTGTGTGTGTGTGTGTGTGTGTGTGTGTTAGTGTGTTAGTGTGTGTATGCTTGTGTGTGTGTGAGTTTGCATGCATGCATCTATGTGTAGGTGTGTGTGTGTGTGTGTGCCTGACACTCAAATGCACAAATCTTTTCCATTAACCTTTTGTGTGTGCGTGTGTGTATGTGTGTGTGTGTTTCTGTCTGGGAGTGTGTGTGGGTGTGTTTGTGTGTGTGAGTGAGTGACTGAGAGTGTGTGTGCGTTCGTGCGTGCGTGCATGTGCTCGCATGTGTGTGTGTGTATGTAAGAGAGAGATATATATATGTGACTGAGATAATGGGGAGATTGCTGATTGAAATGAAGTGTGTGTGTGTATTTGTGTGCATTTATTTGTGTGTGTTTCTATTCGTGTGTCTGTGTATTTGTGTTTGTTTGAGTTTGTGCGTTTGTGCGTGTGTATGTGTGTGTGTCTTTGTGTGTGCATGTGTGTATTTGTGTGTGTGTGTGTCTATTTGTGTGTGTGTGTGTATGTGTGTGTAATGTGGGTGTGTGATTGCGTGCGCGTGCGTGCACACATGTGCGCGTATCCATGCGCGCGCATGCGGGCGCAATTGTGTGTGTGTTATGTGTGTACGTGCGCGCGTGTGTGCGTGCATGCGCGTCTTACCAGCAGCAACATCAGAAAGGGGAGGCTAGGTACACAGACAGGGCTGTAACTAACGAAGACAGCAAATAAAGAGGCGTGATGCTGGCAGTA
Source organism: Rapana venosa (assembly GCA_028751875.1). Lineage (NCBI taxonomy): Eukaryota > Metazoa > Mollusca > Gastropoda > Neogastropoda > Muricidae > Rapana > Rapana venosa. Next base: position 53,754,555 of record CM054143.1, on the reverse strand, counting down.
AACGAACGCCACCAAAGATGCTGAAAGTGATACTGCTAGCTGGGAAAGCATTTCACCTTCAGACCTTCCTTAATGGTCTTTCATGCCGTCCTTGGGAAAATGGTGTGTTGATAATTATGTTCAAGATTAATGGAACAGATTTGTGCATTTGACTCTCAGGCGCACATACACACCTAGGCATGCATGCATGAAAACACGCACACTCACACACAAGCATACACACACTCACACACAAGCATACACACACACTCATACACACACAAGCATACACACACACTCACACAACAAACACACACATACACACTAACAATAACTTTGACACTGAAACTAACACTCACTAAAACTAATGCTAACACACACACACACACACACACACGCACACATACACACACACACACACACACACACACACACACACACACACACACACACACACATGTACATTTCTACTTCAAACAACTTGCCTCCTCCATACAACTAGGAGTCAACAGTCTTTACCAACCACTTCCACCACCACCCCACTCCACACCCCACCACCACCACCACCAACAACAACAACAAAAAAAGCCAACTAAGCCATGACTTCCTGACCTCCCATTCACCTTACCTCGACCGAAATTCTCCCCCACCTCAAAGTAAAAAAACACACAACAACAAAATGATGCAAAAAACACACACATTGCCAGTACAAGACATAAATTCCGTAGGTAAACATGCCTGGAACTGAGGAAGCTGGGAGTTGAGAGAGAGAGAGAGAGAGAGAGAGAGAGAGAGAGAGAGAGAGAGAGAGAGAGAGAGAGAGAGAGAGAGAGAGAGAGAGAGAGAAAAGCACATAAAAGGCAGAAAACCTTTAGATTGGGGAAGTTAAACCTGATATGATATAAAAAGAAAAGAAAAGCAAAAGAAAATCTTGTTAACACTCTCGAAACCAAAAGCCTGTTTGTGGGAAGGGTGCAGCAATCTTAACCCTTTTATTACGCGACTGTCTGTTTGGGTGTTGTGTTGTTTTGTTTCGCTTTTTTTTTCTGTAAGAACAGGCTTGTCAGGTCATACCCCCCCAAAAAAAACAACAAAAAACAACTCTCTGTGTTGTTTCGTATGTTAAATTTCCTTCTGTGACTAAGATGATGGGAAGAATGTGGATTGAAATGAACTGTGTGTGTGTGATGAGGTATGGGGCGGGGGTGCATGTGTTCGTGCATGTATGCGTGCATTCGTGTGCGTGCATGTGTGTCAAAGTCAAATTTTTTCAAGTCAATTTTTTTACATTTCCAGATGGTACATTGAATAAGCAATGCATTTGCTTTTTTTCATCAAGCCATCTATCTAAGAACAAATTTCTTAATGATTATACTGAAATACTACATTATTGCAACCTTTACCAATGTGTGTGTGTGTATGTGTATGTGTGCATGTGTGTGTGTGTGCGCTGGTGTGTGTGTATGTGCACACATGTGTGTGTGTTTGTGGGTGAGAGAGAGATAGGAGAGAGAGAGAGAGAGAGAGAGAGAGAGAGAGAGAGAGAGAGAGAGAGATGTGACTGAGATAATGGGGTGATTGCTGATTGAAATGGAGTGTGTGTGCTGTGTGTGTGTGTGTGTGTTGTTGTTTGTGTGTTGTGTTGTGTGTATTTGTATGTGTGTGTGTATTTGTGTGTGTATTTGTATGTATGTGTGCATGTGAGTGTGCGAGTGCATGCACGTGCGTGCACGCACGCGGGCGTTTGTGTGTGTGTGTGCGCGCGCGTGTGTGCGTGTGTGCATGCATGCGCGTCTTAGCAGCAGCAACATCAGAAAGGGGAGGCTAGGTACACAGACAGGGCTGCAACTAACGAAGACAGCAAATAAAGAGGCGTGATGCTGGCAGTAAACGAACGCCACCAAAGATGCTGAAAGTCATACTGATAGCTGGGAAAACACTTCACCTTCAGACCTTCCTTAATGGTCTTTCATGCCGTCCTTGGGAAAGTGTATGTTGATAGTTATGTTCAAGGTTAATGGAAAAGACGTATGCTT
>CM054143.1:53745040-53747540 GCA_028751875.1 Rapana venosa | reverse complement strand
GGGGAGAAGAAGCAGAGAGAGATATAGACAGACAGACAGACAAACAGACTGACAGAGAGAGTACAAAAATATTTTTTTAAAATGGATAGGTGAGCAAAAGTGGTTCGGTAATTCCAACACGTACATCACTTTACAGATACAGGTGCAGCAGTCTCTAGAAACAGATAACTCCACAAGTGTTTTGTAATCTCCAGAGATGCAGAACTTTTCAAATGCAGTAGTTCCTGGAGGCACCTAGTTGTTACAAGTATGATGATAACAATGAGAAAAACATAGTTCTACTGCTGTGGTCATTCCAAGAAATGCATAGCTCTACTGCTGTGGTAATTCCAAGAAATGCATAGCTCTTCAGGTGTGGTTATTCCAAGAAATGCATAGCTCTACTGCTGTGGTAATTCCAAGAAATGCATAGCTCTACAGGTGCGGTCATTCCAAGAAATGCATTCTTGGATAGGTGTGATAATCCCAGGCGATGCATAACTGAAGAGGTGTGACATTGCCAAGAAAGACATGGCTTTACAGGTGTGATAATTTCAAGAAATGTATAACTCTTCAGGTGCAGCAATTCTAAGAAAGGCATTACTGAGCAGATATGTTTGATCTCAGGTGATGCATTGGTTTGCAGGTATGATAGTTCCAATAATTCCATAGCTTTACAAGTGTGGTAATTTCAAGACATGCATAGGGCCAGCATACTGAGGGCGGCGCCCATCTCCTCTCCCTCGCTGCTTTACCTTCCCTGACGCTAAAGAGGACAGGTACCCATTTACAGCTGGGTGAACAGGGGAACTGTACTGAAACCAAGGCACGCAAACGGTCACCCATCCAACTGGTAACTACGCTCGATGCTGCTTAACCCCCGCAGAGCTGTACACCTGTGATAATCCCAAGATATCCGTAACTCACCTGTCTTACCTGTTGACATCACTGAGTTTAGAGTTAGCCACGGTGCCTAGTAATAATGGCATGATCCTCGACAGGTGTGGTAATCCTAGGAAATGGGTAACTCTACGAGTGTCTGAATAATTCCAAGAAATACACAATTCTATTGGCAGTGAGTAGTTGTGCATGTGTGGTTCTTTCAAGAAATGCTTACCTGTGCAGGTGTTGTGGTCATTCCAAGAAATGCATAACTCTACAGTCGTGATAAGTCCATGAAATGCATTAGTGTACAGGTATGACAGCTTCAGGAAATGCATAACTGTAATGACTTCAGGAAATGCATAAATGTAAAGATGTAATGACTTCAGGAAATGCATAACTGTACAGGTGTAATGACTTCAGGAAATGCATAACTGTACAGGTATGTTAACAGTCACAAGAAATGCTTAATGTACAGGTGTGATAATACTCATTAAAAAATGCATAACTCTACAGTTACAGCGGTAGTCCCAGGGAATGCATAACTCAAAAGTCAAAATTGTATTTTCAGATGGCGCATTGAATAAGAAACGCCTTTGCCTTTATCCAAAAGCTGTATGGGTGTGGCAAGTTTAAGACATGTATCTGTAACTCTACAGGTGTCGTACGTAATCCCAAGACATGTTACTCTACAGTTCGTAATCCCTACAGGTGCGATAGGGTCCACACAGATCAGTGATAATGACAGGTGTTCATGTGTGCAATGTCTATGAATATTACAAAATTCTCGTCAGTTATCTATATTTAAACATGTGCGAAAGATCAACAAGTATGTAACCTCGGCAAAGGAGATATTCCCGATAGGAATATCACACACGTAGATTTTTTTTTTGAATTTTTGACAGACGTATGGTTTTAACAGATGGGGAAGGGGAGATATTGTCAGTTGAAACCACTCCCCCAGGGCAGTACCCTTACACTTACACTAGTCCTTTGACCGTGGAAAGTTCAGGGGGGCATTGTACGGACAAAAAATATTACTTGATTTATGGCGGTCATGTGCCAATTCCTGGTTCTTGGCACAGCAACGTTTTCTTGAGTACGTCCAGTATCGCTGTTTATTCATTTTTCTCTCTGTCTACCGCATGGCTTTTTATTTTTCGTTCCTCAGCTACATCTCCGAGGTTTACCAATCGTGAGATTTGTGTGTATGCTACCGTTTCTGCCAACCATTAAGGTAGCCGCATTCCGACTTGGGGGCTGATGTCTAAACACACAAAACTACCGTGCGTGTGGGTTTTTATTTTTATTTTAGGAGGAGGGGGAGGGTTAGAGGTGGTCATTCGTTCTTACTGTTACAACTGGCCTACTCTTCCGAAAGCCAGAACGGGTTTTTTTTTCATGTATGAGCAAGACGTAACCGTGTGTTCGCACACTAGACCTCAGTGTATAGTCTCTTCTTCCTCTTCTCTCGTTCGCTTTTTTACACGTCAGATGTGTTTGGGAGAAATAGCGGCAAGTCCTTTCCAGCTCCTCTCGTAGGCCGTACAGCTTGGTTTACAGGGGCCATGCAATCTTCCTCAGGTCGCTGAATAGCGTGCATCTCATGTGCTCGCCAGGGTTTATAGTCTCATTCGCA
>CM054143.1:53732540-53740040 GCA_028751875.1 Rapana venosa | reverse complement strand
TACACACAACGCCTACTCCCTACAAACAAGGAAAAACAACACACACAGAAAACACCCTCCCCCCAAAAAACCAACACACACACAACAAAAACACACACACACACACACACACACACACACACACACACAAACAACCCCACACGAACCTGAAACAAAACAAAAAAAAACCATCAAAAACCCGCAACGAAACAGTAACCACTCACACCACAAACAACACACACACACACAACACAACACACACACACACACACACACACACACACCACATACACACACACACAAAACAACCCCACACAGGAACCTGAAACAAAAACACAAAAAACCATCAAAAAACCCGCAACGAAACAGGTAATACACACACACACACACACACACACACACACACACACACACACACACACACACACACACACAAACAACCCCACACAGGAACCTGAAACAAAAACACAAAAAACCATCAAAAAACCCGCAACGAAACAGGCATTCACACACACACACACACACACACACACAACACACACAACACCACACACACACACACACATACACACACACACAAAACAACCCCACACAGGAACCTGAAACAAAAACACAAAAAAACATCAAAAAACCCGCAACGAAACAGGTAATACACATACATACATACCACACACACACACACACACACACACACACACACACACACACACACACACACACACACACACACACACACACACACACACAAACAACCCCACACAGGAACCTGAAACAAAAACACAAAAAACCATCAAAAAACCCGCAACGAAACAGGTAACACACACACACACACACACACACACACACACACACACACACACACACACACACACACACACACACACACACAAAGACGTTACCTTGATGTATCGGTCTGTCACTGTCACTCACCTTACGTCATGCTGAGGTTATAAAAACACTTCCTACTTTGATGGATGCTTCAAAAACCACCCAGGAACGACCTCTGTCTCTCTCTGTGTCTATGTCTGTCTGTCTGTCTGTCTGTCTCTCTGTCTGTCTGTCTGTCTGTCTCTCTCTCTCTCTCTCTCTCTCTCTCTCTCTCTCTCTCTCTCTCTCTCTCTCTCTCCTCTCTCTCTGGCTCTCTGGCTCTCTCTCTCTCTCTCTCTCTCTCTCTGAAAGTCCTTCGGATGAGACTATAAATCAAGGCCCTGTGTGCGAACGCACGCAGACCAGCTTGCGCACACGTTAAACCCTGTTCCGGTTTTCGTAAAAGTAGGCCATTTTGTGCGGGTGGGAACAGATGACAAAACTCACTAAACCGCATACACACGGGGACTGGATGTAAAAAAGCACATAAGGGCTTCTATTATCCTCGATATAAAAGAATAAATAATAAATAATAATAATGATATAAAAGAATAAAATAAAAAATGAAACAAATTAATAAAATAAATCTCTCTCTCTCTCTTTCTCTCTCTCTCTCTCTCTCTCTCTTCTCTCTCTCTCTCTCTCTCTCTCTCTCTCTCTCTCTCTCTCTCTCTCTCTCTCTCTCTCTCTCTCTCTCTCTGTCTATCTGTCTGTCTGTCTGTCTGTCTCTGTCTCTGTATCTGTATCTGTCTGTCTGTCTCTGTCTCTGTCTCTCTCACACGAACGTACGCATGCAAGAATTCACACTGCAACGACTCGCGCACACATGAAAGCCCGTTCCGCTTTTCGTAAGAGTAGGCCATTGTGTGCTTGTAGGAACAGATGACAGAATGTACAAAACTGCATAGGAACGGGGACTGGATGTAAAAAAGCAATAAGTACTTATTCCATTATCCTCGATATAAAAGAATAAAATAAGAAATACAATAAAAATAACACACAAACAACTCTGTATGTATGTATGTCTGTCTGTCTGTCTTTCTGTCTGTCTGTCTGTCTCTCTCTCTCTCTCTCTCTCTCTCTCTCTCTCTCTCTCTTCTCTCTCTCTCTCTATCCAAGTCTCTCACCCTCACCTTCACGCTTACTCTAAGCCCTTCAAGAATCCATCTCCTGCTTTTTCTGCATTCCTCGTCTGCATTCTGCTCCCTTGCTGTACATCTTCCACTGTCAGCCCCTTAATACCTGAACAGACAGAGAGAGAGGGAGAGAGAGGGAGAGGGAGAAGGAGAGACAGAGAGGGGGGAGGGGGAGCGGAGAGGGAGAGGAAGAAGGAGAGACAGAGAGATCAGAAAAGATTCAATGCACTTGGCCTTGGAAGAGGAAGAAAAAGAAGAATTGCGAAGAAGAATTGTGAAGAAGAAGAAGAATTGCGAGGAATAATTGTGAAGAAGAAGAAGAATTGCGAAGAATAATTGTGAAGAAGAAGAAGAATTGCGAAGAATAATTGTAAAGAAGAAGAAGAATTGCGAAGAATAATTGTGAAGAAGAAGAAGATTTGCGAAGAATAATTGTGAAGAAGAAGAAGAATTGCGAAGAATAATTGTAAAGAAGAAGAAGAATTGCTAAGAATAATTGTGAAGAAGAAGAAGAATTGCAAAGAAGAAGAATTCTGAAGATGAAGAAGAGGAATTGCGAAAAATTGTGAAGATTTCTGAAAAAAAAAGAATTCTGAAGAAGATACGTGAAGAAGAATTGTGAAGAAGAATTGTCAAGAAGGAAGAAGAAGAAGAAGAAGAAGAAGAAGAACGAAGAAAGAAAAGAATGCGAAAATTGCGAAAAAGAAGAAGAATTGCGAAGAAGAAGAAGAAGAAGAGAGAATGAAGAAGAAAAAAGAAGAAGAAGAAATGCGAAGAATTGCGAAGAAGAAGAAGAAGAAGAAAGAAGGAAGAAGAAGAAGAAAAGAAATGCAAGAAAAACGAAAAAGAACGAAGAAGAATTGCGAAGAAGAAGAAGAATGCGAAGAAGAAGAAGAAGAAGAAGAAGAAGAAGAAAGAGAGAAGAAGAAGAAGAAGAATTGCGAAGAAGAAGAAGAAGAAGAAGAAGAAAACAACAACAACAAAACAAGAAAAGAACAACAAGAACAACAACAACAACAAGAATTGCGAAGAAGAAGAATTGCAAAGAAGAAGAAGAGAAGAAGAAGAAGAAGAAGAAGAAAAGAAGAAGAAAAGAAGAAAGAAATTGCGAAGAAGAAGAAGAAGAAGAAGAAGAAGAAGAAGAAGAAGAGAAGAAGAAGAAGAAAAGAAGAAGAAGAAGAGAAGAAGAAGAATTGCGAAGAAGAATTGCAAGAAGAATTGCAAAGAAGAAAAGAAGAAGAAGAAGAACAAAGAAGAAGAATTGCGAAGAAGAAGAAACAAGAAGAAGAGAGAGAGAGAGAGAGAGAGAGAGAGAAGAGAGAGAGAGAGAGAGAGAGGGAGAGAGAGAGAGAGAAAGGGAGAGAGAGAGGAGAGAGAGAGAGAGAGAGATAAACAGATAGATAAACAGGCACACACGCAACACGCACACACGAAACACGCACACTACACTACACTACACACACACTACACACACAAACTACACACATACACACACCACACACACACACACTACCCCACACACACACAAACTACACACACACACACACACACACACACACACACACACACACACACACAAATAAGCCACAACAACAACAAAAACAACAACAAAAACCGATACAAACACTCCCAAACCATCTCCCGCCAAACTCCACTCTCTCAAAAATTAACCAAACCATTGTACACTTCCTTCACAAGATAGTCACGAATCTCCCAAGAGCTGCCATTCACCGTATTTATTTATTTATTTATTTATTCATTCATTCATTTATTTATACCACTTTTAAGTCACGTCAGATTTCTCTGCGTGAAATTCGGGCTGCTCTCCCTTCCCGGGGAAAGGCTGTCGCCACAAGAGCAGCGCCACCTAGGTTTTTTTCTTCTTTTTTTCTGTCAGCAACTGCATTTGTTTCCCTATCAGAGTGGCTTTTTTCTACAAAATTTCGCCAGGGATAACTCTCTTGTTGCCGTGGGTTCTTTTACGTGCGCTGAATAACTTTGTGCAACACACGGGACCTCGGTTTATCGTCTCATTCGAAAGACTAGCGCCCAGACCACCACTCATGGTCTAATGGATGGATGGGGGAAAAGTTTCGGGCCCTAAACGTATGATAGGGTCTGTGAGAGCTGACAGCTAAATTGGCTTTGTCTGTCCACATAGCTTGTCCCTCATCCTGCCTCACCTTCCCTGAAGTTAAGACCTTGCATGCTGGCTCCTAGGAGGCACCGTGGTCGAGTGGTTTAGGCGGTCAACTCGTGATCCAGAGGTCGCGGGTTCGATCCCCGCTCGGCTCGGTGTTGTGTCCTTGGGAAAGACACTTTACTCCTATTTTCCTCACTCCACCCAGGTGTACAAGTGGGTACCAGCTCTGCTGGGGAAGTATCTGGCGACAGACTAGCGTCCTGTCACAGGGGTGGTGAAAAACCATCAGTTCGCTTAACGCTACAGAAACCGGGATAAGCTCCGGCTCTATGGGCCTTCTGGCTCGAAAGAACATACTACTATGCTGGCTCCTGGCTCCTGCTGCTGTGGAGGAGAAGGAGGAAGGCACTTTAGGAGGCTTCGCAGACCCCAGATAATGCCAGACAAAGATGACTGTATGCTTGATTCCAGTCTAGTGGTGTGAAGGGAGGGAGAGGGAGAGAGAGAGGGGAGAGGTGGGAGTGGAGTAGTTTGGTGGTTAAGAGTGTTTGAGGAGAGATGTGATTGTAGCAGAGAAATGTATTTGAGTCTTCTTTGACACACAGATACTTTGATACAGATGTGTGCAGGCATGCATGCATGTATTGCGCGTTCACATGCGGAAATACACACACACACACATCATACAGAGGGAGAGAGAGAGGGGGAAAGAGAGAAAGAGAGAGAGAGACTCACCCCACACACACACACACACACACACACATTCAACACACACAACACACACTCACACACACACCCACACACACACACATCATACAGAGGGAGAGAGAGAGGGGGAAAGAGAGAAAGAAAGAAAGAGAGAGAGAGAGAGAGAGAGAGAGAGAGAGATCACACACACACACACACACACACACACACACACACACACACACACACACACAAACACAGTGTCTGTCTGTCCGTCTGTCTGTGTGTCTGGTGAGTGTATGTCTGTCTGTGTCTGTGCCTGTGTCTGTCTGTGTTTCTGTGGCTGCATATGTGCCTCTGTGTGTGTGTATGTGTGTGGTGTGTGTGTGTGTGTGTGTGTACGCTCGCGCGTGCGTGCGTGCATTAGCGCGCGAAATCGGTTATTGCTGGCAAATCGAATGTGACAAGCTTAAGCAGACAGCAAGCCACAGGCATGGGAGAGTGCGAGGGAAGGGGATGCACAAAGTCTGGAACTTTCAGGATACCTCTGAGAGTTGCTGCGTCTCTCCACGCGTCTGTTTCATCGTGTCTGACATGTCTTTTATTCTTTCCTCTCTTCGTCTTTCTACCTTGTTCTTGTCGTTCTGTCTTTTCTTTTCTTCTTCTTCTTCTTCAGTTCTTTTGGGTTGTGTTGTTTTTTTTTAATCCTGAGCTCTATCTTGAAGTGTCCATTACTGCATTATTCTTTTTGTTGTTCTTCTTCTTCTTCCATGTTTTTTTCTCGCCTTTTTCTTTTTGTCTTTGTTGTGTTGATGTTTTTTTTTTATGTTGTTGTTTTGTGTTTACTGTTGATGTTGTTGTTGTTGTTGTTGTTTATTGTTGTTGTTGTTCTTCTTTTTCTTGTTCGTCTTGTTCTTCTGGTTCTTCTTCTGGTTCTTCTTCTGGTTCTTCTGGTTCTTCTTCTTCTTCTTCGCAATTCTTCTTCTTCGCAATTCTTCTTCTTCCCAATCACCTCTTTTCATTTTATTCTGTCTACTTTGAACCCTTCATTGCTGCCTCATTAGAACTGCCCTTTTTTTCTTTTCTTTTTTAATCCATCTCTTTGATCAAATAGATATTTAGTTAGAAAGAGACATACCCTACATATAAATCAATGCTATGGTTAACAACAAGCAATAGCGTATACTGTGCCCTCAGCTCTAGATATCATCATCATCATCATCATCATCATCACCATCACCATCATCTTCGTCATCATCATCTTCTTCATCAACGTCGTTGTCATCATCATCATCATCATCATCATCATCATCATCATCATCATCATCATCATCACCACCATCATCATATCATTATTTATTTATTTATTCATCTATTAATGCATCTATCCAATCATTCATTCATTCAATCATTTCTCCCTCCCCCCCTTTCCTTCCTTCCTTCCGTCCTTCATTCATTCGCTCATTCATTCATCCTTATATTCATTCATCCATTCATTACTTATTCATTTTTTCATGGTTCACTCATTCATTCATTCATTCATGCATTCACGCATCTATTCATTCATCCATCCGCTTCTTCACTCATTCCTTCTTCAGATCATTCATTCATCCCCCCTCTCTCTCTCTCTGTCTCTGCCTGTGTTTCAGGGGATGGGGGAGGAGCAGGAGCACCCCTCAGACGCCTACGTGGTGGTGTACGCCATCAACGACCACGACTCCTTCCTCAGAGCAGAGCAGTTGGTCCGATTCCTCCGTGTGGATTACGGCACAGATCGCGCCATCGTCCTTGTGGCCAACAAGATCGACCTGGTCCGCAAGAGGAAGGTACGGCTGATGGTATGTTCCCTGGTTTTGTTTTTTGTTTTTTAATTAATTATACCGCTTTCAGTCATGGCAGATTTCTCTGCGCTAAATTCGGGCTGCTCTTCCTCGGGGAGAGCGCGTCGCCACAAGAGCAGCGCCACTCATTTTTGTTTCTATTTCTGTTTTGTATTTCTGTAAGGTGTTCTCTGCTTATTGCTTATACTAAACCTCTCTGCTTTGTATTTGTGTACGATTTTAAGTCACGGCGGATTTTTCTGCGTGAAATTCAGGCTGCTGCCATCGTGGAGATAGAGAGCGCGTCGCCACAAGACGCAGCGCCACCCATCACTTCTTTTTGTTCCTGTCTGCATGTGTATTTGTTTCCCAATCAGAGTGGCTTTTTCAACAGAATTTTGCCAGGTACAATTCTCTTGTTGCAGTGGTTTCTTTTACGCGCGCTAAACCCGCGTTGCACACGGGTCCTGGGTTTATCGTCTCATCCGAAAGACTACCACTTAGACCAACACTTATGGTCTAGTGGAGGGGGGGGGGAGTTCGGGCACAAACAGGTTTATAATCTGAGCCGAAGGAAGAGAGAAGAGAGAGAGAGAGAGAGAGAGAGAGAGAGAGAGAGAGAGAGGAGAGAGAGAGAGAGAGGGCGTGTGTGTGTGTGTGGGGGGGGGGGGGTGCATGATGCAGATGCATGTGTGTTATGAGAGTGTGTGCTGTATGCATGCATGTATGCATTTGTGTGTGTATATATATGTGGGATAGATATCTCTGTTGTAGTATGTATGTATGTTGAATTGTATGTGTGTATGTATGTGTGTGTGCATGGATGGATGGATGTCAATGTGTACGTGCGCACAACTACAGGTCTATA
>CM054143.1:53720040-53727540 GCA_028751875.1 Rapana venosa | reverse complement strand
CGTTTGTAGAAAGTCTTTATAGTTTTTAAATATTTAAAAAAAATGTGTCAGAGTTTTTTTTGCTGGCTTCAAATAAAGTGTTTAAATGTCTGTTTTAGAAGGGGGGAGGAGGAACATGGAGGAGGGGTCAGGGGTGGGGGTGGGGGGGGGTGGGGGGGGGGTAAGTAGGCTATCTCTTATACAGGAATCTAGGGTTTCAGCACAGAAGAAATCCTTGCGATCTTTTGGGGGTGACTTTCTTTTCTGTATCCATTTATTATTTGCTGTTACTCATTGTCTTTATGTAATGTGTTCATACTGCAACCTCTCTTTCTCTTTTGTCTCTCTGTCCCTGTCTCTCTGTCTCTGTCTCTCTCTGTCTCTCTGTCTCTCTGTCTCTCTGTCTGTCTGTCTGTCCTCTCTCTCTCTCTCTCTCTCTCTCTCTCTCTCTCTCTCTCTCTCTTTCTTTTTGTTATTCCTTTCCAAGTTCTTTTTTCTATCTGTCTGTGTGTCTTTCTGTATGTATGTCTCTTTCTTGTCTATTTGTCAGTCTGTCAGTCTGTCTGTCTGTCTGTCTGTGTCTTTGTCTATCTGTCTGTCTGTGTGTCCATCCCGCTCTCTCTCTCTCTCTCCTCTCTCTCTCTCTCTCCCTCTCTCTCTCTCTCTCTCTCCCTTCATCCCTCCCTTTCTCACGCGCGCTTTCTTCTTCATTTTCAAGCTCTTTTTTCTGTTTGTGTGTCTCTCTGTATGCATGTCTCTTTCTCTGTCTGTCAGTCTGTCTGTCTGTGTCTCTGTCTGTCAATCTGTCTGTGTCTGTCTGTCTGTCTGTCTGTGTGTCTCTGTCTCTCTCTCTCTCTCCTCTCTCTCTCTCTCTCTCTCTCTCTCTCTCTCTCTCTCTCTCTCTCTCTCTCTCTCCCCCAGTACCCACCAAAGCAGAGACACACGATAAGCATTTCAAAAGAAAACAACTTGAAAACTCTTTTCAGGAGCAGGGGCATAACCCTGTAAGAAAACCTCATCCGACAAGAAATTTCCCGCGCGCGCGTGCGTGCGCGTGTGTGTATGTTTGTGTGTTTGCGTGTGCGTGTGTGCGCGCTCATGCGCGCGCGCGCGCGTGTGAATGCAACTGCACTTACATATATCGCATCTTTGTTCTAGTATATCTATTGTATACATATGGAAACCCACGCTCAAAACTCCCAAACTTCAAATGTAACTTAGAATGAATAGTAATCAGATATTTAAAACCTAACTCGCCAAAAGACCACTTCAATTTAAAGAAATAAATAAGCCAAGCAAGCTTCCAAATCTCTTTAATGGTAAATCCTTAGATATGTATACGATACAATCTGACGTAAAAATAGACAGGAATGGGCGAGTTCATTAGTTCATTGTTCTCTCCTCTTTTGTAGAAGCAGAAGACAAAGGCTGGCTCTCTTCCCCCCCCCCCCCCCCCCCCCCCCCCCCCCCCCCCCCCTGCCCCCCACGTCTTTCACTTAAGGCACTGCACTGCACTGCAAGTCTGGCACCAGGAGAGAGAGAGAGACGGGGGGAAGGGGGGGGGGGGGGGCAGACAGAGAGAGAGAACTGAAGAGGGGAACGTAACTCTCCTGGGTGGCTGTTTTATCTTCCGCTTCCTATTTACCTTTGGAGGGTAAAAGTAGATTTCTTTTAGATTCTTAAAAATGTTGTTATGGAGGGGTCAAGGGTCTTAATGTTTTGTTTATTTTGTTGTATTCTTTGCTTTTTCTTTCTTTGCTTTTCTTTCTTTCTTTCTTTCTTTCTTCCTTCCTTTCTTTCTTTCTTTCTTTCTGTCTTTCTTTATTGTTTCTGGCTTTTTGTCTTCCTTTCATTCATTCTTCCTTCGCTTGTTTGTTTGGTTTTTTCTTTCGATTGTCTATATTCTTTCTTTCTGTCTGTTTCTGTTTTCTCGTCTTTCCTTTATTTCTGTACTTTTTTTTTCTTTCCTTCTTTTCTCGTTCTTTCTGTCCTTCCTTCGTTTTTGTCTTCCGTTCCTTCTCCTTTTCCTTCTTTCTTTCTTTCTTTCATGAATTCTTTTATTCTTTTTACTTTCTTTCTTTTTTCTTTCATTCTTTCTAATTTTGTCTTTCTTTCTTTCATTTGTTGTTGGTGTTTTTTCGAATTTCTTCTTTTCCTTCTTTTCCTTTTTTTTCTTCCTTCCTGCCTTTTTTTCTTTCTTTTGTGTCTTTCTCTTTTTTTCCCCTTCCTACCTTCAGTTCTTTCTTTTTTATTCTTTCTTTCTTCCTTCCTTTCCTTCAACCTTTCCTTCCTTTTTTCCCTTTACTTCTCTCTTTGTGTTGGTTTTTATTTTGCTTGTTTTCTCTTTATTTTCAGTTTTGTTTTAGGAGTACTGATGGTCGTCATTGTCTTGTTGCTTAGTTTGCTTGTTTTAAGAATCTCTGCGTGTTTTTTCTTGATTCTATATCAGTTTCATCTGTCCACGAATCAGTCAACAGAGGGTAGCTAAGAGGCCTCCAGTCTCAAGAGGCCCTGCACAGCTACTAAGTTACTCTCTTTACTTTAGTTTTCTCTCTCTCTCTCTCTCTCTCTCTCTCTCTCTCTCTCTCTCTCTCTCGCTCTCTGTTTCTGTCTCTGTCTCTCTGCCTTTGCCTCTGTCTGTCTGTCTGTCTCTGTCTGTCTGTCTGTCTGTATCTCTCTGTCATTTGAGAATTACATGTTTATTAATGTATATCTCTTTTCTCAAAAAAACAAAATCTATGTATCTCGACATTAACGGCCATGTCAGTCAGGGATTACGCATTGCTAACTATGCACATATATATTTTTCAATCATGTTGTTGTTGTAGGGTTTTTTCCCTGGGTTTTTTCATAGTCCCTAATCCAGTCCTATTTAATCTGTTCTTGGAAAACATTATGAGAGAGACCCTCCATGACTTCCACTCTACCATCTCCATTGGCGGCAGACCCCTCAACAACTTGCGGTTTGCCGATGACATTGACCTCATGGGCGGAAGTAACACAGAGCTGCAAGATCTTACGACCAGACTTGAGAACAGAGCTGGAGCATATGGGATGGAGGTGAGCTCGGAGAAAAGTAAAGTACTTGTGAACAGCACGAGCAACGCCACTGCTAAAATTTACATGAACGGCCAACAACTGGAGGAGGTAGACGCTTTTAAATACCTTGGCGCTACACTTACAAAGGACGGGCGATCGACGACAGAAATCGAAGTCAGAATAGCCATGGCAACATCTTCCATGACAAAACTCACCATCATATGGAAAAGTAAAGAGATCAGTTTCCCAATCAAACTAAAGCTCTACAAAGCCCTAATTCAGACGATCCTGCTGTACGGAAGTGAAACCTGGACATTGATTGCTGAAACAGCAAAGCGAATCCAGTCATTTGAAACAAAATGCCATAGAAAACTACTGGGCATATCCTGGAGGGAACGAAAGACCAATGAATTTGTCAAGAGTCAAATAACACGGCTGGCAGGTCCACAGGAACCCCTTCTCACCATCGTCAAGAAGAAAAAGCGGACATGGTTCGGCCACGTCACCCGCCACAACACTCTGCCAAAAACAGTACTGCAGGGAACACTCGAAGGTGGCAGAAAGAGGGGAAGACAGAACAAGGCATGGATGGACAACATCAGAGAATGGACCAGGATGAATGACTCGGCACTACTGCGCAGAGCCGACGACCGAGATGGATGGAGGAGGCTTACCATGGCATCGTCTTTCGTGTCTCCTCCACGACCGCCAAGGTCACGGGTCTGATGATGATGATGAATCAGGGCAAGGGCCGTATGAAAACAAGTATGGGTATGCTTATTCTGTTACCCTTGAAAAATAAAGATTCACAATAAAAGATTCACACATTCTCTCTCTGTCTGTCTGTCTGTCTTTGTCTGTCTGTCTGTCTTTCTCTATCTCATCTCTCCTCTCTCCTCTCTCTCTCTCTCTGTCTATCTTTTTCTGTCTCTCTCTCTCTCTCTCTCTCTCTCTCTCTCTCTCTCTCTCTCTCTCTCTCTCTCTCTCGTGTCAAGAATATATTATGAATCTATTCTCATATATGTGGGAAAATACATGTGGTACAGATGTGTATCTAGTCTAGTTGTTCTGGTTGGTCTGTTCATTAACTAATTGACTGGCGATTTGATTGGTTGGTCACATGAATAAGTAAGTAATTAAATATCTCATTAGCTTTCATTGTCTTGTGTATGATTTACATAATCATATTCACATGTTTGTTTTCCTGGAGGGGGGGGGGGGTGTCATGAGAGCCTTGTGTAAACAAGCCTCTGGTTTATTCAATAATTATCCTCATAAAAATATTCTAGTTCGATTTTAAGCTTCTCTCTCTCTTTCTCTCTGTCTTTTTCTCTGTCTGTCTGTCTGTCTGTCTTCTGTCGTCTGTCTCTCTCTCTCTCTCTCTCTCTCTCTCTCTTTTCTCTCTCCTCTCTCTCTATCTATCTATCTATCTATCTATCTGTCTGTCTGTCTCTCTGTCTGTATCTCTCTGTTTCTCTCTCTGTTTCTGTCTGTCTCTCTCTCTTTGTCTCTGTCTGTCTCCCTCTCCCTCTCTCTCTCTGTCTCTATGTGTCTCTGTCTGTCTCCCTCTCTCTGTCTCTCTCTGTCTCTCTCTATGTCTCTCTCTGTCTGTCTGTCTGTCTGTCTGTGTTCTTCTTATGTTGTTTACGCCTTTCTGGTTGTTTCGTTTTGTTTTTGTTCTGTCGCCGTTGTTGTTGTGTTGATGTAGTCGGTTTAGTGGTGTGGTTGGTGGTGGTGGTGGTGGTGGTGGTGTGGTGGTGGTGGTGGTGGTGGTGGTGGCTTTAAAAAAACAACAACCTAGCACATTCCTTAAACTGTTCTTCTTACGTTGTTTACGCCTGAATTCAATTATCATCAAATTGAAACTGCCTCTCACAGCTCTTTTTTTTTATCAAAAGGAAAACAGATGACAAATATTTTCTAAATGTGAGGCAGAATCCCTTGATCCAGATCCCCCACCCCCACCCCCCACTTTACAGAAACGCCACCTCTCTCTCTCTCCATCTTCTCTGCTTCCCCTTATCTTGCTCTGGTAAAACAAAAAGAAAGAAAAAGCCAACGCATTTCGAAAGATCTAAGCTCTGCGTGAATTGCACAGGCACATGGAGAGAGAGGGTGGGGAGAGAGAGGGAGAGAGAGGGTAGGGAGAGAGAGAGAAAGATAGAAAGAGAGACGGGTGGTGGAGGGAGAGAGAAAGAAGAGAGATAGGAGATGAGAGATAGAGAGAGAGAGAGAGAGGAGAAAGAGAGAGAGAGAGAGAGAGAGAGAGAGCTGGAGAATCGTAAGAAGTGAACTGGCACTATGAGTTTATAAATTTAATCAAAAGATATCACTTGTGTTTGTCCACTAATTTTATTATTCATAAAAAAAGAAGATTTTTCTTTACGATCAAAGAGAAGACTATGTCGAAGGAAAATGTCTCTAGGAGTACATCCTTAAAAGAAGGAATCAAACAGCATAAGGAATGTCACACACAAAAACTAAATTGATAATGTCACAAACAGGTGATTCAATATCGTGGATAAGGTAATGTTGAAGAGGGCAGGAGGAAAAGAGGCAGACCACCAGCATCTTACATATCCAACATCACTGAGATCAGTAGTCTGGGAGATTGCAGTAGATCATATAATTATATAATTGAACAGTGTGAAAACCGCAACACTAGCACGTCACAGAATTTCAGGCTTAAGTCAGCAAGTAAGGAAGCGAGTGAGCGGGCGAGTAAGAAAGTCAGTAGATGAGTGAACAAATGAGCTAGTTAGTTAGTTAATTAATTAGTAATTAAGCAAGCAAATAAGTAAAGGAGTAAAAAAAAATTTGTTAGCTGATAAACTAGCAAGCAACTAAGCAGGTGGGTGAGTAAAAAATGAGCCTGTACAAAAGCGAATAATAATTACATAAATGCACAAAATGGAGGAATGGATGAGCTCATTAAACAACCAATTATGAAACACTCTGAAAATAAGTATACAAATACATGAGCAAAACAAACAAACAAACAATCAATCCCTAGTAAAGAATTAGAGGGTTGGATAATCAATGAAGCAGTCTGAATATAAATCCAGAAATACATATCAAAACAAAAAAATCCAAAATAATCCACTAGTAAAAAAAACTCCCACCAACCAAACAAATACACCTGCTAACACAAAAATCCATAAATAAACAAACAAATAAAGAAAGAAAGAAATAAACCACACATTCTTCCAATCTGTCAAAAACAACCACAAACAAGGAGCCAGACCAAAAACACAAAACAAACTGTCCAAGACATTTTCTGTTAAGCTAACTCAATTTGCTTGCGGAGATTAGAATAACTTAGGATCTTAAAGATTGATGATGAAAAGAAAATTCGCTTCTGTTGGCATCAAAGCAAAACACAGAACCACAGCACAGAGAGAGAAAAGGGAGAAAATAGCAAAAATTGAAGAAAAAAAAACCCTCTCGACAACATCACACACGAATGAAGCGATCAGAATGAAGATTGCCTGCAACAAATAATTTGGGTTTTTTTGTGTTTTGTTTGGTTGGTTGGTTGGGTGTTGTTTTGTTTTTTTTGGGGGGAGGGGGGGTTGTTGTTTTTATAAGAAGAGAAAGGATGCCTGGTGTGGTGGTGGGTGGTGGAGGGGGGGGGGGGAGGTAGGGTGTATGTTTGTGTTTGTCTGTGTGTGTGTTTTGTGTGTGTGTTTTGTGTGTGTGTGAGTGTTTGCGTGTGTGTGTGTGTGTGTACATTGTGTGTGAGTGTGTGTCTGTGGTGTGTGTGGGGGGGATGTGGGGGGGGTGTGAGTGTGTGTGTGTGTGTGTTGTGTGCGTTTGTGCCTGTCTGTCTGTCTTCTGCCTGTCTGTCTCTGTGAGTGTGTGTGTGTGTGTGCATGTGTGTGTGTATGTGTGTGTGTTTTGTTGTGTAGTGTTTGCGTGTGTGTGGTGTGTGTCGTTGTGTGTATGTGTGTGTTCTGTGTGTGTTTGTGTGTGTGTGGTGTGTGTGTGTGTGTGCGGCGCGGCGGGGTGGTGTGTGTGTGCGTTTGGCTGTATGTCTGTTACTGCTGTCTGTCTCTGTATGTGTGACAGCGTGTGTGTATGTGTTCTGTGTGTGGCTTCTTTTCGTGGCTTTTGAGTTTGTGATCGTGTTGAACTGCGGCGTGAGTGGTGTAGTTGTGTGCGCAAGGAGGAGAGGTGGGGGTTCTATGACGATGACTAGACACAAATCCTTAGAAACAAGCTGTGCTGATGCCAGGGAAAACACCACAATTCAATTTCATTGTACAAGGAAAACATAGGGTGAAAGATATGTGGAGAAATGTCAACACACACAACACACACACACACACACACATACACACACACGCGCAGCTGGTCACACTATTACACACGCACACACTACTCAAAAGCAACTATCACACATACCTAATATCCGTTAATGTGAAAAGACGTAATTAAAGAACACACAATAACAAAACAATACACACACACCGAAACACACAC
>CM054143.1:53685040-53707540 GCA_028751875.1 Rapana venosa | reverse complement strand
TGTCTAATAACAGATACTCATCACAGTATAAAGCCTTTTTTTAAGCTCGAGCTTTGTTCAATCACATCACATCCATTTCAGCTTTATTTTCGTTTAGAATATTATCAACCATTAGCCTTACGAAATTAAACATTTTTGTTGGGAACCTAGCTCTCTCCAAACACCCCAAACCGCCATTAAAATCAGCATCTAACCTAATGGCTTAAATCCTCCCGTCATTTTTTTGGCACTCGGCTCATCTAGCTTGTAAAAACCCTGAGGACTTGGAGGAACGCTTCCGTCACATCATCACCTACATCTCTTCCTCCTGCATGCGCCACAGCAAATCCAAAGCACGGCTGATGGAAGGAGGAACATCACTTGGCAAGCCCCCCACCCTTCCTTATCAAGAGTGTACTCACAGCGTTGGCATGTGTCCCTCCCATGTTTCTGGGTGATGAAATCCTCGTTTCAAGAGGCTGCTATGCTATGCTATACTATGCTATGCTATGCTGTGCTGTGCTATGCTATGCCTTGCTATGCTATGCTATGCTATGCTGTGCTGTGCTATGTTATGCTGTGCTATGCTGTGCTGTGCTATGCTATGCTATGCTATGCTATGCTTTGCTATGCTATGCTATGCTGTGCTATGCTGTGCTATGCTATGCTATGCTATGCTATGCTATGCTGTGCTGTGCTATGTTATGCTGTGTTATGCTATGCTATGCTGTGTTATGCTATGCTATGCTATGCTATGCTATGCTATACTGTGCTGTGCTATGTTATGCTGTGCTATGCTATGCTATGCTATGCTGTGCTGTGCTACGCTATGCTATGCTATGCTGTGCTATGCTATGCTGTGCTATGCTGTGCTATGCTATGCTATGCTATGCTATGCTGTGCTGTGCTGTGCTATGCTATGCTGTGCTATGCTATGCTATGCTGTGCTATGCTGTGCTATGCTGTGCTATGCTATGCTGTGCTATGCTATGCTGTGCTATGCTGTGCTATGCTATGCTATGCTGTGCTATGCTGTGCTATGCTGTGCTATGCTATGCTATGCTATGCTGTGCTATGCTGTGCTATGCTATGCTATGCTATGCTGTGCTATGCTGTGCTATGCTATGCTATGCTGTGCTGTGCTGTGCCGTGCTGTGCGGACATTTTTAAGCTGGCAAGATTTCAATGTGGTCATGCGTGGGAACGCATGTATATGTCATAAAATAGACACCACACACACACACACACACACACACACACACACACACACACACACACACACCACACACACACACACACACACTCACATGTGCACGAGCGCACACACACACGCGCACATGCAGGCACGCACATACATATGTTACAAGCTCATACATCTGTGAGATCACACGGAGAGAGCAACATAATGTGGAGGAAGGAAGCAAGCACAGAGAGACAGACAGACAGACAGACAGAGACATACACACAGACAGAGACAGAGAGGGGCAGAGACAGAACAAGATAAAAAGAGTGGGATGGCCTATTCTGAAATGCCTTTGTTGTCTAATAACAGATACTCATCACAGTATAAAAGCCTTTTTTTTAGCTGGAGCTTTGTTCAATCCACATCACATCCATTTCAGCTTTATTTTCGTTTAGAAATATTATCAACCATTAGCCTTACGAAATTAAACATTTTTGTTGGGAACCTAGCTCTCTCCAAACACCCCCAAACCGCCCATTAAAATCAGCATCTAACCCAATGCCTTAAATCCTCCCGTCATTTTTTTTGCACTTGGCTCATCTAGCTTGTAAAACCCTGAGGACTTGGAGGAACGCTTCACGTCACATCATCACATGTATCTCTTCCTCCTGCATGCAGCCACAGCAAATCCAAAGCACGGCTGATGGAAGGAGGAACATCACTTGGCAAGCCCCCCACCCTTCCTTATCAAGAGTGTACTCACAGCGTTGGCATGTGTCCCTCCCATGTTTCTGGGTGATGAAATCCTCGTTTCAAGAGGCTGCTATGCTATGCTATGCTATGCTGTGCTATGCTATGCTATGCTATGCTATGCTATGCTGTGCTGTGCTATGCTGTGCTATGCTATGCTGTGCTATGCTGTGCTATGCTATGCTGTGCTATGCTGTGCTATGCTATGCTGTGCTATGCTATTCTGTACTATGCTATGCTGTGCTATGCTATGCTGTGCTATGCTATGCTGAGCTATGCTGTGCTATGCTATGCTGTGCTGTGCTATGCTGTGCTGTGCTGTGCTATGCTGTGCTATGCTGTGCTATGCTATGCTGTGCTGTGCCGTGCTGTGCGGACATTTGTGAGCTGGCAAGATTTCAATGTGGCCATGCGTGGGAACTCATGTATATGTTAGAAAATAGACACATCACACACACACACACTCACATGTGCACGCGCGCACACACACAACCACACACACACACACACACACACACACACACACACACACACACACACACACACACGCATGCACGTACGTACGCACACACATATTTTACAAAGCTCATACATCTGTGAGATGCCACGGAGAGAGAAACATAATGTGGAGGAAGGAAGCAAGCACAGAGAGAGAGAGAGACAGAGACAGACAGACAGACAGAGACAGACAGAGACAGACATAGAGAGACAGACTGAGAGGGGCAGAGACAGAACAAGAGAAAGGAAGAATGGGAGGGCCTATTCTGAAATGCCTGTGTTGTCTAATAACAGATACTCATCACAGTATAAAGCCTTTTTTTAAGCTCGAGCTTTGTTCAATCCACATCACATCCATTTCAGCTTTATTTTCGTTTAGAAATATTATCAACCATTAGCCTTACGAAATTAAACATTTTTGTTGGGAACCTAGCTCTCTCCAAACACCCCCAAACCGCCCATTAAAATCAGCATCTAACATAATGCCTTAAATCCTCCCGTCATTTTTTTTCACTTGGCTCATCTAGCTTGTAAAACCCTGAGGACTTGGAGGAACGCTTCACGTCACATCATCACCTGTATCTCTTCCTACTGCATGCAGCCACAGCAAATCCAAAGCACGGCTGATGGAAGGAGGAACATCACTTGGCAAGCCCCCCACCCTTCCTTATCAAGAGTGTACTCACAGCGTTGGCATGTGTCCCTCCCATGTTTCTGGGTGATGAAATCCTCGTTTCAAGAGGCTGCTATGCTATGCTATGCTATGCTATGCTATGCTATGCTATGCTATGCTATGCTATGCTATGCTATGCTGTGCTGTGCTATGCTATGCTATGCTGTGCTATGCTATGCTATGCTATGCTATGCTGTGCTATGCTATGCTGTGCTATGCTGTGCTATGCTATGCTGTGCTGTGCTGTGCCGTGCTGTGCCGTGCTGTGCGGACATTTTTAAGCTGGCAAGATTTCAATGTGGTCATGCGTGGGAACGCATGTATATGTCATAAAATAGACACACACACAACACACAACACCACACACACACACACCACACACACACACACACACACACACACACACACACACACACACACACACACACACTCACATGTGCACGAGCGCACACACACACGCGCACATGCAGGCACGCACATACATATGTTACAAGCTCATACATCTGTGAGATCACACGGAGAGAGCAACATAATGTGGAGGAAAGAAGCAAGCACACAGAGAGAGAGACAGACAGACAGACAGAGACATACACACAGACAGAGACAGAGAGGGGCAGAGACAGAACAAGATAAAAAGAGTGGGATGGCCTATTCTGAAATGCCTTTGTTGTCTAATAACAGATACTCATCACAGTATAAAGCCTTTTTTTAAGCTCGAGCTTTGTTCAATCCACATCACATCCATTTCAGCTTTATTTTCGTTTAGAAATATTATCAACCATTAGCCTTACGAAATAAAACATTTTTGTTGGGAACCTAGCTCTCTCCAAACACCCCCAAACCGCCCATTAAAATCAGCATCTAACCTAATGGCTTAAATCCTCCCGTCATTTTTTTGGCACTCGGCTCATCTAGCTTGTAAAACCCTGAGGACTTGGAGGAACGCTTCACGTCACATCATCACCTACATCTCTTCCTCCTGCATGCAGCCACAGCAAATCCAAAGCACGGCTGATGGAAGGAGGAACATCACTTGGCAAGCCCCCCACCCTTCCTTATCAAGAGTGTACTCACAGCGTTGGCATGTGTCCCTCCCATGTTTCTGGGTGATGAAATCCTCGTTTCAAGGGGCTGCTATGCTATGCTATGCTATGCTGTGCTATGCTGTGCTGTGCTATGCTATGCTATGCTGTGTTATGCTGTGCTATGCTATGCTATGCTGTGCTATGCTATGCTGTGCTGTGCTATGTTATGCTGTGCTATGCTATGCTGTGCTATGCTATGTTATGCTATGCTATGCTGTGCTATGCTATGCTATAGTGTGCTATGCTGTGCTATGCTATGTTATGCTATGCTATGCTGTGCTATGCTATGCTATGCTATGCTATGTTATGCTATGCTATGCTATGCTGTGCTGTGCTATGCTATGCTGTGCTGTGTTATGCTGTGCTATGCTATGCTATGCTGTGCTATGCTATGCTATGCTGTGCTATGCTATGCTGTGCTGTGCTATGCTATGCTGTGCTGTGTTATGCTGTGCTATGCTATGCTATGCTATGCTATGTTATGCTATGCTATGCTGTGCTGTGCTATGCTATGCTATGCTGTGTTATGCTGTGCTATGCTATGCTATGCTATGCTGTGCTATGCTATGCTGTGCTGTGCTATGTTATGCTTTGCTATGCTATGCTGTGCTATGCTATGTTATGCTATGCTATGCTGTGCTATGCTATGCTATAGTGTGCTATGCTGTGCTATGCTATGCTATGCTATGCTATGCTGTTGCTATGCTATGCTATGCTATGCTGACATTTTTGAGCTGGCAAGATTTCAATGTGGCCATGCGTGGGAGCTCACGTACGTGCACATGCCGCTGATAAATTAATGAGCATGCACGCACATTTTTTCAGTGCATATGCATTCCTCTTTTAATCTTCTTGTCTGTCTTGTAAGATAACAGCTCTCTCAGTGCCTTCTGTTATCTCTTTTACTTTATCAGTCTGTCTGGCTGGCTGCCTGGTTGGTTGGATGGCTGCCTGGTTGGTTGGCTGGCTGGCTGGCTGGTTGGCTGGCTGGCTGGTTGGCCTTGCTGTCTGGCTATCCGTCTGTTTCTGCATGCCTGTGGTGTTTTGTTTGTTTCTGTTGTTTGTGTACTGTCTGTCTGTTTCCCTGTGTCTGTCTGTCTGTCTCTCTCTCTCCCTCTCTCTCTCTCCCTCTCTCTCTCTCTCTCTCTCTCTCTCTCTCTCTCTCTCTCTCTCTCTCTCTCTCTCTTTCTCTCTCTTTCTCTCCAAAAAGATGTTACTTATTGACAACCCTTGAAAATACCGATCTCTCTTTCTTTCTTTCTCTAAAAAATCTGTTACTTATTTGAAACCCTTGAAAATACCAATCGCTCTGTCTCTCTCTCTTCCACCCCCTATCCCCCTCCCTTCCTGCTCTCCCCCTTTCTCTGTCTCTGTCTATCTGCCTCTCTGTAGGTCTCTGTCTGTCTGTCTGTCTGTCTGCCTCTCTCTTTCTCTGTCTGTCTGTCTGACTCTCTCTCACTCACCTCTCTCTCTCTCTCTCTCTCTCTCTCTCTCTCTCTCTCTCTCTCTCTCTCTCTCTCTCCCCTGACCTACTCCCTGCCCCTCCTTCCCCCTTCCCCTTCCTCCTTCCCCTTTCCCCCTTCTCTCTCTCCCTCTCATAACAAACTATATTTCCATGGCTAGTTTATGACAACACATAGCTGAGTTATGCCAATGATGCCCACAAACCGCCAACAATATTGACACATGCTGGGCTCTGCTCCAGAAACCCAATGTGCCATGAAGGCCAACACTGCATATGTCTGTGTGTGTGTGTGTTTTGGTTGTGTGTGTGAGGGTCATGTGTGTGTGTGTATGTGTGTGTGTTTGAGCGAGTGTGTTTGTGTGTGTGTGTGTTTGAGCGAGGGTGTTTGTGTGTGTGTGAGAGAGAGAGAGAGAGAGAGAGGTAGTGTGTGTGTGGTGTGTGTGTGTGTGTGTGTGTGTGTGTGTGTGTGTGTGTGTGTGTGTGTGTGTGTGTGTGTGTGTGTGTGTGTGTGTGTGTGTGTGTGTGTGTGTGTGTGTGTGTGTGTGTGTGTGTGCACGCTCGCGCACGCATTCAAGTTACGTTTTTAAGTGCAAATTCTTGCTCCTATGCTCCTGTTTGTAATAATTGTTGTTTGTCTACATTGAAGGCTGTTGATGGGGATAAAAATAGAGAGAACTGTATCTGTATGTCTTTCTGTCTCACTTTCTGCCTCTGTCTCCTCTCTTTGTCTATCTGCCTGTCTGTCTGTCTATTTGTCTGTATGTCTCTCTGTCTCTGTTTCTCTCTAGCTCGCTCTCTCTCCAACCTTGTACACATACATGTACACATACACACATTATATATATATACGTAGATATGTATGTATGTATATATGTATGTACATATGTATGTATGTATCTATGTATGAATGCATTTATGTATGTATGTATGGGATGCACACACACGCAATTATACATGTGCCTAGATAGATAGATAGATAGATAGATAGATAAATAGATAGATAGATAGGTAGAGAGATAGATAGATAGATAAATAGATAGATAGATAGGTAGATGTAGATAGTATGAGTAGATAATGTATAGTATGTAGATAGATAGGTAGAAAGATTATAATGGTAGATAGATAGATAGATAGATAGATAGATAGATAGATAGATAGATAGATAGATAGATAGATAGATAGATAGATAGATAGATAGATAGATAGATAGATAGATAGATAGATAGATAGATAGATAGATAGATAGATAGATAGATAGATAGAGAGATAGACATCTACTGCAGCTTAAAACAGGGCAATGAGTGAATCTAAAAGGAATGGCCCACAGGTAAAAAAAATATATAAAATAAATATAGATATAAAATATACAGATATATTCCCAGCACTATCAAGCCCACTTCTCTTGACGGGCTGAGGGGAGATGCTGCCAACGCACTTTCTCAGACAGGGATGCACTTGAAACAAATTCAATTATAATCAAATAACACAGGACATTACACTTACACAGGGAGTACACTTTCCACAGAGGCACGGAATAGCCTAGCGGTTAGAACGTTGCACTCGAGATCTGATGATAACTGACAATACAAGTTCGAACCCTTGCTGGTGTGTTGTAGGAGATTTCTTTTTTTCTCCCAGAGTTAAGACGAACGAGACGATAAACCAATGTTCTGTGTGTAACATACATTCTGTGCACGTGAACGAGCCCATGGCAACAATGACATTTGCCTTAGTGTTATTCATACGAAATTAGCTTTTCATTCACCCTGTTTCACCTGTTGACATAACTGGGTATGGTGTTAGCTGCCTTGTCCAATGACACTAACAAAATCACATTTGGCAGCCTTCAGTCTCGGAAGACTATGGAGTTGTGCTCTAGATGTTCATTCTGGTACAGCGTCGGGTGTGGCTGGCCAGTTCCACACAGGAATGACAGACAGTCCCTATAGCAGAGGGCACAGATGAAGTCTGACGCTGGTCTGTCTGTCTGCCTGGGCTGTAACCTTTCTTCTCGCTCTCTTTGCCTCGTGCTGCTGAGCAAGTTTCTTTTCCAACCTGGAGAGACCTTTCTGCACAGTCTGTCTCCAGGCTGACCGTTCGAGGGTTGTTGTTTCCCAGTTGTTCTGGTCGATGTTCAGGGCTTTAAGTCCCTCTTGCCAACGTCTCTGAATCGCAGCTGTGGTCTGCCTGTGGGACGTTTTCCCTGCGCAAGTTCTCCATAGAGGAGGTCATTTAGGGATCCGTCCATCGTCCATGCGCACGACATGGCCGAGCCAGCGCATACGTCTCTGTTTCATCATCGTTCTCCTCTTCCTCCTGGCCTTCGCTGGCTCTGCTGACTTCGGGCATTCTCATGCCACTTTGAGCATACGGCTTTAAAAATAGGAATACAGATAATGAGACATAATTCACTCCATAATTATTCTAACTGAACAGAGCTCAACGCTATGCAGGTTTTAATTCCAGTTTTATTGACGTTGGTCTGGGAGTGGGGCAGGTTAAAAAGGGAATCTTTTGGGTTGGTTTCTGCTGCTGGGCGTTTGTTCTCTGTTTTCCAATGCGTGCTGTGTTATATTTCTGGCTCTGGTTTTCAAGCTCCTGCCTTCAGAAGTAAAGTACTACCTCTCCATTCTGTTTCTGTCCCTGTCTGTCTGTCTGCTGTCTGTCCGTCTGGGTGTCTCTGTCTCTTTGTGTCTGTCTGTCTCTCTATCTGTATCTCTCCATATATGTGCTCTCTCTGTCTGTCTCTCTCCAAACGTGTGCTTATATGTGCTTATATGTGATTTATATATATATTAGGCAATTTAACTATAATTTCCAGTCACTTTTTGACCAGGTTTGCACAGTTGAAAGTGCTGATCCAGTTAACGACAACGAAACTACTTAACGACATCACACAGACGAATTTGTGACACTGCCCCCTCCCACCCACCCCCACCCCCTACTACCCCAACCTTCACCACAGCACTGTCCTTTCCTAATCTTCCAGGGCAGTGCGAGAATAACTGTACTTCAGTGATGGCTATACAGTCTCTCCAGACAGTGAAATGGATATTTTACGACAATCTCTAAAGAGATGAATACTGTTATTTTTCCAGTCTACTTTTTCTTATTGTTTGGCTACACCTCCCACCTAGGTGGATCGGGGATCTAGTATTAGCACACCCGACTAGTGAGTGAGACGTCGAGGGTTTCATTCCACGTTTGAACCTGAACTACGCCCCCCCCCCCCCCCCCCCCCCGTCCCTCTCCCCACCTTCATTCCATCAGACCATACGTGGTAGACCAGATGCTAGTCTTTTGGATGAGGCAACAAACAACAAGCAAGTGTGCAAACATACGTTGAGCGCACGTAACAGAACTAACGACAATTCTGCATTCTGGAAACATGTTAGGGGAAAAAACAAATAGATGCTGGATACTTTTTGTAATTCCTCTTTTTCTGACCTTAGACATATTCTTCGTTGCCACTTTGGATATTCACAAATGGAACTAAGAACAAAGAAGTTTTTCATATTTACAGACTGAAACTGAATGCATTCCGGGCAAAATTTGCTAGAAATGTATATTGCATATGTGGCGAAACAAGCTCAAATATTCATATTCTTTTCGAATGTCAGATCTTGAAACAACACCGTCCTGACATTCATGAAAAACAGTGACAGAGACAGAGACAGAAAGACATACAGAGACAGACAGGCACACAGACAGACTCGCACACACACATGTACAGAAAGAGGGGGACAGACAGACAGACAGAGACATAGACAAACAAACAGACAAACAGACAAACACATTTGAAGCACACCTTACTTTTCAGCTTGAGCCATGAAAAGAGAACTGAACTCAAAACAAAACAAGAACAACAAAAAAGAAAAAATATTAAACACGCAAGCACTTGCGCCCTCTTTCGCTACCCACTGATTTCTCCAGGGAACTCGGAGATTTCATGGCAGAGAATTTCCCCACCCTCTAAATTCTCTCTCAGCACCCCTCCCCTCTCCTCCTCCTTCCACCCCCCCCCCCCCCATACCTACTCCCATCTCCATCCCCTCTTCCCTTACCCGGGCTAAAAGCTTTGTCAGTTCTTGATGTAAACAAAGTGTCAAAAACCTACATTAAAACTGTTTGTTATACTTTATAAAATGTTAGGTGGAAGAAATGTTCTTTTTTGTTTTTGTTTGTTGGTGTTGTTTTACAATGACTAAGTTTATTCGGTGGACGGGATAGCTCAGTGGTCAGAGCATTCGCTTTTCCCCAGCCCAAGTTAAGCAGCATCGAGCGTGGTTGCCACTTGGATGGGTGACAGTTTGCGCGCCTTGGCTTCAATACAGTTCCCCCAGTACACCCAGCTGTAAATGGGTACCTGTCCTCTTTAAGGGTCAGGGAAAGTTAAACAGCGAGGTAGAGGAGATAGGCGCCACCCTCGATATGCTGAGCCCTAGAGAAGCTGAGGGTTATTGGAACACCTTTACCTTTTTACCTAACTTTAATTATTCAAACATTTTGACATGAATACCACAGCAAACTGTCTGTTCTCTGGGAATGGTCTTTGATGTTGTTGTTGTTGTTGTTTTGTTGGTGTTGTTTTGTGTCGTGGGGGTGAGGGTGCTGCCTCATCCTTATCACTTTGGGACCAGAGCAACCTGTGCCACCGAAATCAAAGACAATTTTCTTGTACTGCGTGATGATCAATGACAATGATGAATATGATGTAGTGGTGCTACTATGAAAGTATTATGTGATCTGAGACAACTTGATAGGGCTGTACTGTACGCTTCCTATCCTGATAATTATAGTCCAGTGTCAACCGGGCCTGGGAGATACAGACACCTGCAGTGTTAGTTCAGGTAATTTGAGCAGCACTATCAAGATCCCATCCACAGAGTGGATCAAGCTTGACCATGTGATCCCAAACTTCCCAATGATCGTATAGCAGCTTGAATCCAGGTAGGAGCCAGCTGGGGTCCGAACAATCCCTATGACTCATGGGATTCGAACCTGTGACCTTCCAGTCTGTAACCCAAGGCCATAACCACTGTGCCAAAGTGGTTGGTCTCCTTCTTGTTCATCATCATCATCATCATCATCATCCTCTTCTTCTTCTTCTTTTTCGCAATTCTTCTTCTTCTTCTTCTTCTTCTTCTTTTTCGCAATTCTTCTTCTTCTTCTTCTTCTTCTTCTTCTTCTTCTTCTTCTTCTTCTTCTTCTTCTTCTTCTTCTTCTTCTTCTTCTTCTTCTTCTTCTTCTTCTTCTTCCTTGCAATTCGTCTTCTTCTTTGCAATTCTTCTTCGCAATTCTTCTCCTCATTCTCCTCCTTTTTCTTCTGCCTCTTCTTCTTATGCTCCTCCTTTCTTCCTTTCCTCCTCTTCTTCTTCCTCCTCCCCGTCCTAGGTCTCCAGTTGCTCCAAACTCTGCTTGAATACAAAAACTTGGTAAAAGCATAAATGGGCTATTACGCACTTAATCACATTTTCCCAAGCTTAAAGCGGCTCTCCTTCTCTGTTAGTGCAACTGCCTATTGGATTTTATTCCTGATGTTGTATGTATTGAACGATAACTGAAATTATGAAACATTTGCCAGGCACACTGCTTTTCTCTGTGCCTCAGACACTTGTGTGTAGATGAGGATTCTTGAGAGATGGAGAGAGAGAGAGAGAGAGAGAGAGAGAGAGAGAGAGAGAGAGAGAGAGAGAGAGAGAGAACAACACCCCCATTTGACGGTAAATGCCCTCGCGTATGTAAAATCTCACCATTAGTAAACCTGGGAACTCTAGCTGAGGAATAGAAAATTTTAAAAAGCACTTTCATTTCATCCAGTAATGTTGAGAATGTTTTTTGAGGCTTCCTAATATATTTTTGTTCGGCATTTTTTTCCCCTGAAAGTTTATGATATATTATTCAAGTGAGTGGACACCTTTAATGAAATAAGATTATTTTTAATCTTAGACAGCTGGTTGGTTAGTCGTTTATAGATCATCTTATTATACATAAAGTACATTTTTATAAGATTTTTAAAAACAAACAATAATATTAAAGACAACGTGTTTTGTTCCCTTTGTTCTCATTGAGCTTGTAACATGCTCAACATTGGGTGGAAGTTGGGACGTTTGTTTTTCATTTCTCTGTCTGTCTGTCTGTCTGTCTTTCTCTGTTTTTCTGTATATCATCATCATCATCATCATCATCATCATCATCATCATCATCATCATCATCATCATCATCATCACCTTCTTCTTCATCTTCTTCGTCTTCTTCGTCTTCTTCGTCTTCTTCTTCTTCCTCGTCTTCTTCTTCTTCTTTGCAATTCTTCTTCTTCTCAATTCTTGTTCTTCTCAATTCTTGTTCTTCTCAATTCTTGTTCTTCTTTTTCGCAATTCTTCTTCACAATTCTTCTTCGCAATTCTTCTTCTTATTCTTCTTCACAAATCTTCTTCTTCTTCTTCTTCTTCTTCTTCTTATTATTCTTCTTCTTCGCATTCTTCTTCTTCTTCGCAATTCTTCTTCTTGTTCTTTTAATTCTTGTTCTTCTTAGCATTCTTCTTCTTCGCAATTCTTATTCGTCTTCGCAATTCTTCTTTGCAATTATTCTTCACTATTCTTCTTCTTCTTTGCATTCTTCTTCTTCTTCACTATTCTTCTTCTTCTTTGCATTCTTCTACTTCTACTACTTTTTCTTCCTTTTCTTCTTTGCAATTCTTCTTCTCTCCCACCTTCCAATCCAGCCTCTGCCCTTTCTCATTCCTTTACTACCCAAACAATGTGGGGGTACTGTAAATGGGTCCAATTACTTCATGCTCAAGCAGCAGCAGTCCTCACTGGACACATCCCTCACTTTCCCCGCCACCTGTCCCGACAAGCAAGACTGACATTAGGTTGGAAACCACACTCAGCAATCACGCAGCCTCCTTGGGGGCCAGACAAGTGGAGATAATTGTCACGGAACGTTTCCACTGTCCAAGAGAGACCCCTTCCTTCACAAAAAGTATCACCCAGACACTTCAGGCTAGGAAGGTTGAAATGAAAATAAGAGTGAGAGGGGAGCAGAGGGAGAGGGAAGCAAGGGGGGAGAGGGGAGCAAGGGGGAGAGGAAACTAAAGGGGGTAGAGGGGAGCAAGGGGGGGGGGGAGAGGGAAGGTGGCAACAAAAGGAAAAAAGAGACCATTGCTAACCTTTTCACCTGGCAGGACAGGAAGGATGACTATGATGTCCAGCAATATTTTCCTGCCTCCAGACACAGACAAGACAACTACCAGAGGGAAGGAAGGAAGGAAGGAAGGAAGATTGCAGCAGCTATCACAGGGTGGTGTTGTCTGTCATCTCCTCCCCAGGCAGAGCATGCTGGTAGTCAGTGTGGCATTCTCTGGTCACTGATGGAAGAGAGCAGAGAGAGCGTGGTCAATGGTTATTGGCAGGTTGGCAGGGAACAGTGTTGTTGTGGAACTGTGACCAGTGATTACAGTGCTGACTGTCAGAGGTTCACCCACGAGTGGAGACTCAGCACTTGACTTGAGTTAATCCTTGCTGGGGTGGTTGTAGATGATCTTTTTACCCAAATACAGTTGCTGCATTTTCTGAGTGCTGTAGCAAGAGACTGAGGTGACAGTTTTTCTGAATTGTCTTGATGCATGGGACTTTGGGTTAAAATCCCTCTGGTACCTAGTGGATGAAGAATGGGGATATATTTTTATGTCCTTCCATATTAGTGTAATTGCAGGTAATAATAATAATAGTAATAATAATAATATATGGAATGTATATAGCGCTGAATCTTGTTAAAGAAACAAATCAAAGTGCTTGCATGCAATCATTTACACACATGCAACTTTCCTCAAAATAAATAGCATAAGATATTTCAAGTTTATGCACACACACACACACACACACACACACACTTAGGTGGTGATGAAGGAGGTGAAGGATCTCAGATCTGCTCCTTCCAATCTTCCTTTCATGAGGTTTGAATCCATTATATTAGTTGGGAGATGACTGTACAGACCAATGTCCCAAGGCGGTTTTGGTTGAGAATATTGGTGCAGTGACCCCTCATATCTCTCTCCTCCCTCTCTCTCCTCTCTCTCTCTCTCTCTCTCTCTCTCTCTCTCTCTCTCTCTCTCTCTCTCTCTCTCTCTCTCTCTCTCTCTCTCCCTCTCTGTCTCTATTTCTGTCTGTCTATCTCTCCCTCTGTCTCTCATTTTGATCTTCATCATCATCATCATCATCATCATCATCATCATCATCATCATCATCAACATCATCAACATCATCTTCATCACCATCATCATCATCATTATCTTCTTTTGCTTCTTTTCATTCATCTTCTTCTACTACATTTTCTTCCTTTTCTTCTTTGCAATTCTTCCTTTCTCCCATCTTCCAATCTAGCCTCTGCCCTTTTCGCATTCCTCCACTACCCAAACAATGTGGGGGTACTGTGAATGGGTCCAATTACTTCATGCTCAAGCAGCAGCAGTCCTCACTGGACACATCCCTCTCTTTCCCCGCCACCTGCCCCGACAAGCACGACTGACATGAGGTTGGAAACCACACTCAGCAATCACGCAGCCTCCTTGGGGGCCAGACAAGTGGAGATAATTGTCACGGAACGTTTCCACTGTCCAAGAGAGACCCACTCCTTCACAAAAAGTATCACCCAGACACTTCAGGCTAGGAAGGTGGAAATGAAAATAAGAGTGAGAGGGGAGCAGAGGGAGAGGGAAGCAAGGGGGAGTGGGGATCAGGGGGGAGAGGGAACCAAAGGGTGGAGAGGGGAGCAGGGGGGGAGAGGGAACCAAAGGGGGGAGAGGGGAGCAAGGGGGGGGGGGGGAGAGGAAAGGTGGCAACAAAAGGAAAAAAGAGATCATTGCTAACCTTTTCATATGGCAGGGCAGGAAGGATAACTATGATGTCCAGTAACATTTTCCTGCCTCCAGACACAGACAAGACAACTGCCAGAGGGAAGGAAGGAAGGAAGGAAGGAAGATTGCAGCAGCCATCACAGGGAGGTGTTGTCTGTCATCTCCTCCCCAGGCAGAGCATGCTGGTAGTCAGTGTGGCATTCTGTGGTCACTGATGGAAGAGAGCAGAGAGAGCGTGGTCAATGGTTATTGGCAGGTTGGCAGGGAACAGTGTTGTTGTGGAACTGTGACCAGTGATTACAGTGCTCACTGTCAGAGGTTCACCCACGAGTGGAGACTCAGCACTTGACTTGAGTTAATCCTTGCTGGGGTGGTTGTAGATGATCTTTTTACCCAAATACAGTTGCTGCATTTTCTGAGTGCTGTAGCAAGAGACTGAGGTGACAGTTTTTCTGAATTGTCTTGATGCATTGGACTTTGGGTTAAAATCCCTCTGGTACCTAGTGGATGAAGAATGGGGATATTTTTATGTCCTTCCATATTAGTGTAATTGCAGGTAATAATAATAATAGTAATAATAATAATATATGGAATGTATATAGCGCTGAATCTTGTTAAAGAAACAAATCAAAGTGCTTGCATGCAATCATTTACACACATGCAACTTTCCTCAAAATAAATAGCATAAGATATTTCAAGTTTATGCACACACACACACACACACACACACACACACACACTTAGGTGGTGATGAAGGAGGTGAAGGATCTCAGATCTGCTCCTTCCAATCTTCCTTTCATGAGGTTTGAATCCATTATATTAGTTGGGAGATGACTGTACAGACCAATGTCCCAAGGCGGTTTTGGTTGAGAATATTGGTGCAGTGACCCCTCATATCTCTCTCCTCCCTCTCTCTCTCTCTCTCTCCTCTCTGTCTCTGTCTCTATTTCTGTCTGTCTATCTCTCCCTCTGTCTCTCATTTTGATCTTCTTCTTCTTCATCATCATCATCATCATCATCATCATCATCATCATCATCATCATCATCATCATCAACATCATCTTCATCACCATCATCATCATCATTATCTTCTTTTGCTTCTTTTCATTCATCTTCTTCTACTACATTTTCTTCCTTTTCTTCTTTGCAATTCTTCCTTTCTCCCATCTTCCAATCTAGCCTCTGCCCTTTTCGCATTCCTCCACTACCCAAACAATGTGGGGGTACTGTAAATGGGTCCAATTACTTCATGCTCAAGCAGCAGCAGTCCTCACTGGACACCTCCCTCACTTTCCCCGCCACCTGCCCCGACAAACAAGACTGACATTAGGTTGGAAACCACACTCAGCAATCACGCAGCCTCCTTGGGGGCCAGACAAGTGGAGATAATTGTCACGGAACATTTCCACTGTCCAAGAAAGACCCACTCCTTCACAAAAAGTAGCACCCAGACACTTCAGGCTAGGAAGGTGGAAATGAAAATAAAAGTGAGAGGGGAGCAGAGGGGGAGGAAAGCAAGAGGGAGAGGGTAGCAAGGGGGAGAGAGGAGCAAGGGGGGAGAGGGGAGCAAGGGGGGAGAGGCAATGTGGCAACAAAAGGGAAAAAGAAATCATTGCTAACCTGCACGGCAGGAAAGATGACTATGATGTCCAGCAATATTTTCCTGCCTCCAGACACAGACAAGACAACTGCCAGAGGGAAGGAAGGAAGATTGCAGCAGCTATCACAGGGAGGTGTTGTCTGTCATCTCCTCCCCAGGCAGAGCATGCTGGTAGTCAGTGTGGCATTCTCTGGTCACTGATGGAAGAGAGTAGATAGAGTGTGTTCAATGGTTATTGGCAGGTTAGCAGTGAACAGTGCTGTTGTGGAACTGTGACCAGTGATTATGATGCTGACTGTCAGAGGTCCACCCACGAGTTGAGACTCAGCACCTGACTTGAGTTTATCCTTGCTGGGGTGGTTATAGATGAATTTTTTACCTAAATATAGTTGCTGCATTTTCCGAGTGCTGTAGCAAGAGACTGAGGTGACAGATTTTCTGAATTGTCTTGATGCATGGGACTTTGGGTTCAAATCCGTCTGGTACCTAGTGGATGAAGGATGGGGATTTTTTTTTATGTCCTTCCATATAAGTGTAATTGCAGGTAATAATAATAATAATGATAAGAAGAAGAAGAAGAAGAAGAAGAAGAGAAGAGAGAAGAAGAAGAAGAAGAAGAAGAAGAAGAAGAAGAAGAAGAAGAAGAAGAAGAAGAAGAATATATGGAATGTATATAGCGCTGAATCTTGTCAAAGAAACAAATCCTGCTTGCACGCAATCATTTACAGGCATGCAACTTTCCTCAAAATAAATAGCATAATATAGTTAAAGTTTATGCACACACACACACACACACACATACACACACACACACACACACACACACACACACACACACACACACACACACAGGTGGTGATGAAGGAGGTGAAGGATGTTCAGATCTGCTCCTTCCAAACTTCCTTTCATGAGGTTTGAACCCATTATATTAGTTGGGAGATGATTGTACAGACCAATGTCCCAAGGCGGTTTTGGTTGAGAATATTGGTGCAGTGACCCCTCATATCTCTCTCCTCCCTCTCTCTCTCTCTCCTCTCTGTCTCTGTCTCTGTTTCTGTCTGTCTATCTCTCCCTCTGTCTCTCATTATGACCTTCATCATCATCATCATCATCATCATCATCATCATCATCATCATCATCTTCATCACCATCATCATCATCATCATCATCTTCTTTTGCTTCTTTTCATTCATCTTCTTCTTCTACTACTTTTTCTTCCTTTTCTTCTTTGCAATTCTTCTTCTCTCCCATCTTCCAATCTAGCCTCTGCCCTTTTCGCATTCCTCCACCAACCAAACAATGTGGGGGTACTGTGAATGGGTCCAATTACTTCATGCTCAAGCAGCAGCAGTCCTCACTGGACACATCCCTCACTTTCCCCGCCACCTGCCCCGACAAGCAAGACTGACATTAGGTTGGAAACCACACTCAGCAATCACGCAGCCTCCTTGGGGGCTAGACAAGTGGAGATAATTGTCACGGAACATTTTCACTGTCTAAGAAAGACCCACTCCTTCACAAAAAGTATCACCTACACTCTCAGACTAGGAGGACTGAAATGAAAATAAAGGGGAGATGGGGGAGCAAGGGAGAGAGGTGAGGTGGCAACAAAAGGGGACAAAAGATCATTGCTAACCTGGCAGGGCAGGAAAAATGACTATGATGTCCAGCAATATTTTCCTGCCTCCAGACACAGACAAGACAACTGCCAGAGGGAAGGAAGGAAGTTTGGAAGGAAGGAAGATTGCAGCAGCTATCACAGGGAGGTGTTGTCTGTCATCTCCTCCCCAGGCAGAGCATGCTGGTAGTCAGTGTGGCATTCTCTGGTCACTGATGGAAGAGAGTAGATAAAGCTTGTTCAATGGTTATTAGCAGGTTGGCAGTGAACGGTGCTGGCGTGGAACTGTGACCAGTGATTACAGTGCTGACTGTCAGAGGTCCACCCCACTGGATGGGGACTCAGCACTTCAGCTAATCCCTGTGTGGGGTCCTGGGGATGATTTTTTTCTCAGTGCAGTAGCTGCGTTTTCTGCATCCTTTGTCAAGAAATTGATATGACAATCTACTTTAATTGTCTTAAGACTCCTGACCATAATTATCTATCCCTGCCTTCAATGACCAAAATTCCCATCATCCTGCCGAAGTGTATAACTTGTGTGTGTGTGTGTGTGTGTTGTGTGTGTGTGTGAAAACTATTAATTATTGTTGGTTGCATGTGTAGGAGTGGATCGAATGCAAGCGCTTTGATTTGCTTTTGCAAGGTATAGCGCTATATAAATTCATTTGCTATTATTATTATTATTATTATTATTATTATTTATTATTATCGTTACCATGATTTTGTTTCCGATTGGCATCTCATAGATTGTTGTCATTGAGCTTTTTTCCTAGCTTATAAAGACTGAAGGTCCCCCAAAACATGCACTATGGTTTACTCTTCAAACCTGGGAATTACTGTGAAAGTACAGACTGAATGAGAAGTCCACCTGCACAGTTGTTTCCACACAACTGTCCACATAGGCAGCCATGCTGTGACTTCAGAGGAGGTTGCCATTCTGTTGCTATACTAAAAGCTTGTCATGTATGAGGAAGCCTCCACATAACAATTCATAGCGCAATGCCCTTTTTAACGTAGGCCTTGGTCACTCTGTCTCTTCTCCCTTAACTCTCTGTGGAGTTGTTGAAGAGTCACTGCGATTCATGTTTAGGCCGTGTCTCTTGGGCAAGTTGAACCTGGCAGAGACCACCCCTCTCCAGGTGCAGGGGGCATAGTGGATATTGTTCTTGTGTACGTGATCCATCAAATGCTGACATGAATTAAGGATCTTTCACATGCATAGTTAATCTTCTGGATGCGTGTATACACAATGAGAATTAAGGCACTTGCAGTCGAAGTTGCCATCCTAAATTCACCAGATGCAACCGCCGAGATTCGAACCCACGACTTCATGGACCCACTGGACTAAAGGTAAATGCTCTTGGGCACTCAGATATAGCGTCTGTCAATTCTGTTACATGGATTAGTGACATTGCATAGGTATGGGCCAGTTCAGTGACTTACAGAGGGAACAGGAAGATTGTTATGTCCTCCCATTCAATTTAAATGCAGACTTACCATTTGCATACTCCTATCCTTCCATACATACACACTTGCAGATCAAGTTTGCGCACGAAAGATAGTGTGAGTCGTGTAGTTATTCCATGACTTGGGAAAACACCCAAGTCTCCAGTATACACATGAAACTTCATCAGCCTATTGGGTTACGAATGCAAATGCTGAAGCATCTATTGAGTGGATTTCTTGGCAGATGTGGTACAGTGTATTGACTGTGCTCTGCATGCTATGGTACCTCTCGTGAAAACTATATTCCAAGAGATGAAAGTTTGGTGTGGTCTGCTATACACGTCTTCTTTTGTTTTTAGTGTTCTCCTCTGGTATTTCTGTATCTTAAAATCTTTCTGCCCGTGGGGATGTGGGGGGGTGGTGGGGAGGGGGGCGCTATCAGCATGAATAGTATCCCCACCTTTTGGGAAGTTCCGTGCTAGGAATTCCCTCTTTTCTAACCCTCTCTTTGTTTCTGTCTTTTTCTTTTCTTTCTGTCTCCTCCTTTTTGTCTGTTTTCTGCCTCCTTCATCGACTCTCCTGCCTTTTTCTCCAGAAACACTTCTCTCCATTCTCTCCCGCGCCAAAGTCAGATTGCTGGGCCTGACTTCTCAGGCGCTTAACGGCAGCGCAAGGTATTTCCTTATATTACAGGCAATAGTTGCTTCCTGAGCGTTTGATGAAGAAGACAAAGAAGAAAG
Source organism: Rapana venosa (assembly GCA_028751875.1). NCBI lineage: Eukaryota > Metazoa > Mollusca > Gastropoda > Neogastropoda > Muricidae > Rapana > Rapana venosa. The sequence continues at coordinate 53,687,645 of CM054143.1, read as the reverse complement.
CTTTCTAAATGTTCTTGTGCATGGTTGTTCAACTGTTTCTTTTTCCCTAAAGCCTTACCAAACAATCCATCTGAAGCTTCCGGTCACGTGATGTAACTGCCGTCTGTGATGTAATGAACATTGCTTAAGTCTGATCTTGTTACAGATACAAACATCTATGATAACGCACGCTTCCCCAAAAGCTGAAAAACCTCTTCAGACACAGACATAACCCAGCAACTCAGCCTCTCTCTGTCTGCCTGTTGCAGAAGCTCGCCTGGTCGCCACCACCTTCGACTGCAAGTACGCCGAGACCTCAGCAGCCCTGAATCACCACGTCGACGAACTGCTGGTGGGCATCATCACCCAGATCCGCCTGCAGCTGGCCATCCCCTTCACCACCATCTTCTTCCCCCACAAGGACGCCAAACGTCGCAAGGACAAGAAGACCCTGTGCAAGGGACCCAAGGGCTTCTTCTCCAGACTCTTCAGGCGGAGCAGCTCCCACAGTGGGAAGAGGGACAGGGGTGTGGACAATCTTCTGTACTAGGGAAAGGGTGTGCTCAGGGTTGAGGGAGCCTTGGCAATGGATAACTCTCTTTCTCTGTGCGGGAGCGCTCTTCAGAAAATGGTGCCTGGAGATGAGGCAGTGTCTTCCCTGTGACTGGCAAAAACCGGGAAGAATTCGTTTGCCTCTGCTTGAAATGTGTCGTGGAAAGTGGAGTTCACTGATGAGAGGAAAAATGACATAGAAACAGAGAAGTGGTAAGAAGGACGAAAAATTACGAAAGATGAGACATGAGTTGAGAAATAAAATGAATATGAAAAGTATGCAAGAAACTTCTCCAAAAGGGATGTTTTGGAATGTTATTGAGGTTTCAAGGTGGATTGGCAAAATACAAAAAAGAGGGAGGTTTATATCCTTTGCTTGATCTGATTCAGAATCTCCTCGTACAAAGTCTGCGGCATGATGAGAATGGAAAGAAAACCTTATAGTTTATGTAGGTAGAGATTTTATCCTCTGGTGGCTGAAAACCACTTGTAGAGGAAACCGAAGTCTCCTAGGAGAAATTCACAGAAGACATGGAGATTGTGTATCTAAACAGATCTCAGTGGTAGACAGACAGTGCGTCTCATTCGTTTCTATGCCTATAGAGAGATGCAAACAAAAGTTTCGAACAGCCTAAAAGGGAAATTTGGGCGGTAAAAAAATGAAACGCACACAAAACAAGTTCCAGTCTTCGTCACGACAAATGAGTGAATCCTAGGAAACTGAATGCATACTTGTTGTGTTTACTGTTGCGAATATATTTACGTCCGAGTGGAGATTTCCGATTTACGGGCTGATAAATGCATACCCCTTCTACGTCATAGGTGAAAGGGGAAAACAACTGCCTTGAGCTTATCTACAACTCTGCTGCAAACACTAACTCCGACTCCAAAGTTTGGCTTCAACAGCAATAATACAAAGCCTGAACCCGGCTACTTTTCTGGTTGTCTTCATCTCTTTCCCCAAACGCTCAGACAGCAGCTATTGTTGTCAGTCATTAAGCGAAAGTGCTGCCGCTAAGCGCCTGGCAAGGCAGGCCACGCACATCCTGACTTCGGCGTTGTCTGATTTCTGAGAAGCCATTCTCGCTAATCAGCTGCGTGGGCAGTGGCGAGCTCGTCCTGACAATGTTGACAGCCACACAACAGGAACCAGCAGCTGAAGAGACCTTTTGTCACAGCTTTTCTCCGTGTGTTTGTGTGTGCGTGTGTGTGTGTGTGTGTGTGTGTGTGTGTGTGTGTGTGTGTCTGTGTGTGTGTAGGGGTGGGGGTGGGGCTGGAGGTGGCGAAGGTGGAGGTACAAAGCCAGAACGCAAAAAAGGCTTTTTCTGCTTGAAGTGACATGTGTGTGTGAACAAAGGACTTCATCTTTTGTGTGTGTGTGTGTGTGTGTTGTGTGTGTGTGTGTGTGTGTGTGTGTGTGTGTGTGTGTGTGTGTGTGTTCTATGCTCTGGAAGGGAGAGAGAGAGAGAGAGAGAGAGAGAGGAGAGAGAGAGAGAGAGAGAGAGAGAGAGATAGGAGAGAGAGAGAGATTAAGCACAAAGACATGCAAACAGAGAAACATACAGACACACGGACAGACAGAGACATACAGACAGAGTATCTAGTCGTTATCTAAGCTCTAACAGACTACGTCCGGTCATTAAAAAGCCATAATAAACAGGTGTTAGCACACACAAGGTAACACAAAACACCCATCATCAGTTGATGCATGGCTGGACTTTTACCCAAAGAAGCAGACGGAGCAGATAAAGAGAGGGAAGGCCCTGAGGGATTACGGCAGACGAGAGATTTCAAATTGTATGACCCGTACGAGACTACCACTCTCATGGCATTTTGATGACCTTTTGTGTACTAATACCGCACAGAAAGTACACACAGACCCATTACGTTCGTCCATCCCTGGGGTCTTATCTTGCGTGATAGTGTGTTCGTTTGTCTGACTCATGGACAAACAAGCTGAGTCCATGTTCAAATTCTAGGGGGAAAAAATCCTGTCAACGTTTTACTATGAATCCAAATGGCAAAATATGTAAATGTCCAAAAGTTAACCTGCTAGGGAGCTGAATTTTCATCA
>CM054143.1:53647540-53680040 GCA_028751875.1 Rapana venosa | reverse complement strand
ATGCTACTATCAATTACGGCGTATTAGTGCAATTCGAAAGTACCTGTCCACTGATGCAACATCCAAACTTGTCACATCTCTCATTCTTTCACGTCTGGACTATTGCAGTTCTCTTTTGGCTGGTCTGCCAGCATCATCTATCTACTCCTTTCAACGAATTCAAAACTCTGCTGCTCGACTTGTTCTCAAAAAGAAAAAATCTGAGCATACTAATCCTTTCTTGCGATCGCTCCACTGGTTGCCTGTGCCACAGAGAGTAAAGTACAAGATCAGTACCCTCTGTTACAAATGTCTCCATAAAACAGCACCTTCCTACCTCTGTGAATGTCTTCACCTGTACACTCCTTCTCGTTCCCTCCGCTCTGCTACAGATACCCTGTGCTTACAAATACCTAGATTCAACCAGTCCATCGTTGGCCGTCGCTCTTTTTCTGTTTCTGGTCCAGTGATCTGGAATGACCTCCCCCTCTCCCTTCGCGAAAAGCCTACTTACAACACTTTTCAATCCAGCCTCAAGGCATACCTATTTCAAACCTAAGACCTCCCCTTACAGTTTCATCTCATAATTATCTGTCCTTGCCTTCAGTGGCCTAAATTCTCATCACCCTGCTGAAGCATATAACCTGTGTGTGTGTGTGTGTGTGTGTGTGTGTGTGTGTGTGTGTGTGTGTGTGTGTGTGTGTGTGTGTGTGTGTGTGTGTGTGTGTGTGTGTGTGTGTGTGTGTGTGTGTGTGCGCGCGCGCGCGCGCGTGCGCGCGTGTGTTTGTGTGTAGTTGAACTTTTTAAACTATTAATCATTGTTGGTTGCATGTGTAGGAGTGGAATGGATGCAAGCGCTTTGATTTGTTGTTTTTTTTACAATATATAGCGCTATATAAATTCCATTTATGATTATTATTATTATTATTATTATTATTTATCTATTCATTTCTTTATTTATTCCTTTACCTCTTTGTTATGTATTTATTCATCATCTAATACACTTTACGCTGCTCTAGTATAGCCATAAACGGTCGTTGGGAGGTTAGTTTTGATGAAAACACAGGCTCATTCCTTTATAGCGGTCGTGTGCCAATGCCTGAGCTCGGCAAGTTTGGAAAGTGGGCGTGGGATATTCAGTGATGCTATCTTCCCGGGGTTTTTTTCCCTCTCTGTCTGCCTCTACCTCTACCTCCCTGGACTCTGCTTCCTTGCAAGATGGGTCTTTGAAAGACTGTCAGACCTTGTGGCATGACCACACCGCTTCAGTGTTCTTGTCTTGATTATGGTAAGACAGTCTTCCTGGGGGTCTGTGGTTTGTCATGTCTGCTCGTGTTCAACACTTCCTTACTCATCAGATGGCCCAGGAAGAACATGTTCATTTTGTTTTGTTCTCTGGCATTGCGTTTCCAGCTGCTTGAGGTCTTCTCTGTAGGGCTTCTGTTGTGGGACTTGTATCATCATCATCATCAGTCCCGTGACCTTGGTGGTCGTGGAGGAGACACGAAAGACGATGCCGTGGTAAGCCTCCTCCACCCATCTCGGTCCTCGGCTCTGCGCAGTACTGCCGAGTCATTCATCCTGGTCCATTCTCTGATGTTGTCCATCCATGACTTGTTCTGTCTTCCCCTCTTTCTGTCACCTTCGAGTGTTCCCTGCAGTACCGTTTTTGGCAGAGTGTTGTGGCGGGTGACGTGGCCGAACCATGTACAAAAAGAGGGAAAGAACCAGTGAATGAGATAATTTCGTTCCTGTCCTCAGACTGATGTTTCTATCTTACCACAGTGGCTTGGGCGTTGCCATGGAGGAGGATGTAAAGAAAAGCTCTTTGATCCTCATTGAACTCTTTGTGTTTGAATGTGTAGATTATCGGAAGTTCTTTAGTGTACGCTGAATATGTTTTCATGGGAAGATAACATAACAGAGTTGACCGTAGTTCAGTGGAACGAAATACCGTGGGAAGCTGAAAACCGTGAGGAGCTGAGGAAGTTGGTTGCAAAATCCTCAATGGTGGCACAATGGTCAACCACACTATGAGACAGATGAAGTGAAGTGAAGTGACTATGGTTTGGGTCAATATTAGACTTTTACTTTTGGTCATCGGCTTGGGATTTTCAACTCTTAACTCCATTCCAAACTTTAATTATGTTTTATTAGAGGCTTTCACTAACAGACCTGGCAAGGTCTTCTTCCTTTCCTACAAGTTCATCGTTGTCAGCTTCAAAATAACTTTTGTCGATGGCCTCATTCACTGGGGGACGGGATAGCTCAGTGGTCGGAGCACTCGCTTTCCCCCAGCCAAGTTAAGCAGCGTCGAGCGAGGTTACCAGTTGGATGGGTGACCGTTTGTGCGCCTTGGCTTCAGTACAGTTCCCCCAGTTCACCCAGCTGTAAATGGGTACCTGCCCTCTTTAGGGTCGGGGAAGGTAAAGCAGCGAGGGAGAGGAGATGGGCGCCGCCCTCAATATGCTGGCCCCTTGAGAAGTGAGGTCTCTGACATCTCGCTCCCCTACGACCTTATAGGTTATGGGACACCTTTACCTTTACCTTTACTATGCACTGGGTAAGAAATATTGTCAAGGTTTGCGATCATTCTTCCTTTAACATTGATTGAGCCCTGATGGTCTTCAAGGGGCATTGTTCATAATCAGCTGCAAAAACAAATTTAAGTGGTAATCATTTATGTATATATATTACTGTGTTCATCTATTTATGTATATAGTTATTTATTTTATTTATTTGTTTATTTTATTTATTTATTCTTTTATATCGAGGATAATGGAATAAGCACTTATGTGCTTTTTTACATCTAGTCCCCGTGTGTATGCAGTTTTGTAAATGTTGTCATCCGTTCCCACCGGCACACAATGACAAATATATTGACAAATTCATTCATCTAGTAAGACAATTATAGCTTTTGATACTTGGTTACCCAGATGGGCCTTGAACTTCTTCGAAATGAGGCTGCTTTAATATTAAAGAATTTTTTAAAACTTTTCTCTAAAAAAATCCTTATGTTCCGAAACAGAAACCAGATGCACTTCTTTTCTTTATCGGTAAGCTTTATGAAAAATGACACCCTTCCCAATCAACATAGAAACATAAACCTGAATTTGAACCCGATGAGTGCAGATAAGCTATGGAGTGTAAAGGTGTTTGTTTTCTCAAACATCAATTTCATTTCAAGGATTTTTGTTTTCTAAGATCAATTTCATCTCATTTTGCCACTATGCGATAAAATCAGTTTCGAATGACAAACGCCCCAGCACAAACTGCAGGAAGATAGAGAAAGAGCGCTTCATACTGGCCTATGTTCAGCTGCTTTTTGATGGGAATGGAATCGTTTACATAACTCGTTTATTTCATTTTATTTTATTTTTATGTATTTATTTATTTATCTATTTTATTCTTTTATATCGAGGATAATGGAATAAGCACTTACGTGCTTTTTTTACATCCAGTCACCGTGTGTATGTGGCTTTGTACATTCTGTCATCTGTTTCCATCGGCACACATTGGCCTACTCTTACGAAAAGCGGAACAGGATTTAACGTGTGCGCAAGATGTTCTGCGTGCGTACGCACACGGGACCTCGGTTTATAGTCTCATCCGAAGGATTATTTTGTATGTTACGTTCTGTTTGTTTGTTTGTTGGGGAAGTGCTTTGTTTTTTGTGTTTTGTTGTGTTGTTTTGTTCCTCAGCTAAACCCCAAGGCTTACTACCAATGGTGAGAGGTTTGTGTCTGCAGCCGTGTGTTTTTCTCCCCACCATGTAGGTACCCGCATTTCGGCTTTGGGGATAGTGTCTAAACACGACAACTGCCTGCCTGTGTGATGTCTTGTAAAGTCTGTCATCTGTTCCTGCCAGCACGAAATGGCCTACTCTTCCGAAAGGCGGAACGGGGCCTTTAACGCCTGCGCGAGAAGTTCTGCGTGCATGACGCACACGGGGTCTTGGTTCATAGTCTCACATGAGGGACTTTGACATTGAGTTTGATCTTCTCTTCAAACTGGGAAGAAAGGCCAAGGTTGTGGGAATAGAACCCAGAACCTCCCGGCTTTCTTACTTGTTAGCGAGATAGATGAACGTCTTAACCATCTTGCTACCTTTCTTCTTGATAACTCATTGAAAGAAGCTCTTGGCAATATTTCAGTTCTCCAATTCATAATTTTAAAAAAACTAGCTTCATCATCTGGAGAGGATGGGGGCTAAAGGGAGTTGGGGGGGGGGGGGGTTATTCCCCGTGTGTCCAATCTTTGAATCTCTGCTCTCTAGTTTGGGCTTATCAAGGCTGCTTTTAATATGTCGTCAGCTTGTTCCTTCCTCACCTGTCTAAATGCGCATGTATGTAGGTGCACGTGCTGTTGTAAAATATATACACAGCATGCATGCTTGCTCACACGAAATATGTATATTTTGGGGGGTGCGGGGATGTGTGTGGACTACCAGTTATAAGCATGTGCGGATGCGTGCACGCACGTGCACATGTTCACGTATACATACATGCACACACATAATATGCATGCATACACTAACGTATGCACGCATGCATGTACAGACACTAACACGCACACACACACACGCAAATACAACACACACACTCAGACAAACACAGGCATGCAAGCACACACGTGCATACACACACAAGTACATGCACACAATTACACAGAGAGAAAGAGCAAAAGAGAGACAGACTGAGACAGTGACAGAGACACAGACACACACACACAGTAAAACAGACAGACAGACAAGCAGAGAGGAAGTGAAAGAGACAGAGAAAGCTAATAGAAGCTTCTAGCAGCAACAAATAAAACATGGCAAGCACTTTGCACCTGCTGTAGCAGGTCGTTTCAGTTCATAACCACACTTTTCTCAGCCTCCAAAAACAAACACTCAGCCAGGCCTATGAGTGCACAACACAAACACAGTCATTTCAGCTTTGTACTCTCTCTCTCTCTCTCTCTCTCTCTCTCTCTCTCTCTCTCTCCTCTCTCTCTCTCTCTCTCTCTCTCTCTCTCTCTGGAAGATCAAGTTAATGAGATGTATATTTTACCACAGTCGATACTCTCCTAAATAGCTTGCTTGTAAAAGTACACTAGTACTTTACACCCTCAAAATCAGACAGAATACGCACTAAACTTCTTCCTATGTTGTTGTATTTGTTGTTTTTGTTGTTGACGCTGGGTTCCCCAGCCTCATGCCCTTGGCGTCACCCAGAATGTGCACTCAGACTATCCCACCATCACATCATCCAGCAAATCCAGCATAACTCAGTCAAGGGTCCAGAACCCAGTGCTAAAATTAGCACGCCCCCTTCCCTTTACCAAGTCCAAGTGTGGTCAGTTCCTGCTATAGTTAGCACCAGCTGGGCTGGGATGGGATGAAGTGGATAGCAGCTGAGAGCAGCTGAAAGTGAGGGAAACTGGCATCTGTGACCAGGGAATCACTGTGGGACTGAAATTGCACACCAGATCAGAAGTCTGCTTGTATGGCTGTGTTTAATACCTCGCAGTGATCGACTATGACTCTCTGACTAGGAGGCTTGACTCGCACAGTCCTTATGTGCTGCAGCCCTGGGGGCTGGTTGGCCTTTGGAGAGCATCTCCCACGCTGACTGTCCTTATGCCCACTTGGCCGAGAGAGTGGGGATTTGCTGTGGGCAAGGCATCTCCATTATAATCAAATTTCTGCCCAGTTTCCAAAACAGCAGCTGCCTCCTCTGCTGTTTTGGAGGTCATCGTCGGACACGAAGGACAAACATACATACATATAATACCTCGCCATGATACTTTAAAGGAGAATGCATATTGTTATTTTAAACGCTTGTCGTGGTTGAATGTAATTTCAACACAACATTTCGCAACATAACAACATTTTGGTGTAGACCTTTTTGAGTTCACAGAAATTCAGACGTCCTGTTTTAATTGGCAGTGAATGTTCAATACAGCTGAGCCTAAATAATGAAATGATATTGACATATGGCAAGTCACAAATATACAATAGTTTTAAAACATTTCTTGCAATTATGATTAAATATGCATTCATTACTGTAATGCAGCTCTAGTGACCGTGACTTAACAAAAATCATCCTTGAATGCCTTCATCAAATCACGACACAAACTGTCTCTGTTTATATAAGGCTGTGTTTCTCCAACACAGCTTTTCGTCTAAAAAAGATTATATAAATTTTCTTGAGCCATCATGAACACTGCACTTTGTTATATTATAAACTTTACGATAGAGTATAAAATATTGATGAAAATTTGCCACAATTGTCTGTCACGAGATCAGTCCAGAACCTGACTAAAAATATTTAGTTCAAAGGGGACGTAACTTTCACTTCGATATGAATTTGTTGTTTAAAGTTTACTAATGTGTGAAGTGTTGAATTCAGAGTGCACTGAATCAGCAGTCTTTGGCTGCAACTATTTGCTCAGAATATAGTGTATTGTATTTGTATATTGTATTGCATTAAATGATATTTGCAAGATATAGCGCTATACAAATTTCATTTATTATTATGATTATTATTATGATCATTATTATTATTATTATTATTATTATTATTATTATTATTATTATTATTATTCTTGTAATCTTTTGCCTTGTTACAAAAGATTTTTCAGGGTTAGATTTGGGCTTCTCATGAAGACCATATCATCACAGTACACTACCATTTTATTTCTATAGATAGCTGCCCTGTTAGCTTAACATGATGTTGAGTTTGTGGTACATAACATTTCTTATCACAACTCCATTCTTGCCAGGCATTCTGTTTGCAAACTCCGTATATAATATCTCCACCCCGCAACTACAAATTTCTGAAAATAAATATCTATCAAATCAAGGTTTTAACTTTTTTTTAATATTGTAAAATTTTTTGCACATCCCTTAAATCCAAACAAAACATTTTGGCTGGGAGTCTGGTCTCAGTTTCGTTCGTAAATAAGGAAATCAGTTCTTCTTGAATGTTAAAAGCTTGCCCAGCAGTCTTATCGTATTATCTACGACCATGTAGTAAAATTGGTTTTGCTTTTAAAACACCACATGACAAATTTCAGGAAGTTTTAAACCGAAAACGTGTACTGAATATTGGCACATCTCCAGTGTTGTCAGTGATAAGGCTGGTTGTTTTGTTTTTTTCTCAAGTGATCACTGTCTGAGGAAAAGAGCTAGCGATATCTCAGTTCAGCCACTCTAAGGAAGCCAGCTTTATTTCGCTTGCAGCGATATTCCATGATACGTGTGTCATTCCCTCCAATTCAACCCTGATCCTCTTTCGATCAAGGCTCACTTTCGTTGCACTTTTTTTTACCCACTTTCATTGATGTGAATGCCACCTACATAGATGGTGTACATGTATGTACGTATGCTCTATACAATCATACAAATAAACAGGTGTGTGGTGTGTAAATAGATAGATAGATAGATAGATAGATAGACAGACAGACAGACAGACAGACAGACAGACAGACAGACAGACAGACAGATAGACAGATAGATAGATAGATAGATAGATAGATAGATAGATAGATAGATAGATAGATAGATAGATAGATAGATAGATAGATAGATAGATAGATAGATAGATAGATAGATAGATAGATAGATAGATACCGCACACCTGTTTATTTGTATGATTGTATATGGCTCAGTAGTAGGAGCACTCGCTTTCTCCCAACCAAGTTAAGCAGCGTCGAGCGTGGTTACCACTTGGATGGGTGACCGTTTGTGCACCTTGGCTTCAGTACAGTCCCCGAGTTCACCTAGCTGTAAATGGATACCTGCATCAGGGAAGGTAAAGCAGCGATGGAGTGGAGATGGGCGTCGCCTTCAATATGTCTCTGACGCCGCCTCGCTCCCTTTATAGGTTATGGGACACACACAACACACACACACACACACACACACACACACACACACACACATATATATATATATATATATATATATATATATATATATATATATATATATATATATATATATATATATATATATATATATATATATATATATATATATATATTCGTCAGAGACCTATATAATTGGAGTAAGTGTTTTGTCTGATGAAATAAAACACACAGCAAGAGGCTGGATGAATTTGTTTTGGGGTTCCTCAGATAGAGCTCCCAGGTTCGCTAGTAGTGAGATTTAAGCATATGAAACCATACTCCCCCTCCCCCTCCACCCTCCTCCTCCATCTTTCACGTAGCCTCACTCCGACTTGTGGGGTGACTGAATCTATGACAATGATGCAACTAGTTCTTCTCTCCTTCACCTCAGCTTCCCATCCTCAACTACATTACACCCCTGTTCCAGTCGTCTGCCTCAACCCACGGTGTGTACGTGTGATGTGTATACAGACTCTGCAGACAGCGGAGTGGAGAGATGTGACAAGCGTTTCCCTGAATGGATGGATGTGCACAGCTGTCACCACAGTGGTGCTTTCTCTTCTGGGTCTCTCCTTCCCACGTCTGTCTCTTGTCCAGCTTCTTCTTCTTCCCACGTCTGTCTCTTGTCCAGCTTCTTCTTCTTCTTCCTCACTCATACTCCTTCCTTCTCTTACAGTCCCTTTAGTCTGCTATCACAGGTCTGGAAGGATAATTGGAATACTTTTTTTCCTTTTTTTTTATATAGACATTACTTGGTACCGACATCTATGGTAAACAAAACTGGTGGCTGCTCTTGGTTGTCTTTGGGTTGCCAGCGACGAAGGAGAAAAAAGACGTTTTGCAGTGTGTAAATTTAGGAGGGGGAAAGAAGCAAACGATTTTTTAAAGAATGTTAGTGGTGTATTCAAGTAAAGAGAGAAGGAAAGAAAGAATTAGGGAAAACACATAGAAATAGACTTGCGTGTGCATGTGCATGTGCATGTAAATGTACGCAGGCATGTTGCAGGGGGGAGAGGGATATGGAGAGACATACAGACAGAGAGAAAGAGAGAAAGGGAAAGGCAGACAGACAGAGAGAAACAGAGATAGAGAAAAAGAGACAGAGACCAATGTAGCACACTTCCTTTAGCCAGTTCGATACCGAACCTCTACACTACTCCTCCAGCTGTACATGTATACCCATGATATCTTTTGTTTGGGTTCTTTTATATCGAGGATAATGGAAGAAGCACTTATGTGCTTGTTTATATCCAGTCCCCTTGTGTATGCGGTTTTGTAAATTCTGTCATCTGTCCCCACCGGCACACAATGGCCTACTCTTACGAAAAGCGGAACAGGATTTAACGTGTGCGCAAGATGTTCTGCCTGCGTTCGCACACGGGGCCTCGGTTTATAGTCTCATCCGAAGGACTTTTGCGGAAAGAGGAGTCTGCACTGATGTTAATTCCAGGGGAAAATATCCCCTTGAATGGGAATCGAACCCGGGTCGTCAGATTGCCTGTGCAATGTTGTAACCACTAGGCTATCCCGTCCCCAATGGGATATCACTGCACTGACTGCGGACTTTTGATTTCTCCTGAGGACCCCCCGCAAAGAGGTCATCAGGGACGGAAATGGTTGTGTCCCCTCTTAACCATGTCCTTGACCCTGTCTTCACCTCTCCTACAGCTTCCTATTCCTTTGTTGTTGCGCTTCCCCCTTCTATTCCTCCTCTCCTCTCCTTCTCCCTGTCTGTGTCTGTGAGGTTTTCAGTCTCAGACTGTTTCACTGCCGCTAGAGCTGTGGTTGGTAGTCAGCTGGCATGTCAGGTTGATGAGCAGGGTAGGAGGGGAATTGTTTCTCCTTTGTCAGTATTTCCTTTTACTGGTTAAGGCTTTTAGTGTTGCGAGGTACTAGGTTAGGAGGGAATTAAATGTGTATGGTGCATTTTCGTTTCCTTTTTTTTCTTGTTCAACTCCTATCCCTTATGCTGCCGTGCTGAATGATTAGGAGTGTTACAAGCTGTGGATGCTTGTGACTTGTTTATCACTTGCCAAAACATTTTACTTATTAAGAAGAGTTTGCCTATTAATATTTAGCCAAATATGGCTGTATAGATAGATGGTAGTCACCATATACATATACATATGTATAAATATATACACAGAAAAAATACCTTACATTCACAATCCGGCAAACTAATCAAAATGCAACCTAAGAGCTGACAGCAAAGCAAAACACGAGCAATGAAACTGATGGAGGAGAAAGTATAAAAATATAAAGGCAAAAAATCCAAAACCTGTCAATATAGCAACAAAACGTCCAGACTTCTTTCATCAATACTACACAATATTGACCATGAAAGGTACGTGTCTCCAGTTACTACTACTCTCTCTCTCCAGCCCTCATCCCCTCTTCTCCTAACCAACCCTCTACATGTTAATCACTCTTTCCTGCCACGGAAATCGGTACAACTGGCTCGCTGGGGAAAAAGAACTAATCAGGGAACCATTCTTCCCCGCCTCCTCTAGTTACCACAGAGTGACTGGGAACCCTCAGTGATCACACTCTTCCCCCCCGTCTCCCGAGGAGTGAAAACAAGTGCAGTAGATCAGTCAACCCCTTAGGGAGGGACTGCCTGCCTATGGAAGAATTGGACCTACCCCGTGAGGAAAACGGGGATTGCACGGACAGAAGAATGTGACGAGATAAGACAGACTGCCAGTCTTGTCACCTACAGCGACAGAGCTGAAGACAGAGTGTTGTGGCAGTGTTAGCTCGCCGCTGACTTGAGACAGTGTCAGTCTCTGTGGGGGAAGACGTGGGTTGACAGGCACAGAGGATGTAAGTCATCATCTATCATCATGGATGTAAGTCATCATCTATCCTGACAGTGTGTCTCTGGTGAGCATGGTGTTCCTGATGGGTCACAGACAGACAGAGCGCTTGGCACTAGGCTTCTTCACGTGTGTGTATTTACCGGCTGTGGATCTCTGATCAATGGTGATGTTGAAGGGTTGCTACCATCTTAAAACCATAGGTTGATTCGTAACTATTACACCACTTTTGTTTTACTGTACTCTTGGCTTTAAAGTCTTGGGTTGCTCTTTTTCAGAAAAAAAATATAATTAGTGTAGACCTGTGTCACTTATCTTTTTTCATGTGTTTTCCCTCATGATAGAAGTGAAGCTCCAGCAGATCGAGACCAAACTGAGGCACATTAAAAAGAGAGAAAAAAAAGTAGCAGACCAAAACAAAATACCCGCAAACAAACAAAATTTTAAGACAAAAAAGAGACAGAAAGTACTTAAAGAGGAGAGACAGGGCAGCCCACGTTTTTCTACTTAAAAGAAGTAAAAGTCAATGCTGTAGCACTGATACGAACATCGACAGTGATTTTTTTTAAAGGGATAACTACAACAACTGAGAGGTAACCTCGCGTCTAAAAGCCATGCACCTGCCTCAACAGTAACCTTGTCTTCCACATTCTCCACCGTTTTCACCTGGCTTCTCCCCCTCCCCATTACTGCCTAATCCTCCACAGATTCAGAAGCAGACTCCTTCATTGTTATGCAACCCTGAACACGTCACCAGAAATGTCATGACACTGATCAGCAGAAATGAAAAAAAAAATGGTATTCTTCCTTTTTGTTTTGTCGTTTCTGCCTTCCTTCATAAAATTAACGGTAACTTTTGTTTTAAAGTAGTTCTGAAAACAGGTAAGAGCTTTCAAAGAACTCACTAGGTGGGCTAAAACGGTTACATATTAAAAATCTCACAATCGGTGAACCTTATAGTTCAAGTTGAGGAACGAAAAACAAATTAACTCATTGGATATGATTCTGTTGAGAAGTGGAAGGAAAGAAGTGTACCCTAAAACAAAATGCTGTTTAGGTGGCCTTAGTCCATATTCATGAGTGGTACATGCAAGAGTTTTTGCCCATTAAGGCGTAAGCGCATCTGAAGCACCCTATATGCAATACACAATCTGTACTACACACTTTCTTTGAAGAGTCTCTACTGAGATTATGAATAAAATAAGTGCTGTCATTGAAATCATGGGCGCATGCATGCAGAGCGTTTTTACGTTTACAAAACTATAAACGTCACATTTTAACAACAAATTTAGAGACAGCGTTTCTTTTCAGGTAAAACTGTTTTATTTCAAAATTCGCTTACTCTTCTTGAGAAAGGACGTTGAACTCAATCACTTACTCATTTAAAGTTATAGAAACACAACATACGGACTGTCTTCTTCCCTGACTCAGTACAGTTCTGAAAATTCTATATTTGAAGTGCAGATGTCATGAACATTAAGTTCTTCTCTCTTGAAATTGTAATTCGTCTTCCATTTTCTTCCATGCCTTTAAACTTTCATCTAAATATCTTTGTTGACATGTTAAGAACCCTTCTGTAGTGCAAGCATGTTAACGTTTCTTTGAATGTAAAGAGAAAGCCCGACTAATGTTCTGATGATTTGCACTCATTCCAAATCGTTTTTAGTGCACAAGCATTAAGGTGAAAGCGTTTGAAATCGTAAACTCAGTTTTAGTCATTCTCTTTCTCTGTCTGTCTGTCTGTCTGTTTTCTCTCTCTCTCTCTCTCTCTCTCTCTCTCTCTCTCTCTCTCTCCCCTTCTCTCTCTCTCTCTCTCTCTTTCTCTCTCTGTGTGTGTATATATATATATATATATATCTGTCTGTCTGTCTGTCTGTCCGTCTATATGTCTGTTATATGTGTGCATGTGTATTAGTGTGTGCATGTTCATGTGTGAGAGAGAGAGAGAGAGAGAGAGCGCAACTGAAGGACACACATGCACTTGTATATCTATCTATTTTGCTTCAAAGCAAACGAACAACCCAAACCTGTTTATCCCAAGATTTTCCAAGGAGAACTATGCAAGCTGAGACATGGACCAGACACGGTTCTGAACAAGTGCAACTGTAGACAGCAACCCAGTTGCATTAGTAGGCGCTGCAAGCAGTTGTCAGAGTTGCACAGTCCTCTGTAATACCAGTGTTTGAGTGATGACAGCAGATGTTCTGTTCAATCAGTCCCATGGAACTGCAGACCAACTCAGAGACAGCATTAACAACCAAGGAGACGTGAGGATGTCTCTGCCTACAGCGTCCTGCCTTTTCTCTTCTGCGGGGTTTTTGGGTATGTCTGAATCTACAAGAGGTGTAATTGCTGAATGTGGTCAGTCGTGGGTGTGTCTTCTTAGAGGAGAAAGTTGGCAGTGTTTCTTTACCGTTCGACTGCTCTTCTCCTCTAATTTCACATAGTATGTCAGAAATCTGCTTGTGTTGTGCGTATCACTAGTAGGGTCAACTACTCCACGAAAACGATGTCCATTCTTCTGGCGTCTGATGATCCTGTGTGGTCTGTGTGACAAGCTGCCAACCACTTCCTCGTGAATAAAAGGCGTGGGAAGAGAAAACGTTTAAGTTATTACTCACATACCTATTAGTGACTCATACTTCCTAAGGGTTTCCCACTTCTACACAGTTTCTAAACGCGATATATGACTAGCCTGCTACTTGTGGAAAGGGCCTGAAGTCGAGAACAGTCAGAACAGCAACACGGTTGTCATTTAGTGAACCCAATGCTTCAAAATCAAAATTTCACCTCTTTAAAGATGGAAAATATTTTGTGTCCAGTCATCAGCTTCCATTATGACCATTGGGTACAAGATGACTGTTAGCATTCTGATGCCCACGTACCAACAGTTAGCACACAAAATTAATGAAAAACTGAACATTTTATAAACATCCAGGTTTCTAAACTATTTCAACCTACATGGTGTAATCAGACTACTGGGTGATATGACTTACATTAAAATGCAAAAGTACTTTAATTTGAAAAAGAAAAAACAAAAATCTAAAATACAGAAACCTGGCATGAGAAGACAGTACTTAAAAACAAATCTAATGAAATGTTTCGCTCCCATGTTCAGCCACCATCCCCAAGAATCTACAGCATTGTTAAACACCAGCCAGCAAAGTCCTGTGACAAGAACTCTGTTCTCCCAGCCACCACAGAGTCCTGACTAACCACAGACTAATGACCTGGACAGATGATTACACCTTGTGTGTCTGTCAGTCTCCTCTCTGTCCCTCAGTGATTGGTTTGTCTGAACCTTGGGTGGTAGCTGTGCTGAACACATCCATCTTCCGACATATCACCAGGAGAGAAAAGAGACTGGTGGTTTTACTGGTGGTCTTCGTCTGTTCTTGTCTGGGCTTTGTTGATGCTCGACTTAAATCGTTTGGGGGCCAAGATGTAGTCAATCTGGTTATGTGTCTTTCCATCTGGTGAATGCCACGTCGTTCTTCTTGATGTCTTGTGGGGGTATAGGGTGTTGGCGACAGTAAGATTGTGGCTGCTTGCGAATTCCAAAAGTCTGAGACCTCTATTATTGGTTTCGTCCACGCCAAAACGGCCTACTGTCCCTGGCCATTGGTCATAAGCGTCAGGTCCGATCTTGGCATTCCAGTCGCCCTGGATCACGAGAAAGTCTTTCTTTGGAGTTGATTTGATGGCGCTCTCCAAATCTTCGTAGAAACACTCGATTGCTTCATCATCGTAGTCTGATGTTGGTGCATAGACTTGTATGATGGTCATGTTGTGTGGTTTTGCTGCGACACGCATGGAGATCAGTCTGCTTGAGATTGGGGTAACAGCTGATGACACTGTTAGTCCTCTTCTTGTTGACAAGAAATCCTACTCCGTGTTGGTGTTTGGAGTCGTCGCCACTATACCATAGTTTGTGATCTTCTTCTGTGGTTGTTTCGCCGAATCCGACCCAACGGACTTCGGCCAGTCCAAGTATGTCCCATTCGTATCTTCGTAGTTCATGGGTTAGCTCTCAGACAAGAACTTTCCCTGGCGCTGATATTGGCAGTGACCACGACATGGTACTCATGACCCTACAGATCAAGCTGAAGACCAAGAACCAGAAGAGAAATCCCCGTTTGCGGTTCAACATGGAAAAGCTGAAGGACCCCGAAGTCGCTGAAATCTTTAAAGCTGAGATAGGGGGCAGATTTGCAGCATTGAATTTCCTCCAAGATGAAATCAACAACCTCACTGAGACCTTCAGCAAGACCATTCAGGAGACAGCGCTGGAGATCTTTGGAAAAGAGAGGAAAAAGAACCAACCGTGGGTTACCAACGATATCCTGGACCTGTGCGACCAACGTAGGGAGCTAAAGCCAGAGAAGAACAAAAACCCAGAAACGGCCGAAGAGTATAGAACAGTCAACAGGTCAATCAAGAAGAAGATGACTGAGGCCATGGGGAACTGGATGTCAGAACAATGCTCCAAGGTTGAGAAGGCAATGGCGAAAGAAGACAGCAAAGAGGCGTACCAGACCATCAAAGTACTAACCAAGTCCCAGCAGCCAAAGACCTCCGTTATTGAAGACAAAGAGGGGTCAGTCCTTACAGAGAGCGCCACTATCATGAAGAGATGGACAGAATATTGCAGCGACCTGTACAACTACAAGCTGAAGGCTGATCCGAAGAAACTTCACGAGCAAGATCCCAGACCATCAGATCCTGAAAGCACACAGGTGCTGGAGGAAGAGGTAGAAGAAGCAGTAAGATCCCTGAAAGGAGGCAAGTCACCAGGGATTGATAACATCCCGGCTGAGCTCATCAAGAACGGAGGCCCAGAGATGATCAAGGCATTAACAACCATCTGCCAACGCATCTGGACCAGCAAAGAGTGGCCTGAACAGTGGACCCAATCCATCATAGTTCCACTTCCAAAGAAGGGAGACCTGAAGAAGTGCCAAAATTACAGAACAATCAGTCTGATAAGCCATACAAGCAAAGTTATGCTACGCATTGCCTTGAACAGATTGAAACCACAAGCAGAAGAAATCCTATCAGAAGAACAGGCAGGATTCAGACCAGGTCGAAGCACTGTCGAGCAGATCTTCAACATCAGAATGCTCATAGAGAAGCATCTCCAACATCAGCTACAGCTCTACAACAACTTCATTGACTTCAAGAAGGCCTTCCACCGAGTGTGGCAAGAAGCTCTGTGGCAAGTCATGAGAGACTATAGCTTCGACGAGGACCTGATTCAAGTCATCCAGGCGCTGTATGACAGCTCCCACAGTGCAGTACTCATGGGTGGAGAAATCGGGGAGTTCTTCCGGACTTCAGTTGGAGTTTGACAAGGCTGCCCGCTATCCCCCGTTCTTTTCAACGTGTTCCTGGAGAACATCATGCAGGAGGCCCTCCTTGACTTCAAGACCACAATCACAATAGGAGGAAGGCCAGTCTGCAATCTTCGATTCGCAGACGATATTGATCTCATGGGCCGCAGTGAAGAACTCCAGGATCTCACCACCAGACTGGAAACATCAGCCAATGCCCACGGTATGGAGATCAGCACGGAAAAGAGCAAGATCCTAGTGAACAGTACCACACCGACCACTCCCACCAGCATCAAGATGAGTGGCGAGACACTAGAGGAGGTGGAAACTTTCAAGTATCTTGGAGCAGTCATCACCAAAGAAGGCACGAGCACGCAAGAGGTGAAGATCAGACTTGCTGTGGCACTCTCCTCCATGACTAAGCTGGCAAAAGTGTGGAGAAACCACAACATCAGAACCCACACTAAGGTCAGACTCTACAAGGCACTCGTCACATCCATTGCCTTGTACAGCTGTGAAGCATGGACACTTACTGCCGATTTAGAACGTCGCATTCAAGCCTTTGAGATGAAGTGCCTCAGGCGGATCCTGAACATCACCTACAGAGACCGTAAAACCAATGACTACGTCTGGCAGCAGATTGAGGCACTGGCTGGCAAACAAGAACCATTGCTAGATACAGTCAAACGGAGGAAACTGAAATGGTTTGGCCACACAACAAGGCATAACAGCCTGTCAAAGACAGTCCTGCAGGGAATGGTGGAAGGAGCAAGGAGGCAGGGACGACCACGCAAAAGATGGATATCCAACATCAAGGAGTGGACCGGCCTCACTGTACCAAACCTCCTGAAAGCAGCCCAGGACAGAACCATTTGGCGGTCCACTTGCAGCGTCCGTGCGGGTACTCCAACGGTCGTCCCGACCAAGGGATGAGTGAAGTGAAGTTCGTCTGTCCTTGTCCTCAGTACATTGTTTGATATGAATCTAAGTGGTAGCTCTGCTGAATATATTTATCTTTTCGTCATCTCACCTTTGCTTGAAAAAGAGTGAATTTTCTTGCCTTCTGCTTCTTCTCTCTGCTTTGCCTTCTTCAGACAGTGGTCTGGTTTTGCTGTGTTAATTCCAGACATGGTTGATTCTCATTATACCAGATCCATGGTGGAAGTAATGGATGTTTCTGTGATCATTGATCTTTGTGCACTGGAACAACATTGATAAAAGTGATTTCAAATTCAAGACAAACTGATGTGATTGCTAATTGAGTGGGTGTATTTCCAAGGTTTGCTGTGTATGAAAGGCTGGGGACTATGCGTCCATACAAAATAGTAGTCTGAAGAAACGCGTGCAATGTAGAATACGATCACAACTGCTTCTGCCTAATTTCTATCCACAAAAAGAATCAAAGACAGTAGATTTTTGTATTTTAACCCAAGAAAAGCAACCATAAATTTGAAAACAGCCAATTGTGTTGCAACAAAAAGAAATACCATTACAAAGCAGGATATTAACAGACAGCAGTCTCTGTCAGTATCACCCTCTGACACAAGGCTTTCCTTCGAAACCAGTGTGAAGCCATAGGTGCTCTGTTTAACTAGAACAAGAAAATCAGATATAACAAGCTATATCATAGGGACTGAGGAAGGAAGGTGGAAGGATGGTTAAGACGTTTGCCTGCCAACAAGTTAACTGTGAGGTTCTGGGTTCGATTCCCAGGCTTGCCCTTTCTTCCCAGTTTGACAAAAAAAAAGCGAACTGAATGTCAAAGTCCTTCGGATGACACTATAAACCAAGGCCCCGTGTTCGAACGCATGCAGAACATCTTGCGCACACGTTAAATCCTGTTCCGCTTTTCGGAAGAGTAGGCCATTGGGTGCCGGGGGGAACAGATGACAAAATTTACAAAACCGCATACACACGGGGACTGAATGTAAAAAAACCACATGAGTGCTTATTCCATTATCCTCGATATAAAAGAATAAATAAATAAAATAATAAAATAGGAGATCACTTTTCCTCTGCTTCTTAGTGTCTTCCCTTCCCTTCCCTTCCCTTACTTCAGCGTATTGCGTTGTCTGAATCCAGCATGGTCAAATTGCAGGACCCATTACTTTTATCTTCAGGGTCTGCCTCTTGAAAAGCAGGTCGTCCGTCTTTCCATACACCGCCCTTTCTGGTCATTTCTCTAGCAGTGCTCTGGTGTCCCTGTGTGGATCTGGAAAAGTTGGACTGTTCTACAACAACCTTACACTGTCATTCATCTGGCATCCACAGACAAAGTCATTATTCATTTTGTTTAAATTTAACATCTATATTAAGTTTGTTCTTTGAAATTGATTAATATGATAATATTATCTGTTGCATATTTTTTAATTTATAGAAGGAAGTTTTTTTCCTTTTTGTAGTCGTAAAAATCTTGTCACATTGACAATTTTAAAACCATCACCTCTACACGGCACCCCCCCCCCCCCCTCCCTAGATATTGCAAGGCCTAAACTGCTCTCTGTAATAAAACTGTGAACTACTTCCTCAAGATCTTCATACATACAGGAAGCGGGGCACAGAAGTGAACACTTGAGAACAGCCACTTCAGTATGGTACAATGGGAAAAAGTAGCTTTGCCTGTCTGGATTCTAATTTCTTTATATAAACGATCCCTAAAAATACACACAAATTTACTGTCATTGAGGGTAAAAGAAGATAATTTTCTTTGATGCGGGCTATGGTAAAGGAAAACATAAAAAATCCAAAACCCAAATAACCAAACAGGACATAACTCCAAACTAAGACCAAGACTACCTGAGTAGGAAGAGAGAAAAAAAACATGGGTGTGGCATCAGCTGTAAGAAAAATACACCAAGAAAAAATTTGAAAAATCCACCAAAGCAATTCAGGGCTAGGAGGGATGTGGGTTTTTTTTTATTTAATTCTTTTATATCGAGGATAATGGAATAAGTACTTATTGCTTTTTTACATCCAATCCCCGTGTGTATACGGTTTTGTTAATTCTGTCATCTGTTCCCACCGGCACACAATGGCCTACTCTTACGAACAGCGGAACAGGATTTAACATGTGCGCAAGATGTTCTGAATGCGTTCGCACACGGGGCCTCGGTTTATAGACTCATCCGAAGGACTTTTGGGGAGAGTGGAGTGTGTGCTATACTGTGAAAGCCTGCTGACTGTCCTTGCTGTAGTTTGTGATCTCAATCCTCTTAGACAAAGTAAAGCACTGAGTGACCACGCCTCCGAATTGTGTATATGTATAGCAGACTGTATAAGCCTTGTGTTGATTGGAATGCCTGCCCAAAAAAACTACAGCCAGAATAACAAGCACCAACAAGGAAGCTGAGAAAGGATTTGAGAGCAAAATATCAGAGAGAGAGAGAGAGAGAAGAGAGAGAGAGAGAGGAGAGAGAGAGAGAGAGAGAGAGAGAGAGAGAGAGAGAGAGAGAAAGAGAGAGAGAGAGAGAGAGAGAGAGAGATGATGAGAGAGAGAGAGAGAGAGAGAGAGAGAGAGAGAGAGAGAGAGAACACCTCATTGGCAGACCACACAGCTACTTGCTTTTTTGTCTTGCTTCTAGATAGAAACTGTTTGAAAGAGCAAGGCTTTGTAGAACAAATGTATCTTAGACACAGAGCAAGCGCCTGACTGCTTCCTTATAAATCTACCATCTCTGAAAGCTAAACAGGTGTATCCACATAGTGGAAAGGAAAAGGAACTCGTGAGATAGCTGAAAACAATCGCTAAACTTAAACCTACTCTCTCCTTTGCTCTGCTCTGCATATACCATACCTGCTGACCAGTATGTCTGGCATTGCAAATCAGTACAATAAGCTCATAAGGAAAGAGCAATTAAAAACTAAGCTATCCTTGATGTTCTTTTCTTGTTTTTTCCCTTTTTTTGGAGTGGGTTTTGGGGTTTTTTTTAGGGGTGTGGGGGTCGTTCTTTCCTTGTTACAAGCAAGTAAGTGGAAATCTGTAACGGTAACAAGACTCACTGATCTCCCGATGAATATGATAAATAATTTCCAGAGAATAGTCAACCTTGAGAAAACAAACATCAAAAACACACAGACCTTTTACATAGAAAAATGAATGTGGTGAAGGTAGAGGAAGAAAACGAGAATGGAAATATTGCCAGTTCTTTCACCTGCGATAACGGAGCTGAAGATAGATACATTCTGTAATGTTACCTCCCGTGGAAGATTCAGATAGAGCACTTTCCCGTTCTCTGTGGGAAAGAGACGGACTGACAGGCACAGAGGATGTAAATCATCAAATCTCCAGACAGTTTGTCTCTGGTGGGTATGGAGTTTCTGGAAGCTGAATGAAAGAAGACTTGTCATTAGACTTCACGTTCAAGTATTCACCATAGTTGTGGCAACTCCTGACAGGTGGGAATGTCTTGCTAACCCTCAAAGAGTTGTTAATAACCGCACCATCTTTTTTGCTACCGTACATATGCTTGTCAAATTTGCAGTAGATCTTTTGGGGGGAAAGTTCAGTGCTGTGGTCTCCTTTTTTCTAATAGTAGAAGTGAGGATTAATAAATGAGACCAAGTTTATTGATTTATTTTATTTTATTTTATTCTTTTATATCGAGGATAATGGAATAAGCACTTATGTGCATTTTTACATCCAGTCCCCGTGTGTATGCGATTTTGTACATTTTGTCATCTGTTCCCACCGGCACACAATGGCCTACTCTTACGAAAAGCGGAACAGGATTTAACGTGTGCGCAAGATGTTCTGCGTGCGTTCGCACACGGGGCCTCGGTTTATAGTCTCATCCGAAGGACTTTTGGCGAGAGTGGAGTCGGCACTGATGTTAACTCCAGGGAAAATATCCCCTTGAACGGAATCAAACCCAGGTCGTCAGAGTTGAGGGCCAACACAAACAACAGCAAGAGGAAAAATATGACAGACAAAATATGGACTGATATCTCACACACACACACACACACACACACACACACACACACACCACACACACACACACACACACACACACACACACACACACACACACACACACACAGAAAGAAAACAAGAAAGAGTGTGAGATGTATAGAGGAGAGACTACTTCACGCTTTTCACACGATCAAGGAAAAACCAATGCTTTAGCACTGATACCATTGCTGAGAGAGATTTCTCTAGGGAAAACTACTACAAAAGGAGAGAGAACCTGGAGCCTGAACTCCTTGCTCCATCCCCTCTGTACCTCTTCTTCCACACTCTTCACGGTCATCCTTTATCTTCCTACTGTCCTTGTCTTCTTCCAAGTCCTCTTTTTAAAAATTCTTTTATTTCGGTGATAATGAAATAAGCACTCATGTGCATTTTTACATCCAGTCCCCGTGCATATACAGTTTTGCAAATGTTTTCATCCTCTCCTACTGGCATACAATGGCCTACTCTTCCGAAAAGTGGAACAGGTTTTAACGTGTGCGCTTGATGTTCTGCATGCATATGCACATGGGACCTCGGTTTATTGTCTCATCCGAAGGACTTTCTGGGGGAGTGAAGTCGGTACTGATGTTAACTCCAGAGGAAAAATCATCTTGAACGAGATTCGAACTCGGGTCAGCAGTTCACGAGCGCAGTGTGACAACCAGGCTACCCCGTCCCCAATCTTCAGCCTCAGGGGCAAACTCTTTAATTGTCAGGAGAACCATGATACATCACAAAGATTGTCAAGACTCTGATTGGGAAAGGATGAAATTTACAAAACTGCATACACACGGGGTCTGAATGTAAAGACTAAAGCAAATTAGTGCTTATTCCAATATCCTCGAAATAAAAGAATGAAAGATAGAAAGAAAAGGATCAGCAGAATTAAGGCCGAACTTATTTCTTTTCATTTTTTCTGTAGCTTTTTGTCCTCCTTTCATAGGCTGTAACCAGCTTTAACTTGATTCAGAAATTTTAGAGAGCTGGATTTGATTCCATTTTTGTTTCGGTAAACAGGATAGCTCAGTGGTCAGAGCACTGACTTTCCCCAAGCTAAGGTTAAGCAGCATTGAGCGTGGTTACCAAGTGAATGGGTGACCATTTGCAAGCCTTGGCTTTAGTGCAGACCCCAGTTCACCCAGCTGTAAATGGGTACCTGCCTCTTTAGGGTCAGGGAAGGTAAAGCAGCGAGGGAGAAGAGATGGGCGCTTCCTTCAATATGCTGGCTTCTGGAGAAACTGAGGTCTCTGACATCCCGCTTCCCAACGAGCGCATAGGTTATGGGAACACCTGCACCTTTTTAATTGTTAAGGTGGCCAAGGTCCATTATATATATATATATATATATATATATATATATATATATTATATATATATATATATATATATATATATATATATATATATATTATTATTATATATATATATATATATATTGGGGACGGGATAGCTCAGTGGTCGGAGCACTCGCTTTCCCCCAGCAAAGTTAAGCAGCATCGAGCGTGGTTACCACTTGGATGGATGACCGTTTACGTGCCTTTGCTTCAGTACAGTTCCCCCAGTTCACCCAGCTGTAAATGGGTACCTGCCCTCTTTAGGGTCAGGGAAGGTAAAGCAGCGAGGGAGAGGAGATGGGCGCCGCCCTCAATATGCTGGCCCTAGAGAAGTGAGGTCTCTGACGCCTCGCTCCCCTACGACCTTATAGGTTATGGGACTCCTTTACCTTTCCTCCTTTATATATTCAGGAATGGTTTGTGCTAGATCTGTTCATTTTCCATGTAGGGGTCACTGAACCACGCTATCTTTACAACAAAGCTTCTCCAAGAGTTTTCATGGACAGCAAAATCTAAAACGGGGGTAAAACCACGGGCACATATTCGGAATTTTATATCTTTTTGAAACTCACCACATTAGACTGCAAACAATTTCAAACAGAACGTTTGCCATTATGTAAAACTTTTACCAAGACATTTGCTAGCATTTCTGACACAAGTCGTTATATTTGATTATATGCTCCTTTTAAGTTATATCAATACAATCTCATAACTGTCTCATTCCTTAATTTATCACAGCTCTGAAAATCCATTTGAAGTGAAAATATCACAGGCACAGAGTTCTTCCCTCTTGAAGATGTACTTCTTGCATTTTCTCCCTTGTCTTTGAACGTAAATCTAAATGTGTGTTGACATGTTAAGAACGCTTCTGTAGTGCAGCCATCTTAACGTTTGTTTGAATGTAAAGAGAAAGCCTGCCCTATGTTCTGATAAATAGCACTCATTTTAATTCGCTTTTAGTGCGTGTTTAAACTGGGGAAAAACCCTTGGAATCATATCCCAATATATACATACATATATATACACACACAGAGAGAGGGAGAGAGATATATAGATAGATAGACAGACAGACAGAAAGACAGACAAACAGATAGATAGATAGATAGATAGATAGATAGATAGATAGATAGATAGATAGATAGATAGATAGATAGATAGATAGATAGATAGATAGATAGATAGATAGATAGATAGATAGATAGATAGATAGATAGATAGATAATCTCTGTCTGTGTGTGCAGAAATGCATGCGCATCTACACAGGTGTGTTTGGATACATGTATTTACGGGCGTACATACAGAAGGTTGATTGTGGTTTTTACCTGAGGGGAGAAGGTTGATTGTGGTTTTTTGCCTGAGGGGAGAAGGTTGATTGTGTTTTTGTACTTTTCCTCTTTTTCATTTTCTATCTTTTATTGGTGGTATGCTTATGTTGAACACAGTCCTAGAGGATTCAATCAATATACAAAATGTATGGGCTTCATCTGGTGTCTGAGGCTAGCGTATGATCAGCATAACTGGTTGCCAGTCACTTCCTCCTGACTGAAAAAGCTGGGGAAGTGAAAACGTTTGTATGATTCTTTATAGTCCTAACTGTGACTCTTACCTGAGTACACAGGTTAATCACACAGGAGAGTTGATTAACTGGTAGCTGGTAGAAAGGGTCTAAGATTGTGTACAGACAGAAAACTGACGTAGTTGTCATTAAGTTATAATGGGTTTATTTTTTACTAATACTGGCGGCTTATGATTCAAAATATCACTACCTTTAAAAGGGGAAAAGTATTCCTTGCTCTCGTGTCACAAGTGTCATATTTTGCAATTATATTCCTTCTCTTTTTCATATTAACACAAACACAGATAACGCAGTGTAGTCGCCATTGCATTCCTATGGGTTTTTTCTGTCTGCAAGGCTTGCAGGTTTTTGTGACAAGCATCTACATTACCGTTGGTTACAAAGTAACTGGTTACATTCTATTGCCTCCACACCAACAGACAAATCCAATGTTCATGTTCACTTGACTGAAAATGAAAAACTGAAACTCTAGTAATCTTTCAGCTATCTAAGACCTCTTAAAATGTTTGTGCAGTCTCAGAATACTGGGTAATATCACCGCTGTGAAAAAGTGCAAGTATTTTATTTATAAAACAACAAAAACAATAACAACTGCAGATCTAAAATGGAGGAATCATGTAAGACAAGAAAATAGCTTTTTAAAAACCTAGTTGACCAGAAAGGTCTGTTCTTCATAATCAGCCACCATCCCCAACAATCTGCAGCATTGTTAAACACCAGCCAGCAAAGTCCTGTGACAAGCTCTCTGTTCTCCCAGCCACCACAAAGTCCTGACTAACTACAGACTAATGACCTGGACAGATGATCACACCTTGGGTGACTGTCAGTCTCCTCTCTGTCCCTCAGTGATTGGTTTGTCTGAACCTTGGGTGGTAGCTGTGCTGAACACATCCATCTTCCATCAGGTCACCAGGAGAGAATAGAGACTGGTGGTTTTACTGGTGGTCTTCATCTGTCCTTTCCCTTAGTGCATTGTTTGGTATGAATCTACATGGGAGCTTAGCTAAGTATATTCATTTTTGTTTATGCCATCCTTAGCTTTAAAAAGGTGAATTTTTTCTTTCTTCTTATTTTTCCTTGGCTAGAACTCCAATGATCACCAATGGTGAGATTTTGGGTATGTGACCGTTTTTATCCACAAGTAAGGTAGCCACATTTTGCTTTCATGGAATTCTTGTCATCTGTTTATTCTCTTTCCTTATTTGTCTCTTTCAGACAGTGGTCTGTCTCTGCTGAGTCAGCTCCAGACATGGCTGATTTATGATTTTTTGAGGCATGGTGGAAGTAATGGATGTTTCTGTAATTAATGATCTTTTGTGCACGAGAAAAATATTATAGAAACCGATTTTTTAAAGTCAAGACAGACCTATGTGACTGTTTGATGTAAGTGTTTGTGTGCTTGTGTGTGCATATGTGTGTGCGTGCGTGCGTGTGTGGTGTGTGTGTGATGGGTGGATGGCTATCTTAAATTTGTTTCATAGTTATGATTGTCTGGGTGGTATGCTTTCATATCACATTGTAAGCTGAAGATACATATGCAGCAATGCACAAGAATCTAGAATCAGACAAAACCCGTTTTGCCTAGTTTGTGTTATTAATGCCCACACGTAAAATCAATACAATGTACTGCATTGTTGTTCCATACATTATAACAAGAACACAAGCCATAAATATGAATCCAGCACCATAACTGCAGCAAAACTATCATTAAAACCAACCTATAAAAAGGTGGCAGCCTCTAAAGTAGCATGATCATCACCCACTCTGTCAGAGTTCTACAACTGTCTTGAAACCAGCGTGAAAACGCTGTGTTCTGGAAAGCCAGCAACAATAAATTTGAAAGCAACCAAAGATGAAAGTCTTGGGGCAGTAACTCTCCATTTGTGTCTATCAGTCTCTTCCCCGTCCCATAGAGTATAGTGTTGTCTGAATCCATGGGTGGTGACACCACTGGACCCATCTGTCTTCAACGCCTGGCCCTTGGGAAACAGATTGTCCATCTCTCTTGCTCTACTCCTCCCTGTTTCATCCTTTGGTACATGAAGGTCTGTTTTTCTGCATGGATCTCACAGAGCTGAATTGTTCTACAACTTTGTTACGATGCTCTTTATATGACATCTACAGATTTTCTGTGGCATTCAAAGACAATTTGTTTTGTCTGATTACATTTCTTTGACTTTGAGAAGTATAGCCATTTTGTTTTTTTTTTAAAGTGCTACTGCAGATTGTCAGTTTTCTTGATATTTCAATCCTTTCTATTCCATCAATAAAAACATTGCCTTATCTTCCGGACTATGCATGGAGAAATCAGACCTACCACCAGGGAAAAACGGAAATTCACGAAAGCAAAAGAAAAGAAACAAAGCCTATCTTCTCACCTGCAATGACTACCCTGAAGACAGGTAGGTTTGGTAGTGTTACTCTCCACTATTTGAAGTGGAGCAAGTTTCTACAGGAAAGAAACAGACCGACAGACACATAAAATGTAATCCATCCTATCTCCAGACAGTTTGTCTCTGGTGAGTATGAAGTTTCTGGTAGCTGACTGAAAGAAGGCTTGTCATTAGACTTCACACGTTGATATTTAACACAGTTGAGAGAATCTGGCAAGTGGGAATGGTGAAAGACTGCTGTCTTCCCAATTCTGTAACTGTTTCTCCACTTTTCTATTACTGCAAGTTTAAAAAAAAGACCTAGTGGTTACTTTACATAAGAAGATATTCAATACGGTATATCTTGGCACTGATATTCTGGTATCTTTTATATAACATAAATCATAGCCCAAAAGAATGACACTGAGTCAAAGTCCAACAAAGTGACAACAGCAAGAGAAGGGGCAGGGAGGTTAAAAGAATGCACTGGTAATAGTACAGACAGACAGACAAACTGAAGTGGCAAGGGGTAGAGGGATGCATGGGTTTTCTTTTTCCACATTCAACGATGAGTCAATGCTGTAGCACCGATGCCATTGTCGACAGTGATTTCTCCAGGGAGAGCTGCAACAAATGAGAGAAGACCTGACGCCTAAAACCATAGTCATGGTCCTAATCTTAACCCTCTTCAACACAACCACCGCCATGGCGCAGTGGTTAGCACCTTGGGTTACGGACTGGAAGGTCGCGGATTCGATTCCCATAAGAGTCATAGGAATTTTTCGGACTCCGGCCGGCTCCTACCCAGAGTAAGTGTGCTGTGGGCTCGTTGGGAAGACTGGGACCACACAGTCGAGCTTCATCCACTTAACGGATGCGAGTTTGAGAGGGTTGCTCAAATTACCTGACCAACACTGCAGGTGTCTGTATCTGTCGGGCCCGGTTGACGCCGGGATATATTATGATAGCAAGCGTGGAGTACAGCCCTGTCAAGTAGTCTCAAAGCATATGCACTTCCAAAGCAGCATAGTCATGTCATCCTCATTGTCATTGATCATCATGAGGGTTTTTTTTAATGCCTCTGATTCGGTGGTCCCAGTTGCTCTGGTCTCATGATGATCTCAGATTCGGTTTGCCCATACACTTCTGTGCCTGTGGTGAGTTTGTGTCAAAGCCTTTGGGGTTGGAGGTTCACGGGGGACAGTCGTTGGAGGGACGTTGTGGTGGCTGCCACCTCGGGTGGGCATCTCACTCAGTCTGGCTCCGCGACTGAGCTAATACTGTCGTTAGTAGGGGGCTTAGTAGGTGGTGTCCTGCGTATGTTAGCTCAGAACAGGCACCACTGAACACCACCAAATTGACCCAGCAGCAGTGCAGGGCCCCTCTGGCTGGTGACCCCACGGCGGCCTGAAAGTGATGGGCTCCCTGAGGACCTCCGACTCTGAGGATGAGACATAACAAATCTGGCTATGGCTGTGGCGGGGAGATTGGAATGAGCGGCGTGGGAACAGCAGGACGGGGGACGTCACAGAAGATGAGGCAGCAAAAAACCACCAAAAAACCCTCTTCAACAACATTCCTCATCTCTCTGGCCTTTCTAACGTCTTGGGCCCCTCCTGTTTCCCAATCTGCTATAGAATCAGACACAGATTCCTTAATTATCATGAAAACCCTATCACCTCGTCTGGCATTTCAGGACACTAAACAGAATTAGAAATGATATATTTTTTTCTTTTGTTTTCTTTGTCTTCTTTCTTTATAAATGTAGCATCAGCTTTGGCTTGATTCTAAAAATGGAAACGTTCTTTAAAAGTGCCTCAGTAGGTTTGACTCTTTGCTGTTTAGGAGGTCATAGTCTCCTCAGGAGTGGTACATGTGTGATTTGTCTAGGAGGGTTTTCACATGTGGGCGTCACTGTGACTGCAATATCCTTTACGCACCTCACTATTTTTGCAGCATGGTTTCTTTGAAGATTCTCTGCTGAGAGCATAAAGAAATGCAATGACGAAACCAGAGGTGTGTGCATGGTATTTTTGTTACTATTTCACATCTTATTATCTTAGAACGAACTACAAAATTCAAAGAGAACTCTTTTATGTAAAACTTATATATTTTGAAATGTACAAGCAATAACTGAGACAAGACGTCAAATTCAGTGATGTATTCTCTTAACGTTTCTTCACCTTCACCTATTCTATAGTCTAGTAGATCATTGGGGCACCACTGAAGATTTTGCAATCAGCTTTATGCTCTCCTCTTGGTTCTCAGTTTTCTGTAGATAATAAGTACAAACTCTTGACTGCTTTGTTCCCTAATTTATCAGTGGTCTCATAAAGAGGAATTGCATGAAACAAGAAAGAAATTAAAAGCAAATCCTACAGAATGTTTTGGTCCTATAACGAGCCACCATCACCACTGTGAAAAAAGTGCAAGTATTTTATTTATAAAACAACAAAAACAACAACTGCAGATCTAAAATGAAGGAATCATGTAAGACAAGAAAGTAGCTTTTTAAAAAACCTAGTTCACCAGAAAGGTCTGTTCCCCAAAATCAGCCACCATCCCCAACAATCTGCAGCATTGTTAAACACCAGCCAGCAAAGTCCTGTGACAAGCTCTCCGTTCTCCCAGCCACCACTGAGTGCTGACTAACCACAGACAAATGACCTTGACAGATGATTACACCTTGAGTTTCTGTCAGTCTCCTCTGTCCCTCAGCGATTGGTTTGTCTGAACCTTGGGTGGTAGCTGTGCTGAACACATCCATCTTCCGTCAGGTCACCAGGAGAGAATAGAGACTGGTGGTTTTACTGGTGGTCTTCGACGGTCTTTTCCCTCAGTACATTGTTTGGTATGAATCTACATGGGAGCTTAGCTATATATATTCATTTTTGTTCATGCCATCCTTAGCTTTTTAAAAAGGTGATTTTTTTTCTTGTCTTCTTATTTTTCCTTGGCTAGAACTCCAATGATCACCAATGGTGAGATGATGGGTATGTGACCATTTTTACCCACCATTAAGGTAGCCACATTTTGACTTCATGGAATTCTTGTCATCTGTATATTCGCTTTCCTTATTTGTCCCTTTCAGACAGTGGTCTGTCTTTGCTGAGTCAGTTCCAGACATGGCTGATTTATGATTTTTAGAGGCATGGTGGAAGTTATGGATGTTTCTGTAATTACTGATCTTTGTGCACGAGAGAAATATTATAGAAACCGATTTTTTAAAGTCAAGACAGACCTATGTGACTGTTTGATGTAAGTGTTTGTGTGCTTGTGTGTGCATATGTGTGTACGTGCGTGCGTGTGTGATGTGTGTGTGATGGGTGGGTGGCTATCTTAAATTTGTTTCATAATTATGATTGTCTGGGTGGTATGTTTTCATATAACATTGTAAGCTGAAGATACATATGCAGCAATGCACAATAATCTAGAATCAGACAAAAACCGTTTTTTCCTAGTTTGTGTTGTTAATGCCCACACTTTCAATCAATACAATGTACAGCATTGTTGTTTCATACATTATAACAAGAACACAAGCCATAAATATGAATCCAGCACCCTAACTGCAGCAAAGCTATCATTAAAACCAACCTATAAAAAGGTGGCGGCCTCTAAAGTAGCTATGATCATCACTCACTCTGTCAGAGTTCTACAACTCTCTTGAAACCAGCGTGTAAACTCTGTATTCTGTGAATCCAGCAACAATAAATTTGACACCAACCAAAGATGAAAGTCTTCGGGGGCAGTTATTTAACATTTGTGTCTATCAGTCTCTTCCCCTTCCCATAGAGTATAGTGTTGTCTGAATCCATGGGTGGTGACACCACTGAACCCATCTGTCTTCAACGCCTGGCCCTTGGGAAACAGATTGTCCATCTCTCTTGGTCTTCACCTTCCTTTCTCATCCTTTGGTACATGAAGGTCTGTTTTTCTGCATGGATCTCACATAGCTGAATTGTTCTACAACTTTGGTACGATGCTCTTTATTTGACATCTACAGATTTTCTGTGGCTTTCAAAGACAATTTGTTTTGTCTGATTACATTTCTTTGACTTTGAGAAGTAAAGCCTTTTTTTTAAAGCGTTACTGCAGATTGTCAGTTTTCTTGATATTTCAATCCTTTCTATTCCATCAATAAAAACATTGCCTTATCTTCTGGACTATGCATGGAGAAATCAGACCTACCACCAGGGTAAAAACGGAATTTTACGAAAGCAAAAGAAAAGAAACAAAGCCTATCTTCTCACCTGCAATGACTACCCTGAAGACAGATAGGTTTGGTAACGTTACTCTCCACTATTTGAAGTGGAGCAAGTTTCTACAGGAAAGAAACAGACCGACAGACACATAAAATGTAATCCATCGTATCTCCAGACAGTGTGTCTCTGGTGAGTATGAAGTTTCTGCTAGCTGACTGAAAGAAGGCTTGTCATTAGACTTCACACACTGATATCTAAAAACAGTTGAGAGAATCTGACAAATGGGAATGGGGAAAGACTGCTGTCTTACTAATTCTTTAACTGTTTCTTCAGTACAACACCACTTTTCTATTACTGCACGTTTAAAAAACAAGACCTGGTGGTTACTTTACATAAGAAGATATTCAATACGGTATATCTTTGTCACTGATATTCTCGTATCTTTTATATAACATAAATCATGGCCCAAAAGAATGACACTGAGTCAAAGTCCAACAAAGTGACAACAGCAAGAGAAGGGACAGGAAGGTAAAAGAATGCACTGGTATAGTACAGACAGACAGACAGACAGACAAACTGAAGTGGCAAGGGGTAGAGGAATGCATGGGTTTTCTTTTTCCACATTCAACGATGAGTCAATGCTATAGCACCGATGCCATTGTCGACAGTGATTTCTCCAGGGAGAGCTGCAACAAATGAGAGAAGACCTGACGCCTAAAACCATAGTCATGGCCCTGATCGTAACCCTCTTCAACACTCCCCATCTCCCTGGCCTTTCTAATGTCTTGGGCCCCTCCTGTTTCCCAATCTGCTATAGAATCAGACACAGATTCCTTAATTATCGTGAAAACAAGGAAGGAAGGTGGCAGGATGGTTAAGACGTTTGCCTGCCAACAAGTAAACCGTGAGGTTCTGGGTTCGATTCCCAGCCTCGCCCTTTCTTCCCAGTTTGACCAAAAAAATCGAACTGAATGTCAAAGTCCTTCGGATGAGACTATAAACCGAGGCCCCGTGTTCGAACGCATGCAGAACATCTTGCGCACACGTTAAATCCTGTTCCGCTTTTCGAAAGAGTAGGCCATTGTGTGCCGGTGGGAACAGATGACAAAATTTACAAAACCGCATACACACGGGGACTGGATGTAAAAAAGCACATGAGTGCTTATTCCATTATCCTCGATTTTTAAAAAAGCGCTTTGATTTGTTGCTTTACAAGATTCAGCGCTATATAAATTCCATACATTATTATTATTATTATTATTATTATTATTATTATTATAAAACCCTAACGCCTCATCTGGCATTTCAGGACACTAAACAGAATTAGAAAGGATATTCTTTTTTTTCTTTTGTTTTCTTTGTCTTCTTTCTTTATAAATGTAGCATCAGCTTTGGCTTGATTCTAAAAATGGAGACGTTCTTTAAAAGTGTCTCAGTAGGTTTGACTCTTTGCTGTCTAGGAGGTCATAGTCTCTTCAGGAGTGGTACATGTGTGATTTGTCTAGGAGGGTTTTCACATGTGGGCGTCACTGTGACTGCAATATCCTTTACGCACCTCACTATTTTTGCAGCATGGTTTCTTTGAAGAGTCTCTGCTGAGAGCATAAAGAAATGCAATGACGAAACCAGAGGTGTGTGCATGGTATTTTTGTTACTATTTCACATCTTATTATCTTAGAACGAACTACAAAATTCAAAGAGAACTTTTTAATATCTAAAACTGATATATTTTGAAATTTACAAGGAATAACTGAGTCAAGACGTCAAATTCAGTGATGTATTCTCTTAACATTTCTTCACCTTCACATATTCTATAGTCTAGTAGATCATTGGGGTACCACTGAAGATTTTGCAATCAGCTTTATGCTCTCCTCTTGGTTCTCAGTTTTCTGTAGATAATAAGTACAAACTCTTGACTGCTTTGTTCCCTAATTTATCAGTGGTCTCATAAACAGGAATTGCATAAAACAAGAAAGTAATTAAACGCAAATCCTACAGAATGTTTTGGTCCCATAACCAGCCACCATCGCTGACAATCTACAGC
>CM054143.1:53632540-53642540 GCA_028751875.1 Rapana venosa | reverse complement strand
AAGACCAGAAGACCACCTGAAGAGAGACAGACAGACAGAGGCAGAGAGAAAGTGAGAGAGAGGCATCAGCCGTTAAAATAGATGTCTTGAAAACAAGTACAAAACAAGCTGACTTTCTCCGTTGTCGTTTGTGATCTCAGAGCTCTGAAACAAATCAAAACAAAAAGACTGAGTGACAACACCCACAAAACAGACTAGAGCAGACCTTTTTTTCTATTATTCTTCTTCTTCCTTTGGGATGCTTGGATGGAGTGCCTGCCAAAGACAGCAGCCAGAATAACAAGCACCAACAAGGAAGCTGACAGATTTTGGGGCGGAGCAGAGTATCAGTTCTGTGTGTGTGTGTGTGTGCAAGCGCGCGCACGCGCGCGCACGTATGTGTGTGTGTGTTTGCGTGTGTGTGAGTGTGTGTGTGTGTATGTGTGTGTATGTGTGTGTGTATGTGTGTGTTTGTGTGTGTATGTGTGTGTGTATGTGTGTGTATGTGTGTGTGTGTGTGTATGTGTGTGTTTGTGTGTGTATGTGTGTGTTTGTGTGTGTGTTTGTGTGTGTGTGTGTGTCTGTCTGTCTGGGGGAAGGGGGCTGTCTCTGTGTGTCTGTGTGTGTCTGTGTGTGTCTGTGAGTGTGTGTGTATGCCCGTCTGTTTATTTTGTTTTATTCTTTTATATCGAGGATAATGGAATAAGCACGTATGTGCTTTTTTTTTACATCCTTTCCCCGTATGTATGCGGTTTTGTCAATTCTGTCATCTGTTCCCACCGGCACACAATTGCCTACTCTTCCGAAAAGCGGAACAGGATTTAACGTGTACGCAAGATGTTCTGCGTTTGTTTGTCTATGTGTGTGTGTGTCTGTCTGTCTGTCTATGTGTGTGTGTGTGTGTGTGTGTGTGTGTGCGTGTGTGTGTATGTGTGTGTATGTGTGGTTGTGTGTGTGTGCGTTCGTGAGTGCGTGTGTGTGGTTGCGTGCGTGTGTGTGGTTGCGTGTGTGTGTGTGTGTGTGTGTATGTGTGTGTGCGTATGTGTGGTTGCGTGTGTATGTGTGGTTGCGTGTGTGTTTGTGTCTGTCTGTCTGTCTATGTCTGTGTGAATAAACCTCAAGTGCAGGCAGACTACATAATCTTGTTCCTCTTATTTGTAGATACAAACGGTTAAAGAACATCCAAAGCTTCACAGAACAAAGGTATCCTACTCACAAAGCAGGCATCTAGCTATCTAGCTATCTACTTCCCTATAAATAGACTGTCTTCAAAAGCTGAACTGGTACCTCCTCAGAGTTTAAAGGAGAAACAGACAACACGAAACAAGAATTCAGTTCACTTTCTTTCTCTTTGACCACAATGGGCAGGGGACGGGATAGCTCAGTGGTCAGAGCTCTGGCTTTTCCCCCAGCCAAGTTAAGCTGCATCGAGCGTGGTTACCACTTGGATGGGTGACCGTTTGTGCGCTTTGGCTTCAGTGCAGTCCCCCAGTTCACCCAGCTGTAAATGAGTACCTGCTTTAAGCGTTTCGATGTGTTTGTTTTACAAGATTCAGCGCTATATAAATTCCATATATTATTATTATTTCTTTAGGGTCAGGGAAGGTACAGCAGCGAGGAAGAGGAGATGGGCGCCGCCCTCAATATGCTGGCCCTTTGAGAAGCTGAGGTCTCTGATGCCTCGCTCCCCTACGACCACGTAGGTTATAGGGACCCTTTACCTTTCTTTCTAACCAAAGAGAACATTGCAAATCAACTTTTTCCATGTGCTCTGTAACAATAATGATGTACTGCAATATCAGAAATCCCTGATGAAAATTGTGCTTTCACATACTTAAGCTGTCTGTCTAAATTCTGTTTAAAGGGAACAAGAGACGCAGATGATTTATTCACACAGGCCTCATCCCCTTGTGAAGGGGAATGTGAACAATACAATACATGATATATCATTAATACAGTGAAATGTCATTTGATAACTAAGTTGTACTATACTTCATGAAGTGACTATTTCTCTAAGCTTGAAAGCAATAAGCAAGTTTTCCTACAATATTTTGAAAGAGAGAGTGTGAGAGAGAGAGACAGACGGGCAGATAGACGGAGAAAGAGACAGACAGACAGAAGGGAAGACATGTAAAAAGAAAGAACTTAATTACTCACTCTGTGTGTGTGTGTGTGTGTGTAATGTGAGTGTGTGTGTGCATGTCTGTCTGTCTGTATGTCTGACTGTCCCTCTGTGTGTGTGTCTGTGTGTGTATCTATATGTCTATCTGTCTCTCTGTCTGTCTGTCTGTCTGTCTGTCTGTGTGTGTATCTTTGTCTGTCTGTCTGTCTGCCTGCCTGTGAATTGGGGAGAGTGGGCTCAGACAACAATTGATCCAGTCTTTGCCTAAAGTCTATTTGTGGTCAGTCTACCCACAAAAACATCACACACAATACCAGTCCTAAAAGCATACTCAGACACACAAAAATGTTGCAACAAGATAATACAGTGCTTTTCCCCCTGGACGAAAATACAGCAACAAGGAAAATAACAGACAAGCAATGAGGACCAAAGAACGGTCCTTTCAAACAGAGACTGAGAGGATGGAGGAGGTAGGCTGCTGGTTGGAGCGTTGATCTTGCGATCTGACGGCCCGGGTTCGAACCCCCCACCCCACCCAACCCCCACCCCCCACCCCCGCCTCCCACCAACGAGGCACACATTTTGCACCCGGAGTTTTTATTTTAATTTTATTTTATTCTTTTATTTTGAGGATAATGGAATAAGCACTCATGTGCTTTTTTTTCATCCAGTCCCCCGTGTGTATGCAGTTTTGTCAATTTTGTCATCCTTTAACATTAGTAACGACTCCGCTCCCACGAAAGTTCTTCCAACGAAACTTTAAACCAGGGTTATGTGTACGAATGCACGCAGAATATATCTAGCACGCACGTTAAAAATCTGTACCACATTCATTTTCGGAAGAGTAAGACAGTCCGTTCCGGAAGAAAAGGATGACAACTTTTTTTTTAACCGCTTGCATACTGGTGTCATCTTTATACATCATTCCCGAAGTTGGAATGTGTCTACCTTATTGGTGGGGGGGAAAAAGGATGAAAACGCAAAAGCTCACCATTTTGTGAACCTCGGAGGTCTAGCCAAGGAACCGGGAGGAAACCCAAGCAAAAAAAAACCAAGATGTAACTACTGCAATTCAGTCCCACCCCCTCTCAACAATCTGATGATTTTGGGGGGTGGAGGGGTGGGGAGGTTAAAATAAAAGCTCTAGTGGTTGTGACACACTTTCATGTTCAAGATTAGATTGCAGAGTGCATCCGTGTCTAAATGCCAGAGCTCTCTGTGATTACACTCCCTACAATAATCCCAATGTTTTTCTACCGTGTGGAATGTAGCTTTCTTGTGCCTTTCGAGATAATGGTGATACGTATCAATGTGCCTGCCAGTAGTGTAATTGCCCTTCATGGGATGATGAAAGTGTTTTTGACTTGACTTGACTTGGGGATGCCAGGAGCCTGTCGGTATAGATAGCATCCCCACATTCTAGAAATGTTGTGCCAGAAATTTCTTCTTTTCTATCCCTCCCTTTGTTTCTGTCTTGTTCCTTTTCTTCCTGTCACCTCCTTATTGTCTATTTTCTGCCTTCTTAGTTCATTTACCTGCATTTTTTTCCCAGAAAGACATAAAAGAGAACATTTCTCTCTTATGCAGAAGTCGGATGCGCTGGGTGCTTTAACGGCAGCGTGACGCATTTTCGCTCGATTAACAGACAGCAGTAGTTGCTGTCTGAGCGTTCGACGACGAAGAAGAAGATCCCAATGTTGATCGGTAATCTAAAAAGACTGTCATATTCAGCCACTACAAACAAAACAAATGGTAGATCATGTCACAGAGAGAAAACAAAAAGGTAGAAAGTAATAAGATTTTAGAATTTGTCGAAAAATTAAACATGACAAAATCATTTAAATGTAAGTAGAGCGTCATGGTTAAATTGAGTTCTTGAAGCTTTTCTTTCATTTGTTTAATGTCTGTGAAAGTGTGCGTCTTAAGATTCGGTAAACTTCTGCAAGGCAATTGTTTTTTAGGTCCAAAACACTTAGCACTAAACCAGATATCATTAAACTTAAAACTAAAAGGTGGGAGGGGGAGGGTGAAAGAAAAAAGAGAAAGCACCCTAACGGGCCACACACATTGACAACGACAACAAAATAACAACAAAAACCCATCTCATAACACTAACACACACATACGCTCGCACGCACGCACGCACGCACAAACACACACACACACACACACACACACACACACACACACACACACACACACGAGTCACCTAAATGTGTGTGCATGCAAGTACTTTACTCATAAAAACTTGATAACAAAAATTTGACTTGACTTTAATTAATACATTAGTAGAGATCGTCAAACTCAGTCATACTTATGTAGCAGCTTGTTTATTCCTGAAATCTCTTCATCGATCATCTCCTCAAACTCCGTGTCATAAGCAGCTGGATTGTCACCACGTTATTACCCTAAGTGCCGAGGTTCTTGTGGGGTAGTTCCCTCCTAAAGTCAATAATATAGGGTACACCTCCTTTGTTATCAGGATTTGTCCACAACTTTTTACAACGGTGAGAATATCGGTATATCTTAGTGGGTCATCTGCGTGTGCATTTACATGGGTACATAGGCCCCATGACCGAAAGAAAGAGAGAGTAACCGGCTGGTATTTATTATTTCCCTTCCTGACTTAGAGCTCCGAGGTTCGTCAATGGTGAGATTGTGCGTATGCCACCATTTTTGCCAGTCATCTAGGTAGCTGCATTTTGACTTCAGGGATGAGGTCTAAACACGACACCAGTGTGCACACGTTTAGTTTTTGGTTTGTTATTTTTGTTTGTTTGTTTGGGGGGTTTTAAAAACTTCTACCATCGTTCCCAGTCCCATGCAATGGCCGACTGAGAGGCGGAAGGGGTTTTAATATGAGTGTGTGTGAAATGTTTTACGTGCGCTTGCATATGAGACCTCAGTATAAAATTCTATATTATATTATATTATACCACTTTAAGTCACGAAATTTCTCTGCGTGAAATTTGGGCTGCTCTCCCCGGGGAGAGCGCGTCGCCACAAGAGCAGCGCCACCCTCATCTCATCCGAAAGACTTTGATGGCAGTGGAATTTATACTGATGTTCAACACAACCACTACGCCACCCCACCCCTCACCCTCCCCCTTTAGTATCAATCTAAAAAATAAAATACAGATAGATAAAGAAAAAAGACACTGTCGCTACCAAGCAGCCATGGCAAGCTATTTTGATGCTGCAGTCACCAGACGATTTTGTACTTTTATCAGCGGTAGTCGGTGGGTGATCTTTC
This sequence comes from Rapana venosa, assembly GCA_028751875.1. NCBI lineage: Eukaryota > Metazoa > Mollusca > Gastropoda > Neogastropoda > Muricidae > Rapana > Rapana venosa. Next base: position 53,637,186 of record CM054143.1, on the reverse strand, counting down.
CTTGGATGCCGCTCACTCTTCTCTTCCTCCGCTCTAAAACTGTCTGCAGCCAGTCAGTCGCTCTAAGCGGCTTATCGCCCCTGCAGGTGCAAATAGAATCCCGGGCTTTTCCACCGTACAATCCTTTCTCACGGAAATCGTCTGCTCTGTTCGTCCTTCAGGGCTGCAGTCTACAGTTACTGATTTCAACCTCATTCTGTTTCGCCTTTTTTCTTCCTTCCCGTTCCTTGCAGAGAGCTATGTTATGGGAACATCAGCCACAGTTCTTATGTAAAGGGCTAGACCTGAATAGATTTAGAAAGGATTTGGGGTAGAGGGGTTAGGATAGTGTGTGTGTGAGTGAGTGTGTGTGTGAGTGTGTGTTGTGTGTGTGTGTGTGTGTGTGTGTGTGTGTGTGTGTGTGTGTGTGTGTGTGTGTGTGTGTGTGTGTGTGTGTGTGTGTGTGTATAAAGTATGCATGCAATAAATGCCTTTATTTTCCTGCCATCTGCATGTCTCAACAAGTTTTTTTCCCTTGATTTCCTATCGCATGGGACACTTATTGTTCCCATAAATAGTTATTTTGAAACAAGAAAAGGGTTTTCAAAATGTTACTTTGACATTACTATTACCTTGAGGCACATAATATATCATTCAACCCTCCTCAACCAACAAGCGTTTTTACCTTAGATGAATGTAGATTTGCCATTGCCAGTGACAGATAGATATGTGGGGGATTTGTGTTCTACAGTGGTGGATCGGTGGTCTAGAGGTAACGCGCCTGTCTAGAAAGCAAAAAGTCCGGGTCTGAAGTGTGCGGCGGTTCGTACCCCGTTTGGACCGGAAATTTTTCCCCCATCCATTAGACCATGAGTGGTGGTCTGGGCGCTAGTCTTTCGGATGAGACGATAAACCGAGGTCCCGTGTGTTACACGTAATTATTTAGCGCACGTAAAAAAACCCACGGCAACAAGAGAGTTGTCCCTGGCAAAATTCTTAGAAAAAAGCCACTCTGATAGGGAAACAAATACAGCTGCAGAAAAAAAAAAAAAAAAAAAGGGTGAAAGGGTGGCGCAGCGCTAAGTGGCGACGCGTTCTCCCGCTCTCCCCGGGGAGAGCAGCCCGAATTTCACGGAGAGAAATCTGCCATGACTTAAAGTGGTATGAAATAAAATCTGAGCGCTTTGATTTGTTGCTTTACAAGATTCAGCGCTATATAAATTCCATACATTATTATTATTATTATTACAGTGTATGAGAACAAAGTACTGTATTGTAGAATTTTAGTTGGTTTTTTTCATTTATTGCACTAGCATATTAAACACGATAGTTGGTCCCTAATTGTACATTCTTAAAAGCATTTTGATTTATTTGCCTCGCTATCATTAAAAGACGGGATAGCTCAGTGGTCAGACCATTCGCTTATCCCCAGCCAATGTTCAGCAGCATTGAGCGTGGTTACCTAATGGATGAGTGACCGTTTTACGCGCCTTGGCTTCAGTGCAGCCCCCCCAGTTCACCCAACTGTAAATGGGTACATGCCTCTTTAGGGTCAGGGAAGGTAAAAAAGCCAGGAAGAGGAGATGGGCGCCGCCCTCAATATACTGGCCCCTAGAGAAGTGAGATCTCTGACGCCTCGTTCCCCTACGACCTTACAAGTTATGGGACACCTTCACCTTTTATTGTTAACAGAACTGTTGAGAGTTTACCAAAAACACTTACGCTCTTGATTACCAGAGTAAAATTAGAACGATCCACCTGTATTGACCATGCCCCTTTTCTCTGTCGGTTATAATCTGGCTTTAGTCGATTTTATAATGTTTAAAAAATATAACATATTTCTTGTTCCCTTTAAAAATAGTTTGAAACCCCAAAAACGATTTTCTAAACGTTGCTTTGATATGATTTAAACCTTCCAGAACCTGTGTAGTGTGGCCTTAATGAGCTACAAGCACTTTTGATTTCAATGGCGGTAGACTGGCGCCATGAACCACTTATGCCTCTTGTTTCTTCTCTTACCTGATTCACATCATTAACCTGATAACTCTTTTGTAATAGGCCATGTGCTCCAGGCCTATTCATTTTTTTCCATAACCCAGAACATTCCGGCATCAAAAACATGAGTTTTAGCAGGCAAAGCAAACTCAGACTTGTGCATGAGTATCTGAAACGGAGCTACACACTGATGGGTCTGTAAAAATATTGCCTGCAGCGGTGTTTAAACCTCCAGTTCTGCGCGTAAGGTGTTGCCAAGATTCAAACCACCATCCTCACGAGCACTTGGATTGCAATTACTCATTCTATCAAGACTGGTTCTTTCTTGTACGTACTAGCTAGCGTTGTACCCCTTTATTGATTATCGCTTTGTTTACATGAGTTACTGTAGTATTCAAATGTATTGGTTTGAAGAAAAGTGCAACAAATGTGGTATTCAGTATAATAATAATAATAAATGGAACTTATATAGCGCTATATCTTGCAAAGACAAATCAAAGCGCATGCATTCGACCTAATCTTACACAGTCATACAACCAATGACAAATAATCAATAGTTCAAACAGATATTACAAACATGGTACTGCAGACAAAATCTATGAAATAAAATTGCAATAGTCAAATGTTTTTCAAAAGCAACTTACATGTAATCAGGTCTATGAAGGCATGGCTTTTAATATATTCTTACCATTACTTTTTTATACTAGCAAGCAAGCATGCCTACACAGACGTACCCACGCTCATACAACACACTTACGTGCTCAAACACATCCTTCAGATGAGACTATAAAGCAGGGTCCCGTGTGTGAATACACGCAGAACATAATTATTGCGCACACGTTAAAACCTTTTATGATTTTTGAAAGAGGAGGCCATTGTTTCCTGGTGAGGACAGATAACAAAATATACAAAAGCCTACAGACACACGGAGACTGGATTTTTTTTTTTAACCCACAGGATTTCGTTTTCCATTATCCTTGAATGAAAAGAATAAAATAAACACACACACACACACACACACACACACACACACACACACACACATACATACACACAACACACACAACACACACACACACACACACACACACACACTTCGGATGAGACTATAAACCGAGGCCCCGTGTGCGAACGCATGCAGAACATCTTGCGAACACGTTAAATCCTGTTCCGCTTTTCAAAAGAGTAGGCCATTGTGTGCCGGTGGGAACAGATGACAAAATTTACAAAACCGCATACACACGGGAACTAGATGTAAAAAAGCACATGAGTGCTTATTCCATTATCCTCGAAATAAAAGAATAAATAAACACACACACACACACACGCGCGCGCGTGCGTGTTCATCTAGTTATTGACCATTGTATAGCTGTGAAGATGGGAAGAGGTAAGAAGACTCGCTACCAAACCTGTCAGTGTGTGATCTATCCCTGGAATGGGCTCTGTGTCCAGGCCAGTTCTTCTGCCCGTGACAATCCCAGTACTGTCTTCTCTGATGACACAGTGCTGGTGTTGACACTACCTCCACAGTATGGGCTGCATAGACTGCTCTGTCTGTCTTTGTGTCTGTCTGTCTCTGTGTCTGTCTGTCTGTCTGTCTGTCTCTGTCTCTGTCTCTGTCTCGCTCTCTCTCCTCTCTCTCTCTCTCTCTCCTCTCTCTCTCTCTCTCTCTCTCTCATCTCTCTCTCCTCTCTCTCTCTCTCTCTCTTTCTTTCTTTCTTTCTTTCATATGGGCTATGGCCTTACATGAATAAACCATCTGAAGTCTAAAGTCTGAAGTCTGAAGTCTCTCTCTCTCTCTCTCTCTTCTCTCTCTCTCTCTCTCTCTCTCTCTCTCTCTCTTCTCATCCTCTCTCTCTCTCTCTCTCTCTCTCTTATAATTGATGCCAGCCTTCCGATTGACTCGATTTTGTTGAAGCCATATTAAGAATCGAAAGGGTTTTTTGTTGGGTTTTTTTTAACTTTTTAATTATTTCTTTACTTTCTTTCACATATCTCTATTAACAGTGTATAGATGATATGTACTTGTATATTGCTTATGTTGCTTGTTTTTCCATAGTTTTATATTATGTATTCTTATGATAATTGAATAATTATTGTAGAATTCAATATATTGACCTGCGTATCAATCTCTATGTTACTATCTTTCTATTTTTCTATCTGCCTATCTGTCTTTCTCTCAACTTCTTTGTTTTTAATAACTGATTGACTTTTGTTGCACTGTTTGTCATAGATTTTCTAGTGCCTTGTATAGAAAGGGGTTTTTTTTTATTATACTCTCTCTCTCTCTCTCTCTCTCTCTCTCTCTCTGTCTGTCTGTCTGTCTGTCTGTCTGTCTGTCTGTTTGTCTTATATGAAATATATTGATAAAAGAAACATTTTGTTGGTTATCTTTTCTTTTTATTTAATTTTACGTTGACCTGAAACTATTAGCTCTGATTATTAAGGACAGTCCCTTCTTGGGGCAAGGGCCGGATGAAAAACGTATATCAATACTTATCTGTAACCCTTGCGAATAAAGATTATCAATTAATCAATCAATATCTCTCTCTCTCTCTCTCTCTCTTCTCTCTCTCTCTCTCTCTCCCTCTCTCTCTCTCTCTCTCGCTCTCTCTGACGGGATAGTCTAGGGGTCAGAACATTGCGCTCGCAATCTGACGACCCGGGTTCGA
>CM054143.1:53597540-53627540 GCA_028751875.1 Rapana venosa | reverse complement strand
AGCAGGATATGACAGGTCCTTAAAAAGAAAAGTCAAATCAGACTGTCATTAACTTTAAGCTTTGGGTACATCTAAATGGACAAAGAAAAGATGGGAAGAAACACATTAGAGAGTGGCTGGCCTTGAGTGGAACGATAATTTTGCTACAGGGGCAGAGTACCGCGGGGGGTGGGATGCTGGTTGAAAATCTTTAGTGACCCACATGTCTACAGAGCTATAGTAAAAGGGGGTACGTCATGTGAAGGTAAATAAAGTGATAGCTTCATTTTTTTTAATGTGTCTTCATATTTAATGTCAGGTAAAGCGTGTTATACTTTCAAAACATAATGACAGGATGTAAATCTACCCATTTTTTTCTATTTCCACTTTCCCACCAGTCCCCCAATCCATTCCTCAATCCATGGAACCAAACTCTTGTTGCAGACCCCCCCTGCTTCTCCCAGTACAGTAGTTGCTGCCGATTCCTTTGATGAGGGATTATATAGGTCAGCCCTCTTCCTCTTCCTATCCCACTTATCTCTTCATCAAAGGAAATCGATCCTTTACTGTCCTCTTCACATCAGTATTCTGAGTGCTTTTTTTAGAGGGGGGGGGGGGGGGGGGGGGGGGGGGGAGGGAAGGAGGGGGTGGTGGGGTGGGGGTGTGCGGGGTTTGAGGTTGGGGGCTGTCTATGGGTTCTGGGGGGTTTGTCTGTCTCGGGGGGTTGCTCTCGCTCTCTCTCTTCTCTCTCTCTCTTTTTCTCCTCTCTCCTCCTCGTCTCTCCTCTCTTTCTGTCTCTCTCCTCTCTGTCATTTTCGCTCTGTCTTTTCATTCATTCTCTCTCTCTCTCTCTCTCTCTCCTCTCTCTCAATTTTCTCTCCTTCTCTCTCTCTCCCCTGTCTTCTGTCTTGTCCTGTCTACTCTCTTCCTCTCTCTCTCTCACCTCTCTCTTCTCTCTCTCACTTTCTCTCATCTCTCTCTCCTCTCACATCTCTCTCTCTCTCTCGCATCATCCCCTCTCATTCTCTCCTCTCTTTCCTCTCTTTTTCATCATCATACCTGATACTCAGGTATTTCAAACTGCAGCCACATTATCTCAGATAAGTGATCCTGAATGATGATAGCTTCAGAGCACTACAGCCAATGGCAACTATTTTCTCCACTATATTTCACAGTTCGTCCAACCTTTTCTACCATTATTTCATTTTCTATCTTGCTTCTAGAAATACCCAGGGAAAAAAACTCAGGCCCATCTGGTTTCTGCACCCAGAGGCGGTATACAGACCTACTCCATTGTCTCACCAGACCTCCAGGGCCTGCCATTCCAGCCCCTGGCTAACGGCAGCCATGTTCAGACCGTGTGACGTCAAACCGTCTCGACGTCATAGCAACGTGGCCTTGTCCAAGGGAGAAGTGCCTCTTCTTGGATGTAAACTGTTTACAGGGATGGCACCTTGAAGTGACACAGGGAAGGAGGCTGGTGAGCAATGGAGTCATTCAGGAGACACCGCCTGCTTATTAGAAGAATCGCTATTGAGGAAATCTGTTAGTTCTTTGGAGTGACTAAAAGCTGCTTGTTGTTTTTTGTGTGTTTTAAGCAGTGAAAGGTTTTGCTTGAGGTCAAGATCGTTGCAGTCTTTCTGCTTCTTCTAGATGGTAAATGCAGACACAGTTCAGACATTAGCATTGTGTTTGTGCGTGTACATTTATACAAGAATAGCAGGCTGAAAGCACATAGCTTGCAAGATCTTTTTGATATCTTCCTTGAAACAAATAACAAGCTAGGCAATTCTGATAAGATATTGCCTTCACTATGCATTCCTGATGACATCATGTCATACGCATAACTACCTGAAGCATGTATCAAGACTAATAATAATAATAATAATAATAATATATGGAATTTATATAGCGCTGAATCTTGTAAAAAGACAAACAAATCGAAGCGCTTAATAACAGCATTAAAAGTACATGTACTCATTTATGCAAGCAGTTAGTTGCATGATACTATACTTGGTCTTTGTTTCATTATCTATTATATTGCGAAAAATTTCTTTCAAGAAAATAGTTTTTAAAAATAAAATATTCATAAATTTTGTGGTAAATGTAAAAGTGCAACCATTTATTGTTTGCATAGATTTGATTAAGCACCAGGTAATATGCATTGCTATACAATCTTCTTTCTTACAATTCGGGAATCTTCCTTAAAACATCATGAAACCGGATGGTTCAGAATGAATACTTTTACCAATATATGTTTAGCTAAGCATCAGTTGTCTTCTGCCACAATATTTACAGAATGCATTCATGTCTAACACAGAGGGTATTTTTAAACATTATATTGCCAGTACTACGTAGACATATACTTTAAAAATGATATTGATAGAAAAAAAACCTATAAAAAAGACTATATAAATTTTTGTTCCGTTTCCGAATGCATTCATATCTAACATAAAGGGTGGGCACTTCACAAGCAAAAAAGACATGGTACATACATATCTCGTGTTAACCAAGCTTGTTAAGTACTTTGGTTTTAGGTTTTTTTGCAAGATATAGCGCTATATAAATTCCATTTAGTCATAGCAGCAGCAGCAGCAGCAGCAATAGTAGTAGTGGTAGTAGTAGTAGTAGTAGTAGTAGTAGTAGTAGTAGTAGTAGTAGTAGTGGTGGCAGTAGTTGTAGCAGTAGTAGTAGTAGTAGTAGTAGTAGTAGTAGTAGTAGTAGTAGTAGTAGTAGTAGTAGTAGTAATAATATATGGAATTTATATAGCGCCGAATCTTGTAAAACAAACAAATCGAAGCGCTTGCACTCATATCATTTACGCGCATGCAACTTTCCTCAAATATAATAAAGAACATATTTCAAATTTATGCACGTGTTATGTACACACACACACACACACACACACACACACACACACACACACACACACACACACACACAACCACACACCACACACACCGCGAACACACTTAGGAATGAAGGATGCTGTTGAAAAAGTAGAGACGGATAAGAGGGAAAAGTGTCAGGTAGGAAATAAGTGTTGTTTGAGGCTGGATTTGAAGGTATCAATTGAAGGTTTTTGGCGAAGTGAAAGAGGGAGGTCATTCCACGTGGACGGACCAGAAACAGAAAAAGATCGACAGCCAACAGTGGTATGTTTGAATCTGGGTGTTCGAAAGCACAAAGTATCTGCGGCTGAACGAAGGGAACGGGATGGAGTGTACAGGTGAAGACAGTTACAAAGATAAGAGGGTGCAGATTTGTGGAGACATTTGAAACAGAGGGTATTGATTTTATACTCCAGTCTTTGTGAGACTGGCAGCCAGTGAAGAGATCGCAGAAGATGAGTGATGTGTTCGGATTTTTTCTTTCATAGGACCAGTCGAGCTGCAGAGTTTTGTATGCGTTGAAGAGAGTGGATGGATGATGCTGGTAGGCCAGCCAAAAGAAAATTACAGTAGTCTAAACGTGAAAGAATGAGAGATGTGACGAGCTTGGAAGTTGCATCAGTGGACAGATACTTGCGAATCGCGCTTATGCGCCGTAGTTGATAGTAGCAAGACTGGCAGGTCTGGGTGATGAATTTTTTCATAGAGAGTGTGTTGTCAAGAACTACACCTAGATTACTTCACAGAGTTGGATAAAGAACTGACGCACTGCCGAATTCTATTGATGTTGTTTGTGATGGAGGAAAGTTTATGTTGGGTCCCTATGAGCATGGCTTCGGTTTTAATCGGCATTAAGTTGTAACTTGTTCTGATAAATCCAGTTTTGAATGTCTTGAAGGCAGTAGGACATATTGTCAGGAGGGAAGGCAAGTTTTCAACAGTATCACTGCACTGAAGCTGAGTGTCATCAGCATAGAAATGATGATCAATATGGTGGTTGTTTATTATATGTGAGAGTGGAGCAGTGTAAAGAGTAAAGAGAACGGGGCCCAGGACTGAATCCTTTGGGACTCCACATTCCATTTTGACAGATTTTGATTGAATTTTGTTTACAATAACTTTCTGGAATCTGTCTGTGAGGTATGAAGTAAACCAGGTGAGGGCTGTGCCATTAATACCAAACGTATTTTGGAGGCGAGAAAGAAGAATTGAGTGATCTATAGTGTCGAAGGCTGCAGATAAGTCAAGAAGAGTGAGGAGGGAGATTTTTCCTGCATCAGAAGCAAGTAGAAGTGTATCTAAAGTATGGACTAGGGTGGTTTCGGTGCTGTGGTTGGGGCGATAGGCAGATTGAAAAGGGGAAGAAGATCATTGGGAAAGAAGGTGACTGTTGAGCTGTTTGAGAACAACTTTTCTAGTACTTTAGAGACAAAGGGTAAGTTGAGATAGGTCTATAATTCTTCAGAATGTTGGGATCGAGGTCGTGCTTTTTCAGTAGAGGTGTGACTATTGCGGTTTTAAGAGCTTGTGGAAAATGTCCTGACAGAAGAGATGAGTTTACTATTTTAGTGATAATAGGTACAAGTTGTGGAAGGCATTGTGAGAAAACAGGAGCAGGTATGGGATCGAGGTCGCATGATTTTATAGTCATTTCCTTCAGAATTGTCATGATTTCTTTTTCACTTGTGAACTGGGGATCAGGAGGTGCAGGCTGGAAATGAGTCTGATCCAGTCTGGAGCGTATGTTGTGAACTTTGTCTGAAAAGAAGGCAGAAAAGATAGATGGAAGTTCAGACAGGCTGTGGTTGGTAGGCAGAGGAGTTGTTTTTGCAGACCCAAGGAGATTTGAGGTGAGGGAAAAAAGAGATTTTATGGATGTAGCGCAGAAAATTTGGGAAGAGTAGTATTCTGTCTTTGCTGAATGGATTAAGAGTTTGACTTTGTTTATTTGTTTTCGGAAAAGCTGTTTGTTGATTTCGGTTTTTGATTTCCGCCACTGCCGTTCTAGTTGCCGGCGTTTGCGCTTCGCTATCAGGATGTCTTGGGTATACCATGGCGCACAGGGTCTATCAGGTAGGAGATGGTCAGTAGGAGGTGCATGGTCATCAAGCAGTTGGCGGAGAACAGTGTTATAGTATTCAGAGAGGTCAGTGTGGTCAGAGGTTTGTGAAAAACGTTCGGAAGCTTGTGAAGAGAAAGTATGAATGTCTAAGGCCTTAATATTGCGACGAGTAACATATTTCTTCTTTCTGACAGGTTTTGTGATGTTGAGGTGGAAAAGAATGGCGGAATGATCAGTAATAGCAGTAGTAGTAGTAGTAGTAGTAGTAGTAGTAGTAGTAGTAGTAGTAGTAGTAGTAGTAGCAGCAGCAGCAGCAGTAGTAGTAGTAGTAGTAACCATACCCAGTCTCTTCCCACCTCTACCCCCTTTTCCCTCTTCCTTCTCCACCCCCCCCCCCCCCCCACTCCCCACCCCCCACCTCCCTTCCATCACATGAAGCTCTCATTTGTATCCCTCTCCCCCTTTTCCCATGGCATCATCAACTTGAGGACTACAGATGCTGTAGTTGCCGCTGAATCCTTTGATGAGCGATGAGGATGGAGGTCGGCCCTCTTCCTCTCCCTCCCCCTTCCCATCCCACTGGTCTCTTCATCAAGGGAAATCCATCAGTTACTTCTGTCCTCTCCACATCAGCCTTACAAGTGAAGTGCTCTTCCTCTGTTTGGTTTGGTTTAGTATGGTTTTTAGTTTTGGCTGCGCGCAAGTTCTCTCTCTGTCTCTCTCTGTCTCTCTGTCTTTCTCTCTCTCTCTCTGTCTCTCTCTCATCTCTTTCTCTCATCTATTTCTCTTCTCTCTCTCCTCTCTCTCTCTCCTCTCTCTCTCTTTCTCTTTCTCTTTCTCTTTCTTTCTTTCTTTCTTTCTTCTCTCTCTCCCCTCTCCTCTCTCTCTCTCTCTCTCCTCTCTCATCACTCTCTCTCTTTCTCTAACTTTCTCTTTCCCCTTTCTCTCTCTCTTTCTCTCTCTCCTCTCTCTCTCTCTCTCTCTCTTCTCTCTCTCTTTTTTCCCCTCTCTTCCTCTCTCTCCTTCTCTCTTCTCTCTCTCTTCTCTCTTCTCTCTCTCTCCTTCTCCTCTCCTCTCTCTTTCTCTCTCCTCTCTTTCTCTCTCTCTCTCTCTCTCTCTCTCTCTCTCTCTACTCTCTCTCTCTTCTCTTCTCTCTCTCTCTCTCTTCTCTCTCTCTCTCCTCTCTTTCTCTTTCTCCTCCTTCTTTCTCTCTCTCTCCTTTCTCTCTCCTCTCTCTTCTCTCTCTCTCTCTCTCTCTCTCTCTCTCTCTCTCCTCTCTCTCTCTCTCTCTCTCTGTCTCTCTCTCTTCTCTGTCCTCTCTCTTATCTTGTTTTCCGCCTGTGTTGTGTATCTGTCTGGTTGTGTTTCTACGTACGGCTGTCTGTCTGATTTTGTCTGTCCCGCCTGCTCTCTGTATTCTGTCTCTCTCTCTGTATCTGTCTGTCTATTCTCTGTCTCCATCTATCTCAGTCTCTGTGTCTCTGGGTGTGTCTCTATCTCTCTCTCTGTCCTTCTCTGTCTCTGTCTCTTTCTCTCCCTCTCTCTTTGTCTGTCTGTCTGTCTGACTGTATGTCTGTCTGTCTGTCTCTGTCTCTGTGTGTGTTTCCCCTCTTCATAAACACATGCCTATGTGTGAGTGTATGTGTGTGAGAGAGAGTAGCACAGAAACAGACACACACACAGAGAAAGGCAGACAGACAGACAGACAAATGACATTCCCTCAGACAGACATCAGTGACTCATCCTGAAACTACGTGTGACGTCACCTGCCTCTTACGCAATCATTGACGTCACACAGGGTTAGGGTGAGCGCCATTTATCAGTTCACGGCAGTTACAGGGGAAAGACATCCACGGAACCTGCCTCACTTGAACTTGATGGTTATGGGCGCTGGGTTTAACACGAGCCAAGAGGCTGATGTGCTCTCCTTGAGATGTTCGCAACAGGAGAATCAATGGTCCCCGTTGTCCTTTTTTATTGGCTGTAAATTGTACAAGCTCGAGCTGTGAACAGTGTATTCTCTCTCTCTCTCTCCCCCCCCCCTCCTCTCTCTCTCTCTCTCTCCTGCTCTCTCTCTCTCCTCTCTCTCTCTCTCTCTCTCTCTCTCTCATCTCTCTCTCCTCTCTCTCTCTCTCTCTCTCTCTCTCTTCTGTCTGTGTGTTTCTCTCTCTCTCTCTCTCTGTGTCCTCTCTCCTCGCTCTCTCTCGACTCTCCTCTCTCTCTCTCCCTCCTCTCTCCTCTCTCTCCTCTCTTCTCTCCTCTCTCTCTCTATCTCTCTCCCTCCCTCTCTATCTCTCCACTTAGAAATTTAGTTGCTGTCAGGGGGGTTTTTTTCTTCTTTTTTTGTTCTCTGTTTCTTTCTTTGTTATATTTTTGTTATTTTTTTGTAGATTCTTTACAACTTTGAGGGTAGTAATGTATGTTCAAGTCGAAAATGGAAAGTAAAAAGCCTATTGATATTAAAGGCAATCTCTCCTCTCTCTCTTCTCATCCTCTCTCTCTCTCTCTCTCTCTCTCTCTCTCTCTCTCTCTCTCTCTCTCTCTCTCCAGTCAACCTTTTCTCCCTTTCAAGTATGATTTTGTGATGTTGCGTTTTAATCTAGATAAAGGTGTATGCATGAAGATGTTCTTGACATTGTGGATTATTTGATTTCTTTTTCATAGAAAATGTATATGAGTGTGGCATTTTTGTGCTCAAGGGGCTGGTTGGAAAAGACCATGCTTGCTTATGTCATTAAACCCTTGAAAAGAAAGTCAGCTGGCTCTCTCTCTCTCTCATCTCTCCTCTCTCTCTCCTCTCTCTCTCTCTCTCTCTCTCTCTCTCTCTCTCTCTCTCTCTGTCTGTCTGTCTGTCTGTCTCTCTCTCTGTCTCTGTCCTCCTCTCTCTCTCTCTCTCTCTCTCTCTCTCTCTCTCTCTCTCTCTCCGGCACCCCCACAGAATAACACAATACCCAAATAATTAGCATCAGTTAGCAATAAATATATGGCCCAAGATTCCCACAGAAGCCAGCAGCACCACTGGCACAGAGCCTGATATCCATATGCTACACTGAAAGTACAGATCATGGAACATGGCAATGCTGGTTATGTGTTCCTTTTCCTGACAGCCAGAGGGACGGGATAGCTCAGTGGTCAGAGCTCTTGCTTTTCCCCAGCTAAGGTTAAGCAGCATCGAGCGTGGCTACCAAGTGGATGGGTGACCATTTGCGCGCCTTGGCTTCAGTACAGTTCCCCCCGTTTACCCCCGTGTAAATGGATACCTGCCCTCTTTAGGGTCGGGGAAGGTAAAGCAGCGAGGGAGAGGAAATGGGCGCCGCCCTCAATATGCTGGCCCCTGGAGAAGTGAGGTCTCTGATGCCTCGCTGCCCTACGACCACATAGGTTATGGGACACCTTTACCTTTTTCAGCAGGCAGCTGCTTCAGATGTTGCCTTGTTCAGCCTCTGTGTTTAGATGGATGTACATTTTTCTTTCATGGTGTGTGATTGTAGGTTTATTCTTTCTTATGTTCTTTTATTTGGAGGATAATGGAAAAAGCACTCATGTGCTTTTTAGTTTACATTCAGTCCCCGTGTGTATGCAGTTTTGTACATTTTTGTCATCCGTTCCCACTGGTACACAATGGCCTACCTTTCGGAAAGAGTGATTTGGCGATGTGTGAGTGAGGATGGAATGGAACAGGCGGATGGGGCTGTCAGTGTTTTGTTTGTTGTATTTATCAACAAGTGACTGGTGAAGACGTTCGACTGTCATTTTAGTAAAGTCTCTTTTTGCTTTTATGAACATGACTATTGTGCAACAAAAGGTGCACTGTAAGAAAATTAATGCAAACTCATATCTTATGGTGAAAGAGCTACCTAGATTGTCACCAAAATTATTTCTTTAAATTGACGATAGTGATAGGAAGCTGATGTGAAAAAAATGTTGATTTTTCAAGTACATTTTACCGTTTTGAGGTTTAAAAAAATTCTGAGTTATTACTTTAAAAACGTCGCCAGCTTTTACTGACCATCTCACAAAAAGAAGCCCTCCCCTCCTTGCTGTTCTGAGTCGTCCATTTCCAGATCTATTAGTTGAAGCATGCTTTTCACAGTTGCAGAAGACAGTTAGCTTCCTGTACATTTTCAACCACATGCTTCAGTATTTTTAGTCAACTTCCTGAAGACATTTTCCCTATTTCCTGCATCAGTAACAGTCAGTGCTCAGATTTTACTGATAACCTTCACCTTCTCCTTCACCTATCCTGCAGTCCCATGAACCGTGGGGGGCACCAATGAAGATTTTGCAACCAGCTTCCTCCACTCTCTGCTGTCCTCTGCTTTCCGCAGAAAATCGTTCCACTCAAAGCCAGTCCACTCTTTGATGTTGTCTTCTTTATTTATCAACACAGCAACAAATAAACAGCTGAGAAAACAGTCAGCTGCTAGGAAAGCAGTAAAACCTCTGACATAATGTAGTCTTGCGTGATAGCTCTCTGTGCTCACATGCATGTAAGGAGATGTGTTGCCTACAGGGACTCTCTGTCTCTTGCTGCTTAGGCATCCATGTCCATTGATACAGGAACCAACGTGGTGCCTAGTTTCAGTGCGCTCTGCTTTGTAGAGGGTTTAGCTTGTCTTTCTCATTTTTATATGTGTTTGTTTCGGGGTTTGTTTTGCTGCCTCATCTTCTGTGGCGTCCCCCCGTCTTCCTGCTGCTGCTCCCACGCCGCTCATTTCAATCTCTCCGCCACAGCCATACCCAGATTTCTTCTGTCTCGTCTGTGTTTGTCTGTTTTGTTCTTAAGGGAAATGGAGAGGTAAGTGTAAGTGATGTGCTGGACAGCGTTGCTTTGTTTTGGGGTCTCTTAGTTTTATCTATTAACTAGTGGTGTGTTGTTGTTTTTCCTTCCTTGGCTAAAGCTCCCAGGTTCACCAGTGGTGAGATTTTGCCTGTGTGTGACCGGTTTTTGCCTGTGTGTGACCGTTTTTTGCCTGTGTGTGACCGTTTTTGCCTGTGTGTGACCGTTTTTTTTGCCTTTTTTGCCTTTTTTTGCCTGTGTGACCTTTTTTGCTGTGTGTGACCGTTTTTTGCCTGTTTACTTTTTGCCTGTGTGTGACGTTTTTTTGCCTTTGTGTGACCGTTTTTTTTTGCCTGTGTGTGATCGTTTTTTTGCCTGTGTGTGATCCGTTTTTGCCTGTGTGTGACCGTTTTTTTTTTTTTGCCGTGTGTGTGACCGTTTTTTTGCCTGTGTGACCGTTTTTGCCTGTGTGACCGTTTTGTTGCCTGTTTTTTGCCTGTTGTGACCGTTTTTGCCTGTGCGACCGGTTTTCTGTGTGACCGTTTTTGCCTGTGCGACCGGTTTTCTGTGTGACCGTTTTTGCCTGTGTGACGGTTTTTGCCTGTGTGTCCGTTTTTGCCTACGGTAGATTTAGCTGCATTCCGCCTTCGGGGAAGAGGTCTAAGCACATATACATGCGGGGTTATTTTCTCTCTAAAATTTGGCCTAAACCTAATAGACTTTATGGCCCGCTCTTTCAAAAAGCAGAACGGGTTTTAACGTGTGCGCAAGATGTCCTGTATGGGTTGGCACACAGGGCCAATGAACAATCTCATCTGAAGGACTTTCGGGGGAGTAGGGTCAGTCTATCTATCTATCTATCTATCTGTCCCGTAGTCTGACGACCGTGGGGGCACCTTCAAAGACTCAGCAACCAGTTCCCTCCATTCTTCTCTCTGTTCTGCCTTTCTCAGGGTTTTGTTGAGTTCTAGGCCTGTCCATTCACTGATGTTATCCTCCCAGCTCTTCCTTGGTCTGCCTCTTCTTCTGCCTCCTGGACAGTGCCTTGCAAAACGTCCTTTGTAATTCCTTGGGATCTTGTGACAAGCCCATACCACTTAAGTTTACGCTTTTCACGATCGTTAGAAGTTCTCATAGGGTCCAATGGTTTGCTGGGGTTCTGTTATGCACGCTTTCGTTGCTTATGTGGTCTTTGTAGGAGATGCCATGGAGTCTCCGAAAGCATCTCATCTCCACTGCCTGTACTCTTCCTCCAAATCTGCAGTCAGGGTCCATGATTCACAGGCATACAGAAATATAGATATGACTAAGGGAGCGCATTAGTCTGATCTTGGAGATAATGAGATATTTTATCTCTCCAGATGGTGTTTGTTTGACAAACTGTTTATTGTCTGTGCAGTCCTGCATATATTCTGGCTTGGATCCCTGGTCGGATACAATGGCTCCCAGGTACTTGAAGCTTTGAAACTGTTTCCAGCTTCTGGTCATTAACCATGATATCAGTGCTAAATGCCGTTGGTGGTTATTAGTCATCAGTTTGGTCTCTCTGCACTGATTTCATGCGTAGTTTTGGAGGCCTTATCCAAGTGTTCTGTTAGGCTGGCAAGCTCTTTTTCTGATCCTGCTATTCCATCAATGTCATCTGCGAAGCGGAGGTTTGTGATCGTTCTGCCACCAATGCTGACTGATCCTTCATGATGTTCCAGTGCATCAGCCATGATTCTCTCAAGGAAGATGTTGAAAAGGGTGGGTGAGAGTAGACAGCCCTGCCTTACCCCAACTGTTGTTCGAAACCATTCTCCAATGTTGTTGTTGTAGTACACTGCACTGGTGGCCTCGCTGTACAGCTGTTTGATGACTCTGATCAGGTTTGCATTGATGCTGTACAAGTTCATGATTGCCCACAAAGCTGCATGGCCACACCCTGTCAAATGCCTTCTTAAAATCGATAAATACGTGGTATGGGTCTTGTTGATGTTGAAGGTACCGCTCACATAGTATTCTGAGGTTGAATATCTGTTCTGTTGTGCTGCGTCCTGCTCTGAAACCTGCTTGTTCCTCAGCAATGATGGTCTCTGCTTGTGGCTTCAGTCTATTCATATTACTGCAGCATGACCTTGCTTGGGTGACATATGAGGCTGATTGTGCGGTAATTATGGCATTGTTGTAGATTTTTCCTTTCTTGGGGAGGGTGATGATGAGCGACTGCGTCCATGGTGTTGGCCATTTTCCTGTCTGCCAGATCTTGTTGCGATTCTTATAGGGCGTGATCATGGTTAAATCGCGTGACTAAAACAGCAAACGAGCCTTTGGCAAACGCCGCCACAAAAACCATGGGTCAACCTAACATCCTAAAACTTGCGAAAAAGGTTTAGAGAGTTGAAGAAAAAAAAAAAATGAAAAAAGAAAGAGAGAACAATATGGGGGCAGTCAAAAAAAAAAACAGGAAGTCCAGAGGAGGCAAAAGAAATGGATGGTAAACGTGCCAAGACATTGAAGAATATCAAAAAAAGCAAAGCAAGAAACCCCACGTGGTGAAAGCCCTGACTAGACAAAACAGGAAAAAAGGGTTTTAAACAATCCAAGACAAAAATGGGAAGTGTCTAGCCCCAGGATTTTCTGAACAGATGGCGAATTGCTCCGACCTGTATAATATAGACCGAGGAGACCAAAAGTCCTTAAATGTACCGAAACAAAGCACGACAGCCCCCAAACCCCGAGAAAAAGGGGAAAAAACAGCAGTCAATCGCTAAAAAAGGGAAGTCAGCGGGGGTGACAACATTCCGCTGGTAGGGTCGTACTGATTTTAAAATTCCGGGGTGGAACCCCCTGGAAAGGGTTGCCAGGGGTGCTGGAAATCCAGGCTCCTCCCAGCCGTCATATTGCAAGCACAATGCTCTAACCACTGGCTTTTCCGCCCCCTAGGGGTTTTTTTTTTTTTGTTTTTTTTATTTTGGAATGTTTTTGGAAGATTTTTTTAATCGATATTCAAAAAGCCATCCGTTACAAAAATTGGGTGTTTTTAATCGCTCCCAAAGATAAGAATAAAAACCCCAAAAAGGGTGCAACACAAAATACACAAAGCGCGAGCGCGCGCGCGCCACACCCCACACCCCACATGCATACATAAAAAACACACCACACACACACACACACACATTACACACCGCACCTGCACCCAAAACACCACATAAACAGCACAGCTGCATCTTCTACCCCACCAACACAGCCTGAAGATGAAAATTTTCCCTCTTTCCCTCAGGTCATGATAATCAACCTTCGAAGCCTTCTTGATTTTCCCTCCCCAAATTAGAAAACACCCCCAAAGATGTTTGTGTTTAGCGGCGCGTGAGTAAAAAAATTACTGTACTCAGCAACAAGGGAACAAAAACTTGTTACGTCACACCCAATCGGTGCAATCTCTGCTTACGTGATCGCAATCGGGGCCTCAAAGGGGCCTGGTGGGCGTTGGGGCGTTCTGTCGCTTGATCCTGACTTTACTCTTTTTATTTGGGAGGGACCATGATCAGTTTGTTGTGTAAGAAGGTTTTTTTTTCCTGGGACCCAAATAACGAATTTTTGATTGAATAGTTTTTCAACTTGGGGCCTATGACCACGAATTTGTTGAGTAACCCGGGGTTTTATTTTTAGGACACAGAAGCAAATTGTTTTTCCCACAAAAAATTGTGTTCGCCAGAAAAAAAGATCGTAAAAAAGCTGATTTTTGACAGAAAAAAGGGTCATCGATTATGCTGTTGGAACACTCCAAAATGAGTGGGTGTCTTTTTAATCTTTTTTTAAAGTATTTTTTTTTTTTTTATTCGGAAAATGGAATAAGCACTTATGTTTTTTTTAAATTTAGTCCCCGTGTGTGGCGGTTTTGGAATTGTCATCTGCCCCCACCGGACACAAGGGCCTCTTTACGAAAAGCAGAACGGGATTTAACGTGTGCGCAAGATGTTCGGGGGTGCGTTTTGCCACGGGGATTTGGTTATTTCTTCCGGGGGACTTTCGGGAAGTGGAGTCGCACTGATTTAAACTCCGGGAAAATATACCCGCTTGGAACGGGAACGAACCCGGGTCGTCAGTTCGGGGCAATATTCAAACCCCTGGGCCTGTTTTAAAAAAAACACAGTGAACATAAAAAAAGGAAAGAGTAAGAACCTGTATTACAAACAACGGCAATTTTAAGTGGTGGATTTTGGGACAAAATTGTGCCATTCCAATCCATTCTACAGCAGAAATAACTTTTTTTCTTTTTTTTTTAAAAACAAAACCCCCTTTATAATTTTTATCGGGTTTTTTTTCATTTTTATTTTCTTTTACACCCTTTAAGTCCCGGCAGTTTCTCTGCATAAAAATTGGGGTGTTTTTTCCCCCGGGGAGAGCGCGTGCCCAAGAGCAGTGTCCCCTTTTCCTTTTTTTTCCTTTCTGGAACTTTTTCCCCCCCTATCAGAGGGCTTTTTTTACAGAATTTTCCCGGGGGACAAACTCTTGTTGCCGTGGGGTTTTTTACGTCCCTAAATAATTTTATGAACAAACGGGCCTCGGTTTAGTTTTATCCGACTTGCCCCCCAGACCAGCATCAGGGTTTGGGGGAAAATTTAACTACCGCACACTTCCCGCCCGGGGACTTTGCGCTTTCTAGGAAGGCGCGTTACCTTAGACCAGATCCCCATAGACTTTTTCAAAGCCAGGGTTGTTTTTTGGGCAAGGAAGGGAGGGAGGGAAAATGCAAGGGTAAAATTTTAACCAAATCCTCTTTTAAACCAACCCATCTTTACAAAAATCCTGACCCCCCCTGTTACGGTTCACCCCGCCTTCGGAACTTTAGTGGCTTCCCTGTTTCCTCCGGGGTTTTCAAAAAGACATTCACAGTAACGATCCTTTGTTGGCTTACGGGGCAAATCAGGCTCCCAAAAACTACAAGAAATATTGATTTGGTGGCAGGTCATTTTTAACGCCCTTAAAAAGCTGCTTCCCTTTTTTGCGTGGGGTTTTCTTACATGGTTAATGTTTCCGAGTTTAAAGAGGTGGTTTGACCCAAACTTTAAACGTGACGGTTTGGTCATTTTAGATTGGTTTCTTTAAGCTACAAAAAAACGCGTTACCTGTTTGTTTAGAGAGAAGGGGGGGGAAATAAAATTTTAGCCAGATAGAACACCAAGCAGGGATTTAGAAAAAAGTAGGGGTGGGGGGAAGGTGTTTTGTAAGCGCGCAACTGCACGGGGAAGATAGATAGTGGACAGACAGACAAAAGACAGACGACGATATTAATAGATAGTAGATAATAAAAAATAGATAGACGACAAAAGACCGAAGATAGATAATAGAAGATAGATAGAAATAGATAGTAGATAGATAGATAGATAGTAGTAGATAGAAGATAGATAGATAGATAGATGATAGATAGATATAAAGGCCCCTAGTGCTGTCCAAAAAAGTAATATCACGCGTGGGGGTTTTGGGTTGGTTTGTTTTTCTTGTTTAATAATATATTATATATATTTATAAAAATATATTATAAAATAATTTTTATTTTTATATATTTTAATTTTTTTTAAATTTTATTATGGGGGGGGGCCCCCGTGCGCGCACGCGTTATTCGTGTGTGCGAGCGGGCAGATTTTTGGTACTATGGGTTAGGTTCAAGATTAAAACACATTCGATCTCGATAAGAGTATGACGATTAAAAAAAAGTAAAGAGCCCATACTTTACCTAAAATGAACGACAACTTGAATTATTTTTCCAAACCCCATGGCCCCAAAAGCAAATACAAAAAAAAAAATTTTCCAAGTTATAAAAATCTTTTTGCCAGAGAAATAAGAACATAAAACAAGTCATGAAATTTTAAAAAATTTTTAACAATATTTTTCCCAAAAGACAAAACACACACCAAAAAAAAGGACCATATGACACAATTTAAAAAATTAAAGAAATTGCGAAAATTTTTAAAAAAAACAACTTATTGCTAGAGAAACCCAAGGGATAAAACAAGACATGAACTTTAAATTCAATATCTTGAACAAACTTTTCAAAAAAACCCCAAAAAAAACCCCCTAAATCTCGTTCACACAGAAAAAAAAACGAGAAGAAGAAAAAAACCGAGGCTTTTTCATGACGCTATCCAAAAAAAGCACACGGAACCAAATCAAATAAGCCCGTGACAGCTTCTTTGGCGAGCCGAACTTCTTTTCTGGCAACAGCAAACAAAATCCACTTGGAAAACTGGCCAAGGCACTCGAGGAAAGACCCGGCAAAGACACCCAGGGAAGATGAGGGGGGAAAAAAGGGTGGTGGTGTGTTGTGTGTGTGGTGTGTGTGTGTGTGTGTTGTGGGTGTGTGGTGGCGTCTGGTGTGTCCCCCCATTGCAAGAGGAAAAACCCGGAGTGAACGGCAAAACGTTCAGCTTTCTTTTCGGGCATTACGGCATCGACCTCCCTTTATGTTTGAAAAATCAAAGCCGAGGGGAACACAACAACACACGCCGCACAAACACAGTACGCATCACGCATCGCGCGACAAAAGCACCAAAAACCCCGCGCGCGCGCGCGCGCCCAAACAACACAGACGTAGCACACACACTCCACGACGAACGCACACAACACACAAGCACGATGACACGCACTCACAGCAGCACGCACGACGCACCCCGGCACACGCGCGTGCGCACACACACACACAACACATACGCACGCACACGAGGGTGAGAGGAGAGAGAAGGAGAGAGGAGAGAGAGAGAGGAAAGGGGGAGAGAGAGGAGAGGAGAGAGGGGAGAGAGGAGAGAGAGAGGGGAAGAAGAAGAAAGAGAGAAGAAGAAGACGACGAAAAAGAAGAAAAGAAAAAAAAGGAAATATTTATTATAGGGAAAGATAGAAAGGAAGACAACTCAAAATATATGAAGAAGATATTTAGAAAATATACATAACGGGAAGCAATATATAAACACAAGATAACAAATATCACGTTATTGAAACAAACCGTACGCCAGTGTCAAACAGATCAGCAGGATCTATCAGGTAATGTCCTTGTAGATAATTTGACACGATAGAAAATACTAATCTAAAAAATACAGCAGCATATAATTTTCAAATTGGTTGGAGATTTTTAAAGGTGATGACCAAAGTAAAAAAAGATATTGGAGAAGCTAATATGAATACGACAAAAGAAGGCACCCGAAATTACCCATTATTTATATAAAAATGTAGGACATGAATACATGACAAAGGAAGGCTTATCCTGAAATATATCGACCATTTCATATTTTTTTTAAAAGTAGGATATCTTCTGCTTTCTATATTCGGCAGAAATAAACATAAAATGTTCTGCATTGCATTGCATTACATTATATAACATAATATTTCATAACAATGTTGTGATATGGGGGGTTTCATTGTCTCAACATATTTTTATGTATAAAACCACGATCCCTCTTCATAAAAGAACCTACCTTCACACAACGACATTATCCATTACATGGTGGTTTTTTTCTGTCTACATGTAGAATTATAATCTCTTTACTGTAAAGATGGAGTATTCATTGCAATAATTTCCTGCCAAGGACGACTGATGTTGCTGATTTGCATTCCTACGCACATACGCCAAATTCATACTGCATGCATGATTTCAATGTGTTATCTCATCACAAAGAGTTTCCTTCAGACCAGCAGTCAAGATCTAGTAAAACATGGACAGTTAAAAATCCCTTCTGTGCATGATTTGAACAAGAGCCCTGGAGTTTCCTTCAGCTCTGAATGGGCGCCTCGCCTCCATGGTAAAGCATCAAACAAATTCGTTATTGGTGATGCAACTTCCTAACGCTGCCAGAGATGAATAGGCAGAGAAAAGTTTTGTTTGGATTTTTAACTGTACCTCAGTATTTCATCGTTTCTGTAGAAACAATCTATCTAATCTGCACAGAAAGATTTTACATTGAAAGGGTGTGTGTAGTTTCGTTGAATTATCTTTTTTTCTGTAAACCATTGTTCCAAAGATACAAACCTTGCCAAGCATGGATCCTCTGCAAAAGGTGCAACTTTTTTTTCTTCTGATGCTTGATAGGTTTCCTATAGGCAAGGGATTAATTCTATCCTATGCTGGGAAAGGCTGGGAGATAAAGAGGCAAATGAAAGATGGCCATATTTGAAAAATCCTAAAATCGACCAAAATACAACAAATCCCATTGAACTAAACCAATTATTTGTGTGTGTTTACATTTCATTTTGTAAAAACTATTAATTGTAACTGGCTGCATGCGAAAGACTAGGACGAATGAAAGCGCTTTGATTTGTTTTTTGGAAGATATAGCGCTGTATAAATTCCATGTATTATTATTATTAATATTATTATTATTATCTGACAATATCTTTCCCAGGCACCATATATGCTCAGAGTGTTTATATCTTTAGCCCACAAAGTACTTATGTGAACTGTGGGATTTTTCAGAGCATTTGTTTATGTTTTGCATGAGAATGCATAATAAGGGAATGACTGCACTGGCAGGTCTGCATCTTAACCCAGCAGAGATATCAGGCAGGGAGGAATATCAGACACGGTAAGTGTTTTTAATCTTTTATGTCACAGCCTTTACAGTTTGAAATATTTTGTGTGCGTGTCATTTGATTATCAAACTTCACAATATACAGCGTGACCCTGGTAACACACAGCAATTTTCAAGACACAGCAGATTCCTCAAACACAAAACTTTGGTGAATTTCACTGGTCATCTTTCAAATAGGTAAAAAAACAAATGTAAAGGTGTCCCATAGCCTATGTGGTCGTTAGGGAGCGAGATATCAGACCTCAGCTTCTCTATGGACCAGCATATTGAGGGCGGCACCCATCTGCTCTCCCTCGCTGCTTTACCTTGCCTGACCCTAAAGAGGGCAGGTAATAATAATAATAATAATAATAATAATAATTATATAAAAAAATAATAATAATGATAATAATAATAATAATAATAATGATGATGATGATGATGATAATAATAATGATAATAAATGGATATTATGCCACGCTATATCTTGCTAAAAAACAATTTAAAGCGCTTTCATTCATCCTACTCATTCACATGCAGCCAGTTACAATTATTACGGGGGATTTTTACAAATTCAAATTATACACACACGCTCGCACGCACGCACGCACATACACGCACACTCACGCACACACATAAATGTTGTACACTCCGGCAGGGTGATGGGGTTTGGGCTGTTGAGGGCAGGGACAAAGAGGAAATGGAACAAGAGGGGAGAGTCTTAGGTTTGAAATAAATGTGTCTTGAGGCCGGATTTTAAAGCGTCATAAGAAGGCTTTTGGCGAAGGGGAGAGGAAAGTCATTCCAGATCGATGGTACCCATTTACAGGTGGCTGAACGGGGGGACTGTACTGAAACCAAAGCGCGCAAATGGTCACCCATCCACTGTGTAACCACTCTCAATGCAGCTTAACATTAGCTGGGGGGAAACGAGCGATCTAACCACTGAGCTATCGTGTCCCCTTCTTCCAAGTAGAGAAGCCCAAAAGAAATCTGCAGATCATACCATACAATGCATTCAATACCATGAAATACCATACCATGAAATACCTTACCATACCATAAAATGCCATACCATACCATAAAATACCATAAGTCCTTCGGATGAGACTATAAACCGATGTCCTGTGTGCGAACGCACGCAGAACATCTTGCGCACACGTTAAATCCTGTTCCGCTTTTCGTAAAGTAGGCCATTGTGTGCCGGTGGGAACAGATGACAGAATTTACAAAATCGCATACACACGGGATGTAAAAAAGCACATCAGAGCTTATTCCATTATCCTCGATATAAAAGAATAGAATAGAATACCATACCATAAAATACCTTACCATACCATACCATACTATACTACACCATACCATAAAATATCATACCAGTGGTTAGAACATTGCACTCGCAATCTGACGACCAGGGTTCAATTCCCATTCGAGGGGATATTTTCCCCTAGAGTTCACATCAGGGCAGACTCCTCTCTCCCCAAAAGTCTTTTGGATGAGGCTATAAACCAGGCCCCGTGTGCGAATGCATGTAGAACATCTTGCGCACACGTTAAATCCTTTTCCGCTTTTCGTGGGAACAGATGACAGAATTTACAAAACCGCATACACACGGGGACTGGAAGTAAAAACAAAAGCACATAAGTGCTTATTCCATTATCCTCGATATAAAAGAATAAGATAAAATTTTTAAAATACCCCAAAAATACTTTACCCTACCATCATAATTATCAAACTATACCATCCCAAGCTATATTATATCATACCATACCGTATCATACCATATCATATCATACTATAACATCCCAAGCCATACCATATCAAACTATACCAGACTAGACTAGATAATAGAGAGAAGACAGACAGACAGAGAAAGAGAAGAGAGAGAGAGAGAGAGAGAGAGAGAGAGAGAGAGAGAGAGAGAGAGAGAGAGAGAGGAAAGAGAGAGTCAATCAGCCATATAGTGAAACCTAACTAGACCAAACAGCTGAAGGTGGCTACCTATTGAATGAACTCTTCACCCATCCATTGGTCAGTCAACTCCTCTCTCTCTCTCTCTCTCTCTCTCTCTCTCTCTCTCTCTCTCTCTCTCTCTCTCTCCTCTCTCTCTCTCTCTCTCTCTCTCTCTCTCTCTCTCCTAACGAAGCCACATCACAGCAGGCAGTGGATCGAACATGGCCTTCACAACCTCAGCCACATTATTTTGGGGAGATGGAGGAGTTATTGCCCGTGGTTTGTCTTCCGGCCTGGCCCGGAAGTGCTGTCAAGCGACCCCTGGAGGGAGAAGGAAGATGTGCGTGAGACTGTCTTCCCCCTCCTGTCCAGTGGAGGGAAAGGGAGACTATCCTTGCATCATCTGCCTGTTTCTGTGCTGTGGCCTCCAGTATAGTAGGCTGTGTTTAGCTAGCTCTGGGTTAGGCTAGTCCTGATGAGATGCCGCATTTGATTTGGGCTTTGTTTAGTGATGAGTGTCACATGCTGTAGTACTACTAAGTAGCAGTAGCAGCAACAGCAGCAGCAGCAGCAGTAGTAATAGTAGCAGCAGCAGCAGCTGCAGCACAGCAGTTAGTAGTAGTAGAGCAGCAGCAGCAGTGCGTTAGTAGTAGTAGCTAGCAGCTAGGCAGACAGCAGGTAGTAGTACTGTAGTAGTAGTGAGTAAATAGTAGTAGTAGTAGTAGTAGAAGTACTGGTAGTAGGAGTAGTTGTAGTAGTAGTAGTATCATCATCATTATCATTATTATCATCATCATTATTATTATTATTATTATTATTATTACTATTACTATTCAAGGATAATGGTATAAGCTCCCATGTGCTTATTTACATCTAGTTCCCGTGTGTATGCACTTTTGTAAATGTCATCCATTCCCACCGGTACACAATGGCCTTCTCTTCCAAAAAGCGGTACAGGTTTTAAAGTGTGCATGTGCGCAAGATGTTCTGCGTGCGTTCGCACTCGGGAGCTGGGTTTGCGCATCACTCTAACCACCAGGCTATCCCGTCCCCGTCCACATAAGTGTTACATGCTATTATGGGAAGGTAAAGTAATCTTTCTCTCTCTGGTTTTTAACTTTTTCTCATTTAATTTGTTTGAGGCTTTTTTCGGGGGGTTGGGGGGTAGATTCTGAGTTGCTTTGTTTTTTGTTTTTGTTTTCGTTCCTTGGCCAGAGCTCCAAGGTTCACCAATGGTGAGAGGTTGTGGATGCAACTGTGTTTTACCCAAAGCATTAAAGTAGTAGGCATTGTTTGTCAACTTTGCCTGAACTATCTAGGATTATTAAGGAGCGAAAACAAGAAATAAGTGTTTAGTGTGCATGTGGTTTGTCTAACTTTTGCCCCAGTTCCCAACGACCTCGTGTGGTTTATCTTCTAAAGGCGGAAACAGATCTTATATTATAATAGTATTTTTTTTGATTTGGGATGGGGAGTGTGTGTTGTGATTGTAGATGGTAATCTCGATGTGCTTTTGCACAGAGTCAAGTGACTTCTTGGTTTCCTAGTCTCCACCCCAAAGGACTTTCGGATACTTAGAGAGTATACTTTATGATCGCTGATGTTACTGATTCGTCAGTTGTTGAGAGGAAAAACCTTCGAGTGGGTGCTTTGGTGGCATCGGCATGTAGACTCGTGTCAGCAATGCTCTACCACTAGTAACACACTACAATTGCTAAACTGGAAATTGCCAACTTCATTTCTCTTCTTTTTTTCTTTGCCTGTTTTGTCCCGATCTTCTTTTCACTGGCTTATGTAAGGTTGTAAAGGTCAAACTGGTCACTGATCTTTGAAAGGTAAAACGGTAGGTTTGAAGTTGACTGATAAGGAAGGTGGGGGGGGGGGGGGGGAGACGTCTGGTTTACCGCTAAGTGAGAGCTGTCGAAAAGGAGAATTGGCTGACCTTTGGAAACGGTCTGCGTGCTTGTCAGTCTAAAGGAAAAATCAAGACTGGCAGACACACAGGCAGACTCAAAAGCAGACAGGCAGGCAGAAACACAGACACACAGACAGAAAGACAGACAGACATAGACACACGTGCGTGCGCATACAGCAACACACGCACACACACACACACACACACACACACACACACACACACACACACACTGAGGTTTCTGAGCTCTTTGGGTGCCTGTAACAAAGGACTGTGTGCTTGCTGTACTATGTCACCTCGATTGTTCCGATCCCTGGCTGCTTGTTCATGTTCTGTGCTCCTGTGGGTCTTATAGCCTGCAAAAACTGAGTATATATGATTGATAGATTGAATGATTGATTGATTGATTGATTGATTGGTTGGTTGGTTGATTGATTTGATTGGTGATTGATTGATTTGTTGTTGTGTTGGTTGATTGATTGATTGATTGGTTGATTGATTGATTGTTTGTTGGTTTGTTGATTGATTGGTTGGTTGGCTGGTTGATTGATTGATTGGTTGGTTGGTTGATTGATTGATCGATTCACATACACACACAGTGAAGAAACAATGGTAAATAACAGAGGCAGAAAAGCCTATAATTATTATGGTGTAGACCTAATGGAATGCACTTTGACTGTCTCTCAACCTTATCATGATGTAAAAAAGTCCCCAGGAAAGGAGAGAGGGGGGCAGAGAATAAGCCCGGGGAAATTGGGGAAAAAAAGGGAAAAGTGAGGTTTTTTACACACACACACACACACACACCCCACACACCCAAAAAAACCCCCCTCCCCAAAAAAAAATGCTGACCGTGAAAAATGCTGGAAAAATAGGGAGAATTTTTAAAAAAAATTTAGACCCAAAAAATGAAATTGAACGAACAACAAAAAAAAAAAAAAAAAAAAAAAAAAAAAAATTTAAATTTTAAAAATTAAAAAAAAATTTTTTTAAAAAAAAGCAAAAAAAAAAAACCCAAAAAAAAAAAAATTTAAAAAAAAAAAAATTTAAAAAAATTTTAAAAAAAAAAAAAAAAAACCCAAATTAAAAAAAAAAAAATTATAAAAATTTAAAAAAAATTTTTAAAAAAAAACAAAAAATATTTTTAAAAAAAATAAAAAAAATAAATATAAAATTAAAAAAAAAAAATTATAAGGAAAAAAAAATTTTTTAAAAAAAAGGGGGGGGGGGGAGGAAGGGGGGGGGAACAGACTTTGGAAAGGAAAATGGGGGGACCTTTAGAAGGAGTTCCCCTGACCGGGAGGGAACCCCCCAAAACAAAGAAAACAGAGACAAGGACAAGAGAAAGGCAGACGTTTAAAAAGCGGGAAAAAAAGGGAAGAAATGGGACAGCAGCAAAACACGGGAGCACACACGGGAGGACACAAGAAAAGGGCAGAAGAAAAAGAGAAAAACAGACAGACGAATGATAGACAACCAAAACAAAACACAAACACCCCACACAAAACCACACCACACACAGATGAATAATAATTGTACACTACTTTCACCCCTTTGGTAGTTTTTTTTCCTGATAAAATTTGGGCTGTTTCAAGGACAGAACCCCTAATGCAAGAGCAGCCCCCACCCTTTCGTTTTGTTTTTTTATTTTTTTGGGGTTTTGGGGTTTTTTTTGGGTTTTTTTTGTTTTATCAAGTTTGTGTGTCTGCGTGTTATTTGGGGCTTTTTTTTTATGAAAGGGGCGTTTTTTTTCAGATTTTTCCCGGAACATCTTTTTGTTCCCTTTGGGTTCTTTACGTGCACTAATTAAAGTCTCATCGGAATATGCACCCGGGACCCCTGAAGATTAAGTGGATAGGGGTTGTGGGGGGATTTTTCGAAGAAAACGGTTTTAGAACCTGCACTGCGCTATTCGGGGAGGTGCTTTACCTCTAAACATGCATCCACGAGATAAAATGGAAAAATACACATACGCGGCGCGCACCTACACAAACCACCCCAGAGCGTGTGGCACGCACATATATTCCACGCATATATTATTTACACGCACTTAATATATACCCCGAAAAAAAATTGGGTTGTTCATGTAAATCACAGCACCATTTTTTCCCTGATTAAATTCTATATTCCTGTGAAAGAATGTAAAAGTCGATTTTCATTTCATCATAAATTTTGTTTCTTTTTTATCCCCCCTAAAGGTCCAAATAAGGAAAATACTGAATGGTTCCCCAAATTGCAATTTTCAAATAAAAAGTGGATGTCGTTGGCGACTTTAATGCCCTCTCCTTTTGGGTTAAGGCGCACATCAGTAACTAGCAAGAGATTTGTTGAGAATTATTAGTTTTTTGCCTTTATTTATTAAATGATGGTAATGTAACCAAAACCCCAGTATTGCTAGTCTAGGGAAAATGCCTTTTTTACTTGTCCTTTTTTTTTCCCTGTGCTTGCTCCAAATTGAAAAGGGGGAAACACACCCAAACACTTTAGGGGTGATCATTCCAATTTAATTCCCCTTAATGACCCTTTGTGGAT
Source organism: Rapana venosa (assembly GCA_028751875.1). Lineage (NCBI taxonomy): Eukaryota > Metazoa > Mollusca > Gastropoda > Neogastropoda > Muricidae > Rapana > Rapana venosa. The sequence goes on along the minus strand of CM054143.1, from coordinate 53,602,888 downwards.
TTGTATGTTAAAGACGCTACCCCAAATGAAATTTTGTCTTGCGAATTGGAATAATTTTAAATACATTTTAACAGCAGTAATATGAGACTTTAAAAATGATGATGGGGTTTTTTTTAAAAAAATTTACAGATATGTTTTACAAGTGTGTGGTTTTCCCAAAATTTTCATTTTTTTAAAAACCAAACAAACATTCGGAAAATATGGTGGAATGATTCTTGTCAGAAAGCTGAAATGGGGGAAAAAGAAAAATATAAAAACTTTTATAAAAGGCATAAAAAAAAAAATTTCTTTTTTGATAAAAAAGAGAAAATTCTGCTGCAAGAGTTATTATGCACAAGCTGCCCCAGTTTTGGAGTATTTTTTTTCGTACAAAAGCGTTTTAAACTATACGATTTTTTAAAAAAAGGTGTGGAAAAAATTCAAGAATAAAAAATTTGGGGTTTTTGGGGTTTTTGTTTCAGAATTGCCCCGTCAAAAAAACAGGAAAAAGAAGTTTCTTTTGATTCAGAAAAAGCGGGAAATTTTCGTAAATAGTTTTCTGATTCTATGAGTACTCAAACCTTTTTGATGAACTAAAACGTTTTGAAAAACTGAGGTACAAAAAGCGATTTTTTAGATCCAGAATGGTAATAACCTATGTGAATGCCCCCATTAGTTGCAAAAATTAAGAGATGTTATTTCTCTTTCCCGATAAAAAACATAGTAGGTAAAGATTCAATATCTAAGAACATAAGGATCTCCCAAATAATTTTTATTTCTTTTTATTAGATTTTTTAAACGCTGGGTTTCATGGAGTCATCCCTCGATTGTGGAAAACATTCTTTTTGATCCCGGTATTAAAGAAAGGGAAAGACCTAAGGATAAGAATAAACTTAGCCAATGCATTAATTCACATCAGCGAAGGTGAGGGAAAAAAAATAATTTAAAACGATGACTATTTTTGTGAAAAAAAATAAAATTATCCCCTTTAAATGGCGGTTTTCGAAAGGGTGATTCAGTTGATCATTTAGTTAATTAACCATCAATTAATACCTTTTGTCGAAGGAAGAATGTTTTTGCCTTTTTTTTTTGGTACATAAAACATTGTCATGTGTGGCTGGGATTGCTTTATAAATAAATTATTGGCCTTTTGGGGCAATATTTACTTCTATTTTAAAAGCTTTCTTTCAAAAAAGAATATTCAAGCTAAGTTGGGAATTTTTTCTTCCTCAAGGTCACCAGACATGGGTTCCCCAATTTTTCAGTTATTCCCCTCATCATTCAACATTTTATTTTGCCCTTCCTTTTTTTTTTTATCAAGCAATGTTGTTTTTGTCAATTGCTGACGATATATGATGTGGATGGATGTTCCCTAAAAAAGAATACCCAAAAAAAGACGGGGTTTTAAATTTTTATAAAAAAGTTTTTCAAAAGAAAATTGCAAATTAGTGGTTTCTTTTTTGGAAGGGTTTTTTCATTTTCCCCCTGAAAAAACCAATTGCCCTTTTTTTAAAAAACGGGTTGCCCAAAAAGTTCTACCTAATTTTCGAATAAAGAAGAACTCTAGAATACAAACAAGCAGTGAAAAATTTTTGGGTTTCCTTATTTTAAATTAAGTGGGAAACAACTTTTGAATAATGGCAACTAAAACTAAGAAAGTTTTAAATTTTAAATTACTTGAAAAGATTTGGGGGGAAAAAAAATTTTTGTTTAAAGACGTTTTCCCTTTTTTTTTTTTTTTTGCAAACCAAACTTTTTTAAAAAATTTTAGAAAAATTTTTTTTTGTCGCCAAATTATTTTTTAGAAAAAAAGTCTTTTTTAAAGATTTCGACTTGCTTATTTTAAATCAAATCACTCGGTTAAAAAAAGGAATAAAAGGGTTTTTCCCTTTTAAAAAAGGGAAAACAGGCTTCAAAAAAATTTTTTAAACAAATCAGAACTTAAAAAAATTTTCCAAAAATCTACATTTACTTTTTAAAAAGGAAAACTTTTAGCTCTTTTCACAAATTTTTTTTAAAACCCCCCTTTTTTTTAAAATTCAAAAATTAAAAAAAGAAATTTCAAAATATACGTTCCCACCCCCCCCCTTGGGGTTTTAAAATATTTTGAATAACCTTCTTTTAAAAAATAAAAGTTTCCTTACACCTGAAAAAAAATTTAAAATCTTATTTTCACAAATCTATATGTGGGTTGTTTAAAAAATAAAGGCTTCACTTTTTATTCATCTTAAAAGTTTAAAAAATTCTACCCAAAAAAAAAACTATATTTAAACCGAGTAACCTTTTGTTTTGGTTACATGTTTTTTTTTGTTTCCCCAAAAGGGTTTTTACTAAATTTTTGGTTTGAATTTTTAAAAAATTTTTTTCTTTAAAAATTCTACTTTTAAAGGAAAGCCCAACATTGTAAAAACTTTTGGGGAATTTTTTTTTTGGGGTTTTCTTTTTTTTTTTTAAATTTTTTTTTTTTTTTTTTTTTTTTTTTTTTTTTTTAAAAATATTTTTAAATTAAAAATTTTTTTTTTTTTTTTTTTTCTCAAGAGGGGAAAAATTTTAAAAAATTGTAACCTTAGAAAGAAAAAAAATTTTTTTCGGCAGTCTTTTTTTTGCCTTTTTGTGGAAAGATTTTCGAAATTTTTTTATTTTAAAAGCTTTTTTAACTTAAAATGTTTCCCCTTTTTTACAGATTTTTTAAAATTTCGGGAAAAAAGGAAAAATGTAAATTATTTGTGGGGGGATGATTTAATTTTGTTTTTATTTTTTTTTTTGGGGCATTTTGATTTTTTGCATCCGGGTTTTTATTTTTTTTTCGAAAATCTTATGTGGGAAAGGTTTGGATTAAAGAAGTCCATAACATTTTTTGATTTAAAAATTGTTTTTAAGTATGTTTTTTGCCTTTTTTTTTTGTTTCTTTTTGTTTTTTATTTTTTTGTTTTCCTTTTGTGTGGTTTTTGGTTGGGTAAAAAAAAGGATTTTTTGATTTAAAAATTTTGTGTTTTTTAGTGTTGTTTTTTGTGTTTTTTTTTTTTTTTTTTTTTTGGTTTTTTTTTTTGGTTTTTTTTGTTTGGGTGTTTGGTTTGTTTTTTTTGGTTTTGTTTTTGTGGGGTTAATGGGGGGTAAGTTTAAAGTAATTGTTTTTTTATTTTTTATGAAACCCCAAAAAAACAAAAAAATTTTTTTCGACTTGTTTAATTAAGAGGCTTAAAAACTTTTAAAAAAAAAAAATTTTTCTTTTTTTTTTTAATTCCAACCCCCCTTTTTCTTACAAAAACCCCCCCCACCCTCACACCCCCCCCCCCCCCCCCACCACCCCCCACAACCCCCTTTTTTTTATAAAAACCGACAAAGTTTTGGGGAAAAAGCCATGAAAAAAACACCAATCCCCCCCTCCCAAATTTTTTTTTTTAAAATTTCCCCCACCCTTTGTTTTGTGTTGTTTGTGTTGTGTGTGTGTGTGTGTTTTGTGGTGGTTTTGTGTGTATGTGTTGAGTTGTGTAGTGTGTGTGTGTGTAATGTGTATGTAAGTATGTGTAATTTCTATTTTTCAGTGTACTTATTTTATTGGTCTTCCTCTTTTTTTTAAATTGGTACACTTTATTGTTAAAGGGTGTAATAATGCAGTACTTCAGTATTATCATTAAGACGTTTTTGTTCTTACATAGATGGCTTGATGAAAAAAAAAGCAGATACATTGCTTTTTTAATGTACCATCTGAAATAAAAATTTGACTTGACATGACACCACACACACACACACCCACACACACACACACACACACACACACACACACACACACACACACACACACACCTTTTTTTTAAACACAGACAACTGTTTTGAAAAATGACCATAAGAAAACAGCCAATCCATCACACCCTCTCCAACCACCTCCTTACTCTTTATTATCTCCCTCTCACTCCCCCCCCACCCCCCCCCCCCTTTCCACCACCCACCCTTTCCCATCCCCTACTTCCTCTTCCAGCCCCCCCCCCCCCCCCCTCCTCAGTTCCCCACCCCACCCTACCAACATCCTTCGCCGATCGGTAGCCTGAGAATCAACTTCTGACAGTTGGCGAAAGCTACTAAAGACACCATGAACAAAAACCAGACCTGAGATGGCCACTCGTCAGTCGATTGATTAAACATAGTAGTAAGATGGAATCAGCTGAGAGAATGGGTAGTTTTACTGAACGGTGAATATAGCCATGCTATCAGATGATATAAATGTTAACAAAAAATCTACTTATGTCTGTTTCCTTCCTTGGCTAGAGCTCCAAACCTCTTATCAAGAAAGAGATGTTGCGAAAGCGACTGTTTACCTACCGTTAAGTCAGCGACTAGGTGCAAGATATGGCGCTATATAAATTCCATGTATATTTTATTTATTCATTTATTTATTTATACCACTTTAAGTCACGGCAGATTTCTCTGCGTGAAATTCGGGCTGCTCTCCCCGGGGAGAGCGCGTCGCCACAAGAGCAGCGCCACCCATTTTTTTCTTCTTTTTTTTCCTGTCTGCAACAGTATTTGTTTCCCTATCAGAGTGGCTTTTTTCTAAGAATTTTGCCAGGGACAACTCTCTTGTTGCCGTGGGTTCTTTTACGTGCGCTGAAAATTTTGTGTAACACACGGGACCTCGGTTTATCGTCTCATCCGAAAGACTAGCGCCCAGACCACCACTCATGATCTAATGGATGGGGAAAAAGTTTCCGGTCCAAACGGGATACGAACCACCGCACACTTCCGACCCGGACTTTTTGCTTTCTAGACAGGCGCGTTACCTCTAGACCACCATCCACATATTATTATTATTATTATTATTATTATTATTATATCATTACTACCAGACTATACCCCATCCCCACCCCACCACCAACCCCCAAGGGAAATCGACGTAAAAACGGGCGTAAATCCTTTAGCTGAACAAACTGGACAAACAAAGACTTGTTTTAATACGTGTGTTGTGTTGTTTTTTTTTGTTGTGTTTTTGTGTGTGTTGCAGTGTGTTGGGAAGGGGGGAAAAGGAGGGGGAGGGTGTGAAGGAGGCCAGTAGAGATTCAAAGATCAATGACGTCCTATAAGATGTGACGTAGCACAGGATGTGACGTGTACATTTGTCTTTCCATATCTCTCATCAATCAAGTACTCAAACTCCTTCTTTTCTTTTCTCTCCAAAGACTACCAGGCTGTTATTTTGTTTATGATACCTCACTGACTTTGTTTTTCTTGAAGATTCATCTGTCATCATATTTTGAAATTGACCATTAGGTTTGTTTTGCTTTTTTTCACCTTAAAACAATTGTTTTGTTGTTTTGATCCACATGTACATCGTTTCGTAATCTTTTTTTTCGATTCTCTCTCTCTCTCTCTCT
>CM054143.1:53590040-53595040 GCA_028751875.1 Rapana venosa | reverse complement strand
CATACAACCCATACCTGCAAACTTCTCATCCAGTGTGCATTCATAGTATCACAGTGATCATTCCCAGGTGGGATGAGTGAGACCGAGTGCAGATTCTGGATGAACCCCAGGGCGTTAAGCTGAGGAACACCCAACAACAGCAGCAGCAACAACAACAACAACAACAACGATATACATGGCCGGTACATGGATCGGTGGTCTAGCGGTAACGCACCTGCCCAGAATCTGAAAAGTCCGGGTTTCAAAAGTGTGGTGGTTTGATCCCCGTTCATGCCCGAAACTTTTCTACCATCCACTAGACCGTGAGTGTACGGTGGTCTGGGCGCTAGTCTTTCGGATGAGACGATAAACCCGTGGTCCCGTGAACCATTCACACATTGAGTGCACGTAAAAGAGCCAATGGCAGCAAGAGAGTTGTCCCTGGCAAAACTCTGTAGAAAAAAAGCCACGCTGATGACACATTTTATTTTAAATGTACATTAGTGTGGTGTTTATGTGTCAATCCCGAAGTTAGCTTGCAGCTACCTTCATGATATAGGGCAAACAGTAGCTTTCGCCAATTTTTTTTATCTTGAAGCTCTAACCAAGGAACGAACAAAATAAAAAATAAATAAATAATCAGGTATAAAACAGCTGTAAACAACACGAACATACCGTCCCTGAAACCAACGTAAAGCCAGAATCAATTAAGCTGAGAGCTCAATCCCTCCCCCCCCCTCCCCCCCCACTACTCCCCTCCCCTTACCCTCCCCTACCCCCCCCCCCCCCCCCCCCCCACCCCCCCCCCCCCCCCCCCCCCCCCCCCCCCCCCCCCCCCCCCCCCCTATCTACCAGCGAGGTAGAGAGCGGCTAAGCGCTGATTAGCGATCACGTAAGCAGAGAGAGTGCACGGATTGATGTGACGTAACAGGTTGTTGTTTCCTTGCTGCCGAGTACAGCCAAGTTGTTTACGTCGTCATGCTGCCGCTAATCACGAACATCTTTGGTGGTGTTTGCTAATTGGAGAGGAAGCATCAGAGAACGCTTCTGAAGGTTAATTATCGATGACCTGAGGAATAGAGGGAAGATTTTCATCCTTCAGGGCTGTGTTGGTTGGTATAGGAGGTGTAGGAAGCTGTGCTGTTTACGTGGAAGTTGAGGGTGCAGGTGTTAGTGTGTGATGTGGTGGTGGGGGGGTGGGGGGGGGGGGGGGGGGAGTGTGTATGTTGTGTGTGTGTGGTGGGAAGGGCGGGAATGTGTGTGTTGTGTGTATGTGTGTAAACTTTATTGAATCTGTTCTGTTTTGCTTTTACCTTTGTTATTTTTTTTTGCATGCCCCACCATCGTTTCATAAACATACCGTAATAACAAAAAACTTTTCCAAAAAACAAAAAAACAAAGTCAAACCTTAATCCTTCACAAAGACAACATACTCTTCCAAGTTCTCTGTGTACACCCATAAAATTCTTTTTTCCCCTAACCTAAAAATCCTTGGGATCTGAAAAAACAACCCCTCTCCCAAACCCCCCCAAACCCGTCTGAATTCCACCATATTTTTCTGCTTCTTCTCAACAAATTCAAAAAATACCTCCAGACGGATCGACTAATTCCGCCTGCGCCCCCTGATCCCTTTCATGGCATCCTCTTTTTTCCTTCCACCCCACAAGTGAAAAAGAAATCATGAAATTTAAAGGAAATGATAAAAATCATGCGACCTTGACCCCATCCCTGCCCCTTTTTTTTACAATGCCTTCCAAACTTTTTTCCTTTATCACTAAAATAAAAATCACTTTGTTCGGGAAATTTTCCATCAGCTTTTAAAAAAGCATATCAACCTCTCAAAAAACACCCCCTCGACCCAAACATTTGAAAAATTTAAGGTGTCAAAAAACTTCCCCTTTGTCTCTAAAGTCAAAAAGTCGTTTAAAAACCTTCAACAGTCACCTTCTTCCCAAAATAATCTCTTCCCACTTTTCAATCTGCCTATCCCCCCAAACCAAAGCACCGAAACCCCCTTTGCCCAACATTTAGATACACTTCTATTGTTTGATGCAGGAAAATCCCCCTCCTCATTTCTTGCTTTCTGCGCCTTTGATCCAGATCACTAAATTCTTTCTCCCCTCCAAAATTTTGGTTTTAACGGCCAGCCCCCCGGGTTTTACTTCATCCTCACAACGGGATCCAGAAAGTTATTGAACAAAATTAAAATAAAAAACCTGTAAAATGGAAGGGGGAGTGCGGGGACAGTTGGGGTTTTCCTTTATCTCTCCTTTTCCCCATCCCCAATATAAAAAACAACCACATATTGCTCATCTTTTATCCCGATGATACTCACTTCAGTGCGTGATTTCTGTTGAAAAATTGCCTCCCCCCTGAAAAATATGTCCCACTGCCTTCAAACATTTAAAACTGGATGACTCAGAACAAGTTACAATTAATGCCGAAAAACCGAACCCATGCTCATAGGGACCCAACATAAACCCCCTCTATCGCAAAAACTTCAATAGAAATGGGCCCAATATCATTTCCCTTTTGTCCAACCGTGAAGTATTTAGGATATTTTGAAACACCTCCTATAAAAAAAATTTTAAAATCACCCAACCTTCCAGTCTTGCTAAATCAATTAGGGGCGCAAAGCGCGATTCGCAAGTACCTGTCCACGAGCAATTTCCCAAATTTGTCAATCTCTCATTTTTTCATTTTTTAGATCTGAAATTCTCTTTGGCTGGCCTACCGCATTCTATCCACTTTTTAACGCATACAAACTCTGCAGCTCGATGGTCCAAGAAAGAAAAAACTAACACATCACTCCTCTTCGCGACTTTTCATGGCTGCCTTCCCAAAAAGACGGGGAAATAAAAAAATACCCTCTGTTTCAAATGTCTCCACAAATCGCCCCCTTATCTCGTAACTGTCTTCATCTGACACTCCATCCTTTCCCTTCGTTCAGCCGCAGTCTTTGTGCTTTTAACAACCCCGATTCAAACAAACCCCCTGTTGGCCGTCGTCCTTCCGTTTTTGGTCCATCCACCTGAATCCTCCCTCTTTCACTTTGCTAAAAACCTTCACTTGATACCTTCAAATCCCCTCAAAACACACTTATTTCCCCCTGAACTTTCCCCCCCAAAAAATCTGTCCCTAATTTCAACAGCTTTTTTACCTTCTTATGTTTTCCAGTGTTGTGTGGGTGTGTGGTGTGTGGTGTGTGTGTGGTTCGTGTGCGTTGTGTGCGTGCATGCGTGCATCGTCGCGGCATGGTTTTAAATCTTTTTTCATTATTTAAAGGGGAAATTGCTGCCTGTAAAGATTGAGTCAAGCGTTCGATTTGTTTTTCTTTTTTTCAAATTCACGCTATATAAATTCCATATATTTTTATTTTTATTTATAACAAATTTACACACCATCACACTACACACACACAAACACTCACATACACCCACACCCAAAACCCCACCACAACACACCCTACCCACACTACACACACAAAAATTACACCACAACAAAAAACACAACACCACCTACCCCCACAAAAACCCAAAAAACCCCCACAACAACAACACACACCACACAACCAACACACCACACACACACCCACAACTACATACAAAACCCCTACGCCCCCCCCCCCCCCCCCCAACCCCCCCCCCTACCCCTTACTCTCGCCCCCACACACATCTGATCATCCTTTCCCCCCCCCCGCCACCACCCCCTAAGATAGGCTAGGCTAACCCAATCCCCAAACACTTAGCAGCAATTAGCAGCAATAACTAGGGTCCAACAATTCCCACAGTAGCAGACAACAGTGCCTGTAGCACACAGAACAGAAGGACGGATGCATGCATGCTGCCACACTGAAGTCCTAAAGATAACCACGGAAAAGTGGAATTTCAAAAGCTTTTTTATGTTTTTGCGACGTGTGTTACTTGTCTGTTCCATTTTCATTGTTTCTCTTTGAGGTCGGGTTAATACATGTAATTCTTCATGGAAGTTATGACTATTTCAAAGTGATGGTTTTGAAAAGTGCAGCATATTTATTGTTGTTATCTGTATCTGGTTAATGTTAGTTTTTCATCTTTATCTTGTTTGATTTCCTTTTTTTTATAGTCTAGATTAATGTTTTGTTTATGTGTGATGTTTGAGCGCTTTGATTTGTTGCTTTACAAGATTCAGCGCTATATAAATTCCATACATTATTATTATTATTATTATTATTATTATTATTATTATTATTATTATTATAAAAGGACAAAGCTGTTAACACGTTTTCCTTTTCCCCAGTTAAATGCTAGCTCTGGAGGATGCATCATTTTCTTGTCCTGTCTTCTTCTTCTTCTTCATCAAAGGCTCAGAAAGTAACTAAGTAACTATTGTCTGTCAAAACAGCGAAAAATACCTTGCACTGCCGTTACATGCCTGACAAGTTAGGTCCAGAACATCTGACTATGGTGTGGGAGAGAATAGCTTTTTTTTTAAAAGTATTTCTGAAAACAAGGCAGGAGAATAGACCAAGAAGACAGACGATAGACAAGAAAGAAATGGCAGGAAGAACAAATATAGAACAAATATAGGAGGAGGTAAAGGTAAAGGAGTCCCATAACCTATAAGGTCGTAGGGGAGCGAGGCGTCAGAGACCTCACTTCTCTAGGGCCAGCATATTGAGGGCGGCGCCCATCTCCTCTCCCTCGCTGCTTTACCTTCCCTGACCCTAAAGAGGACAGGTACCCATTTACAGCTGGGTGAACTGGGGGAACTGTACTGAAGCCAAGGCGCGCAAACGGTCACCCATCCAACTGGTAACCACGCTCGACGCTGCTTAACTTGGCTGGGGGAAAGCGAGTGCTCCGACCACTGAGCTATCCCGTCCCCTACAATATAGAAAAGGGGGAATTCTTAGCACAGAATTTTCAGAAGGTGGGGATGCTATTTATCCTGACAAGTTCCCAGCATTCCCATAAGGGACGTCTCTGTCATAGCTCCTGTCTTTGGATGGAAATGCAGACTTCTTATTTATTCTGATTCAG
>CM054143.1:53580040-53587540 GCA_028751875.1 Rapana venosa | reverse complement strand
ATAGATAGATAGATAGATAGATAGATAGATATTGCTTCACATCCTCATGAACAAGAATGAAAATCTTGCAACCAGCTTCCTCCACTCCCCGCAGTCCTCTGCTTTCTGGAGCAATTCGTTCCACTCAAGGCTACCAGTCCACTCTCTGATGTTGTCTTCCCATCGTTTTCTCTGTCTGCCTCTTTCTACCCGCTTATACCCCCCTTCACAAAACTACCAGATTTCCCAAACAGCCTTTCTATTCCTCCTCACGTGCAGGCGATGTCTCCTGAATGATTCCATTGCTCACCAGCCTCCTTCCCTGTGTCACTTCAAGGTGCCACCCCTGTAAACAGTTTACATCCAAGGAAGAAGGCACTTCTCCTTTGGACAAGATAACGTTGCTATGACAACCAGACGGTGTGACGTCACAAGGTCTGAACATGGCTGCCGTTAGCCAGGGGCTGGAATGGCAGGCCCTGGAGGTCTGGTGAGACAATGGAGTAGGTCTGTATACCACCTCTGGGTGCAGAAACCAGATGGGCCTTGGGTGTTTTCCTGGGTATTTTTTTTTTTGGAAGGAAGCATTGATGAGAACTACTTTGCTTGAATAAAAGAGGTCAGAAGCACTGTGAAACAGGGTGCAGGATATATGACAGTCTGGCTGTAGTGCTCTGAAGCTGTCATCCTTGGGGAGCATTTGCTTGACAGTGTGTTGCCATGGTTTATCTGGTGGTGGTGGTGGTGGTGGTGGTGGTGGTGGTGGTGGTGGTGGTGGTGGCGGTGGTGGTGGGGGTGATGGTGTGGTGGCGGTGAAGGTGGTGGTAGTGGCTGGTTGGTGGTGGTGGTGGCGGTGGTGGTAGTGGTGGTGGTGGTGGGAGGATAGATGTGAGTAGTGCGTAGATAGTAGTGAGATGAAGTGGATGTAGTGTGTGTGTGTGTATGACAATGTCTTGTCGGGTCGTGTTCTATGTGTCTGTTTGTGATAGAATTTATAATTCCATTTCCAATCTGATTTGTTCAATCGTATATTTCGGTCGCTTTTAGACCACCTCACAGAAACTGACAGATCCCCAAACAGACCTTATCATATCCTGACCTACCACGTGCAGACAGACCAGAAGACAGTCAAACCCTTCTGATGCACTTAAGGTCCACATGATAAAACATTTAAATACCACCAGATCAGAGGCTACTTCTCTTTGGGATAACCAGACCAGTGTATCACCAGACCTCACAAAACAGATAGCCGTGCAGGTGCTAATGGCACAGTCGGTGAAGGCATTAGCTGCATCGCCTCTGGGCTCAGAACCAGTGGCCTTGTGTTTATTCTGGGTATTTTTTTTTTTGAAAAGCTTTATCAGAATTCTACTTGCTTGAATAATGGAGCTGCTCAGAGCCTGTGAAGCACGGTGCGCCATAATGATGCTTGGCTTAGTGCGAGCTGTTTTGGGGCTTTGTTGCAACTGTATTCTTTCCTATCAGAGTGGCTTGTGTTTGTGTGGCTGAATTGAAGTTTTGCCAGTGGCGTGTGTGTGGTTGTGTGGGTGTGTTGTGTGCGTGCGTGTAGGTTTTGTGTAGTCAGGACTCGGTTTATGCTGTTCATGAAAGATATCGCCAGTCAATCATGGTTATGGATGGGAAAAGTTCGGCCAGCGGGATCAAAGAAACTTCCGACCGGACTGAGTCAGCTTTCTAGGACAGGATGCGGCACAATAGACCCGATCCAAAAAAAAGTTTCAGCAACAACTTCAGTCGGAGCGCAGAATCAGGACACAGTATCTATGGCATCTGGAAACAAACGTTTCTGTAGGCCACACTTTCTATAGAGCTTCTCATCTGAGTTATCCCAGGCTTTCTGTCTGTTCGTGTCGGCTGGACTGCTGGCTGTGGTGGGTTTCTGCTGCAGGTGGGCTATCGTCCTAGGCTATGTCTGGCTGGCGATCGGTCTGGCTGGTTATCGGTTGCTGCTAGACTACGGTTCTGGCTAGCATCGGTCTGGCCTGCTATCTTCTGCTGGCTTCTGCTGTTCGGTCAGGCTTATCTGGCTCTGCTATCGGTCTGGCTGGCTGGCTGGCTTTGTTGGCATTTTCTGGTGTTAATATTCCTGGCTGGCTTTCTTTTCGTCTGTGCTGTTTTTTGGCTGGTATCGGTTGGTTCTTGGTTGGCTTTATCTTCGGGTCTTTTCTTATCGGTTGGCTCAATCTGCTTCTTCTTCTTTCTGCTTCTTTGGTTTTTCTCTATTCTGTTTTTTTTCTTTTCTTCTCTTTCTATCAGTTTTTCTTTCTTCTTTCTTTCTTTCTGTCTGTTCTGTCTGTCTGTCTGTCTTCTTTCTTTCTTTCTTTCTTTTCTTTTTTCTTCTTCTAGTCTTCTTTCTTCTTTTTCTCTTCCGTTTTTTCTTCTTTCCTTTCTGTCTTTATTCTTTTCTTCTTCTTGTCTTTCTCTTCTATCTTTCCTAGTTTCTTTTTCCCTTCTTCTTCCTTCCTTCCTTTCTTTCTCTATCTTTCTTTTTCTTCCTTCTTCTTTCTTCTTCTCTTTCTTTCCCTATTTCTTTTTCCCTTCCTTCCTTTCCTTCCTTTCTTTCCTACTTTTTTTTCCCCTTCCTTCCTTCCTTCCTTTCTTTCTTTCCTACTTTCTTTTTCCCTTCCTTCCCCTTTCCTTTCATCCTTTCCTACTTTCTTTTTCCCTTCCTTCCTTCCTTCCTTTATCCTTTCCTACTTTCTTTTTCCCTTCCTTCCTTCCTTCCTTTCATCCTTTCCTACTTTCTTTTCCCTTCCTTCCTTCCTTCCTTTCTCCTTTCCTACTTCTTTTTCCCTTCCTTCCTTCCTTCCTTTCTTCCTTTCTTTTCTCTTCCTTCTCTTTCTTTTTCCCTTCCTTCCTTCCTTCCTTCCTTTCTTTCTTTCCTACTTTCTTTTTCCCTTCCTTCCTTCCTTCCTTTCCTTTCTTTCCTACTTTCTTTTTCCCTTCCTTCCTTCCTTCCTTCCTTTCTCTTCCTACTTTCTTTTTCCCTTCCTTCCTTCCTTCCTTTCTTTCTTTCCTACTTTCTTTTTCCCCTTCCTTCCTTCCTTTCTTTCTTTCCTACTTTCTTTTTCCCTTCCTTCCTTCCTTCCTTCCTTTCTTTCTTTCCTACTTTTTTCCTTCTTCCTTCTTTCTTTCTTTCCTACTTTTTTCCCTTCCTTCCTTCCTTCCTTTCTTTCCTACTTTCTTTTTCCTTCTTCCTTCCTTCCTTCCTTTCTTCCTTCTTTCCTTTATTTTTCCCTTCCTTCCTTCTTCCTTTCTTTTCCTACTTTTCTTTTTCCCTTCCTTCCTTTCTTCCTTCCTTTCTTTCCTTTCCTACTTTCTTTTTCCCCTTCCTTCCTTCCTTCCTTTCTTTTTTTCCCTTCCTTCCTCTTCCTTATCTTCTACTTCTTTTTCCCTTCCTTCCTTCCTTCCTTCCTTTCTTTCTTTCCTACTTTCTTTTTCCCTTCCTCCTTCCTTCCTTCCTTTCTTTCCTACTTCCTACTTTCTTTTTCCCTTCCTTCCTTCCTTCCTTCCTTCCTTCCTTTCTTTCCTACTTTCTTTCGCCCTTCCTTCCTTCCTCCTTTCCTTTATGTCTTTCTTCTATCCCTCTGTGTGAAAGAAATACATTGCACAGGTTCTGTTATTGTGAACGAAAACAGTTCAGGGGAGGGTTAACTACTTGTCAGACCAGTCTGCACCTGCCTACCTCCCCCCCAATCCCCCCACCTCCCACCCCCACCACCCCAGCCCCCCCTCCACCCCCCTCATCCCCCTACCTTCCTCCTCCCTCTGCCCCTCCCCTCCCCCTACCCCCACACCGTCCTATCTCTGACCTTTCTCTCTGTATAGTACAGTACTGGCCCCTCTACACTCTCACTGTCTTCTTCTTCTCTACAGACTGGATTAAATGTTTATCTTATCTTTGCCCTTGGTTGTATGTATGTATGTATGTATGTATGTAGCCATGTTGCGGGGCGTCTGAGGGTTGTTTTGATGGTGGTGGTGGATGTTGTGGTGGTGGTGGTGGTGACGGTGGTGGTGGTGGTGGATGTTGTGGTGGTGTGGTGGTGACGGTGATGGTGGTGGATGTTGTGGTGGTCGTTGTAGTTATTGTAAGGGGAATAATAGCTCTTCTGGTGCTGCTGCTGCTGCTGCTTCTGCTGCTGCTGCTGCTGCTGTTGTATGGATGGTGGTGGAGGTGGTGGGGTGGTGGTGATGATGGTGGTTGATGTTGTGGTAGTCGTTGTAGTTATTGTAAGGGAATAATAGCTCTTCTGCTGCTGCTTGCTGCTGCTGCTGCTGCTGTTCGTGTTGTATGATGGTGGTGGACGTGGTGGTGGTGATGGTGGTGGGGGTGCGGTGGTGTTGGTGGTGGTGGCGGTGGTGTGGATGTTGTGGTGGTCTTGTAGTATGTAAAGGGAATAATAGCTCTGTCTGCTGCTGCTGCTGCTGTTGTTGGTGTGTTGGAGGATTGTGGGCTGCTGGGGGTGGCGTGGCTGCGTGTGTTGGCTGCTGGTGTGTTGTGCTGTATATATGACTGTGATCTGCTCATCATCATGCCTACCACACCCACTCCCTTCTGCATCTTCTGCATCTACATCATCTTTCATGTTAGCTGTTCTCGCTTTATCCATGGGGTGGAGTGTGTGGTCCAGTGTTGTCTTTGGCCTCGCTGTTCACACTGGGATGCTTGTGAATTGTCCCATCAAATGAAGGATAATTTGCTGTACATGCTGTGTTTGCTGTGCGGCTTTTAGTGGCAGTTGCTCACTTGACCTCTATGATCTGTTGCTGCTCTTCTACTGAGGATGCATGCTCTAATATGCTGAACTAAACTACTGTGGCCTGCCTGCGGTGTTCTTGCTTACACTGTTGTCATGAATTCTGTTGTGAGTACAATACAACGAACCTTTCTGTTCTGGGCATAGAACTAGACTATAACTCCAGGCAACTTGTCAGAATATGGACATAGTTAGATACTGGATTACTTAATCGCTGCTGTGACATCCGAGCGTACACAGTTTAGTCAGCATTCTAGATGGATAGACAACAAATGCTACTTTGTATATTCTCTCTCAAAAAAGAAAGATTCTGCAATTGCGCGAGTTTGTTTAAACCTGGCCCTCTTACGTAAGGTTATTGACAGTGGCTGCATGTTCTCCTTTGTGTTGTCTACTGCAGTGCTGCGGATAATGCTGGAGCAGTAACGTTGCTGTCATCAGTAACTGTAGACTGTGCAGCCTGAGGTGTCAAGACAGTACAGTACGCTGTTCCCTGACATGGCCTGTGACAGGCACACGGGGACTCTATTTCGTGCACAAAGCGGCAGATATCGCTCAGCGGTGCTCCAGACGTTCTATAGAAGCCTGGTGTGTAAGCTGTGTAGTGTAAACTTCATCGTGACTGCTGCTGCTGATATAGAAAAAGACTGTGCGTAAAAATAGCTACCTGATTGCTCCATGATGTTTCTGTCGTGGTCGTTTATTGATGTTGGGAAAATACATTCTTGAACTTCTTCCCTCTTCTTCTTCATGTCGAGTTGCTTAGCGAGCAGGCTGTTGTTGTCTGTATCAGCGGGAAAAATATGTTGCGCTGCGTTCAGTTCCTAGCAAATCCAGCACCACAGCCCTCATAACTTGGGCCATCGTCAGATAAGTGTAGATTTATTTAAACCGTTCGGGAGGAACTGGAAAGGGCACCAATATAGCATGTACAAACCAGGAAGGAGAGCCACATTGGAGGGAAAAAAATGGAACTAGTAGAACATAGAGGAGGGATTGGACTAAGTGATTTTCTACCATTTTAGATGGGGAATCTCAACTGAACTTTGGCCTGTACCCATGCGGTATCTCCTTTATTTGCTTAAGACAAACAATGGTCATGTCGTTTGAGAATCTTAGTCTGAATAGATATGTCAGTGACATAGTGCTTATATTCAATATAAACGAAAACCCATATGCAGGGACTTTTCAATTTCGGGTAGAAAACGAATGGTTTGTGGTTATTATTGAGAAGTTTGCAAGATTTTCGTTTTTTTGTTTATAACGCCCTTTGTAACCCGTTTGACAGTTGCTGTTTTAAATGCTTCTTAGTTGTTACTGAGCAGCGTTGGTGTCATCAGTAGACTGAATGTGGAGAAAGACCGTTTCTGAATGGCCATTAACCGTTTTTCAGCAAACGATTTCCTGAGCATGATTGTGCAGTTTTTAGCAGTGTGGGGTCTTCATTTGGGATATGTTGCAGAGTGTTGATACGAATAGCTTGGGGTAAATAGTATACGATTTAATTCTTTTCTCTATCTTTGGTCTTCTCCTTGGCATTATTATATTGTGACACACCACAGTAATACTCGTCATTGCCCCGATGTCAAAGTTAGTTGTAACATGTCATAATTTTGCGAATGAAATACTTGGCTATCCATCAGAGAATCAGATCAACAGTCCGCTATTCTATGAAAAGTTATCACACTATTGAAAATGGAAAGTGAAAAATGACAAAATGAAAAATGGCAAGTCTGCATCGGCAAATAGTATGGGCAGAATGAGGGGTGGGTGTTTCTAACGCGTTTCAACCAAAAGGAAACAAAATTATGCCTGTATATCTTCAGTAAACTGAAGGTAGTAAAGTTTGGATCTATAGTTTATGATCAATCAAAATTTTTAAATTTACAACTGATACCCCACTGCCAATACGGCTTCTATTGCAAGTGAAGGTGCAAAACGATTTCATTTCGTTGGGTGTGTTTGTCCCATATTCTTTGTATTTGTTTTGTATCATGTTACCTTTCAGTCACGCAATTTTTGGCGTGAATATTCAGGCTAATCTAATCCCAGGTAGAGCATACGTTCACCACAAGTTTTCGCGCACTTGTTGTCCTTTAGTCATTTTGTTCCTATTCCTGATTGCAGATGTGTAGTGTTTCCCAACCAGTATGATTAATTTCTTTTTTTATCTTTTTCTCTCATGAATTTGCCCAGGCCAACTCTAATTGTTGCTATGCAGTTTTTGTATAAATGAATGTAAATAGCTCTATCCTTGAAAGACAATTCAAAGCGCTTCTGTGCCAAATTCCTATCTTTAAAACTGCTATTGAGTCAAAATGACCCGAATGAGTAACATCTTGTGCACAGTTATCTGTCATCGCATTTCGTAAATAGGCCATTGGTGCGTGAACAGATGACAGAATTACAAAACCGAATTACACACGGGGAATGCTGGATGTATAAAAACTATAAGTGCAATTATTCCATATCGTCGTTTATAAAAATAATTTAAAACCACATTCTAGATCAATGTTTGTAGTTTGTTTTTTTCAACACATTCATTAAACACAATTTTGTAATGGCTGCCATACATGGAAAACAAATGGCAGGACCTGTGAAATGTTTCATTTTTTGCGCTGCCTGAACAGTTATTTTCACAGACGTGACATTTCATTTTTTCTGAGTTTTTATAAAATCAAGCTATGAACAAAAGCACACAAAAGACGAATAAAGGCATTTGCCTACAATTCCTCTTTCC
>CM054143.1:53565040-53575040 GCA_028751875.1 Rapana venosa | reverse complement strand
TTTATCTTTGGTCATCCTCCTTTGCATTTATTATATGTGACACACCACATAATAAATCGCATTGCCCCGGAGGTCAATGTTAGTTGTTAACATGTCATAAATTTGCAATGAAACGGCTATTCCATACAGAAAACAGATCGAAAGTCGGACTATTCTATGAAAAGTTATCACATATTGAAATGATAAACTGTAGAAAATGACAAAATGATAAATTGGCAAGTTCTGCATCGCAAATAGTTGGTCAGAATGAGGGCTTGGGTGTTTTAACGCGTTTCAAACCAAAAGGAAACAAAATTATGCCTTGATACTTCAGTACAAGGTAGAAAATTGGCTATAGTTTTATACTCAATCAAAATTTCAAATTCAGCAACTTGATCCCCACCTGCCAAATACGGCTTCTAGTGGGAAAGTGCGAGAGGTGCAAAACGATTCATTTCGTGGTGGAGTGTCACATATGTCTTTGTATTTGTTTTTGTATCATGTTTACCACATTCAGTCACAGCAGATTTCTCTGCGTGAAATTCAGGCTACTCTTCCCAGGAAGAGCACGTCACCACAAGAGCAGCGCCACCCTTGTTCCTTTATTGTTTTTTCCTTTCCTGCCTGCATGTGTACTTGTTTCCCAACCAGAGTGTCTTTTTTCTACAGAATTTGCCAGGGCCAACTCTCTTGTTGCTGCAGGTTCTTTGATAAATGGAATGTATATAGCTCTATCTCTTGCAAAGACAATTCAAAGCGCTTTGTGCCCAACTTCCTTCTTTAACGTGCTGATTGAGTCACAATCCCGAATTGAGAACATCTTGTGCACACGTTAAATCTTGTTCTGCTTTTCGTAAGAGTAGGCCATTGCGTGCCGGTGGGAACAGATGACAGAATTTACAAAACCGCATACACACGGGGACTGGATGTTAAAAAGCTATAAGTGCTTATTCCATTATCGTCGATATAAAAAATATTTAAACCAATCCAGATCATGTTGGGTTGTTTTTTTTCAACACTCTTTAAACACAATTTTGTATGTGCTGCCAATACATGGAAAACATGAATGAACTGTGAAATGTTTCATGCGCTGCGAACAGATCAGACGTTGACATTTCATTTTTTCATGAGTTTTATAAAATCAAGCTATGAACAAAAGCACACAAAAAGAGGGAAAATGGCATTGACACTTACAATTCTCTTTCCATGTTTTCATTCTTAGGGGGAGGTTTTGGATGGTTTTTTTTTAAATCAGTCGTCTGGCTTCACTATGCTCTTAAAAATTAAAAAAAAAACAAGACCAAAAAAGTAAAAGATGAGAGAAGATTCCGCTTCTCTTTTCACACAGTACTTGATGCTGGAAGCTGAACGAAGCAGGTAGGTAACAAAGTGTAGCATCTCTCAGAATGAACCCAAGGCTAGCTGAACACAGCCTGTTACAATGGAGACCACAGCAAAGAAGCAGGCAGACGACAGACACATGGACAGTAAGCCTTTAGTTGAAGTTATTGTGAAAGTGGTTAAACCAATATGAAGTATAGATTTCTTATATCTTTCGAGATTATGATTCGGCCTGTCAGTATTGTAGTTGCCCTTTATGGGATGATTAAAGTGTTTTTTGACTTGAATTGACTTGACTTGACTTCTTCCCCTGAACGGAAGACAATCTCACGCGCCTCCCCATTTTCCCTCCAGGGGTCGCTGACAGCGCTTCCGGACCGTGCCGGAAGACAAACCACGGGCAATAACTCCTCCGTCTCCCAAAATAACCTGGCTGAGGTTGAAGGCCATGTTCGATCCACTGCCTGCTGTGGTGTGGCTTCGTTAGAAAGAGAGAGGGATGAGAGAGAAGAGAGAGAGAGAGAGAGAGAGAGAGAGAGAGAGAGAGAGAGCTAGTTCTGAAACACTTGACTCTGAAGTGATTTTCTCATGAAGAGGCCATCAGCCCACACAAGAAGAAGTTACTGAACAAATTAACGATAGCTGCTCAGAATACACGGCAAGTAACAACTGATAGCAACCAAACCCATAGCCAGAGACTAAGAACTAGGCCTACTTGAAAAACTAATAACATAGTAAAGGACTTCCTATATGGTCAATAGGGAGCGAGATATCAGAGACCTCGGTTTCTCCCAGGGCTAGCATATTGAGGGCGGCGCCTATCTCCTCTCCCTCGCTGCTTTCATTAAAACATCTTTGACCCTAAAGAGGGTACGTGCCCATTTACAGCAGGGTGAACCACCACCTCATCTACATGATGGACAAGCTCTTGAGTCGAGCCGAGCGAAGAATCTTCAACAGTCTGGCCAGCACCTCTGCCGTCCTGGACTTTCTCAGAGAGCATTACTCGTTATGACGACCGGCAGTGGCTGTCGTTTAGTCCTGTGCCTCTGACAAGTTTTTTTGAAGCATGGTTTTGAAGTGTGATTTTACGGAGATCAAAAAATCTTTTGTCTGTCGAGAAAGAATGAGTGAATGAAGTAGGAAAGGGAGGGTAATTCTTAGATGGGCCAACCTTTTTTTTTTTTTTTTTTTTTTACCTCTTGATCTGACTTTGAAGAATATTGTTCTGTTATTTGTAAGGGGTTTTTATATCGCAGTTTGTGAAGCATCTGTGGTATGGATTCTTCCTCGTTTTTGTTTTTTTTAGCAGATGCGATCTAGATTATAGATGTTCTGCATGAAGTGAAATTTTGGGAAAACCTGGAAGGGAATGTTTAAAAAATGAAGACAATAAACTGTAGGTATGCTGCATACAGCATACTTTGCTCAGGTCACAATGCTGCATGGTCTTTGTGTAATGCTAAAGATCGTAAATTCCTTCATGTGATTTTTTTTGGTTGGTATTTTAGATTGACTAAAGTCTGTTGTACTTGCCGGCAAGATATTGGTTGACAACTGATCTCACAATGTACAGAACATTTTTGGTGCATTTGTCACAAAGTTTCTGATTGATTCGCTTTTGAGTGTTCTTTCTCGTGCATTGATACCTCTCAATGTCCCTTTAATTCATGATGATGACTGCAAAGAAAATAGGGGAAAATGTCAACTGTTGATGCCTCACAGACCACAAAGAAAATAGGAAAAATGTGCTTTGAGTGTTCTTTCTCGTGCATTGACACATCTCAATGTCCCTTTAATTCATGATGATGACTGCAAAGAAAATAGGGGAAAATGTCAACTGTTGATGTCTCACAGACCACAAAGAAAATAGGAGAAAATGTCAACTGTTGACGTCTCACAGACCACAAAGAAAATAGGAGAAAATGGTCAGCTATTGACTTCTCACAGATTTTATCCTAATATTTTAGTAGCCTATAACGTATAAAGATCAACAAGCAGTCATCGTATTCTTAGAATATCTTGTTAATGCTCCTAACAAGTACTTTTGGTTGGTGATCATCTGCATGCTCAGGGTGCATTGTCACCGTCCATCATCTGCGCACATAGGTTTTCAGTCCGTGTGATTGGCCTTATTCTAAGCATATGGATTCACAAATTTACAGGAAACCTAATACTTCTTTATGAACGAATATTTTGAGTATGTTGGGTTTTTTGTCTGTTTTGGGGTTGGGGGTTTTTTTGTTTGTTGTTTTTTTTTGGGGGGGGCATATTTTTGTTTAGGGTTTGGGGATTTTCTGTTCCTTTGGTAGTTTTTTTATTGTTTTGGTATTTGGGGTTTGTTGGAAGGGTTTTTTGTTGGTTTGGTGGTGTTTTTTGTCTGGGTTTTGTTGTTGGTTTGGGGCTTTTTGTTGGGGGAGGAGGGGGGTAAGGAGGAATTTTTGTTCTCACAATAGAGGCAGCTACACTTCATCTTTTAGGTGTCCTCTGCTACCGGTAACCATGTAACCCGGTACCACCTGTGACATGTGGGGAGTCAACCCAACCCAAAAATCACGCCTGGAGAGAGATGGGCGCCGCCAGGCTACTTTTGCCAAAGACACGCTAAATGGAATGGACAAAAATAAAGAATACACCGGATCGGTCGCCGCCCGGGTCAACAAGGACCGCGCCTTCCGTCTGCCACCAGGGCGGAGGCGCCAAGTGTGCTACTGGTGGATCCCCTACAACAAAAATCAGAGGAAGGGACTACATCACCATCGCAACGTGGAACGTCAGAAGTCTGGCCCAAATAGGCAAACTCCAAGAACTGCTACACGAGCTGGACAGGTACACCTGGCATCTGGTAGGTCTCTGTGAGGTCAGATGGAAAGAGCACGGTGAACACCATACTGACGAGGGCCATATGCTCTACTATAGCGGGAGCAGGACAAGCATATCAATGGCGTAGGCATGCTTGTCAACAAGAACATCAAGAACTCGGTAATAGGATACTACCCAGTAAACAGCCGGCTTATGGCCATCCGCCTCAGGGCAGCCCCATTCAACATCACAGTGATTCAAGCCTATGCACCAACAACGGATCACGATGATGAAGTCGTAGAGGAATTCTACAACCAACTACGGGGCATCATCGATAAGATGAACAAGAAAGACATCTTGATCATCCAGGGAGACTGGAACGCCAAGGTGGGCGGAGACGCACTGAAAGACTGGAGCAAATTCTGCGGTCCCTCCTGTAATGCAATCACCAATGAGCGAGGACTCCGACTACTGGAATTTGCCAGCTACAACGACACGGTGCTCGCCAATACCCTTGGAGAACACAAGGCATCCCGACGCTGGACATGGCATGCACCCAATGGGATCCATCACAACCAGATTGACTACATCCTGGTGCAGAACCGGTTTCGATCTGGCATCAACAGAGCCAAGACGAGGACATTCCCAGGTGCAGACATGGGCACGATCATGACCTCGTGCTCCTGAACTTTAGAGTCCGATTGAAGAAGACCAATAAAGACAATGAACACCAGACTCAAGTTCAACCTGGACAAACTGAAGGACCCCACCATCGCCGAGTCCTTCCAAGCAACAATAGGAGGAAATTCGCACCACTGCTGGCACTTGAAGAAGATGCCGAAACGATGACCACCAGTTTTTAACACAGTGATGACTGAGACAGCAAGCATACTTCTTGCAAACATGCCGAAAAACACAACCATGGGTCACAGATGAAATCTTGAATATGTGTGACAAAAGACGAGACCTGAAGAAGAGCAAGAACACTACAGGAGGAGCAGTTGAGTACAGAGAATAAACAAGAAGATCAGGAAAGACATGAGGAAGACCAAGGAGGAATGGATAGAGAAACAATGTACAGAAATCGAAGAGAGCCTGACAAAGAATAATAGCAGAAGAGCATACCAGATTGTGAAATAGCTCACCAAACAGAAACAGGCAAGAGTCAGTAACATCCAGGACAAAGAAGGGAATTGCCTAACAGAAAAGAAGGAAATCGTTGGCAGATGGACGGAATACTGTTCCGAACTCTACAATCATCAGACGCTAGGCAACCCCAGCGTTCTTGTAAGCCAAGCCTCATCGAATAAAGACAACTTCCCAATTCTACGCGAGGAAGTAGAAGTAGCAATTAGATCGCTGAAGAAAGGAAAATCAGCAGGAATCGACAACATCCCAGCAGAGCTGATCCAACACGGGGGAGAAGCAGTGACAGACATCCTTACAAGTATCTGCAACAAGATCTGGCAGACCGGAGAGTGGCCTACACCATGGACCCAATCACTCATCATCACTCTCCCCAAGAAAGGAAATCTCCAGCAGTGCCAAAACTACAGGACAATCAGCCTCATAAGTCATGCCAGTAAAGTCATGCTGAAAGTGATCCTGAACAGGCTGAAACCACAGGCAGAAGAGATCATCGCCAAAGAGCAGGCCGGTTTCCGCCCAAATAGAAGCACCACAGAACAGATATTCAACCTGAGGGTTCTGTGTGAGAAATACAGCCAGCATCAACAAGACATCTTCCACGTCTTCCCTTGATTTTAAGAAGGCCTTCGATAGAGTATGGCATGACGCTCTGTGGGCCACCATGAACAAATTCAACATGGGCCAGAAGCTGATCCACACCATCAAGGAACTCTACTCAAAGGCCACCAGTGCAGTACTCGTACAGGGCACGGTAGGGGAATGGTTCCGTACCTCAGTTGGGGTCCGACAGGGATGTCTGCTGTCGCCGACACTATTTAACATTTTCCTCGAACGCATCATGACTGACGCCTTGGAAGACCACACAGGCACAGTCAGCATTGGAGGGCGAACAATCACCAACCTCAGGTTTGCCGATGACATTGACGGTCTGGCAGGAAATGAAGAGGAATGGCCAACCTAGTGAAGAAACTGGAACGAAAATATCCTCACGATAAAGGAATGGAAATCAGTGCCGAGAAAACCAAGCTCATGACAAACAGTGCCCAGCCAATCACCACCAAGATCACTCTCAGCGGAAAAGAACTGGAGACAGTTGACCATTTCAAGTACCTTGGAGCCATCATAAGTGAGGAGGGATCGAAGACCGAAATCCTAGCAAGAGCGGCACAAACAGCAACAGCAATGGCAAGACTGAAGACCATATGGAAAGACAGAAACATCCCTCTCGGAACCAAGGTAAAGTTACTAAACGCGCTAGTCACCTCAATCATGCTTTACGCATGTGAGGCATGGACACCTACAAAGGAGGATCCAAGCAGTAGAAATGAGATGCCTCAGAAGGCTCCTTGGCATCTCATACAAGGACCATGTCACCAACAATGAAGTCCGCAGAATGATCACTCAACAGGTGCGGGACTATGAAGACCTACTGACCACGGCGAAAAAGAGGAAACTCAGATGGTATGGGCACGTAACACGCTCAGAAGGACTTGCAAAGACCATCCTGCAAGGAACAGTCCAGGGGAAGAGAAGACGGGGCAGACAGAGGAGAAAGTGGGCCGACGACATCCGTGATTGGACCGGGGAGGACTTCAGTGTCACCCAGGCACTTGCCCACGACCGCGCTAAGTGGAGCCAGCTGGTCCACCGTTCGTCCACCATGCAGCGCCCCCACGACCCTGGCGGGTTACGGGACCAGTGAACAGTGAACAGTGAACTGGGGGAGTGTATGTACTGAAGCAAAGGCGCGTAAAAAGTCACCCATCCACTTGGTAGCCATGCTCAGCGCTTTTTAACTTTAGCTTGGGGAAAGCAAGTGCTCTGACCTATCTCACAGAGATTTATTTATTCTTTTATTTCGAGGATAATGGAATATGCACTCATGTGCGTTTTTTACATCTAGTCCCCGTGTCTATGCAGTTTTGTAAATTTTATCATCCGTTCCCACCGGCACTCAATGGCCTACTCTTCCAAAAAGCAGAACGGGATTTAACGCGTGCGCAAGATGTTCTGCGTGCGTTCGAATATGGGACCTCGGTTTATAGTCTCATCCGAAGGAGAGAGAGAGTAGAGAGAGAGAGAGAGAGAGAGAGAGAGAGAGAGAGAGAAGGAGACAGACAGACAGACAGACAAAACAGACAGACCGACAACAGACAAAACAGACAAACAGACACAGAAAGACAAACAGACAGACAGAAACACAGAGAGAGACAGACAGAAACAGACAGACAGACAGACAGACACAGAAAGACAAACAGTCAGACAGAAACACAGAGAGAGACAGAAACAGACAGAAACAGACAGACAGACAGAAACAAAGCCACAGAGACACAGAGAGAAGGAGGCCAATTTTCTGTCAGCGGAGTTTTCCTTGTCACGTTGTCTTCTTCCTCTACTACTTAAGAAAGATGTGCAGGGAATCTGGACTGTGTTAATTAATAACACGTCGTCCACCCTACCCCCTTACCCCCTCCTCCTTCCCCTCTCCCCCCCTCCCCCTCCCCCCCCCCCCCCCCCCCGCGTCTCCTGTTTCTCATCATCCATCAAACTGTCGTGTCGACCAACCCGTCTCTTCTAAAACTTTTTAAAGCACTTGATGAAATGAAAAGTTGTTGACAAACATTGTGTGAACGCGAATCATATCCTACAAGGCGAGAAGCGCCGAGTGGTTAGCTAGAATGCTGCTCTCTTGATGATTATGATGGCAACTAAGAGTACGGATTCGAGTCCCCTGTGGGGATCCAGGGACCTGTCAGTATAAATAGCATCCCCACTTTATGGAAATTCTGTGCTAGAAATTTCCTCTTATCTATCACTGTTTTTGTTTCTGCCTGGTTCCTTTCCTTCCTGTCACTTCCTCCCTCTTGTCTATTTTCTTCCTTCTTGGTCCATTCTCCTGCCTTTTATTCCAGAAAGACTTAAAAGATACCGATTCTCTCTTATGCCGAAGTCTGATGCGCTGGGCCTGACTTGTCAGGTGCTTAACGGCAGCGTAACACATTTTCGCTCTGATATAACAGACAACAATAGCTGCTGTCTAAGCATTCAACGAAGAAGAAGAAGAGTCACCCACTTAGATGCCCAGTTGAGGAGATTTTCCTCCCTAGAGTTATCGTCGGTGGTGATGATTCTACTTCCCCGAAAGTTGTTCCCATGAGACTTTTGATCAAGGTCTAGTGTGTAGATACATCAGAACAGTTTTGCTCACGTGTTAAAATCCCCACCAACCTTTTTGCAGAAGAGTAGGTCTGCTGTGCCGTGCCTGGTGGCGTTGGCCCAGACCAAAAGCTGTGTCAGTTACTGATGTCAGCTGATCGATAAGACCCACATTAAGATGTTGCTATGTTGTAAAATGTTGCGTTGAGATTGCCTTCAGCCATGACAAGCTCTTAACATAACAACCTGCACTCTCCTTTTAAGCAGAAAAAATTCTCTAAAGTCGGAGCATGGACGCCTATGTGGCGAGGTACTTAAAAAAAGTCATATACGCCAACTTTTCGTTCAGTGTACAATTTCAATCTCACAGTGATTTCCAGGTGGGAACATTCCAGAGTGCACATTCCGGGTGATACCCTGAGTGTTATGCTGAGAACGCACAACAACAACAACAACATATAAAAAATACCTACCCAGCATATTCCAGTCTACGTAAAGAGAGATGGACTCTGTCTCTGTCTCTGTCTCTGTCTCTGTCTCTGTCTCTCTCTCTCTCTCTCTCTCTCTCTCTCTCTCTCTCTCTCAAAGTCCTTCGGATGAGACTATAAACCGAGGCCCCGTGTGCGAACGCATGCAGACATCTTGCGCACACGTTAAATCCTGTTCCGCTTTTCGAAAGAGTAGGCCATAGTGTGCCAGTGGGAACAGATGACAAAATTTACAAAACCGCATACACACGGGGACTGGATGTAAAAAAGCACATGAGTGCGTATTCCATTATCCTCGATTTTTTTAAAAATCATGTCATCATGTCATGTCATCATGTCTCTCTCATATTGTTATCCTAAGTCATATTTTTGTAGATTACTTTTTGTTATACAGTAACATTTTGTCGTTACTATTGCTTTTACCCCCACCAAAATACTAAGCAGTTCGGCAACCCCCTTCATGTAAATAAATCATTCGATTTCGAGTTCTCTCTCTCTCTCTCTCTCTCTCTCTCTCTCTCTCTCTCTCTCTCTCTCTCTCTCTCTCAATTTATAGTGACGTCTGAAGGACTGGAGGGTGGGGGGAGTGGAGGTGGCACTGATGTTAACTCTAGGGGACAAAAATCGGGTGTCTCGGTGGTGGCTCGAACCAGGGCCGCCTGATTGCAACGCGCAACGCTCTGACCACAGGGCTACCTCGACCTGGTTTGGTTGTGGCTGGAGGAATGGCGATGAGAGCTTGTGAGAACAGCAGCAGCAGTAGGATGCTGCAGAAGACAATGCATCAGGAAAATAGATCTAGTCAAAGAGGAAAGGGTGGTGCCTGCCACGTGTGGTGAGAAAGCTGGATGCTTCATCAAGTGTCAGCTTTTTTTCCCTACTGAGCACAGACAGAAAGGAGTGTAAGATAGGGTACGGCGCATCGGTGTGCAACAACCACAACAAAGCTGACAGGTTCCGTTGTGTGAGGCAGAGTTTTCTTTGATTGTTTGTTTGTGTGTTCAGGTGGGTGTGTGGGTGTGGGTGTGTTAGTGTGTGGGTGTGGCAGGGGGTGGGTGGGTAGGTGGGTGAATGGGTGTGTGGGG
>CM054143.1:53537540-53562540 GCA_028751875.1 Rapana venosa | reverse complement strand
TGTGTGTGAGCGTGTGGGGAGAGAGAAAAAGAGAGAGTGTGTGTGTGTATATGTGTGTGTGAAAGTAAAGTTTTGATGATTTCCCTTTTCTTGATTGTGAAGATTTTAAGAAAAAAAATTGCCACTAAATGATAAATGAATAAAGCTACTACCTGATCTTAGCCTCATTTGAGAGGCTCTTTTGACAGACGCTATACCAGAATTGTAAAAAAGAGGGAGAGAAGCACAAATTTTACCCCCCAAAAAATCTGCAGTGACTTCGAGTGGCTTTCAATTCAATTCAATATATTTGTGTTTGTGTGTGTATTTTACATAACCCCCCCCCACCACACAAAAACACACAACATACATACATCAACATCATACATACATACACAGCATGCATGCATGCATAGATAGATAGATAGATAGATAGATAGATAGATAGATAGATAGATAGATAGATAGATAGATAGATAGATAGATAGATAGATAGATAGATAGATAGATAGATAGATAGATAGATAGATAGATAGAGAGATAGAGAGATAGATAGATTGATTGACTGACAGACAGACAGACACACAGACAGATAGATAGAATGGATGGATGGATGGATGGATGGATAGGATGGATGGATGGATAGGATAGTGATAGAAGATGATAGATAGATGAAGATGATGATAGATAATAGATAGAAGATGAGATAGAGATAGATAGATTGATGACTGACACAGAAAACAGAAGATAGATAGAGATAGATATGATGGAGATGAGGGATGGAGAGGATAGGATGGATGATGGATAGATAGATAGATAGATAGATAGATAGATAGATAGATAGATAGATAGATAGATAGATAGATAGATAGATAGATAGATAGATAGATAGATAGATAGATAGATAGATATTCTTACATTCTATGACGCAGATGTATCTCTTTTGCTATCAAAACCAAATCCCCCATTACGAAAACAGCCTACAAGCCAGTTGATATAAGACATCATCACATTTTCCATTTGCTGAACAAATGCCCACCAGCTACCGCCCTGATAAACTAACCCTCTCTCTCTCTCTCTCTCTCTCTCTCTCTCTCTCTCTCTCTCTCTTCTCTCTCTCTCTCTCTCTCTCTCTCTCTCTCTCTCTCTCTCTCTCTCTCTCTCTCTCTCTCTCTCTCTCTCTCTCTCCTCTCTCTCTCTCTCTCTCTCCCAGACAAGTAAATCTAAAGGATGGAAGTAGGAGAGGAAAAGAAAAGGTGGACAAAAGAGAATCGTGCTCTCACTGTGGCCAAGGGCTTCTAAGGGAGAATGGTGTGAGGTAGGCTAGGCTAAGCCAATTCTCCACCAAGGAATTTATCACGTCAGGCCCTTTCCTTCCTCCTTCCACTTGGAGAAGTGTACAGTGTCTGAGCTTCGTCATGTTGAGTTGTCTCCCCTTTTTTAGATAATCAAACTGTTGTGTCAATCCTCTCCTTTCTTTGTTTGTTAAACCTATTTGTGAGATGAATGTGTTGATGACTTGTAAAGATTTAGTCACGTCTGAAGTCACAAAAAGCGTAAGTGTTTTTGTTCAGTACCAGAGTTATGAAATATGCTGATGAAGGTTACACTGTGGTTACGATCAACAATTTGTGTCTAGATTTGTTGGTGCATATGAACTGAAAATGTTCTCTGACACTACTCTCTAGATGAGTAGTTACAACTGAACTACTGTCCGGTCTTTTTCTTTGAATTCAATCCCCTGTGATCAACATACAGCGTCTAAAATATTTCACAAGTTTTAACAAAAGCATTATGTTGGTTTTTTTTAAAAAAAAGATTAGAAGAGGAATTAACGCATTGACTTACCACACAAAAAACTTTGGTCAGGAATTGATTTGAACACAGTGAGGAAAAAATGCTGTTCAAAACTAATGAGAGACAAACGGTATTTTCAATGCAAGAAAATCTCTTACACTCTGTCATCAATACAGAGAAAACTCCTCACACTTTGTTATCAAGACAGGAAAACCTCTTACACTCTGTCATAAATACAGGAAAAAATCTTGCACTCTGTCATCAACACAGAAAAACTCTTAAACTCTGTCATCAATACAGAAAAAACTCTTACACTCTGTTATCAATGGGGAAAAACCTCTTACACTCTGTCATCAATACAGAAAAAAAACTTCTCGCACTCTTGTTATCAATACAAAGAAAAATCCTTTTCCACTCTGTCATCAGTACAAAAATCCCTCTGACATGAATCCGCCTAATTAGACTCAGACAAAATCAACAGAAAGAGAGAGAGGGGGGAGATGGGGTTTGGTGTTTCTTGTTGTAATCTTCCTCAACTCAGGAGAAATGCGGGAAAACACGTTGTCAAAAACATAGCAGACAGGGAATGGGTATAAGGCAAAGTATCTCTTGCCTTTGTCTATTTTCCCTGGTTCCTCGACCAGAGCTCCAAGGTGTTTATTTATCCATTTATTTATTTACTTATTTATTTATTTATTTATACCACTTGAAGTCACGAGATTTCTCTGTGTGAAATTCGGGCTGCTCTCCCCAGGGAGAGCACATCGCCACAAGAGCAGCGCCACCCTTTTTTTTTTTTTTTTGGGGGGGGGGGGGATTCTGTATTTGTTTCCCTATCAGAGTGGCTTTTTTTCTAAGAATTTTGCCAGGGACAATTCTCTTGTTGCCGTGGGTTCTTTTACGTTCGCTGAATAATTTTGAGTAACACACGGAACCTCGGTTTATCGTCTCATCCGAATGACTAGCGCCTAGACCACCACTCATGGTCTAATGGATGGGGGAATTCGGGCCCAAACGTGTGGTAAGGTTGTTGCCTATCCAACCGCCCCCCCCCCCCCCCCCCCACACACACACACACACACCCCATCACTTAGATAGCTGCATTCTGACTACGGGTAGCTTTTTGCGATGATTTAGCTACTAAAAGCAGAAAAGTATACTGTACCACTGCTGTTGTGAGTTTCTTTACAGTGGTTCAAAGGAAAGGTTTTGCACCTGCCAATGTTTTTAGTACCTTAAGTGCTTGGCAAGGAAACTGGTCATTCTCTTGGAATCAGTTTACAGCGTTGGTGAATGGCATAAAGGGGAGACTAGAAAGTACTGTTGTACGGTTCTCAACTCTGATTGGATAGTACTGTTGTGCTGTTCTTAGCAACAGTTCCTTCTTGTGTTTAACGTCTGTTCACTCTTAATGACATTAGACAAACAAAAGAATTAATATGAAAAATAAACGAAAGCAGTTAGGAAAGAGAGGTGGTTTAACAGTCTGGATTAAAAACACGAATTTAACACAGAAAAATAAATATATATTTTTAATGTAACCGTGAAAACAATCTAACAGAATCTTAAAGGAATGGCAAAACTGGACTGTGTACAAGAGGCTAAGAGATATCAAGAAGAAGACTTTCATCTTACAGAATTGTGTCTTCATTTTTTGTCCAGAAACGTTTTTTGTTTTAAAAGATTTTTGGTAAGAAGAAACAGAGTTTCTGACAATACAGGGAAAATTGTTCAACATAATACACTTGACATTTTTGCAAACTGTTGTTTTCAGAGAGTTAAGTCTAATTTTGCAGGAAACGGTGCTAATTATTCTAGTGTAGAATATGGAAGAAAAGCAACAGTGCTCTCCCAAAGAGTATAATTGCATAGCTACCCAATACTCAATTTCAACTACGTCTTGGCTGAATAACAATACAGAAGTCTTGTACATCAGCCATTGTTGTGTTATTGTCTCCTCCACTCCCAGTAACCAATCAAAGCCTCTTTTCTAAAAGCACCGTTGATTTCTACTAACATGACCGCCTACTTTCTCTTCTGCTGACAATCAGAAGTTCTGTAACATGCTAGGTAGCATCGACAACCAGTAAATTCTCACAGACGCAAATATTTCCATTTATCCCCTCTTGTCTGTTTTTCACACATGTTCCTTAAACTTCTGGGTAAAACAAAGGATCAGACAGCTGAAAAGATTTATTGCCCCTGTTCCTTGGCTAGAGTTCTCAGGTTAACCAATAGTGAGATTTTTGCATATGCGCTCATTTTTGCCCAATTTTCTTTATTTATCTGTTTATTTATTATCTATTTTATTCTTTTATTTAAAGGATAATGGAATCAGAACTCGTGTGCTTTTTTTACATCCAGTCCCTGTGTGTATGCAGGTTTTAAAACTTTATCATCCATTCCCAAGGGCTCACCCTGTCCTACCCTTACGAAAAGCGGAAGGGATTTAATGTGTGCGCAAGATGTTCTGCGTACGTTTGCACACGTGACCTCGGTTTATAGTCTCATCCAAAGGACTTTTTTGAGAGAGGTGGAGTCGGCACTGATGTTAACTCCAGGGGGGAAAAAAATCGCCTTGAACGAGACTCAAACCCTGATCAGCTGATCACGAGCTCAATGCGCAAGACTCTAACCACCAGGCTATCCCGTCCTCTATCATAGCTTATCGTTTAGGAAGTGGTACTCTGACTTCAGGAATGAAAGGTTTTGGTAAACGTCTCCTCCTCTCTCTCTTGTGTGCTCTGTGGTAAGGTGTGTGGTGTAGAGGCCAGTGGTTGTGAGAAATGCCTGTGTACACAGTGTTCAGGGTTCAAAGACTCCGTCCTGTTCAATAAACACTTAGCTTTGGCTGGCTCTGTCTATCTCCTCTGAGTTCACTTTCCTTTCTCTCCACACTATGGCTTTCTCCTAAGTCCCAGTCCTAATTTGAATAAGCTGAATTTGCATAACGTAAATGGAATGTTTTAGAAAAGTTCAGAGTTGGTGTGCGGGTGTGTTTTTATATAGAGAGAGAGACAGACAGACAGACAGAAGATAGATAGATAGATGGATAGAGAGATAGATAGATAGATAGATAGATAGATAGATAGATAGATAGATAGATGTGTGTATATATTTCTCTCTATATAGATAGATAGATAGATAAAGAGAGAGAGATATATATATTCTTACATTCTATGACGCAGATGTTTCTCTTTTGCTATCAAAGCCAAATCCCCCATTACGAAAACAGCCTACAAGCCAGCTGATATAAGACATCATCACATTTTCCATTTGCTGAACAAATGCCCACCAGCTACCGCCCTGATAAACTAACCCCCCCTCTCTCTCTCTCTCTCTCTCTCTCTCTCTCTCTCTCTTCTCTCTCTCTCTCTCTCTATCTCTCTCTCTCTCTCTCTCTCTCTCTCTCTCTCTCTCTCTCTCTCCAGACAAGTAAATCTAAAGGATGGAAGTAGGAGAGGAAAAGAAAAGGTGGACAAAAGAGAATCGTGCTCTCACTGTGCCCAAGGGCTTCTAAGGGAGAATGGTGTGAGGTAGGCTAGGCTAAGCCGATTTTCCACCAAGGAGTTTTCCACATCAGGCCCTCTCCTTCCTCCTGCCACTTGGAGAAGTGTACAGTGTCTGAGCTTCGTCATGTTGAGTTGTCTACCCTTTCTTAGATAATCAAACTGTTGTGTCAATCGTCTCCTTCCTTTGTTTGTTAAAACTATTTGTGAGATGAATGTGCTAATGATTTGTAAAGATTTAGTTACGTCTGAAGTCACAAAAGCGTAAGTGTTTTTGTTCAGTACAGGGTTATGAAATATGCTGATGAAGGTTACACTTTGGTTATGGTTTAGTTAACGTTCAACAATTTGTGTCTAGGTTTGTTGGTGCATGTGAATTGAACATGTTCTTTGACACTACTCTAGGTGAGAAGTTACAGCTGAACTTCTGTCAGATCTCTTCCCTTGATTTCTATCCCCTGTGATCAACATACAGCGTCTAAAATATTTCACAAGTTTTAACAAAAGCATTATGTTTATTTTAAAAAAAAGATTAGAAGAGGAATTAACGCATTGACTTACCACACAAAAAACTTTGGTCAGGAATTGGTTTGAACACAGTGAGGAAAAAATGCTGTTGAAAACTAATGAGAGACAAACGGTATTTTCAATGCAAGAAAATCTCTTACACTCTGTCATCAATACAGGGAAAACTCCTCACACTTTTTTATCAAGACAGGAAAACCTCTTACACTCTGTCATAAATACAGGAAAAAAATCTTACACTCTGTCATCAATACAGAAAAAATCTTACACTCTGTCATCAATACAGAAAAACTCTTAAACTCTGTCATCAATACAGAAAAAACTCTTACACTCTGTTATCAATGGGGGAAAAACCTCTTACACTCTGTCGTCAATACAGAAAAAAAACTTCTCGCACTCTTGTTATCAATACAAAGAAAAATCCTTTTCCACTCTGTCATCAGTACAAAAATCCCTCTGACATGAATCCGCCTAATTAGACTCAGACAAAATCAACAGAAAGAGAGAGAGGGGGGAGATGGGGTTTGGTGTTTCTTGTTGTAATCTTCCTCAACTCAGGAGAAATGCAGGAAAACAGGTTGTCAAAAACATAGCAGACAGGGAATGGGTATAAGGCAAAGTATCTCTTGCCTTTGTCTATTTTCCCTGGTTCCTCGACCAGAGCTCCAAGGTGTTTATTTATCCATTTATTTATTTACTTATTTATTTATTTATACCACTTGAAGTCACGAGATTTCTCTGCATGAAATTCGGGCTGCTCTCCCCGGGAGAGTGCATAGCCACAAGAGCAGCGCCCCCCTTATTTTTGGGGGGGTTCTCTATTTGTTTCCCTATCGGAGTGGCTTTTTTTCTAAGAATTTTGCCAGGGACAACTCTCTTGTTGCCGTGAGTTCTTTTACGTGCGCTGAATAATTTTGATTAACACACAGGACCTCGGTTTATCGTCTCATCCGAATGACTAGCGCCCAGACCACCACTCATGGTCTAATGGATGGGGGAAAAGTTTCGGGCCCAAACGTGTGGTAAGGTTGTTGCCTATCCGACTGTCCCTCCCCCCCTCCCCACACACACACACACACACACACACACACATCACTTAGGTAGTCACATTCTGACTACGGGGAGCTTTTTGCGATGAATGAGCCACTAAAAGCAGAAAGGTATACTGTACCACTGCTGTTGTGAGTTTCTTTACAGTGGTACAAAGGAAAGGTTTTGCACCTGCCAATGTTTTCAGTACCTTAAGTGCTTGGCAAGGAAACTGGTCATTCTCTTGGGATCAGTTTACAGCGTTGGTGAATGGCATAAAGGGGAGACTAGAAAGTACTGTTGTACTGTTCTCAACACTGATTGGATAGTACTTTTGTGCTGTTCTTAGCAACAGTTTCTTCTTGGTTTAACGTCTGTTCACTCTTAATGATATTAGACAAACAAAAGAATTAATATGAAAAATAAACGAAAGCAGTTAGGAAAGAGAGGATGTTTAACAGTCTGGATTAAAAACACGAATTTAACACAGAAAAATAAATATATATTTTTAATGTAACCGTGAAAACAATCTAACAGAACCTTAAAGGAATGGCAAAACTGGACTGTGTACAAGGGGTTTAGAGATATCAAGAAGAAGACTTTCATCTTACAGAATTGTGTCTTCATTTTCTTTAGAAGCGTTTTTGTTTCAAAATGTGTTTTTTGTAAGAAAATACAAAGTTTCTGACAATACAATGAACAGTGTTGAAGAGAATATTGTTCAACACAATACACTTGACATTTTTGACAAATGTTTTAAGAGCGTTTAGTCTAATTTTGCAGGAAACGGTGCTAATCATTCTAGTGTAAAATGTGAAAGAAAAGCAACAGTGCTCTCCCAAACAGTGTAATTGCATAGCTGTCCAATACTCAAATTCAATCACGTCTTAGCTGAATAACAATACAGAAGTCTTGTCTGTCAGCCATTGTTGTGTTATTGTCTCCTCCACTCCCAGTAACCAATCAAAGCCTCTTTTCTAAAAGCACCGTTGATTTCTACTAACATGTCCGCCTACTTTCTCTTCTGCTGACCAATCAGAAGTTCTGTAACATGTTAGGTAGCATCGACAACCAGTAAATTCTCACAGACACAAATGACTGTTTCCATTTATCCCTTCTTGTCTGTCTTTTAATCATGTTTCCTTACATTATATTTTCTGGGTAAGACAAAGGATCAGACAGCTAAAAAGAGTTATTGCCCCTGCTCCTTGGCTAGAGTTCTCAGGTTAACCAATAGTGAGATTTTTGCATATGTGATCATTTTTGCCCAATTTTTTTTATTTATTTATTTATTGATTTATTTTATTTTTTTATTTCAGGGATAATGGAATCAGAACTCGTGTTCTTTTTTTGACAACCAGTCCCTGTGTATGCAGGGTTTTTTTAACTTTTTCAGCCGTTCCCAAGGGATCACCCTACCCTATCCTTCTGAAAAGCGGAACGGGTTTTAACGTGTGCGCAAGACGTTCTGCGTGCGTTCGCACACGGGACCTCGATTTATAGTCTCATCCGAAGGACTTTTTTGAGAGAAGTGGAGTCGACACTGATGTTAACTCCAGGGGGAAAAAAATCGCCTTGAACGGGATTCAAACCCTGATCAGCTGATCACGAGCTCAATGCACAACGCTCTAACCACCAGGCCATCCCGTCCTCTATCACACGCTCATCCGTTTAGGAAGTCGCACTCTGACTTCAGGGATGAAGGGTTTTGATAAATGTCTCCTCCTCTCTCTCTTCCTCTCTCTATCTCTTACCTGGTCTCTCCTCTTCTCCTTATCTTTCTCTCTTCTCTCTCCTCTTCTCTCTCCTCTTCTCCCTATCTCTTGTGCACTCTGTTGTCAGGTGTGTGGTGTAGAGGCTGGTGGTTGTGAGTTATGCCTGTGTACACAGTGTTCGGGGTTCAAAGACTCCATCCTGTTCAATAAACACTTAGTCTTTGGCTGGCTCTGTCTATCTCCTCTGAGTTCTCTCTCCTTTCTCTCCACACTATGGTTTTCTCCTAAGTCCCAGTCCTGATTTGAGTAAGCTGAATTTGCATAACGTAAATGGAATGTTTTAGAAATGTTCAGACTTGGTGTGTGCTTGTGTTTGTATATATATATATAGAGAGAGAGAGAGAGAGATAGATAGATAGATAGATAGATAGATAGATAGATAGATAGATAGATAGATAGATAGATAGATAGATAGATAGATAGATAGATAGATAGATAGATAGATAGATAGATAGATAGATAGATAGATAGATAGATAGATAGATTATATATATGTATAATATATTTATTTGTATGTATGTATGTGTGTACGTTGAAGAAGAAGAACAACAAAATAACAACAATAAAACAACAACAAGAATAGGAACATAAAGAACAAGAAGAACAAACATGAGAAACAGAAGAAACAAAAAAGGGGAAAGGAGGAAGAGAAGGAAAAGGGGAAAAAAAAATGAAGAAATGCTACTTCTGCTCTCTCTATTCATATACATGCACCCTGACTTGTCCTTTCTCCTGTGCTTTTCCAAAAGCAATATAATTATTTCCTGTCTCTTTCCCCTCCAAACCCAGACTCCAAACTGACATCAGCACAGACTTCTGATGCTATAATTATCGGCACATTTGCATCTGAAAGCCCAGCCATCTATGTTGTGTACGATACCGCTCTAGTGCCATGTACATCAGTGTACATTTCAATGGAAGGCGTTTGGTTACGTTAATGTAAGATATTTGCTAAACACGCAGATGCACATACGTTGGTGCGAGCGCGCACGCACACACAAACACACACATGACTCCGTCTAATATCACAACTGTGAAAAGACGTTAAATGAATTTGAACACACATGACTGTGCGCGCGCGCGCGCGCACACACACACACACCACACACACACACACACACACACACACACACACACACACACACACACACACACACACACACTAGACATGCCGAGAGAAAGCAAGACACAGAGAGAGAGATACAGATAAAGCGAGGGAAATGAAATAGATAGATAGATAGATAGATAGACAGACAGACAGACAGACAGACAGACAGACAGACAGACAGACAGGCAGGCAGGCAGGCAGGCAGGCAGGCAGGCAGGCAGGCAGGCAGGCAGGCAGACAGACAGACAGACAGACAGACAGATAGATAGATAGATAGATAGATAGATAGATAGATAGATAGATAGATAGATAGATAGATAGATAGATAGATAGATAGATAGATAGATAGGTAGATAGATAGATAGATAGATAGACATACACACCACTCTAGCATCTGTATGTCCTCCACATCGCTGTATATGACATCAGTCATCAACTCTTCACATCTTCAACTGGCCACCTACAGCGAGCATGGCTGGACACCCCAGTTGTGACATAAGACTAACCACATTCTGCCGTCTCCCAAACCAAGACAGTCAGTCACAGAATGCAAAACCCTCACAATCAGATTTAGCTAAAAGACGGGGGAAGAAAAGGACACAAGTGGATTGCGTTCTGCTGCCAGACAAGGACATATTGAAAATCGTGTGTTGTAAGCTTATTTTCTGTCAAAAACGCTACCCTGTCTGCTTTAACTATTGCTCTGCCAGTGCCAGAAGACTGCAAGGAGCTAGTGCTTCGTGTATCAAAAGTTGTCTGCCCTTTGCTGTTTTCTTTCAACACTGGCCTTAAGTGGAACGATTTGCTACGGAAAGCAGAGGACAGCGGGGAGTAGAGGAAGCTGGTTTCAAAATCTTTATTGGTGCCCCCCCCTTCCCCCCCACGGTTCCTGGGACTAAGGGACAGGTGAAGGTGTGAAGATCACCTTTCTGTGTTAAGCACGTGACCTCTATGGTTTATGGGGAAAACAATAACAATAATGAATAATGAAACAAAAGACTAGGTACGAGTATATTTTACCTACACTCTTGAAACATATTCTTCACTCTCATTAATCAATCAAAACCTTTTTTTCCAAGAACACCATTGATTTCTGCCAAACATGTCTGCCGCCCTTCTCTCTGCTGACCAATCAGAAGTCCTGTACCATGTCAGGAAAAAAATCAATCAGCTCCATAGGCTCACAGACACGCCTGACAGTTTCTTTCTTGAATCTCGTCTGCTTTTCACAGAGGTTTTCTTAACGTCAGAGCGAGACGAGGAGTCAGACAGTTGACAAAATGCTGTTTGCTTCTCCTATCTCTTGTTCTGGTCAGCTGTCCAGTGTAAAAGTCAGTGGCCGTGTGTAATGTCTGTGTACTGTACAGTGTTCGTGGTACAAAGACTCCACCACGTTCAATAAACACTTAGTCTTTGCCAGTCCCGTTTACCTCTCTGGATCCATTTTCTTGTCTCCACACTAAGGTTCTCTTCCAATGTGCCTGTCTTTATTTGAATAAGCTGAATTTGTATAAGGCAGATGGAATATTTAGACATTTGCATACTTACTTCGCTGACCTGAGACAAACTTACGCTGGTATGTGAGAAATGCTGGATGATTGTCGGTGGTGTATAAAATGATATAGGATGATAGGATTGCTTCTCTCTCTGTCTCTCTCTGTCTCCCTCTGTCTCCCTCTTCTCTCCTCTCTCTCTCTCTCTCTCTCTCTCTCTCTCTCTCTCTCTCTCTCTCTCTCACACACACACACACACACACACACCGCACGCACGCACGCACACACACACACACACACACACACACACACACACGGAGGATCTATTTCCTTCCTTCTAAACAAATACCAAATGGCAATAGATGAACTGAAAAACGTAGTACCCATTTCTTCTCACATACTAATGTTGGTTCTTCAACTTACAGAACAACTCTTGCACCCTGCCAGTGTATTCCATACCAGTGTTGTCCTTGGGACAAGCTGTCTCAAATAAGACCTGACATATCTTGTAATGATGAATGAGGAGTCTGGGACTTAGAGAAGAACTTTGTCAAGATGATCTTTCAACAAGGAAAATCCCTTTGTATGTTAACAGCCACCTTAGCTTCTGAGTGCTGTGTGCCTCCGCTTCTTGACAATATTTTGGACTGACAAACATGGTGTTACTTTGTAAGTCATTTTTCTGTGTGTCAGCATCCTTTACCATCATCTTCTTCACCTTCACCTATCCCCTTGACTTGTAGACCTTTGGGTGCACCACTGAAGATTTTTGCAACCAGATTCACTACAATCTACTTGTAACAAAAATCCTTACCAGAGGCTCAAACTTAGATCTTGTTAGAAGTAAGAATATATTTTTGAATAGTAGAACAGATTGAAGAAGAAGAAGAGAGGGGAAAGGATGTTATAAAATAATGCCTATCAGAAGAAGAAAGACGTGAAGGGGCGATAGCTGTTTTCCTGATCTGCTCAGGCATTCATATGCATGTTGGGTGGCAATATTTCATTCACCGTTTTTTTCTAGGTCTTTCCACTCCAATGTAAGACTCCAAACTGATATCAGGACAGATGATGTTATATTTGCTTATTTGCATCTGAAAACCCAGTCATCTTTGTTGTGTACGTTGCAGCTATATATACCGATAGACAGACAGACAGACAGACGGTCGGACGGACGGACGGACAGATAGATATATATAGAGAGAGAGTGACAGATAAACAGGCCGACAGGCAGGCAGACAGACAGACACACAGACCGACGGACGGGCGGATAAACAGAGAGAGAGACAGAGAGACAGACAGATAGATAGATAGATAGATAGATAGATAGATAGATAGATAGATAGATAGATAGATAGATAGATAGATAGATAGATAGATAGATAGATAGATCGATAGATAGATAGATAGATAGATAGATAGATAGATCGATAGATCATAGATAGATAGATAGATAGATAGATAGATAGATAGATAGACTCAAAGAGAAGTATAACCCATCACTCTCCTTGCTTCACTCCAAGCCACTGACGTGCCCATAATCATCCTTCTTCAGCTTTTCTCTCTCTGCAATTATACTCCACACTGTACTATACGATACAACATCCTTCTTCAGCTTTTCTCTCAATGAAATCATCCTCTACACTGTTACGATACAACATCCTTCTTCAGCTTTTCTCTCAATGAAATCATCCTCCACACTGTACTATACGATACAACATCCTTCTTCAGCTTTTCTCTCAATGAAATCATCCTCCACACTGTTACGATATAACATCCTTCTTCAGCTTTTCTCTCAATGAAATCATCCTCCACACTGTTACGATATAACATCCTTCTTCAGCTTTTCTCTCTCTGCAACTGGCCACCTATAGAGAGCATAACTGGACATCCAGGTTGTGATATAAGACGTAATCACATTCTGCCGTCTCCCAAACCAGGACAGTCAGCCAAGGCACGCAATCCCCTCACTATCCTATATCAGGTTTGGCAGAGACTGGAGGAAGAAGGGGGACAGAAGTGATTCAGGCTCTGCCTCCACTCAAGGATCTTGAAAATCGTGTGTTGTAAGCTTGTTTTCTGCCAAGGGCATTTTTCCAATCAGCTTTTTTTTTTCCGTTGCTCTGCCACTGTCGTTGGAGTGTAAAAAGTTAGTGCTCTGTTTATGGTAGATTATCTGCCCTTTGCTGTTCTCTTTTAAATCCCACATTTCTATGTCTTTTTGATGGATCTAACATATTACAAAGAAAAATATCCTGAGAGAGATAGATAATAGATAGATAGATAGATAGATAGATAGATAGATAGATAGATAGATAGATAGATAGATAGATAGATAGATAGATAGATAGATAGATAGATAGATAGATGGATGGATGGATGGATGGATGGATGGATGGATGGATGGATGGATGGATGGATGGATGGATGGATGGATGGATGGATAGATAGATAGATAGATAGATAGATAGATAGATAGATAGATAGATAGATAGATAGATAGATAGATAGATAGATAGATAGATAGATAGATAGATAGATAGATAGATAGATAGATAGATAGATAGATAGATAGACATACACACCACTCCAGCATCTGTATGTCCTCCACATCGCTGTATATGACATCATTCATCAACTCTTCACCAACTGGCCACCTACAGTGAGCATGACTGGACACCCCAGTTGTGACATAAGACTAACCACATTCTGCCATCCCCCAAACCAAGACAGTCAGTCACAGAATGCAAAACCCTCACAATCAGATTTAGCTAAAAGACGGGGGAAGAAAAGGACACAAGTGGATTGCGTTCAGCCGCCACACAAGAGCATCTTCAAAATCGTGTGTTGTAAGCTTATTTTCTGTCAAGAACATTACCCAGTCTGCTTTAACTATTGCTCTGCCAGTGCCAGAAGACTGCAAGGAGCTAGTGCTTCGTGTATCAAAAGTTGTCTGCCCTTTGCTGTTTTCTTTCAACACTCACATCGTCGTGTCTTTCACCTTTCAAATGAACCCAGTAGGTAAGTTAGCCTCTACATCCCCTTTTTGTATTCTATCACCCTTTGTTGTCAAACGCTATATGAAATGAAAAGTAGACACTACTTTTTTAAAACATTTATCATCCTCTAAAGGTTTGACTTTATGAAACCTGCTATGTAATGCCTGCGTTAGCTTTTGTTTGTTTATTTCAGAATTGGTTGGTTGGTTTGTAGATGGGTTTGTTTGTTTTTAACTAGGAGTATACTTTTGGTTATTTTTCCTAATGTATATTGATATAAGCAAACAA
The DNA here is from genome assembly GCA_028751875.1 of Rapana venosa. Lineage (NCBI taxonomy): Eukaryota > Metazoa > Mollusca > Gastropoda > Neogastropoda > Muricidae > Rapana > Rapana venosa. Next base: position 53,548,038 of record CM054143.1, on the reverse strand, counting down.
AGATGTCTCTTTCAATGTATCCATATTAGTTCTAAATAGTGTAATTACATGTTTTATATCCTGCCACTAAAGTTGTGTTTGCGTGTAAGTGTGTGTGTGTGTCCAAGTGTACGTGTGCGTGAGTGCGTGCGTGCGTGCGTGCGTGCGTGTGTGTGTGTGTGTGTGTGTGTGTGTGTGTGTGTGTGTGTGTGTGTGTGTGTGTGTGTGTGTGTGTGTGTGTGTGTGTGTGTGTGTGTGTGTGTGCGCGCGCGCGCACGCATTTATGCATGAATATTAGTGCATCTCTATGACGGAATGGAAAATATGTGCATATTTCCCCGAAAACTTACCCTTGGAAAGAAAACAATCATTGTATTAATAGCAAAGAGGACATGAATCAACGTGAAGGAAAACAAAAACCATAACACAAATGCCATCATCATTAACACTGCTTTTCCTTACTATTAAGCCTCATCTAACCAGGATCCTAAACCATGGCACCCTTTGCATTTTTCCTGTAATCTCCTACACACTATCACGTTGTCACGATCTTCACCACTGACCATTATTTGTCTGCTTCCAGGAATGTAATGATAGGAGGCAGAGTGGTAGAGGAGGAGTGCTAAAGAGGAATGGTGCAGGCTAGAATAAAAGATGACTATTACCTTCTCCACACTGCACTAAATCAAAAACGCCATAGAACCATATGAAGAGAGCCTGACTTCAGTGGAAAAGACGCAAACTTAAGTGGTACGGACATGTCACACGAACATCTGGACTTGCCAAGACTGTCCTACGGGAAACAGTACAAGAAGGGAGACGAAGAAGAGGCAGATAGAGAAAACGATGGGAAGACAACATCAGAGAGTGGACTGGCCTTGAGTGGAACGACTTGCTACGGAAAGCAGAGGACGGCGGGGAGTGGAGGAAGCTGGTTTCAAAACCTTCATTGGTGCCCCCACGGTTGCTGGGTCTAAGGGAGAGGTAAAGGTGTGAAGATCGCCTCCTTTCTACGTTAAGCACGTGTCCTCTATGGTTTATGGGAAAACAATAACAATAATGAATAACTGAACAAAAGAGAAGGTTCGTGTATCTTTTATCTACACTCTTGAAACATATTCTTCACTCTCAGTAACCAATCAAAGCCTTTTTTTCAAGAGCACCATTGATTTCTGCCAAACATGTCTGCCGCCCTTCTCTCTGCTGACCAATCAGAAGTTCTGTACCATGTCAGGAAAAAAATCAATCAGCTCCAAAGGCTCACAGACACGCCTGACAGTTTATTTCTTGAATCTCGTCTGCTTTTCACAGAGGTTTTCTTAACGTCAGAGCGAGACGAGGAGTCAGACAGTTGACAAAATGCTGTTTGCTTCTCCTCTCTCTTGTTCTGGTCAGCTGTCCAGTGTAAAAGTCAGTGGCCGTGTGTAATGTCTGTGTACTGTTCAGTGTTCGTGGTTCAAAGACTCCATCCACCACGTTCAATAAACACTTAGTCTCTGCCAGTCCCGTTTACCTCTCTGGATCCATTTTCTTGTCTCCACACTAAGGTTCTCTTCCAATGTGCCTGTCTGTATTTGAATAAGCTGAATTTGCATAAGGTAGATGGAATATTTAGACATTTGCATACTTACTTCGCTGACCTGTGACAAACTTTACGCTGGTATGTGAGAAATGCTGCATCAACGGTGTATACAATTATATAAGATGATATGATTGCTTCTCTCTCCTCTCTCTCCTCTCTCTCTCTCCTCTCTCTCTCTCTCTCTCTCTCTCTCTCTCTCTCTCTCTCTCTCTCTCTCTCTCTCTCTCTCTCTCTCCCTCTCTCTCTCTCTCTCTCTCTCACACACACACACACACACACACACACACACACACACACACACGGGCGCGTGCGCGCGCGCACACACACACACACACACACACACACACGGAGGATATTTCCTTCCTTCTAAACAAATACCAAATGGCAATAGATAAACTGAAAACGTAGTACCCCATTTCTTCTCACATACTAATGCTAGCTCTTCAACGTACAGAACAACTCTTGCTCCCTGCCAGTGTATTCCATACCAGTGTTGTCCTTGGGACAAGCTGTCTCAAATAAGACCTGACATATCTTGTAATGATGAATGAGAAGACTGGGTCCTTCGAGAAGAGCTTTGTCAAGATGATCTGTTCAACAAGGAAAATCCCTTTGTGTGTTAACAACCATCTTAGCTTCTGAGTGCTGTGTGCCTCTGCTTCTTGACAATTCTTTGGGATGACAATTATCTGTTACTTTGTAAGTCATTTTCTGTGTGTCAGCATCCTTTACCATCTTCTTCTTCACCTTCACCTATCCCCTAGTCTTGTAGACCTTAGGGTGCACCACTGAAGATTTTTGCAACCAGCTTCACTACAATCTACTAGTAACAAAAATCCTTATCACAGGCTCAAACTCAGATCTTGTTAGAAGTGAGAATATATTGTTGAATAGTAGGACAGATTGAAGAAGAAGAGAGGGGAAAGGATGTTATAAAATAATGCCTATCAGAAGAAGAAAGACGAGGAGGGGGATAGGTGTTTTCCTGGTCTGCTCAGGCATTCAAATGCATGTTGACTCGTTCCGTCCGGTGGCAATATTTCATTCACCGGTTTTTTTCTAGTTCTTTTCCACTCCAATGCAAGACTCCAAACTGACATCAGAACAGACTGTTGATGCTACATTTGCTTATTTGCATCTGAAAACCCAGTCATCTATGTTGTGTACGGTGCAGCTATATATGCCGATAGATAGACAGACAGACAAACGGTCTGACGGACGGACGGACAGATATATATATATATATATATATATATATATATATATATATATATATATATATAAAAGAGAGAGAGAGAGAGAGAGAGAGAGAGAGAGAGAGAGTGACAGACAAACAGACAGACAGGCAGTCAGACAGACAGACACACAGACCAACGGACGGACGGATAAACAGACAGAGAGACAGAGAGACAGAGAGACAGAGAGACAGAGAGATAGATAGATAGATAGATAGATAGATAGATAGATAGATAGATAGATAGATAGATAGATAGATAGATAGATAGATAGACAGATAGATAGATAGATAGATAGATAGATAGATAGATAGATAGATAGACAATGTCAATGACAATGACAAACTCTTTTATTTCGAGGATAATGAATAAGCACCCATGTGCTTTTTTACATCCAGTCCCCGCCCTTAAGGATATATATGATAATAAAATAAAATAAAGCCCATAGCAATACACTTACACAGCTTACGGAAAAAATATCTACACAAAAATCCCCACAAAAATCACCGAAGAGAGAAAGAGAGAAAAAAAAAGTAGCAACAAGTAAGAAAGAAAGCAGAACAGAAAACACAGAAACAACCGAAAAAATAGCAAGAACCAAGAGCAAAACAAAAACGGCAACAACAGGGGGAGAGGGAACAACCTAATAGTCCCCCCTCAAAAAGCAACAACAACCCCAAACCCAAACCAAAACAGAACCAAACAAAGCAAAACCTCTATAAAAAAAATAAAGGAGAACAAACCACGTAAATAGTTTCATTTTGACTAACAGAAAGAAACGTCAAAAGTTCTTTGTGCTTTTATAGATAGATAGATAGATAGATAGATAGATAGATAGATAGATAGATAGATAGATAGATAGATAGATAGATAGATAGATAGATAGATAGGATGAGATGGATGGATAGATGGATAGATGGATGGATGGATGGATAGATAGATAGATAGATAGATAGATAGATAGATAGATAGATAGATAGATAGATAGATAGATAGATAGATAGATAGATAGATAGATAGATAGATAGATAGATAGATAGATAGATAGATAGATATTTTTATTTATCTATTTCATTTATTTTATTCTCCTATATCGAGGATAATGAAATAAGCACTTATGTGCTTTTTTACATCCAGTCGCCGTGTGTATGCGGCTTTGTAAAATCTGTCAGCTGTTCCCATCGGCACACAATGGCCTACTCTTACGAAAAGCGGAACAGGATTTAACATGTGCGCAAGATGTTCTGCGTGCGTTCGCACACGGGGCATCGGTTTATAGTGTCATCCGAAGGACTTTTGGGGAGAGTGGATAGACAGACAGACAGACAGACAGACAGATAGATACATAGATAGATTCAAAGAGAAGTATAACACATCACTCTCCTTGCTTCACTCCAAGCCACTGACGTCCTCATAATCATCCTCCACACTTTACTATACGAAATTAACATCCTTCTTCAGATTTTTTTCTCTCTGCAATTATCCTCCACACTGTACTCTACGATATAACATCCTTCTTCAGCTTTTTTCTCTCTGCAATTATCCTCCACTCTGTACTATACAATATAACATCCTTCTTCAGCTTTTCTCTCTGCAATTATCCTCTACTCTGTACTATACAATATATCCTTCTTCAGCTTTCTCTCTCTGAAATTATCCTCCACACTTTACTCTACGATATAACATCCTTCTTCAGCTTTTCTCTCTGCAATTATCCTCCACTCTGTACTATACAATATAACATCCTTCTTCAGTTTTTCTCTCTCTGCAATTATCCTCCACACTGTATTATACGATATAACATCCTTCTTCAGCTTTTCTCTCTCTCTGCAATTATCCTCCACGCTGTACTCTACGATACAACATCCTTCTTCAGCTTTTTTCTCTCTGAAACCATCCTCCACACTGTACTCTACGATATAACATCCTCCTTCAGCTTTTCTCTCTCTCTCTGCAATTATCCTCCACACTGTACTCTACCCTCTAAACTGCCCAGTGCAAGTGCACCCTATATGCCAGGGAATAAAATTCGTATGTACCACTTTCTATGTTCATATCTCTCTTACTCAGAAATCACTACATGAATAATCATGACAGTCTACCCAATGACAGTATATATATCGTAGATTACTTCGAGGAAAGCTCAAATTAGTTAGCATTATATTTCAAAGCGAAAATATATTTAAAAAGTAAAACCTCGACAAAAAATACACTTTCCTCATCACCACTTTCATTCTGAGTACCCCCCCCCCCCCCCCCCCCCCCCATCTCTATAACGTCAAACATAAGTCCAGGCCAAATGTCTTTTTTTTTTTAATGCACGATCTCCTGAATCATACACGATCGTTTTCATCACTGTCAGGTAAATCTAAAGTTTTATTTACCACTTTTTCCGATGTGTAAAGTTATTGATACCTTCAACAATAAGTGTCAGCCATTTTGAGCAAGAACTGCCTAAGCAGTGATGCATAAAAACACAAAATACGAGCTAAAAAGCGATCGTTTTTGCAGCTAGATGTTGCCAAGAAGCAGGAGAGTGATCTCCACTAATTTTGGAGTTCTTTCCCTTTAACTGTAGTCAAGGAAGCTGGCTTGTTTACTTCGGTTCGACACCCCGGAAATTTTCCTGGTTATAGGCGTATAGGGTGCACGTGTAGCCCCGGAAAATTTCCGAGGTAAGGCAGTCTAGTGGCTATGATATAACATCCTTCTTCAGCTTTTCTCTCTCTGCAACTGGCCACCTATAGAGAGCATAACTGGACATCCAGGTTGTGACATAAGACGTAATCACATTCTGCCGCCTCCCAAACCAGGACAGTCAGCCAAGGCACGCAATCCCCTCACTATCCTATATCAGGTTTGGCGGAGACCGGAGGAAGAAGAACAGAAACGAATCAGGCTCTGCCTCCACTCAAGGACATCTTGAAAATCGTGTGTTGTAAGCCTGTTTTTTCTGCCAAGGGCGTTTTTCCAATCAGCTTTTTTTTTTATTTCGTTGCTCTGCCACTGTCGTTGGAGTGTAAAAAGTTAGTGCTTTGTTTATGGTAGATTATCTTCCCTTTTCTGTCTTCTTGTAAACCCCACATTTCTACGGTTTTTTTATCGATCCAACATATTTTAAGTTCCACCTTTAAAAAAAATGTTTAGCAAAAGTTCTCTATCTCTCTCGCTCTCTCTCTTTCTCTCCCTCTCTCTGTCCACTGCACTTTTATTTTGAATTGTAACATAAAATGAAAAATGTACAACACTTTTTAAAGACTATTCATCAGCCTCTATATTTCTGGCTCTATGAAAGTTTATTATGACATCTTTTTCTTCTTCCTGATGTTCTTGCTTTTTGTTTTGTTATTCTACCAGAAGCAGGAGACTTTACAGTTAACCATGTCACTCTATGTAAAACATACACAAAGAATAATCTTGCAGTTCAGCCACACTGATTTACATTTGTGTGTGTTTAGATATGATGCTGCTATGAGGTTAAGTCTGCTGCAAATTCCAAACCATTTTTTCGGATATAGAATTCTGCCATATGAAGCACTATCACAAATACAAATCACCTTGACATGCTTTTAAAACAAAGAAGGGAGTAGGAGCGCTTTGATTTGTTGCTTTACAAGATTCAGCGCTATATAAATTCCATACATTTGTTATTATTATTATTATTATTATTATTATCATCATCATCATCATATTTATTATTATTATTATTATTATTATTATTATTATTATTATTGTTGTTGTTGTTGTTGTTATTATATTCAGTGATAATAAATGTTACTGCTTTTATTTAAGCTTTCAAAGAAAGTTCTCTTTGTTTATGTCACACTTTGCAAGTATTGATATGGGGTTCAACATACTCTTCAATGAATATTTTGAAAAAGCCATTCAATGCCAAAAAAGCAGATTGACAATTGAAAAATTCTATGAAACGTTATTACAAATTGAAATGAAAGGAAGTGACCAAATGAGAAATTGACGAATTTTGAAATTGTAGCAGATAGTAAATGGGGTACCTGCCTCTTCAGAGTCAGGGTAGGTAAAGCAACGAGGGAGAGGAGATGGGCGCCGCCCTCAATATGCTGGCCCCTAGAGAAGCTGAGGTCTCTGATGCCTCACTCCCCTACGACCACATACGTTATGGGACACCTTACCTTTAGTAGATAGTCAGTTGGGTGTTTTTAAATGCGTTTTCAAAGCAAAAGGAACCAAAATTACGCTTTGAAACTTCAGCACAAGGTAGGAAAACGCTTATAGTTTTATAATCAATCATAATCTCAAAATGGACAACCTGACCCCCATCTACCTAAAATGGCTCCTAGCAGAAAAGTGGGTCAGGTGCAATGCGACTCATTTCGTGGTGGAGGGTCTTATTGTAAGAGAAAAATGAGACAGAAAAATCCAAAAATAAATCTACACAGGGGAGACAATTTCAGCATAAAATTTCCAGGAAGTAGAGCTATTAATAGTTACAAAAGAACCCCTAAAAAAAACCTCCCTCATATTAAGCTGCTAAGATATTGAAAAAAGCGCTCATCAATCAACATTTTCCGTCTCAAATACTCTGACAAAACCGTTCACCTCATCTCCAGCACTTCCATCCTATAACTACCCCCCTCATAAGAAGGAACAATCTTTGATCGGAATAGGACATAGTTTCCTCCTAAACTGTTATTTGTGAACACACACACACACACACACACACTATTATCCCCTTAGGCAATATGCTGTTCCATTTATCACGTGCACCTGCGCGGACTATAAATAGCCTGCCTGCTTCTGTGGCCTCCTGGGTGGAGGCATTGTGTTAATAGGCACGTAGCAGACTAATCAGCCTCTTGTGCAGTGCCGCGTGTTGTGTCCTGGTCTTCTGTTTATTAACAACCACAGCTGATTTACCACAGGAAAACAGCCAGTGGGGTGGAGGGAGGATTGTAGAAGGTGGGGAAATTTGTAGGGGAGAAGTGAACAGAACAAGAGAGAGAGAGAGAGAGAAATTTTATTTTCTGAGGGTAATAGAATAAGACCAAAACTTTTTTTACATCCAGCCCTCGGGAGAATGAGGGAGGAGGAAGAGAGAGGGAGGGGAGAGAGAGGGGGGAGAGAGAAGTCATCGCAGATGATTAAAGATTCTATGAATCGTTTTGAATTAGATATAGACAGACCAAGTCAGAAACGATGGTCAGGTTTTCCAGCCCCGCAAATATATGTAGGACAAAAATCTATTGGTGACACACGCTGTTCAAAACATCAAAACCAGCTAAAACAAAACAAGGTGAAGTTGCAGTAGCTAGTGATACATGATGAGGAGTTGTAAAAGGAAAGCAAGGAACAAGTCGAGATTGAGAGAGACTAAGTGACCGCAGTTAAACCAAATGTCATGCCCGAAGTCGGAATGCGGCTATTTAATGGTGAGTAAAACGGTTGCAGAGGAAGAGAAGGCCAGGCAGGCCGAGGAAGAAATGGGCAGACAACATCACTGAATGGACCGGGAAGAGCTTCTCCACAACCCAGGCACTTGCCCACAACCGCCGCAAATGGAGACAACTGGTGCAACGTTGGTCAGTGCAGTGCCCCTACGACCCTGGAGGGGGTTACGGGAGCAGATGAGATGAGATAAAACGGCTGCTCATGCAAAATCTCACCCTTAATGAACCTCAGAGCTCTAGCCAAAGAACGGAAAAATAACCGCCACCAAATTCCAGTAGATGTAGTTTTATTCTTATTTCTATCTCTCTAGCTCCGAATAGAATATTGATTGAAAAAAAGGGGGAAGTAACTGACATGTGGACTGTCATCAGTTAGTTCTCTTTGTAACACGCACTTGAAGGGACCAGTAACCCACATTCTTCAAGTGGTTTGACGGGGAAATGGATGGAGATCAGGGGTTGCCCTGTACTGCACCTGCTAAAGTAGGCTTCTTTGACGGGGGGGGGGGGAGGTTTGTTGTTAGTTTTATTTTTTTTATACGAGATTAGAAAATATTATATCATAAATTAACTTGTGTCCTCTAAAAATGGTGTTCTTTGAGGAGGGGGTGTTATTGTTTTGTTTGTTTTGTTAAGGTTTGGGGTGTTTTTTTTATTGGAGAACGTAAAACGTATCGGGATTTATTAAATTATGTTCTTTTGGGGGATCTTTTGTTGTTGTTTTGTGTTGTTTTTTTTGTTGGGTTTTTCTCCGAGGGGGGGGGGGGGGGGGGGGCGGGGAGGTTATTAATATGAGAATATGAAATGTATCAGGAATTGACCTGTACCTTTTACTGTGGGTTCGGTTTTTGTTTTCTGTTTAGGTTTTTGTTTTGTTTTCGTTTGTTTGGGGTTGTTGTTGTTTTGTTGGTTGGTTGTTGATTTTTTGGAGGGGGGGTTGGGGGGATGATGGGACACCTAAGAGGGTCAACTCCTTATTCAGTTTTTCTTCTATTTAAATAATATACAGAATACGTTAGCAGTATAGGTCACCTCTGGATATATTTTTTCCTATTTCTATTTTTTACTACTTTTCAATTTGTTTGTTTTCAATTATTTCTTTTTAATCTAATAATAGAGTTAACTAGGAATGAACAGATTTTAAACAAATCAAATCGAATCAACACACACACACACACACACACACACACAACACACACACACACACACACACACACACACACAACGCACGCACACACACGCGCGGAGCTGGTGATGAGATTTTAATGGTGCTTAAGCCCAAAATACAGCTAGCTACACACTTCAACCAAACTATGCTCAAACTCAACCATCACCAAACACTCTATGTGCGTGCGTGCGTGCGTGCGTGCGTGCGTGCGTGTGTGTGTTTGGATGCGTGTGTTAGTGTGTGCGTGCGCTTGCGAGTGGGTGGGGGGGGGGGTGTCTGTGGGTGCGTGTTTAGCCTAAGCGAACTGCTGTAAAGCTTGCTCTCTTGTTAAATGCGTTTGTAATCCTCCCTACCCCGAGAAAACGGTTAAAGGAATTGAATCGTGTGTGTGTGTGTGTGTGTGTGGTGTGTGTGTTGTGTGTGTGTGTACATGCGTGTGTGTGTGTGTGTGTTGAGAGTCTGTCATGTCTGTTGTGTGTGATTTCCAAGGACATCCACTCAAGTGGTGTTCTGAATGAAACATTTTGCGAGCGGAAAGAAGGAGGAAGAGGCTAACAGTCAGTCAGTGTGGGAAGAGCGTTGTTCCGAATTGTTGAGCACCAAGTACCTTCAAGTTGTTGGCTCAGTGCTTATTGCACAACTCTCCTCTCTCTCTCTCTCTCTCTCTTCCTCTTCTCTCTATATAAATAAAGATATATAAATATATTATATAATATATATATATATATATATAAATACTATATATTTATATTTTATATAAATTATATATTTTCATATACATTATTATATATATATATATATATATAGAGAGAGAGAGAGAGAGAGAGAGAGAGAGAGAGAGAGACATAGAGAGAGAATGCAAATGCGAATGCGAAAGTTTTATTCATTATAGGCCTTGGCCCCTCGTGAAGGGGGTGTGTGTATATAATCAACATTCCAAAACATGTTGCATAGGAAACATTTATGAACAGAAGAATAATACCTCAAGTACAGATAGTATTTCTAATTTTAAAAGCTTTATACAAATAAATTGCTAGTCGCTTATTAATGGAGAGAGAGAGAGAGAGAGAGAGAGAGAGAGAGAGAGAGAGAGAGAGAGAGAGAGAGA
>CM054143.1:53510040-53532540 GCA_028751875.1 Rapana venosa | reverse complement strand
TGTCTATCTGCAACAAGTACACAGCCTGTCTATCTGCAACAAGTACACAGTCTGTCTATCTGCAACAAGTACACAGCCTGTCTATCTGCAACAAGTACACAGTCTGTCTATCTGCAACAAGTACACAGTCTGTCTATCTGCAACAAGTACACAGTTCTGGTGCCACACTGAACTAAGACATACTGACCTAAGTTCTTTCAAACAAGACTAGGGAACCTAGGGAAAGAAAAACCTCTACATGTGGTTTGTGTATTTTCTAAAGGAAAGGCATTTAAAAGACAATTAGAGGGGAATCTTTTTTTTTCCCAAACCGGAAGTTTAAAAAAAAAACACGAGTAATTTGTTTTCAGTGATGTGTTTCTATGCTATTTGCTAGATATTTTTTTTATGCGGTTGTTTTAACAAGTCTTCCTCTTCCTCCTCCTCGTCCTCCTCCTCCTCCTCTTCTTGTTCTTCTTGTTGTTGTTGTTGTTGTGTTGTTTCTTTCTTCTTCTTCTTCTTCTTCTTCTTCTTCTTCTCTCCTCTCCTCATTCTTCTTTCTTCTCATTTATCTTCTTCAATTCTTCGCATTCTCCTTCTCTTTTCGCATTTTTCAATTCTTTCTTCTTCTCGTATTTTCTCGCAATTTTCTTTTTTCTTCACAATTCTTTCTCTTTGTCTTCGCAGTTTTTGCAATTCTTCTTCGCATTCTTCTTCGAATTCTTCTCGCAATTTTCTGTCTCTTCTTTCACAATTCTTCTTTCTTCTTTTTTCTTCATTCTTTTTTTTTCCTTCTTCGCTTCCCATTTTTCTCTCTTCTTCTTTCTTTTCTCTTCTTTCGCATTCTTCTTATCCTCTTTCAATTTTTCTTCTTCCAATTTTCTTTGCAATTTCCCGTCTTCGCAATTCTTCTTCGCAAGTTTTTCTTCTTTTTCGCAATTCTTTATCATCGAAATTCTTCTTCTTCTTCTTCTTCGCAATTCTTTTTCTTCGCAGTTTGCGTGCGTGCGTGCGTTATGGTTCTTTTCATGTTCTTTAATTTTATCCAACCTTTCTTTATCTCGTTCTTCTTCTTTCCTCTCATCAGTCCATTTTTTTTCTTCGCTGTTGTGCTGTGGTGCGTGTGTGTATGTGTGTTTTTTTGTCTGTTCTTTAAGTTTATCGCAACCTCGTTGTGTTGTGTGTGTGTCGTATTGCTTCTTCTCTCTATCATGTGTCTTGTTTTCTTATCTGTGTGTATGTGTGGGTGTGTTGTGGGTGTGTGTGTGTGTGTGGGGGCGTGTGTGTATATGTGTAGCGTTGTTTTGTTGGTTCTCTAGAACAGTATAAACAGAAAAGTCTTGATCAGCAATCCTGTTGTGTTTGATGAATGATGTAAATGGTGGTGGTGGTGGTCGGGCTGAGAAGTTATTGCTGTTCAGTGGTTTATTATGTATTAGTATCGGCTGTATTAGTTGCTATCATTATACTTGGTATCATACCATTACCATTTTGTTTGCTATGACCTTTTCTCTTTTTTTTTCCTTTACTTGTTCTTGCTCTTACTGTTTTGTTTTTCTTTTTGGATATGTTTATTGTCATTATCATCAATATGGTAGTTCTTGTAAACTTTTATTTTTCCGTCTATTAGAATGACGTCCAAATTACACGCACATCACATAAAAGTATTCTGCTCCAGTTCAGGCAGCCTTCATTCCATTATAGTTATTCGCTTACCTTTCAAAAGGCTGCTAAATGTCATTCTACCCTTTTCTTATACCACCAGCCAAGAAAGTTTGGAAGTGGGTTTTTTTCTTTATTATTCGAAATTTTCTTCTAAACGCTTTTCTCGAAATTCGCTTTTGTGCAATTAAACCACAATTAGTTTTCTTTGAAGTTGACGTTTTCCGTGCTGCTGGTACTTAATTATCTTTGCATGAATTCTCCACAGAGGTGTGTGTGTGGGTGTGTGTGTGTGTGTGCGTGCACGTGTGCGTGATGTGTATTTGTGTATGCGTACGCGCGCGTGTGTGTCTGTACATATTTGTGTGTGTGTGCGTGCGTGCTTGCTGTATTTTTTCTTTTATTGCAGAATAATGGGATAAGCAATCATATGCTTCGTTACACTCTAAACCTGCGTGCATGCAGTTATATAGATTCTGTCATTCATTCCCACCGGCACAAATGGCCGACTCTTCCGAAAGCACAAAAACATTTTTAATCCGATGTGCTTTCAAACACGTCCGTAGCTTTCTACTTACTACTGCTACTGCTGATTTAGTTTTCATAATGTAGGGGTCAACATCATTCCCAGGCAGTTTTCTTATGAGCTGATGTGCATCTCGGCTCCAAAGTAAACTAGAGGATGGTGGAAGAGAAAACCACACCACACACACACAGCACATCCCACACAGCACATCACACACACACACAGCACATCCACACACACACACACACAGCACATCACACACACACACACACACACACCACACACACACAGAGAACATCACACACACAGCACATCACACACACACAGCACACACACACAGAACATCACACAAACACACACAGAACATCACACAAACACAAACAGAACATCACACAAACACAAACAGCACATCACACACACACAGCACATCACACACACACAGCACATCACACACACACAGCACATCACACACAACACCCCCCCCCCCCCCCACACACACACACACACACACACGTCCCTGTCAGCTGAGAAATAGATCAGCCCAAGACAGACAAATGCTTTCTAAACAAAACCATAAAGCCACTACAGTTATGTTAGGCTATGGTGGAATACTGATCTACACGTTTAGTAGGTAATAGCAGTTGACACAACTCACACTCTGCCATCTATAAAAAAAAAAAAAAAATCAAAAACACAGCTCGACTATCTACATGAAAAAAAGGGCGTCAGCAGTTAAATGTTTCACTTTGTGCTCAGTACTTCAAATCGCGTAGGCCTACATAAAACATAGAAGGAATATCAGATTTTTATATTCAAGTCCAAGAAAACTATGCCCAGTTATTAATCTGATGCTATACGTTAAAGAGTGGTTTTTGCATCACTTGGCATAGGCTTAAATCCATGCATTGGAGAACTTAAGATTTACACTGTGAAAGGAGTGCTTAAATGTACACTATATGGTACAAATCTTGTGCATACAGGTTTATTTTTGACAGGCATTTGAAGACAATTTGTCAGAGTTGTTCATATGTATTCTATGGACTGAATGCATTTGAATGTAAGGGGAGAGAGAGAGGGTACAGATAAAATTGTATGCATCAGAGATCTTGGTGCACATACTCTACACTTGTAATGACATTCAGGAATGAAACCCTGGACCTTGGTCAAGTTTTTTTTATTTCTTTCATCCGAGATCTCCACATACTCTATACTTGTAAACAGTCACTTATGAATGGAATACTTAGCACATTTCAATTTCAAATTATTTCTTGTCATCCCTTTTAGGGATATGGAGGATTTTACACATCAATGAACAAAATCATAACTGAACATCATACATGAACCATGTAACTGGATACTTGAACACATTACTATAAAACAACAGTTGTCTGTTTACACGTATCAAACTCTGAGCAAAGTCAACATGTTATTTCTGATAGTACTGATCATTTTAACAACATTGAGCAGAGTCTTTTTTGATGAAATATAAAGACCTTAGTTAAACTTTTGTTTTACTTCAGGTCTTACGACTTTTGCACTCATGAGTCGTATTTTATTCATCAAGTTTTGACAATGTTCTTAAATCATTTTAAAGTTTCATTTTCATTTTACCTATTTCAGCTGCGAGCCGGCTACCCAACCCTAACTTCAGCTTCTCTTTGGCTGAAGATGGAGGTAGGCTTTTCCCAATGCTCTGACCAGCAGTGACACAATGACCGACCAACTGACTGTTTTTGCTTTTGAATGGAACTTAGACCACAGTGACAAGTTCACTCAAATATAAAGCGTATTTTTCTCCGGAAATAAAGTCAGTTTGGTAGTCAAGTGCCGAAATTGGTGTGTGCTCACCACTACATTTAAAAAAATTTAATGTAAAATTGTTCAACTTTGTACACCATTTATGAAATACAGGAAAATAGATACAATATTAGTTACAGAAATAATCTTTTTGTAAAAGTGGAATCAATATTTGTTACAGGAAACATTGTTAACCCTCCAAATGAAACTTTCATTGTGATAGGCAAGTTTGTTACCACATATGACATATTAAAGTCTGGTTGGTTTTTTTTAGTTTACCCACACTCATATTTCCAGTGGGCATTCTGGAACAAGCTTAACTGGATTTGGTGCAATAGAGCAAGGAAACCACATAATACTTGCAACCCAAAAGCAAAAAACCTTCACATGCTATCTGTGTTGATGAGATTTCAATTTCACCCTTTCGAGGGAGTAAAATCGATTGAAAAATAGCTTCAAATGCAATATACATCACAATAGTGGACCAAAAGCTGGCAGCACACTAGGTACTCGGTGTACGGGGCAGCAACAAAGGGGGGAGGGCTTCAACTGAATAACCCAAGTCTGCCAGATACCAGGCAAAACCACTTTCTAAGAACTTTACATAGAGACGTCATAAAGACAGGATTTCACTTGTCATGTCTTTCAGAAGACGATTAAGAAATGACAGAGGTAACAAGCAGCATGCATTCTACAATCTATTTGAAGGGGTAAAATGTGGGTATTGCTTGGAATAGTCATATGCAGCTGAACCAACTTTAATTTCCCAGATAAAGTTGAAAAAAATCCAGCCTCCTAAATAAATACCGAAACATCAAATGCCAAAAACAAAATGCTGGACATGTAAATTCAAATGCACTGAAGGCAATTTTCTCTTTGAAAAAAATGTGAGAAATTTTGTTGGGTCACTCTTAGCAGTATTATTACGTTTGCTATTTATGCAGAAGAAAACAATTGATGTCAGGTAACCCAATGGTGAAAGAGAAACCACACACCACATGTCCCTTTCAGATGGGATATAAATACTCCCAAGAGGCAAATGCTTCATAAGCAAAACCATAAAGCCACTATAATTATGTTAAACTATGGTGGAACAACAATCGACAGGTATAGTGGGTCACAGCAGTTGACAAGACCCAAACTCTACCATCTAAAAAACAAAAACAAAAAAACAAAAACCCAGATGGACTATCTACATGAAACGGGGCATCAGCAATTAACTGCTCCACTTTGCGCTCAGTACTTCAAATCAATTAGGCCTCCATCGAAAAAAGCGAAAATACAAGGATCAGATTTGGGTAATACAGTTCAAGAAAGCTACGCTAAATATTCCAATATAACTGATCAAATATGTAACTGACAAGAGAACAGTTGAAAAGGTGAGCGCTTTGAATACAAGACTAGCTGTCCATTATTTCTTGCTGAAATGCATTGCTTAATCTGCTTAATGTGATTTCAGGCAACAAAAAAGCAACATAAATACAGTCAAGCATTTTATACAACTGCTTACAAATACTTTACGACCACCCACCAAAAAAGACCCACCACATTCACATGCCAAACCATTTCTAGTTTTACACAACCCAGGTGTCATGAGAACACAAAAGCAAAAAAAGGCAAAAAACCACCTGTACCAAGCTATTACCACACTGATCAGCTTGAATGTATTATGTCACACTTTCTGCACTGGAATTCTACAATACATACACTTGAAACCAAGTTACAGAAAAGAAGCCCATAAATGTGCATAACAGATACAATACAAAGATTGTTCAGATGCCAGAAAGCAAATAGACAATAATGCAGCAATGAGCACTGCACTGTCGATTTGTTTTTAAAGATGAGACCTCCAATCTTTTTTTTTACCGACTCATTTCTTATTTCTTTTTTTTCAAATGTTTTTCCAGTTATTCTTGGGGCTTGTGTTTATTTTTGTAATTACATTGTGGCGCTTTCACCCTTTTACCCATTTTTAAAAAGAAAATAACACAAAGAAAAAACAAGAAAGGATGTGATAGGGTCCATTTGTGCTGAAAATTGGAATTAAAGACTGATGGGAGAGATGCAGATGGAGCATCTTAATGGGCTGGGAGTACTTTGACCTGGGTATTGGACATGTTTCCGACTATGGCAAAGCAGAAGGCAAGAAGAAAATAAGGTAACAGGACACATCAATTTACAAAATGGCTGCAATCTTATACACATTACAAAATAAAAGGCAAAAACGGTTTTCTTATACCAGATTTTGTTCGATAACAAAAGGGAAAACGGCCTCTCCGAATGTAAGCTCATCACATAAGACGTTGTACTTTATATAACAAAAAGTTATTGCTGTGACAACCTAAGGCTTTCTCCTCCTCCACCCTTTCCAATTGACGGTACAACAAAGGTTACAGCTGCAAATCCAGCAATATATGATACACCTTTATACCATAGCCACGCACACAAAAATCATGCTACTTAACTGCTTTTTCCACTTAATCCCCCCTCCAAAAGACACACACACACGTGCAACTTTTATGCTGGTTGTTGCACGATGTACCCTACACCGGTGATAAATACCTGTGGTATTCCATTCTATAAATCTACATACAGCACAAATCCATCCTTCACACACGCACGCACACATTCCCACCGATTTATACTTTCTAACCCCCCGCTCCCTTTAATAAATTCCCTTTTTCATACATCCCCACCGTCTCCAACTCCTTCCCCACCCCCATCCCTACTAAATTATTCTATAATGTATTCTAAAATCGGCACTCCTGTTTATAGACAACACTTCTAGCCAATCTTGCTGTTTATAGCCCCGCCGACCACAGAGGCCATATAACAACTTTTCTAAAAGTGCACCTCTACCACCACCCCCTCCCCAAATGAATATTCAAATCATACATGTCAAAACCAGCATCTTCTACTTTTCTTTAATTAAAAAAAAAGTTCGGAACTGCTCCCTGCCCCCACCTTTCCCTGAATCTAATCAGAAAGTGTAACTGCCTGCCTCCTGTCCCCACCATCCTCAGTCATCACACCTCTTTCCCCACCCCTATATACTACAAGGTTCTAACACCCACCCACCCCCTTCCTAGCATCCTTTACCCTACAATTCTAGCACCTGTCTTCCTACCAATCCTAGCAGTAGTATTTGATTGATATTGTATGATTAGACGTATCTGATCATAACCGTCATTAAAATTTTCACAATAATTATAATTATTTCACTATCAGACTGATATTATTTTTGAATTATTCACAATTTTTCATTACGATGACTTTTTAAAATCATCTTGGTGCGTTTAAACTCGTTTACTACTGTTTGCGTTTGACTGATTTTTTTGTTTTTTGTTTGTTTGTTTTTTGAGAGCGTGGTTTAAAGCCCTTTGCTTTTCCATTCACTCTATTCATCCCAAATCAAAAGAACAAAATGTTTAGCCGCTGTGTCACTACATCCCACGTTATCCGCCTGCCTTTTGTGTCCACATGTGGGGCCAGGGTTAGGGTCGAGGTTAGTGTTAGGTTCTTGTTAAAAGTTAGTAGCGGGGAAAGGGTTGTCCGTCAGCTGGTCGGTCTGAATGTTAGAATGCATGTGGCCACAACTGCACATAGATAAAACGGTATGTAGCTATTGACATGATTGTGCGCAGTTGCTATAGTCGATCTTAAATTCGCAATCACGTCCTTTCTTATTGGACTGCAGTGTCCACAAATTTCCTATCTGTTAAGTTATTTCAAGTTAATGGCATTTTTCAAAGGTTGTATCCATTCTTTTATTAGGGCCTATAATTAATCAAGTCAGCAAAAAGCATTTTCAGCCAGCCCTTTTTCTTCTATCCCCACTGCTTTAAGCGTGCCTCCATACCCTTCCTAAACATCTCCTTCCCTTCTGCCCCCTTCCACCCTGTCCCCCCCCCCCCCCCCCCCACACACCACACACACACGCCACTTTCTCTCACACACACACATCTCAGTGCTTTTTTAAAAAGTTGTACAGCAATGTTTTGTAAAATACAAAACTTACATTTTTAACTGTATACTACTATAAAATTTAGTTTTAGCACATATTTCTACTCCAGTCAATGTTAACAGTCTATATAATTCCACTTCCTATTTTTGCTTAGGTTTCTATGTCACTCGCCGGAATATTGTCCCTAGTAACCACTGGATCATTTAAAAACAAGATAACTCTCATAATCAATCGTTTTCAAAAATCTGAATAGAAGTTATGTCAGGAATGGAGTATTTCCTCAAAGCAATTATTTCATCAGACTCATTCCCCACCCCCCACCCCCACCCCCAAAAAAAACGCTCAGTTTTCTCTCTCCGATTAGACAAGAAATATATACAGAAATTAACTCGACTTATTTTCTATTGTATTTTTTTAAGTTGTTAATTTTCAATTTCACTACTCTTCCTCTGGAGTAAATTCTACATATCTTATCTTAAGCTCAAAGTTTAACAGCCAAAAGCAAGATACTAACCCACCCTTCCAACACTCCAAAGTAAACATTCACTTTAATTAAATCAATTCACTTCCAAAATCAAAACAATCGTGTAACAGATGCTATTTTTTTCAAACATCAAACACCAGAGACATTTTACACTAAATTTTCCTTCAGGCAACTAAAAGCTGGCAGTATTGACAATGCCAGCCTGTATTTCACGAAAAGTCTAAATACATATGGACAAAACAAAAGCAAACCTCTAAATCTGACAACTTTTTCTACTGTCTACTCTCCTAAACTGGCATTCTACCTCTTTCCTTTATGTTTTTCTACTTTTCTCATTTAATACAAATTGTAAAGCAATTTTTTCTAGGCTTTCAATAACTTGCCCTAGTGTGATATGCACGCCTTCTAAGAATGTTTGACAAATGAATACATTTGTCCGAGTTAGATGCTGCTCATGTCCTAATGCATGCAGTCTGTGTGATTGGTAGTTACGTTTGTCTGGATTTATCATAAGTTGGTGATTACGTTTGTCTGGATTTATCATTGGTTGGTGATTACGTTTGTCTGGATTTATCATTGATTGGTGATTATGTTTGGATTTATAACCGATTGGTGATTATGTCTGGATTTATCATTGGTTGGCGATGACATTGGTCTGGATTTATCATTGATTGGTGATTACCTTTGTCTGGATTTATCATTGGTTGGCGATTACGATTGTCTGGATTATCATTGGTTGGTGATTACGATTGTCTGGATTTATCATCGATTGGTGATTACGTTTGTCTGGATTTACCATTGTTCTAGTGTTACTGCCATTACTTTATTCTTTCTTTCTGTCGTGTGTAAGTGTAATTCTTCTCTTCAATTGTTGTAGCTGTCTTTTCCTCGATGGCTAGATTTCTTGATGCACTGGAGTTCTGCACTGAATGTCTTCTTGATGCACTGTCCTCTGCACTGAATGTCTTCTTGATGCACTGTCTTCTGCACTGAATGTCTTCTTGATGCACTGTCTTCTGCACTGAATGTCTTCTTGGTGCTCTGGTTTTTGTACTGGATGTCTTCTTGATGTATTGTCTTCTGTACTGGATGTCTTCTTGATGTATTGTCTTCTGTACTGGATGTCTTCTTGATGCGCTGTCTTCTGCACTGGATGTCTTCTTGATGCGTTGTCTTCTGCACTGGATGTCTTCTTGGTGCGTTGTCTTCTGCACTGGATGTCTTCTTGATGTATTGTCTTCTGTACTGGATATCTTCTTCATGTGCTGTGTTTTGCACTCGGTGTTTTCTTGATGCGCCATCTTCTGCACTGGATGTCTTCTTCATGCACAGTCTTCTGCGCTGGATGTCTTCTGCGCTGGATGTCTTCTTGATGCACTGGTGTTCTGCACTAGATGTCTTCTTGCTCTGTCTTCTGTACCGGATGTCTTCTTGATGCACTCTTCTGCACTGAATGTCTTCTTCATGCACTCTTCTGCACTAGGTGTCTTCTTCATGCACTCTTCTGCACTAGGTGTCTTCTTCATGCACTCTTCAGCACTGGATGTCTTCTTCATGCACTCTTCAGCACTGGATGTCTTCTTCATGCACTCTTCTGCACTAGGTGTCTTCTTCATGCACTCTTCAGCACTGGATGTCTTCTTCATGCACTCTTCTGCGCTGGATGTCTTCTTGATGCGCCGTCTTCTGCACTGGATGTCTTCTTGCTCTGTCTTCTGTACCGGATGTCTTCATGCACTCTTCTGCACTGGATGTCTTCTTCATGCACTCTTCTGCACTGGATGTCTTCTTCATGCGCAGTCTTCTGCACTGGATGTCTTGATGCACTGTCTTCTGCACTGGATGTCTTCTTCATGCTATGTCTTCTGCACTGGATGTCTTGATGCACTGTCTTCTGCACTGGGTGTCTTCTTGATGCACTGTCTTCTGCACTGGGTGTCTTCTTCATGCGCTGTCCTCTGCACTGGATGTCTTCTTGATGCACTGTCTTCTGCACTGGATGTCTTCTGCACTGGATGTCTTCTTGATGCACTGTCTTCTGCACTGGATGTCTTCTTCATGCACTGTCTTCTGCACTGGATGTCTTCTTTATGCACTGTCTTCTGCACTGGATGTCTTCTGCACTGGATGTCTTCTTGATGCACTGTCTTCTGCACTGGATGTTTTCTTCATGCACTGTCTTCTGCACTGGATGTCTTCTTTATGCACTGTCTTCTGCACTGAATGTCTTCTTCATGCGATATCTTCTGCACTGAATGTCTTCTTCATGCGATGTCTTCTGCACTGAATGTCTTCTTCATGCGATGTCTTCTGCACTGAATGTCTTCTTCATGCGATGTCTTCTGCACTGGATGTCTTCTTCATGCGATGTCTTCTGCACTGGATGTTTTCTTGATGCGATGTCTTCTGCACTGGATGTCTTCTTCATGCGATGTCTTCTGCACTGAATGTCTTCTTCATGCGATGTCTTCTGCACTGAATGTCTTCTTCATGCGATGTCTTCTGGACTGGATGTTTTCTTCATGCGATGTCTTCTGCACTGAATGTCTTCTTGATGCACAGTCTTCTGCACTGGATGTCTTCTGCACTCGATTTCTTCATGCACTGTCTTCTTCACTGGATGTCTTCTCCATGCACTGTCTTCTTCACTGGATGTCTTCTCCATGCACTGTCTTCTGCACTGGATGTCGTCTTGGTGCTCATCTGCACTGGATGTTTTCTTGATGTATCGTCTTCTGTACTAGGTGCCTTTTTGATGCGTTGTCTTCTGAACTGGATGTCTTCTTAATGCAATGTCTTCAGCACTGGATGTCTTCTTAATGCAATGTCTTCTGAACTGGATGTCTTCTTAATGCAATGTCTTCTGCACAGGATATCTTCATGTGCTGTGTTCTGCACTCGGTGTCTTCTTGATGCGATGTCTTCTGCACTGGATGTCTTCTTCATGTGCTGTGTTCTGCACTGGATGTCTTCTTGATGCACTGTCTTCTGCACTGGATGTCTTCTTGATGCGCTGTCTTCTGCACTGGATGTCTTCTTCATGCGCTGTCTTCTGCACTGGATGTCTTCTTCATGCGCTGTCTTCTGCACTGGATGTCTTCTTTGTGTATTGTCTTTTGCACTGGATGTCTTCTTGGTGTATTTTCTGCACTGGATGTCTTCTTTATGCTTTGTCTTCTGCACTGGATGTCTTCTTTATGCTCTGTCTTCTGCACCGGATGTCTTCTGCACTGGATGTCTTCTGCACCGGATGTCTTCTGCACTGGATGTCTTCTTTATGCTCTGTCTTCTGCACCGGATGTCTTCTGCACCGGATGTCTTCTGCACTGGATGTCTTCTGCGCTGGATGTCTTCTGCGCTGGATGTCTTCATGCGCTCTCTTCTGCACTGGATGTCTTCTTGATGCGCTGTCTTCTACACTGGATGTCTTCATGCGCTCTCTTCTGCACTGGACGTCGTCTTCTTCATGCGCTGGTGTTCCGCAGTGGTGAGATCTAAAAATTAAAAACAAATTCAAGGGGTTAGTATGTATTCAATATCTTATAACTATTTTAGCTCATCAGCCACTCAGCCCAGCATTTTGGGACAACAGCAGTTACAATCATCATGCCACTTAGGCCAACTGAAGGCTTGGACAAGCATTTTTATGGTCTTTCTCATTTTCAACTTATCATATTAAGTGCCGACTATTTTTTGTTATAAAGGATATAAAATTTCGACTTTTAACAAATTTTGTTTTCCGACTTTAAAGTGATAGGGAAACATTTTCTCCAAATTTCCTGACTTTCCCATTTTTTTCCCTGACATAGTCGAACTTTGTAGATGACAAAATTCACTCAGCATGTTTAAAATTTAATGTCTTGCTTCTGGAAGGTAGACTAACATTCACAATTGAAAAGAAGCTTCAGGGAAAAAATGAAAAAACTTTTTTAAACGATGGCGAAATTTTTTTTTAGGGTAATAGAATAAGTACAAGACTTTTTTTTACATCCAGCCCTCGAATAGTATTACTCTACTATTGCTCTTTAAAGCGAGTTAGATCTGATCCGGCTTTTGCTTCAACTCTTTGGTAATGGTAGGAAAACTTCACTGGACTTTTAGGCAGTTCTTTGACAGAGTAAACCCAGTGGAAACAATGGGACCGCCTTTCCAGAAATGATGCGTGTCAGGTTTGTGTGCATTATCCATGCCACCAGTCAGAACTGGCCTACTCTTACCTGAAAGGGGTTTTATGGGTGGGCAACGTGTAGGCAGGAAACCAAAAAGTGGGTGGCGCTGCTCTTGCGGCGACACGCCCTCCCAAGGAGGGTAACTTGAATTTTATTCGGATAAATATGCCTTTACTCGAATGTCTACAATATATTTTGTTTGAGCTCGAACATCGTTTTAATCATTTCTCGTATTAATGATTAGATCGATATACATTTTTACGGATTGATCATAACTTGTTTCACTTATAATCTTTGATATCACATGATTTTATCTCACATATTGCCTAAAATTTAATGTTTCATTATCACTTTGAAATGAAGTAAATTAACAGGTGATCTGATATTCATAATTCCGGCATATAATAAAACTACAATCGCTACTCTGAGAAGTCAGTCTGGTAATCTACACAGATACCCCATCCAGTTGTTCAGCATAACTATGTTATACTGTTTTTGTTCAATTTATTTTCTGTGACAAAGTAAACAAAGCAAGGAAAAGTTCTAGATCCAGAAACAATTTAGGAGAACACATGCCGACGTCGGAGCAGTTTTTTACAGGTTACTTGCTGTATAGGATTCTGTAACCCACCGAATAGGTAACGGTAAAGGTAAAGGAGTCCCATAACCTATAAGGTCGTAGGGGAGCGAGGCGTCAGAGACCTCACTTCTCTAGGGCCAGCATATTGAGGGCGGCGCCCATCTCTCCCTCGCTGCTTAACCTTCCCTGACCCTAAAGAGGGCAGGTACCCATTTACAGCTGGGGGAACTGGGGGAACTGTACTGAAGCCAAGGCGCGCAAACGGTCACCCATCCAACTGGTAACCACGCTCGACGCTGCTTAACTTGGCTGGGGGAAAGCGAGTGCTCCGACCACTGAGCTATCCCGTACCCCCGAATACTGACATGAATTACGGTATCCTAACAAGCATATTTGATCTTCTGAGCATCTAAATCAGGCCCTATAAACAGGATGGACAGTCAAGAAGAGGAAGACAGAAACAAACACACACAAGGACAGACGAAAATGCACATAAATATGCTTGCACATGGACAGACAAACCAGTCAAGCGGACGAGACGACAAACATAGAGACAAACGCATAACACACTGACATACAGACGACTGATCTCATTTAGTTCTCACCTGCTCTGTGACATGTAGCCGCCCTTCAAAGACTTCACTGTTACTGTCGGGGTTTGCAACAGCAGTCCAATGATGTAACATAGCGGTGAAGATACCTGGGATGTCTTGGTCCAGTTTTCTCCCAGCTGGTCTGTCTTCAGCGTTTCCCAGTAGCACTGCCATGCCCTGGTCAGTCCATTCTTTGATGTTCTCTGTTCAATAATTCTTGTCTGCTCCTGTGTCGTCCTCCCTCCAATGTTCCCTGTAGGATAGTCTGGCAGTAGTGCTGCCTTGTCAAGGCCGGTTCATTCTTGGATGCTCTGTCTGCTGATGCGTCTGCCTCAGCGTCCAAGTGTCCTCTGCAGGATGTGATTCTTCTTGGAAGTTCAGCCGTGATGTTTGCTATAACGGAACCATGCCGCCTTCCTCCTCTCTGCAACAGGCAGGGGGGGTTCCTGTGGACCAGCTTTCATGGTGAGTTCTCTGGAGTCTTGTGGCGCCTGATAACCAGACATAAATGTGTCAGCTAGGGATAAGGAGGGTCAGGGTATGAAAGCAAGGTTCTTGGCACTCGATTCTGGTACTTATAAGTAGTAACCGTTACAGCCATGGGTCAAGTTTACAAATCTTTGTTAAAGACAAAGCCACTGCAAATATGTTTTTCATAGGAAACTTCGAAAAAGATAGACCATAAAAATCTGATAAATTTGCAAAGTGGCACTTCTTTTAACATAATCCCCCTCATTCTATGTAACGCTGCCGCCAAGATGGTGACTGCCAAAAAAATATATTCTGCGTATAAAAGTTCAAGTCATGTTGACTTTTCACAGTCGGGTTTCATTACTGTAGGCCTAGATAAATTTAAGAATAAGTTATATAGTACCCCTCTCGCAATGAGCTCACAGATATTCAGGTTTTGAAAGAAAATATCAAGCAAACCCTAAGACCTAAACACACCATGCCCACACGAGCAAAATGCACACACTGAAAATTCATAAGTCATCTGAAATATAGGAGTATATATCTATATCGTGTACTTACCAGTTTGGTCTTGATGGAAGGGGAGGTCACTGGTTCTGATGAGGAGTGCCCAGGTTTTGATGATGGAAGATAATTTTCCAGATGGAGGCACTAGTTCTGGAGAAACGGCGCGCATAGAACTGCCATGTGATCAGCATGACGACTGTAACCCTAGTGCTAAGCCTTTCGCAGATTAGAATTTAAACAAGAACCAAGCTAGTTTGAAAATGCTTACAGTTGTGACAAAAGGTAACAAAATCCCTAGTCCCCCTATAAGAAGAAGCGAGCTATGCACAAGGCCTGAGACACCACCTTCACTGCCACTGAGACACCTTCACTGCCACTAAGACACCACCTTCACTCCCACTGAGACACCACCTTCACTCCCACTGAGACACCACCTTCACTCCCACTGAGACACCACCTTCACTCCCACTGAGACACCACCTTCACTCCCACTGAGACACCTTCACTGCCACTGAGACACCACCTCCACTGCCACTGAGACACCTTCACTCCCACTGAGACACCTTCACTGCCACTGAGACACCTTCACTGCCACTGAGACACCACCTTCACTCCCACTGAGACACCACCTTCACTCCCACTGAGACACCTTCACTGCCACTGAGACACCACCTCCACTGCCACTGAGACACCTTCACTCCCACTGAGACACCTTCACTGCCACTGAGACACCACCTCCACTGCCACTGAGACACCACCTTCACTCCCACTGAGACACCACCTTCACTCCCACTGAGACACCACCTTCACTCCCACTGAGACACCTTCACTGCCACTGAGACACCACCTCCACTGCCACTGAGACACCACCTTCACTCCCACTGAGACACCTTCACTCCCACTGAGACACCACCTCCACTCCCACTGAGACACCTTCACTGCCACTGAGACACCACCTTCACACCCACTGAGACACCTTCACTCCCACTGAGCCACCTTCACTGCCACTGAGACACCACCTCCACTCCCACTGAGACACCACCTTCACTGCCACTGAGACACCTTCACTGCCACTGAGACACCACATCCACTGCCACTGAGACACCACCTTCACTGCCACTGAGACACCACCTTCACTCCCACTGAGACACCACCTTCACTGCCACTGAGACACCTTCACTCCCACTGAGACACCTTCACTGCCACTGAGACACCACCTCCACTCCCACTGAGACACCACCTTCACTGCCACTGAGACACCTTCACTGCCACTGAGACACCACCTCCACTGCCACTGAGACACCACCTTCACTGCCACTGAGACACCACCTTCACTGCCACTGAGACACCACCTTCACTGCCACTGAGACACCACCTTCACTCCCACTGAGACACCACCTCCATTGCCACAGACACCACCTTCACTCCCACTGAGACACCACCTTCACTGCCACTGATACACCACCTTCACTGCCACTGAGACACCACCTTCACTCCCACTGAGACACACCACCTTCACACCCACTGAGACACCACCTCCACTCCCACTGAGACACCTTCACTCCCACTGAGACACCACCTTCACTCTCACTGAGACACCTTCACTCCCACTGAGACACCACCTTCACTCTCACTGAGACACCTTCACTGCCACTGAGACACCACCTTCACTGCCACTGAGACACCACCTTCACTGCCACTGAGACACCACCTTCACTCCCACTGAGACACCACCTCCACTGCCACAGACACCACCTTCACTCCCACTGAGACACCACCTTCACTGCCACTGATACACCACCTTCACTGCCACTGAGACACCACCTTCACTCCCACTGAGACACACCACCTTCACTGCCACTGAGACACCACCTTCACTGCCACTGAGACACCTTCACTGCCACTGAGACACCTTCACTGCCACTGAGACACCACCTTCACTCCCACTGAGACACCACCTTCACTGCCACTGAGACACCACCTTCACTGCCACTGAGACACCACCTTCACTGCCACTGAGACACCACCTTCACTGCCACTGAGACACCACCTTCACTCCCACTGAGACACCACCTTCACTCCCACTGAGACACCTTCACTCCCACTACAGCACCCACCGACCTGTACAGGACCCAGATCAGACGTCCAAGCCACCTCCAGACCCACAGCTACAGACCTTCCGACCAAATGTCCAATCCAATCTTGTTATATATCCCGTTTGGGCCCGAAACTTTTCCCCCATCCATTAGACCATGAGCGGTGGTGGTCTGGGCGCTAGTCTTTCGGATCAGACGATAAACCGAGGTCCCGTGTGTTACACAAAATTTTCAGCGCACGTAAATGAACCCACGGCAACAAGAAAGTTGTCCCTAGCAAAATTCTTAGAAAAAAGCCACTCTGATAGGGAAACACAGTTGCAGACCAAAAAAAGGGGGTCGCGCTGTTCTTGTGGCAACCTGCTCTCCCCCGGGGAGAGCAGCCCCAATTTCACGCAGAGAAATCTCGTGACAAAGTGGTATAAAATCTTTTAAAAACGAAAATACAATAAAAATAAAATAGCCCTGCTGATCACAGAGGCTCTATCACGGCTATCACTTCATAACTTTTCTAACTCAGATTAAAAGTGTCAACAGCCTACAGATTAAAACAAGGTTGAAAACCAACTCTACTGTCGTTCCTTTTATCCACGCCCTGAACAACAACAATAAACGGTCAACCCAGGATGGTCACCGCATTGTGGGAGAACCATGTAAACGATACAAAATGAGATGAAACCAATGACAAAACCATTTCACAAAGGGTCTTTAGGGAGTCTGCAGTAAAATGCTTGTACCTAACATCCTGGATGTCCTGGGAATCCAGAAGCAAATGGCGATTCCCGCATCACAAGTCAGTGACCATGGGGTTCCCTCACCTCTTGAGTAAACGACATCAAATGAGAAAACCTACGCCGAAATCCTGAAAACCAACCTTGTTGGAACTGACCAACTATGACTTCACTCGTACCTGGAAAATGCCCGATTCTCTCAAGTTAAAAAGCTCCGTGGAACGGAGAATCTTTAGGGGGCCTACAGCAAAAATAAAAAATAAAAATAAAAAACTTTTTAAAAAACAGCAACAACAACAAAACAAAAAAACCAACAACAACAACAACCAAACAAACAAACAAACAAGTGCTTGTGCCTAATATCCTGGACATCCCAACAATCCAGAAGCAGATGCTTGATGGTTATTTGCGCATCCAAATCACGTACTAGGGTGTTTCCTCACCTTGGAGAAGATGAACGAAAGTTTGAGCTATTTTCATCTTCACACCATAGAAGGAAAAAGATCTCTACCTAGCGTCGTCAGTGCCTTCAAGGATGGTGTTCTTTCCCGAACACCAGGATCACTGTCACCAAGATTGCTCCCTTCATCCCTTCCTACGTTATAATTTTTGGTAAGGGGCTTGTTTTTAAAGGGTAAGGCTTATGGGGGTCTGGGTTTGGCCTCTTGTTTGCATTTACTTTAGGTTTGGGGGATTTTTTGGTTTTATATTCCTATTTAGTTTGATTTTGGTTGTGTTTGGTTTAGTTTCCCCAGGTTAGTTTTACTTACGGTTTGGTTTATTTCCTTTTGCCCCCTTTCCTTTTATATATGTTTATTTGGGTTTAGTTTTAGTTTTCAGGGGGTCTTTGTTTAGTAGGTTTCTCTGAGGAAGCCGGTTTTTTTTTATTCCCTTTTATTTTAATTCCCATTGTTATATTTTTAAGTCCCCTTTTAGTTTTTTCTTCTAACTTTATATGCTTTAGATATCGTTTTACTTTTAGGTCAGAGTTTAGGTTTTTGTTGAGTTGAGTTTGTTCTTTAGCTTTTTTTAAGTTAATTTATTTTAGTATTTTCTAACAAGGGATGGTAAAGCAATCAGGAATTTGGTGTCCAGTGATCTACAGGCAACTGACAGGTACACAACCATGAAGCATTCCCCAAAGATGAAGAAAACATTGGACCAGAACAGCAGAAAAAGTTTGACATGAATCACTTCCTTGTACGAGTACTACACAGACCTATGTGCTCTAAGCTACTTTCTGAAGACATTCCCAGGAACTAGGTCAGGCGGCAATTGCGGGTCTGCGGTTTTTCGGATCTACATTTCATACAGTCAACTTCACGTGCAGCTGCAGCTTTCCACTATCAACTGCTACTCGTCCTTCCCCTTTAATGTTTCCGATGTGACGAATCAATCCATGAATTGCTGTGTTGTTGTTTTTTGCAATAATGAAATGTCTACAATCATATTTGCAAAACTATGGATCTTCTCTCTAACCAAACGTTCCAAACAGGTTGTAACCTCTTTAATTCAACCCTAAAGCCTCTGGAACCAATATTCTTAAAAACTGAGCACTGGGACTGTAGAACATCCTCACCCCAAAGACCAATACAAAAGAACATGCGTTTACATTTCATAATTATTAGTAAGGCGCTACCCATATTTCATACAGAAGCCAATCATGCTGTCACATCGGCATTCCAAGAGCGCTGTACCCCTGAACCAACGCACTTCATCTCGTGTTCTCTGATCGGAAGGTTCACGGCTGCTGGCCAGAATCTGATGAGCACATACATACAACTCTGTCACTGACTCGATACCAATACAGAAAGAAGTATTCCCATATACCTGAGGATCTAACCCCATAAGTTCTATTCCTAGGCTATCCACTGTAAGAATTTTGCCCAAGATTTTTGCATATGCGACAATTTGCTCATCAATTAGGTAGTCATACTCCGACTTTGGGAGGACGTCAGAACACGCTAGTGTGCATGCTTTTTAAATGTCCTTCACTCATATGGGCACACAATGGCCTACTCTTCCAAAAGTTGGAATCGTTTTTAACGTATGTGCAACGTGTTCTGCGAGTCTGCAGTAAAATGCTTGTGCCTAACATCCTAAACATCTCGACACTCCAAAGAGCAGATGCTTGATGGTTACTGAACATGCAGTTCATGCACCATGGGGTTCCCTTGCCTGGGAGCAAATGAACGCAAGTAGAGAGTAGCCGCTTTTGTACCCAACTGGCCGACTTAAAATGTACTTCATAACACGTGGACTGAAAAAATGATGACTTCAAAACATAGCTTGTACAACGAACTTGCATGTTCTGAATAGACAACAGTGCCTACTGTACCACAGAATGAAAGTCTGCGTGCGGAAAACGCTCATTTACATGCGGAACTTGCTGGAAAATCACCGAGTAACCTGCGTTACAAATCCATCTCAATTGCAGATGCAAAATGCCGCTTTCGTTTCAAATCATTACGCCAAGTCTCCATTTTTTTGTACCGAATCACCAAGTCAATTCTTTTTTTTTACATACATACATTTGGGTACATGGAAAATCTTACACACAACTGTCCAAACCATCATCAGCAATCAAGATTGTGATCATTCAAAGCATCTGATCACAGAACACCCACCAAAATGGGAAACCACATCCCACACACACACACACACACCACACACACACACACACACACACACACACACACACACACACACGCTCGCAGACAGACAGACAGACAGACACACACACACACACCACACACACCACCACCACCACCACCACCAGGGAACATATCAGGGACATTTGAATGGTGCAAACTAAGTTTAAAACTATGAAAAATGCTCAACTGTAAATAGCCATCCAAGTTTGCACCAGCTGAAATATATGAAAAGCAAATGATAGGATAAAACATCCCATACCCAAAACCTCACTACTGGTGAACGTCAGAGCTCACACAGAGGAGGAAGGAAAAAAGTGATTACAAATTGGGCTACCATCTCCATGCTGGTCATTTTCTCTTTTGCACGCTAAATGGCAGGGAGGAAGAGGGTGACTGTGAACTATTTTGTGTTTAAAGTTTGGAAGGAAAGTGCGCTTAATAACTTCATGGTTATGACATAGAACACACGAAGAATTTCTTTGGCTTTCCCATTGATTCCTAAAGGTGTTCAAGTAAACAAGTTACACTAGCAGGAGCGCACGAAACTTTTGCCCCACCATAACTGAACTACTGTGTTTTGGAAAACCAGAACAGAGAAGACAAAATTCTCACAGTCCTCTTTCTTTTCCATACGCTTTGATTTCAAATGTTTAAAAGTGAATATGAAAAATAAAATACAGTCATAAAGAATGACAACACTTACCTAGGGCCTCACCTAAAAACTTGCAGGGAGCAGAGAGGAAGTGTCTTGTTCAGTGGTGGCAGAGATTGTGGATCTGTGTCACCGTCAACTGAACAGTGATGTGCGCAGGCGTGGAAACTCAGCGCCCTCTGTTGGTGAACAACAGACATTATACTGCATGTGAATCACGGGTCATCAACTCTGACAGGAGAAGAGTTCTCTCTCTCACGCTCTCTCTCTCTCTCTCACTCTCTCTCTCTCTCCTCTCTCTCTCTCTCTCTCTCTCTCTCTCACTCTCTCTCTCTCCCTCTCTCTCTCTCTCTCTCTCTCTCTCTCTCTCTTCTCTCTCTCTTTCTCTCTCTCTCTCTCTCTCTCTCTCTCTCTCCTCTCTCTCTCTCTCTCTCTCCTCTCTCTCTCTCTCTCTCCTCACTCTCTCTTCTCTCTCTCAATCTCTCTCTCTCTCTCTTATTTATATAATGTATCCCTAAGGGCGGGGACTGGGTGTAAAAAAAGGCACATGGGTGGCTTATTCAGTATCCTCGAAATAAAAGAATTTGTCATTGCCACTGTCATTATCTCACTCTCTCTCTCTCACACTCTCTCCTTGACAAAAACAAAACAAAAAATACCCCACCCACTACGGTCATCGGAGAGAATTCTACCACATTTTCATGATCAAAATCAACAACCAAAAAAACCCAACAATCCAAAAGGCTTTGACAGACTGGACTGAGTAATCTGGCACTTGGCACTGCTTTTCGTTGGGGTTTTTCTAGTTATAGCCCATAATTTTCGAATTAAAACAAAAAAACAAATCCCCTGACTTGACATCCAGCCGTTGCCACTAAGCCTAGTGGTCAGAGCATTGAGCATTGCGCTCGTGATCTGGCGTCCCCAGTTCCAGCCCAACTTTGAGCCACCACCGAGATTCCTGGTCAAAGGGATTTTTCTTTGGGCTTCACATCAGTGCCAACTTCATTCGCCTTGTAAGTCCTTTGGATGAGGCTATAAACCGAGACTGGTGTGCAAACGCACGCAAGAGCATCTTGAGCACACGTTACAAACTCGTTTCGCTGTTCAAAGGAGTAGGCCATTGCGTGCCGATGACAATTGATAAAACTGCATTCAGACGGGGCGGGGGGGGGGGGGGGTTCACTTGGTTTAAAACGTATATGGGTATTTTTTCCATTATCCTCGAAATAAAAGAGTTTAGAGAAAATGAATAAATAAATAAATGAAAATAAATCTATCAATGAATAAATGGAAAAAAAAATTAACTATACAAACTCTAAAGCAACCAGAAATACCAGCCAGACTCTCATAAACATATAAGCCTATAGATATTCTGCTGTTGCTGCTGCTGCTGATGCTGCTACTTCAGTTGGAGTTCCACAGGGTTGCCTTCTATCTCTCACACTTTCCCACACATCCTATTCCTGATATATATCGTGACAGTACGCTTGAAGATGATCTTCTCAGCTCATCAGAAAAATAACCTTCACCAACCCTAACCTTTGCCATTGTAGCCCATCCCTGAATTCCTGGACTGCTTTCGTCCTAACCTTAAAACTAGATTCACTGTTTATTGGGGTGAGGGTGGAGAAA
>CM054143.1:53478327-53483327 GCA_028751875.1 Rapana venosa | reverse complement strand
TGCTTAACCTTAGCTGGGGGACAGCGAGTGCTCTGACCACTGAGCTATCCCGTCCCCTATGAAAAATGTATTGAAGTTGAAGTGAGTTGATGAATAAACCTAAAGAATGCATTGTTGAAAGGGTGAGTTAGGGCAACATTGAAAAAATGTAATTAGACTTTTGTGGCTTTGATCGAGAATGGCACAGGGGAGGAAGGGGGCGGCAGGGAGGTAGAGATGAATGGGATTGAAGATGGATTGAGGTGGAGTGGGGTAGGGTGGGGAGGAGGAGGGAGGAAGGATGGGTTAGTGAGAGGTTAGGTGATGTATAGAGTGATTTAATGTGACTGCCGTTGACAGGTCAATCAATTTACCGACTGAGAATAGAACCGGGAGAACATGAAAATCAATAGCTTTAGTTTGTCTCTATACAAAAAAAGGTAAACACACAGAGACAGACACAAAGACATACCCCCACACAAATATACAAACACCAACGCACTCATATACACTCACACACACCACAAACACCAATCCAACACAGACACACACATACCACCACCAACACACACATGCACACACAAATACACACACCAACACACACATCACTAAGACTACGCATACATACAAGGGCAGGACTCAGATAAAAGAACTATATGAAAAATGTATTGAAGTTGAAATGGGTCGATGAATAAACCTAAAGAATGTATTGTTGAAAGGGTGAGCCAGGGCAACATTGAAACAACAATGTAATCAGACTTTTGTGTCTTAGATCAAGAATGGCACAGGAGAGGGGGGTGAGGGTGGGGGGAGGTAGAGATGAATGGGATTGAAGAAGGATTGAGGTGGAGTGGGGTAAGGTGGGGAGGAGGAGGAGGGAGGAAGGATGGGTTAGTGAGAGGTTACGTGATGTATAGAGTGATTTAATGTGACTGCCGTTGACATGTCAATCAATTTACCGACTGAGAATAGAACCAGGAGAAAATGAAAATCAATAGCTTTAGTTTGTCTCTATACAAAAAATGGGTAAACACACACACACAGACAGACACACAGACATTGACACACAGTCATACCCACACACAAATGTACAAACACCAACACACTCACATACACTTACACACATCACAAACACCAACACACACACACATACAAACACCAACACACACATACAAACACCAACACACACACCAACACACACATATCACTAAGTCTACGCATACATAAGCGGAAAGGACTCAGATAAAGAACTATATGAAAAATGTATTGGAGGTGAAATCGGTGGATGAATAAACCAAGGGATGTATTGTTGAAAGGGTGAGCCAGGGCAACATTGAAACAAAAATGTAGACTTTTGTGTCTTTGATCAAGAATGGCACAGAAGGAGTGTGTGTGTGGGGGGGGGGGGGAGGGAGGGTAGTGATGTAGATATGAATGGGGTTGAAGATGGATTGAGGTGGAGTGGTGTGGGGTGAGGAAGGGAGGAGGGAGGAAGGATGGAACAGTGAGAGGTTAGATGCTGTACAGGGTGATTTAATCTAACTGAGTCTCTTGAAAGCCGTTGACAGGTCAATCAATTCACGGACTGAAATTAGAACCAGGAGAAAATGAAAATCAATAGCTTTAGTTGGTCTCTATAGAAAAGGTCAACACACACAAACAGACACACAGACATACCCACACACAAATATACAAACACCAACACACTCGCATATACTCTCACACACCACAAACACCAACACACACACACACACACACACACACAACACACACACACACACACACACACACACACACACACACACACAAACACACACACACACACACACACACACACACACCACACACACACACACACATACACACTAACACACACACCACAAACACTAACACACACACCACAAACACCAACACCAACACAGATACACACACACCAATACACAAACACCCACCCACATCACTAAGACTACGCATACATACAGGGAAAGACTCGGATAAAGAACTATATGAAAAATGTATTGGAGGTGAAATCGGTGGATGAATAAACCAAGGGATGTATTGTTGAAAGGGTGAGCCAGGGCAACATTGAAACAAAAATGTAATCAGACTTTTGTGGCTTTGATCAAGAATGGCACAGGAGAGGGGGTGAGGGTGGGGGGAGGTAGAGATGAATGGGGTTGAAGATGGATTGAGATGGAGTGGTATAGGGTGAGGGAGGGAGGAGGACGGAGGAAGGATGGAACAGTGAGAGGTTAGGTGCTGTACAGGGTGATTTAATCTGACTGAGTCTCTTGAAAGCCGTTGACAGGTCAATCAATTCACGGACTGAAATTAGAACCAGGAGAAAATGAAAATCAATAGCTTTAGTTGGTCTCTATAAAAAAAAAGGTCAACACACACAAACAGACACACAGACATACCCACACACAAATATACAAACACCAACACACTCGCATATACTCTCACACACCACAAACACCAACACACACCACACACACACACACACACACACACACACACACACACACACACACACACACACACACACACACACACACACACACACACACACACACACACACACACACACACACACACCACAAACACTAACACACATACCACAAACACCAACACCAACACAGATACACACACACACCAACACATAAACACCCACCCGCATCACTAAGACTACGCATACATACAGGGAAAGACTCGGATAAAAGAACTATATGAAAAATGATTTGGAGGTAAAATCGGTGGATGAATAAACCCAGGGATGTGTTGTTGAAAGGGTGAGCCAGGGCAACATTGAAACAAAAATGTAATCAGACTTTTGTGTCTTTGATCGAGAATGGCACAGGAGAGGGGGCGAGGTGGGAAGGTAGTGATGTAGTGATGTAGAGATGAATGGGATTGAAGGTGGATTGATGTGGAGTGGGGTGGGGTGAGGAAGGGAGGAGGGAGGAAGGATGGAATAGTGAGAGGTTAGGTGCTGTACAGGGTGATTTAATCTGACTGAGACTCTTGAAAGCCGTTGACAGGTCAATCAATTTACTGACTGAAATTAGAAGCAAAAGAAAATGAAAATCAATAGCTTTAGTTTGTCTCTATACAAAAAATATGGGTAAATACACAGACAGACAGACACACAGACATAGACACACAGACATACCTACACACAAATATACAAACACCAACACACACACACACACACACACCACAAACACCATTACCAACACAGACACACAGACACACAGACACAGACACACACACACACACACACACACACACACACACACACACACACACACACACACACACACACACACACACACACATCACAAACACCAACACACACACACACACACACACACACACACACACAACACACACACACACACACATACACACACAAATACACACACCAACACACACACAAACACATCACTAAGTCTACGCATACATAAACGGAAAGGCGTCAGATAAAAGAACTATATGAAAAATGTATTGGAGTTGAAATCGGTGGATGAATAAACCAAGAGATGTGTTGTTGAAAAGGTGAGCCAGGGCAACATTGAAGCAAAAATGTAATCAGACTTTTGTGTCTTTGATCAAGAATGGCACAGGAGAGGGGGGTGAAGGTGGGGGGGGGGGGAGGTAGAGATGAATGGAGTTGAAGACGGATTGATGTGGAGTTGGGGTAGGGGTGGAGAGGAGGAGGAGGGAGGAAGGATGGGTTGGTGAGAGGTTAGGTGCTGTACAGGGTGATTTAATCTGACTGAGTCTCTTGAAAGCCGTTGACAGGTCAATCAATTTACTGAGAATAGAACCAGGAGAAAATGAAAATCAATAGCTTTAGTTTGTCTCTATAAAAATATGGGTAAACACACAGACACACAGACATAGACACAGGCAGGCAGGCAGGCAGGCAGGCAGACAGAACAACAGACAGACAGACATACACACAACAAACAAACAAACACCAACGCACAAAACAAACAAACTCACACACACACAACACCAACACACACAAATACCCAAACCCATCCACCCACCCACACACACTCACATATAAGCACACCCTCTGACCCCCCCCCCCCCCCCCCCCGAACACCCATCCACACACACACACACACAAACATTACACGTTTTTTCTTTACACACACACACACACACACACACACACACACACACACACACACACACACACACACACACACACACCACACACACACACACACACACACACACACACACACACACACACATACACCTACATTCCCTACTAACCAGGAACAACTTTTGTTTGCATTTTTACACAACTACACTGAACTACACTACACTACACTGCACTGCACTACACTAACTACACTACACTACACTACACTACACTACACTACACTACACTACACTACACAACTACACTACACTACACTACACTACACTACACTACACAACTACACTACACTACACTACACTACACCACACCACACCACACCACACCACACTACACTACACTACACTACACTACACTACACAACTACACTACACTACACTACACCACACCACACAACTACACTACACTACACTACACTACACTACACTACACTACATACACTACACTACACTACACTACACTACACTACACAACTACACTACACTACACTACACCACACCACACCACACCACACCACACTACACTACACTACACTACACTACACTACACTACACTACACAACTACACTACACTACACCACACTACACCACACCACACCACACTACACTACACTACAACTACACTACACCACACCACACCACACCCACCACACCACACCACACAACACTACACTACACTCCACTTCACTCCACTCCACTCCACTACACTCCACTCCACTCCACTCCACTACACTGCACTGCACTGCACTGCACTGCACTCCACTCCACTCCACTCCACTCCACTCACTACACTCCACTCCACTCCTCACTAACTCCACTCCACTCCACTACACTGCACTGCACTG
>CM054143.1:53467064-53477827 GCA_028751875.1 Rapana venosa | reverse complement strand
CCCTCCTAGTAGGGTCATAGTCGATCCAAAAGACAAGTTTTAAAGTGGTTCCAGGGGGGAAAAGAAAGCCACTGGTCATACAGCCTCTCACTTTGCTGTTGCCCCCAGCGACAACGGTTTAATCAAGAACTGTGCAGGTGCTGACGACTAGTAAAGTAAGTAAGTGTATTGGCAGGGTACAACCTGGTGAAGGAAAGGAGAAGGTCAAGTTTCCACAAGAAGAAGTTTCCAGACCAGAAGGGCTGGGGAGGGGGGGGGGGGGGGGGGTTAGGGGGGTTGGAGGGGTTGGGAGGGGGGAAGGGGGTAGGGGATGGGTGAGAGGAGATGAGTTCTTAACTCAGTGTCCACCAGAGTCTGCCCACTTTTTTAAATTTTTTTTTTATTTTACAAATAACCAGTTTAGGACAACCACCAGTTTACGCCCCCCCACCGGCGCAATAGATGGTGTTTTTGTGTGGCGCTTCTCTTCTTTATATTGCTGCTTTTTTTTTTGGTGCTTTTTTTTCTTGATGGTAGTGTGGTTGTGGGTTGTGGTGGTAGTGATGGGAAGTTAGTGTGTGTGTGTGTGTGTGTGTGTGTGTGTGTGTGTGTGTGTGTGTGTGTGTGTGTGTGTGTGTGTGTGTGTGTGTGTGTGTGTGTGTGTGTTTGTGTGTCCGTGTGTGTGTGTGTCGTGTGTGTTTGTGGGGGGGGGGGAGGGTGTGGCCGTGTGTGTGTGTTTGTGTGTGTGTTTGTGTGTGTGTGCGCGTGTGTGGGGTCTTGTGTGTGTGTGTTTGCGTGTGTGTGTTTGTGTGGTGTTGTGTGGGTGGGTGGGTGTGTGTGTGTGTGTTTGTGTGTGTGTGTTTGTGGTGTGGGTGGGTGGGTGGTGTGTGGTGTGTGTGTTTGTGTGTGTGTGTGTGTTTGTGTGCGTGTGTGTGGGTGGGTGGGTGTTGTGTGTGTTTGTGTGTGTGTGTGTGTTTGTGTGCGTGTGTGTGTTTGTGTGCGTGTGTGTGGGTGGGTGGGTGGGTGTGTTTGTGTGTGTGTGTGTTTGTGTGTGTGTGTGTGTGTCCGTGTGTGTGTGTGTGTGTGTGTGTGTGTGTGTGTGTGTGTGTGTGTGTGTGTGTGTGTTGTGTGTGTGTGTGTGTGTGTGTGTGTCCGTGTGTGTGTGTGTGTGTGTGTGTCCATGTGTGTGTGTGTGTGTTGTGTGCGTGTGTGTGTGTGTGTGTGTGTGTGTGTGTGTGTGTGGTGTGTGTGTGTGTGTGGGTGTGTGTGTGTGTGTGTGGTGTGTGCGTGTGTGTGTGTTTGTGTGTGTGTGTGTATTTGTGGTTGTGTGTGTGTGTGTGTGCGTCCGTGTGTTTGTGGTTGTGTGTGTGGGTGGCTGTTTCTCTTGTTTCTGTTTGTGTGTGTATGAGTGGAGAGAGAGAGAGAAATAAAGAGAAAAAAGAATGTCTGTGTCTGTGTCTGCGTGTCTGTGTGTCTGTCTATCTTGTGCATATATGTGTGTGTCTGTGTGTCTGTTTGTGTCAATGTCTGTGTCTCTCTGTCTATCTGTCTGTCTGTGTCTATGTGCATGAACGCACGTACATCCTTCAGCCTTTACACTCTTTAACCCTCATTTTCATCTGCTAACGGGGGAAAGTCGGGGGGGGGGGGGGGGGGGGGGGGGAGGGGGGGGGAATGGTTGTCGTTAGTTACTTTTGTGTGATTGTGTTGGTGGTCGTGGTAGTGATGATGATGGTGGTGATGATAAAAGGTTGTTGTTGTTGGGATACTGATGGCGATGGTGGTGGCGGTAGTGTGGGAGCTAGTGGGCTTTCTAAAGTTGTTGTTGTTGTTGTTGTTGTAGTTTTCGTTCTGTCTGTTTCCATCTCTATGGAGACCTTTGTGTTATCGCAGTGTCTGTCTGAGTCGGGTCTCTGTGGGATAGTGGAATGGTAGAGGGTTGGGGGTTTTTTTGGTGTTTGTTTTATCTCGGTGTTTAGCTTCTCTGGGGACTTTTTGAAATGTGGTAAAAACGTTTTTAAACCTTGCATTGATACAGAACTGAACTTAGAAAATTTGTCACCGCTTACATTGTATTTTTTGGAAAATTTTGTCGAAAGGCATTTAATTTAATCTGTAGATTGGAGAAAAATTTTTTCTAGTACAGGTTTTTAAAAAAAACCGTACTGAGTGCAAAAAATGTTCTCAATACCCAGAACTGAACAAGTTGCTGGGGATAAAACCGCCTCTTCCTGTTTTTTTTAAAATTTTTCCGGGAAAACATTTGAAGCAAAGAAAAACTTTCTGAAGAGAAAAGGGGGAAATATCTAAAACGTTGTAGCTATCAGTTTTGCTCCCTTTTTTGGTAAAAACTTTTCTTAAAAAATCCAAAAATGAGATGGAATCCAGCAGAAAGTAACATTGAACCCCTCAAATTTAAAAAAAGTACCAACAAATGTTATGTTGTGTATGTGGTGGGGGGTGTGGTGGGGTGTGTGTGTGTGTGTGTGTGTGTGTTGTGTGTGTGTGTGTGTGGGTGTGGGTGGGTGGGTGGGTGGGTGGTGTGTGTGTGTTGTGTGGGGGGGGTGTGTGTGGATGGGGGGGTGTTGTGTGTGTGGGTGTGTTATATTCTATTCTATTCATTCTTTCAATTCGATGAAATGTGTTTTGGCGTGCGTGCATGGTTTTTGGGGGTGTGTGTGTGTGTGTGTGGTGTGTGTGTGTGTGTGTGTGGCCTGCGTGCGTATGTGTGTTTGCGCGTGCGTGCGTGCACGTGCATGCTTTGTTAGTGTGGTGTGTGTGCGTGGTAGTTGTGTAAAAAGGATTTTGTTTACTTTACATTAAGCTCGTAAGGTTAGTTTGAAAAAAACAATGTTAAATTTTCCTTTTGAATGAAAATCACTTTTATGTAGGAGGTTTTTGTGTTTAAATATTCTGGGAATACAGAAAATAAAAGATAAAAATAAAGGGGGAAGTTTTATTCAGTATAGGCCGTCTCTTTTAAAGGGGGGATACAAAAAATTTGTACATTAAAATAAAAGGAATACGTCAAAAAATCATAACAAAGGGGGGGAGATCGACAATCAAAAAAGTATAACAGAAAAAAGAAAAAAGAAGAAGAAGAGAAGAAGAAGAAGAAGAAGAAGTAGAAAAAGAAGAAAAAGAAGAAGAAAAAGAAGAAGGAAGAAGAAGAAGGAAGAAGAAGAAAACCAACAACAACAACAAAACAAAAAAAAATCTCATCTCACCATTATCTCTCCCCTCCTTCATCTCTTTACAGGGAAATTTTTATATAGCCCGAATCGTGAAAAGAAAACAAACAAAGTTTGCATCCAGTCATTCAACACGATGCAAACCGTCACAAATAAGATTAAAAATTATACATGTACACAATACACGACAAAAAAATTTTCACTTTAAAAAAGAAACAGACATTAAAAACGAAACACACACAACCCACACCCACACACCACCCACACCCACACCACACACACTACACACACACAACACCACACACACACATACACACCACACCACATCACAACACACAACACAAAAACAAACACATAACCACAAACAACCCCCACAACACACACACACACCACAACAACATACACCCACACACACACACCACCACAAAACACAAAAATACACACCACACACAAACCACACACCCCACACACACACCAAAACACCAAAACACACACACACACACCCCAAAACATACCCAAAAAACCCCACACCACACACACACACACAACACACAACAGTAATACCAATCTCTTCGCCTTCATTTTCCCTTTCAAAATCTTTAAAAACAACAAAGCTTCGCAAATCTGTTTCCCTTTCCCTTTTCAGACGATAACCTTAAGTGATGAGAAGATTTGAGAAAAGCGTTTCCCCCAAGTCATACAGACAGGACAGACAGCAGAAGAGAGAGAGGGAAAGGGGGGGGGGGTGAGAGAGGGGAAGAGAGAGATGAGGGAGAGGGGAGAGAGAGACAGACAGACGACAGCGACGCAGACAGAGAAGATGAGGGGGCAGAAGACGCGACAGGACAGAGAAAGAGAGAGAACAATGAACAATGAACAAAAGTTTTTTCTTCAGGGCCCCCGCCCCTGAATGGGGTCAAACCAAACTATTTAAAAAAAGAAGCCAAACAAAAAAAGGAAAAATTATTTGGCATGGAGAGGAGAGAGGAGAGAGAGAGAGGATGAGGAGGAGAGAGGAGGAGAGAGAGAGAGGAGAGGAGAGGAAGAAGAAGAAGAAAAAGAAAAAAGAAGAAAAAAGAAGAGAGGAGAGAGAGGGAGGTGAGAGAGGAGAGGGGAGGAGATTTAGGAGAGAGGAAGAGAAGGGCAGACAGACAGACAGACAGGGACAGGAGAGACGACAGACAGACAGACAAACAGAAACAGAAAAGAGGACGGAGAGAGAGAGTTGGGAGTGGGAGAGAGAGAGAGAGGAGAGGAGGGAAGGAGGGAGAGAGAGGATTATGACCTGAGGGAGCAGAGACTGATGGGGGACAGGGGTTTTTGAAACGTTTTTCAACGATGACAGATCGGGTGAAATTTCCTCCGGGGGGGGGGGGGTGAGTGTGTTGGGGAGCGCGATGGGGCATTGTCTGCTGGGTCCCCTTTTTTTTTTTTTCCTGCCCGCCTGCCCGTGTTGGGGGGTGTTTTTGGGGGTTTGCAAAGGTGTGATGAAAACTGAGCATCGATGTGTGTGTGGGGTGGGGGGGGAGGGGGTAAAGGGGTGGAGGTGGTGGGTGGTGGAGGTGGTGGTGGTGAGGGAGGGGGGGGGGGGAGTAGTGGCTTTGGTGCGGAGAGAAGAAGGATGTAATAAGATGGCTGTTTTAGTTTTGATTGGTTGGTTGGATGTGTTTTGTGTTTTGATTGGTTTGGTTGGTTGGTTGGGTTTTGAGATTGTGTTGAATTGTGTTGTATGGTATTGTGTTGAGTTGTGTTGTACAATATTGTATTGTGCTGTTTTGTATTGTATTGTATTTGTATTGTTTTGTAGTGAATTGCTTTTTGTGCTGTGTTGATTGAAGTACTTTAGAAATGCACGATATTGTATCGTATCGTGTTGTTTTGTGTGACCTTGTAGGGTATCGTATCGTGTTGCTTGTGTTATATTGCTTTGTGGTGTATTGGATTGCGTTGTGTTGTTTGTATTGTATGGTATTTGT
This sequence comes from Rapana venosa, assembly GCA_028751875.1. Taxonomy (NCBI): domain Eukaryota; kingdom Metazoa; phylum Mollusca; class Gastropoda; order Neogastropoda; family Muricidae; genus Rapana; species Rapana venosa. The sequence goes on along the minus strand of CM054143.1, from coordinate 53,472,681 downwards.
GTTATTTTGTAATGAATTGCTTTGCGTTTTATTTTATTGTGTTGTTTCAAGTGCTTAAAAATGTATCATAGGGTATCCTACTGTTTTGTTTGAATTGTGTCAGCGCCTGGGCTTTATCACAGTTGTTGATTAAACCATTGACGCTGGGGGCAACAGCAAAGTGAGAGGCTGTATGACCAGTGGCTTTCCCACTCGTGGAATTCCACTTTACAGCTTAGTTTTTTAGTGATCGACTATGACTTTCTGACTAGGAGGCTTGACTTGCACAGTCCTTATGACGGTGCTGCAGCCCTGGGGGCTTGTTGGCCTTTGGAGAACATCTCCAACGCTGACTGTCCTTATGCCCACTTGGCCGAGAGTGTAGGGGTGTTCTATGGGCAAGGCACCTCCACTATAATCATATTTCTGCCCAGTTTTCGAAATAGCAATGCCTTCTCTGCTGTTCTGGAGGTCATCGTCGAAAACGATGGACAAGCATATATGTTTGTAAAATGCATTGCTTTGTGTTGTGTTGTGTTGTTTTGCATTACATTCTATTATATTTAGTTGTCTGTATTACTTAGTTTGCATCATATTGTATCGCATTGCGTTGTGTTGTTTGCATTGTACCATATTGTAACATTGTATTGATTTGCACGCATTGTATCATATTTTCACGTTATGTTGTTTTGTACTGCATCGGTATTTCATTGTATTGTGTTGTGTGTATTGCATTGCTTTGCACTGTAATGCATAGTATCAAATTATGTTGTTTGTACTGCTTAAGATTACAGTATATTGTATCGTATTGTATTATATATATGGTTGCTTTGCATTGCATTGCATAGTATCAAATCGTATTGTTTGTCATGCTGAAAATTGCAGTATATTGTATTATATTGTTTTCTGTTGCTTATATTGTTGTTTTATTTGGCTTGTATTGTATTGCATTGCATTTTTGTCAATACAAGATTTCCTAACAGAAAATATGGGCTGCTCTCCCCGGAGAGAGCGCATCGCCACAATAACGTCACACACGTGTTTTGGCCTCTGCCAACCTTTTGTAATACTCCATGGTGACGTATTATTCGAAAATTTACGTACTTAACCTTCTTTTTTTGTTTGTTAAAAAGTGAGTAGAGAGCAAAGTCAAGCTGAATGATAGAAAATGGCATTCTACAGCTTGTCATGTGGTCTACTCCCAAGTGTCGACAAGTTTATGCCGGATGAAAGTGGGTTTGGAAGATTGCGAGATAGGGAGTGATTGCTGGTGGTAGAGACACCATATATCTAGAGTGTTTTGGATAGTTGTATACACTCAGCTAGGAGATACGTGGAACACGGGGTAACCTGAGTACGCGATTTTATCAATTCTCTATGCACACAGATGATATGTGGGAAAGGACAAACTTGAGTATTGTATCTATTGTACGCACAGAGAAGATGTGTTGGACATGACAGAACTTGAGTATTTTATCAGTTGTACGCACAGAGATGTGTTGGACATGACAGAACTTGAGTATTTTATCACTTTTATGCACAGAGAAGATGTGTTGGACATGACATAACTTAAGTATTTTATCACTTTTATGCACAGAGAAGATGTGTTGGACATGACATAACTTGAGTAGTTTATCAGTTTTATGCACAGAGATGTGTTGGACATGACATAACTTGAGTAGTTTATCAGTTTTATGCACAGAGATGTGTTGGACATGACATAACTTGAGTAGTTTATCAGTTTTATGCACAGAGATGTGTTGGACATGACATAACTTGAGTAGTTTATCAGTTGTATGCACAGAGATGTGTTGGACATGACATAACTTGAGTAGTTTATCAGTTGTATGCACAGAGATGTGTTGGACATGACATAACTTGAGTAGTTTATCAGTTGTATGCACAGAGATGTGTTGGACATGACATAACGAGTATTTTATGAATTGTATGCACAGAGATGTGTTGGACATGACATAACTTGAGTAGTTTATCAGTTGTATGCACAGAGAAGATGTGTTGGACATGACAGAACTTGAGTAGTTTATCAGTTGTATGCACAGAGATGTGTTGGACATGACATAACTTGAGTAGTTTATGAATTGTATGCACAGAGATGTGTTGGACATGACATAACTTGAGTAGTTTATCAGTTGTATGCACAGAGATGTGTTGGACATGACATAACTTGAGTAGTTTATCAGTTGTATGCACAGAGATGTGTTGGACATGACATAACGAGTATTTTATGAATTGTATGCACAGAGATGTGTTGGACATGACATAACTTGAGTAGTTTATCAGTTGTATGCACAGAGAAGATGTGTTGGACATGACAGAACTTGAGTAGTTTATCAGTTGTATGCACAGAGATGTGTTGGACATGACATAACTTGAGTAGTTTATCAGTTGTATGCACAGAGATGTGTTGGACATGACATAACGAGTATTTTATCAGTTGTACGCACAGAGAAGATGTGTTGGACATGACATAACTTGAGTAGTTTATCAGTTTTATGCACAGAGATGTGTTGGACATGACATAACTTGAGTAGTTTATCAGTTTTATGCACAGAGATGTGTTGGACATGACATAACTTGAGTAGTTTATCAGTTGTATGCACAGAGATGTGTTGGACATGACATAACTTGAGTAGTTTATCAGTTGTATGCACAGAGATGTGTTGGACATGACATAACTTGAGTAGTTTATCAGTTGTATGCACAGAGATGTGTTGGACATGACATAACGAGTATTTTATGAATTGTATGCACAGAGATGTGTTGGACATGACATAACTTGAGTAGTTTATCAGTTGTATGCACAGAGAAGATGTGTTGGACATGACAGAACTTGAGTAGTTTATCAGTTGTATGCACAGAGATGTGTTGGACAATGAACATAAACCCTTGAGTAGTTTATGAATTGTAATGCACAGAGAAGATGTGATGACATGACAGAACTTGAGTAGTTTATCAGTTGTATGCACAGAGATGTGTTGGACATGACAGAACTTGAGTAGTTTATCAGTTGTATGCACAGAGATGTGTTGGACATGACATAACTTGAGTAGTTTATGAATTGTATGCACAGAGAAGATGTGTTGGACATGACAGAACTTGAGTAGTTTATCAATAGAAGACGCGTGGAGAAACGACAAAATTGAACTATTTTTGACAATTGAATACACACAGATTTGTGAGAAATGACCAAAGTTGAGTGTTTTGTCAGTTGTAACTACACAGAAGATCTGTGTGGGAAACGACATAACTTGAGTAGTTGATCAACTGTACGCATACAGAAGATAATTATGTGGGGAAACGACATAACTTGAGTATTTCATCAATGATATTTACACACGATAATTATGTGGGTAAACGACATAACTTGAGTACTTTATCAGTTGTATTGCACACACAAGATAATTTCGTAGGGAAAAGACACATCTTCAATTATTTATCTATTGTACGCACACAGAACATATGTGGGAAACGACAAAAATTGGAGTATTTTATCAGTTGTATGCACACAGAATATAATTATGTGGGGAAACAACATAACTTCAATTATTCATCAATTGTATCCACACAGAATATTTATGGGAAACGACATAACTTGAATACTTTATCACTTGTATTTACACACAAGATAATTATGTGGGTAAACGACATAATTTGATTACTTTATCAATTGTATTTACACACAAGATGTGTGGGTAAACGACATAATTAGAGTACTTTATCAGTTGTATCAACACAGACTATATACGCAGGAAACCACACAACTTGAGCAAATGATCAGTTGTATGCTCACAGAATAGATTATGTGGGACACGGCATAACTCGTGTAGTGATGAATTTGTATCTACAAAGCTACAGCATAACTCGTGTAGTGATGAATTTGTATCTACAAAGCTACAGCATAACTCGTGAGGTGATGAATTTGTATCTACAAAGCTGCAGCATAACTCGTGTAGTGATGATTTTGTATCCACAGAGCTACAGCATAACTCGTGTAGTGATGAATTTGTATCCACAAAGCTAATATAAGATATGTGAGACACAGCATGAGTATTTATTTATAAAAAAAAAAAAAAGGGTGAAAGGGTGGCGCAGCGCTAAGTAGCGACGCGTTCTCCCGCTCTCCCCGGGGAGAGCAGCCCGAATTTCAACTTAAAGTGGTATGAAATAAAATCTGAGCGCTTTGATTTGTTGCTTTACAAGATTCAGCGCTATATAAATTCCATACATTATTATTATTATTATTATTACCTGTTTGCACACAACTCGCAAAACACGAGGAGACGTGACGCAAGTGGAGAATTTTATTCCTTGCTTGCACGCAACTAAACAGGAGAGTAAGACACGATGTAACTTGACGTTTTTGTTGTTGCTGTTGTTGCTGTTGTTGTTGCTGCTGTATACACACAACTTACTAACATGTTCGACACTGCATGAGTATGTTGTTTTAGTTGTGTGCACACAAAAAACACACACACAAAAACTAATCGACAAATCTAAGTTAAAAGGTTATAAAATATAAGAAATATAAAATGTTGTTCTGTGTGTGTGCGTGTGTGTGTGTGTGTGTGGTGTGTGTGTGTGTGTGTGTGTGTGTGTGTGTGTGTGTGTGAGGGAGAGAGAGAGAGAGAGAGAGGCCAAGACCCCATTTGAAAGGGTTACCTCCCCCCCCCACCCCCAAAAAAAACCCCACCAAACAAACAAACAAATACAATTCGAATGAGGAAGAGGAAAACGAACAAAAGAGTCCATTATCCTCGAAATAAAAGATTTAGAAGAACAAAGAAAGCAGACAGACAGAAATCAAAGGAAAAACTTCACAAAACCAAACCAACACAATAACAACGACAATCCTCTCGCCACCAAACCACCACCAAACCACCACTAACTACCAAAAAAACAAAACCAAAAAAAAAGTCACCAGACAAATCACAAACTTCAACAGTGCTCATGTCCTGAAGACATTTCCCCATTTCCGAATGTCACCCAAGAAACTTCTACCACTGCAGCAGCAAGCAGAAACAGCAGCAGCAAGGCAAGCAGAAACACTCGGTCTTCTTCTCCTTCACACACACAGTTCCTGTGTCTGTTGTTAACTCCTAGATCTAGATGTATAAGGCTTTGATGTCACTGATGTAGCACCGGTGTCACTGCCCAACGGATCATTCCAACCAACCATTCAACCAACCAACCATTCAACCAACCAACCAACCAAAAGCTGTTGAAACTTTCTCAAGAATTCTGGTCCTACTTTCCCACTACACTCTTCGCCTGGAGGTACTGTACTTTCCCCAACTTTTCTCTCTTTGTAGCAAGTTAAACGAACTAAAAGAAAACCTACGAGAGAGAGAGAGAGAGAGAGAGAGAGAGAGAGAGAGAGAGAGAGAGAGAGAGAGAGAGAGAGAGAAAAGCAACCAAGAAATCAGTCAGTTACTACTCGATTGACTAACCTTGAGAGTTGTTCAATTTTCCTTTTTAAAACAGAGAATGCAAGTTTGAGCTTGAAATGTATTGACCATTCCTTATGTTATTTGAATCTTTTTCTGTGTATCATTCAACTACTACAGTGTTAAAAAAAAAAGTAATATAGATAGATAGATAGATAGATAGATAGATAGAT
>CM054143.1:53457064-53459564 GCA_028751875.1 Rapana venosa | reverse complement strand
CGCCTGATCAGTTCTGTGGGCCTAACGTGGACTGACATCTCCGAAGGGTTTTTTTGTTGTTGTCTGCCTCTTCCTCTTTCTCCTCCTCCTCCTTCTTTCCTTACTCCTCTTCCTCTTCTCCCTTCTCCTCATCCTCCTTTCCTTAATCCTCCTCCTCTTCTCCCTTCTCCTCATTGTCCTTCTTTCCTTACTCCTCCTCCTCTTCCTCTTCTCCTTCTCCTCATCCTCCTTTCCTTAATCCTCCTCCTCTTCTCCCTTCTCCTCATTGTCCTTCTTTCCTTACTCCTCCTCCTCTTCCTCTTCCCCCTTCTCCTCCTATTATGTCGCTCCTTACTCTTCTCTGCCTCCTCTTCCCCTTCCTCCTCCTTCTTCTCCTCCTCCTCCTCCTTTTTTTTCCTCGTCCTCCTCCTTCTCATCCTCCTCCTTCTTCTTCTCCTCCTCCTTTTCTTCTTCCTCCTCGTCCTCCTCCTTTTCCTTCTCCTTCTCTTCTTTTTCTCCTCCTCTTTCTTTTCTTCTTCCTCCTCCTCCTCCTCCTTTTCCTCCTCCTCCTCTTTCTCCTCCTCATCCTCCTTCTTCTCCTCCTCGTCCTTCTCCGTCTTCTCCTTCTCCTCCTCCTTCTCCTCCTCCACCTCTTCCTTCTTCTCCTCCTCCACCTTCTCTTCCTCCTCCTTTTCCTTCCCAACCTTCTGCATCTCCTCCTCCGTCTTCTTTTCCTCCTCCTCCAACTCCTCCTCCTTTTTCTCCTCCTCCGTCTTCTTTTCCTTCTCCTCCTCCTCCTTTTCCCCTCCTCCTCCTTCTTCTTTTCCTCCTCCTGTTTTATTTTTGTCAAAGAACTGCGTCACCGTACCGGAAGGAAGAAGATAAAAGAGGGGAAGTACAAAGTTGTTTTTTTGGGGGGTTGGTGGGAAACTGTCTTGTCTTTGTCTCCTGTCTGTCTGTCTGTGTTTCTGTCTGTCTGCCGTGTTTCTGTCTATCTGTGTTTCTGTCTCTCTGTGTTTCTGTCTCTCTGTGTTTCTGTCTCTCTGTGTTTCTGTCTCTGTGCTTCTGTGTGTTTGTGTTTCTGTCTGTGTTTCTGTCTGTCTGTGTTTCTGTCTGTGTCTCTGTCTGTTTGTGTTTCTGTCTGTGTTTCTGACTGTGTTTCTGTCTGTCTATGTTTTTGTCTGTCTATGTTTCTGCCTGTGTTTCTGTCTGTCTGTGTTTCTGTCTGTCTTTGTTTCTGTCTGTTTGTGTTTCTGGCTGTCTGTGTTTTTGTCTGTCTGTGTTTCTGTCTGTTTGTGTTTGTGTATGTCAGTGTTTCAGTCTGTGTTTCTGTCTTTCTGTGTCTCTATCTTTTTCTTTGTCTGTCTGTCTGCCTGTCTGTCTGCCTGCCTGCATGCCTGTCTCTCTCTCAGTCACTTTCTTTTCCTTTCACACAGTCACAGGCATGTACACAAGCACACACACACGCATTTACACCCACACACCCACAAACACACCCACACAACGCACACACTACACCACACTACACCACACCACACCGCAGAGAGCTACAGAGAAGGCTTTTAATGTTTCAGAACTGTTTTGTTTTACTCTTCCATTTAGAAAGCCATTCCCTCCTGACTGAGCAAGCTGGCAATGTTGAGGTTCCTCCGATCGATCAACCACAAGCAAATATAGCACTTTAACTTACGGTAAGGGGACAGGAATAGCTCAGTGGTCAGAGCACTCGCTTTCCCCCCCAGCCAATGTTAAGCAGCATCGAGCGTGGTTACTACTTGGATGGGTGACCGTTTGTACGCCTTGCCTTCGGTACAGTCCCCCCAGTTCACCCAGCTGTAAATGGGTACCTGCCTTCTTTAGGGTCAGGGAAGGTAAAGCAGCGAGGGAGAGGAGATGGGCGCCGCCCTTAATATGCTGGTCCCTGGAGAAGCTGAGGTCTCTGATACCTCGCTCCCCTACGACCACGTAGGTTATGGGGCACCTTTACCTTTTACCTTAAGTCACGGTAGATTTCTCCGCGTGAAATTTAGCCTGCTCTCCGCCGGGGAAAGCGCGTCGCCACGAGAGCAGCGCCACCCTTTATTTAATTTCCTTTTCCTGTCTGCACGTGTACTTGGTTTTCTTATGAGTGCCTTTTTTCCTACACAGTTTTTCCCTGGACAACTGTCTTGTCGCTGTGGGTTCTTTTACGTGCGCTAAATGTGTCATCCGAAAATCAAGTAGCCATACCACTACTCACGGTCTAGTGAATTGGGGCACAAATGGGGATCAAACCACCACAAACTTCCGACCCGGACTTTTGGCTTTCTAGGCAGGTGCCTGTAACCTCTAGATCATCGATACATCGATACGTAATGTGGACTGATTTGTCGGTGGTCTAGAGGTAACGCACCTGCCTAGAAAGCGAAAAAATTCGGGTTGGATGCCCATTTGAGCCCGAAACTGTTCCACCTTTCTATCCACTAGACCGTGAGCGGTGGTGTGCGTGCTACTTTTTTTCTTTTGGATGAAAAGATAAATC
>CM054143.1:53444564-53449564 GCA_028751875.1 Rapana venosa | reverse complement strand
ACCCAGCAGAAGTGCAGGGCCCCTCTGGCTGGTGGCCCTATGGTGGCCTGATATTGATGGGCTCCCTGTGGACCACCGACCCTGGGGATGAGATATAACAAATCTGGGTATGGTATGGCTGTGGCGGGGAGATTGAGATGGGCGGCGTGGGAGCAGTTAGACGAGGGACGTCACAGAAGATGAGGCAGCAACAACAAAAAAGAGAAAAAAGAAAGAAGAGGGGTGGCATAGTCTATAGTGATTAGGACACTGCGCTTATGATCTGACGGCCCGGGATTGAGCCACTGCTGAGACACCAGTTCAGGGGTATAATTATTTCTTCCCTGGATTTAACATCAGTGCTGACTCTACTATACTACCCACGAAAGTCTTTCAGATGAGACTATAAACTCCCGTGTGTGAACGCACGCAGAACATCTTATACGCACACTAAAACCCCAGTTCTGTCTTTCCGAAAAGTAGGCCATTTCGTACAGGTAGGAATGAATGATTTTTTTAAATTAAAAAACAACCGCATGGATCAGGTGTCGTGTTTAGACACCATCCCGAAGTCGGAAAGCTGCCACCTTAATGGCAGGTAAAAACGGTTGGTTTGTATACGCAAAATTTTCTGTATTTTGGTAAACATAGGAGCTCTAACTAAGAAATGAAAACAACATGTTTAGAAAGATGCTGGAGAAGAAGAAGAAGAAGAAGAAGAAGAAGAAGAAGAAGAAGAAGAAGAATATATGGAATTTATATAGCGCTGAATCTTGTTTTTAAAAAAAATCGAAGCGCTTGCACTCAAATCATTTACACGCATGCAAGATAGGATACGTAGATATAAGGGAAGACAAACATGACGCTTAGTGTCTGGTACATGAAATTTTGTGTCTGTAGAAATGTTCTTCTTCTTCGTCGTCGACGTCGAACGCTCAGATAGCAACTATTGTTGTCTGTTATATGAGCGAAAATGCGTCGCGCTGCTGTTAAGCGCCTGACAAGTCAGGCCCAGCGCATCCGACTTTGGCGCAAGAGAGAATTGTTATCTTTTAAGTCTTTTTTGGAAAAGAAAAAAAGGCAGGAGAATGGACCATGAAGGCAGAGAACAGACAAGAAAGAGGTGACAGGAATTAAAGGAACAAGGCAGAAACAAAGAGAGGGATAGAAAAAAGGAAAATTCTAGCACAGAATTTCCAGAAGGTGGGGATGCTGTTTATACTGATAGGCCCCCGGCATCCGTCTGTAGAAAGTGACTCTGTACTGTTGTTCAGCTGTATAAATCAAATCAACCCAAATTCTTTTATTTCGAGGATAATGAATAAACACTTTTTTTTTACATCCAGTCCCAGTCCTTATCAGGAATATATCATTTAAAAGGAGAAAGCAGAGTAGGGAGGGGGTAGGGAGGCTAGAAAGAGGGGGAAAAGGGGAGAGGAGAGGGGGGGACGGTTCTGATCCTGAGAAAATGAATTTTTTCCATTTTTCTGGATTCTGCTGAGCTGCTCAACCTACTCCTCGGCCTGACCTTTGCTGTAAAAAAAGTAAAGTAAAGGAGTCCCATAACCTATAAGGTCGTAGGGGAGCGAGGCGTCAGAGACCTCACTTCTCTAGGGCCAGCATTTGAGGGCGGAGGCGCCCATCTCCGACCTTTGCTGGGCGTGCTGAGAAAGTGGCAGCTAGCATCTGCCCCGGTGACCCAGTTAGTAGAGAGGTGGACTGTGCGTAGGTGTGACAGGACTCAGTGCAGTGCAGTGTAGTGTAGTGTGGTGTAGTGTAGTGGAGTGTAGTGGAGTGAGTGGAGTGGAGGTGAGTGAGTGGAGTGTAGTGTAGTGTAGTGTTGTGTGTGTGTGGTGTGGTGTGGTGTAGTGTGGTGTGTAGTGTAGTGTGGTGTGGTGTGGTGTAGTGTGGTGTAGTGTGGTGTAGTGTAGTGTAGTGTTGTGTGGTGTGGTGTGGTGGGGTGTGATGTGGGTGGTGCGGTGTAGTGTAGGCAGTGTAGTGTAGTGTGTGGTGTGGTGTGGTGTGTGGTGTGGAATGGGGTGTGGTGTGTGTGTGGTTGTAGTGTGGTGTAGTGTAGTGTAGTGTGTGTGTGGTGTGGTGTGGTGTAGTGTAGTGAGGGTAGTGGGGTGTGGGTGGGTGTGTGGTGTGGTGTGTGCGGTGTAGTGTAGTGTGGTGTGGTGTGGTGTAGTGTAGTGTGGTGTGGTGTGTAGTGTGGTGTGGTGTGGGTGTGTAGTGTGGGTGTGGGTGTGGTGTGTAGTAGTGGTGTGGTGTGGTGTGTAGTGTGGTGGTGGTTTGTGTGGTGTAGTGTGTGTGTTGGTGGTGTAGTGTAGTGTAGTGTAGTGTGGTGTGGTGTGGTGTGGGTGTAGTGTAGTTGTAGTGTAGTGTGGTGTCGTGTAGTGTAGTGTAGTGTAGTTGTGTAAAAATGCAAACAAAAGTTGTTCCTGATTAGTAGGGATGTAGGTGTATGTGTGTGTGTGTGTGTGTGTGTGGTAAAGAAAAAAACGTGAAATGTTTGTGTGTGTGTGGATGGGTGTTCAGTGGGGGGGGGGGGGGGGGAGGGGTATGTGAGTGTGTGTGGTGTGGGGGGGGGGGTCAGGGGGTGTGCTTGTATGTGAGTGTGTGTGGGTGGGTGGATGGTTGTGGATATTTGTGGATATTTGTGTGTGTTGGTGTTGTGTGTGTGAGTTTGTGTGTTTTGTGCGTTGGTGTTTGTTTGTTTGTTGTGTGTCTGTCTGTCTGTCTGTTGTTCTGTCTGCCTGCCTGCCTGCCTGTCTTCCTGCCTGTGTCTATGTCTGTGTGTCTGTGTGTTTACCCATATTTTTATAGAGACAAACTAAAAGCTATTGATTTTATTTTCTCCTGGTTCTATCTCAGTAAATTGATTGATCTGGTCAACGGCTTTCAAGAGGACTCAGTCAGATTAAATCACCCTGTACACCACCTAACCTCTCACAACCCATCCTTCCTCCCTCCTCTCCTCCTCCACCCATACCCCACTCCACATCAATCCATCTTCAACCCATTCATCTCTACCCCCCCCCCCACTTCACCCCCCTCTCCTGTGCCATTCTTGATCAAAGACACAAAAGTCTGATTACATTTTTGCTTCAATGTCCCCTGGCTCACCTTTTCAACAACACATCCCTGGTTTATTTCTCCACCGATTTCAAACTCCATTACATTTTTCATATAGTTCTTTTATCTGACGCCTTTCCGTTTATGTATGCGTAGACTTAGTGATGTGTTTGTGTGTGTGTGTTGGTGTGGTATTTGTGTGTGTATGTGTGTGGTGTGGTGTGTGTTTGTGTGTGTGTGTGTGTGTGTGTGTGTGTGTGTGTGTGTGTGTCTGTGTGTCTGTGTGTCTGTGTTGGTAATGGTGTTGTGGTGGTGTGTGTGTGTGTGTGTGTGTGTTGGGTTTGTATATTTGTGTGGGTGTTTATGTCTTTGTTCTGGGTTTTTTTCTCTTCTCTCTTCTCATCTATTCTCTTTTCTCTTCTCCTCTCTTCTCTTTTCTTCTCTACTCTTCTCTTCTTCTCTTCTCTTCTCTCTTCTTTTCTCTTCTCTTCTCTTCTCTTCTCTTTTCTCTTCTCTTCTCTTCTCTTTTCTCTTCTCTTCTCTTCGCTTTTCTCATCTATTCTCTTTTCTCTTCTCTTCTCTTCTCCTCTCTTCTCTTCTCCTCTCTTCTCTTCTCTTCTCTTTTCTCTTCTCTTTTCTACATTTTTATTTATGTTATTTATTTATTCTTTTATATCAAGGATAATGGAATAAGCACTCATGTGTTTTTTTACATCCAGTCCCCGTGTGTATGCAATTTTGTAAACTTTGTCATCCCATTCCCATCGGCACACAATGTCCTACTCTCTCGAAAAGCAGAACAGGTTTTAACGTGTGAGCGAAGATGTTCTGCGTACGTTCGCACACAGGACCTCGGTTTTGTAGTCTCATCCGAAGGCATTTTATTTTTTATTTTATTTTTATTTTATTCTTTGTTATCGAGGATAATGGAATAAGCTCTTATCTGCTTTCTTACATCCAGTCCCTAGACACTAGCAGGTTTGAACTTTGAATTGATCAGGGAGATCGTAAAAATCTCTACCCTTAATTCACCAGAAGCCACTGCCAAGAGTCGAACCCACGTCTTCGTGGACACACGGAAGTCAAGCAGAATGATTTTTAACAGGGGAACAACATAGCCTAGTGGTTAGAGCGTTGTGCTCGCAATTTGTTGGCCTGGGATCGAACCTAGGTTTGAACCATGTACAACCGAGGCACCCATTCAAGGAGATTGTTTTCCACCCTAGAGTGTCTTCCTCAACACTCCTTCAGATGAAACTATAAACCCCAGGTCCCGTGCTCGTACGAACTACACAGAGAAAATCTTGCACACACGTTAAAAACCCATTCCGCTTTTTAGAAGAGTAGGCCATCCATGTCAGAAAGAACGGATGACAAAAAAGGATTTTTTAAAGCTACATTCACACCGGCGTCATGAATGGGGGACGGGATAGCCTGGTGGTTAGAACATTGCGCTCGCAATCTGACGACCCGGGTTCGATTCCCGTTGAAGGGGATACTTTCCCCTGGAGTTAACATCAGTGCAGACTCCACTCTCTCCAAAAGTCCTTCGGATGAGACTATAAACCGAGGCCCCGCATGCGAACGCATTCAGAACATCTTGCGCACTCGTTAAATCCTGTTCCGCTTTTTCGTAAGAGTAGGCCATTGTGTGCCGGTGGGAACAGATGACAGAATTGACAAAACCGCATACACACGTGGACTGGATGTAAAATTTTAAAAAAAGCAATAAGTGCTTATTCCAATATCTTCGATATAAAAGAATTAGATAAAAAATAAAATAAATAATAAAAAATGTTTAGACATGATCTCCGACGAAATCAGAATGCGGTTACCGTAATGGTGGGCAAGAAACGGTCGCATACGCCAAAAAAAAACAAACCCTCTCACCAATGGGAAACCTGGCCCCTGTAGATAAGGTATGGAAAAGAAACAAAGATTCTAAA
>CM054143.1:53432064-53437064 GCA_028751875.1 Rapana venosa | reverse complement strand
CAAGACTTGGTTTTTTTTCGGCACGATTTCCATGCCTTTTGTGAGGATATTTCGTCCAGTTTTTTTTCACTAGGTTTTGGGCCCGTCCTCTTTTATTTTCCCGCCAGACCCAATGTCATCGGCAAACCTGAGGTTGGTGATTGTTCGCCCTCCAATGCTGACTGTTCCTGTGTGGTCTTCCAAGGCGTCAGTCATGATGCGTTCGAGGAAAATGTTAAATAGTGTCGGCGACAGCAGACATCCCTGTCGGACCCCAACTGAGGACGGAACCATTCCCCTACCGTGCCCTGTACGAGTACTGCACTGGTGGCCTTTGAGTAGAGTTCCTTGATGGTGTGGATCAGCTTCTGGCCCATGTTGAATTTGTTCAGGGTGGCCCACAGAGCGTCATGCCATACTCTATCGAAGGCCTTCTTAAAATCAATGAAGACGTGGAAGATGTCTTGTTGATGCTGGCTGTATTTCTCACACAGAACCCTCAGGTTGAATATCTGTTCTGTGGTGCTTCTATTTGGGCGGAAACCGGCCTGCTCTTCGGCGATGATCTCGAGCTGGACAGGTACACCTGGCATCTGGTAGGTCTATGTGAGGCCAGATGGAAAGAGCACGGTGAACACCATACTGACGAGGGCCATATGCTCTACTATAGCGGGGAGCAGGACAAGCATATCAATGGCGTAGGCATGCTTGTCAACAAGAACATCAAGAACTCGGTAATAGGAAAACTACCCAGTAAACAGCCGGCTTATGGCCATTCGCCTCAGGGCAGCCCCATTCAACATCACAGTGATTCAAGCCTACGCACCAACAACAGATCACGATGATGAAGTCGTAGAGGAATTCTACAACCAACTACAGGGCATCATCGATAAGATGAACAAGAAAGACATCCTGATCATCCAGGGAGACTGGAACGCCAAGGTGGGCGGAGACGCACTGAAAGACTGGAGCAAATTCTGCGGTCCCTCCTGTAATGCAATCACCAATGAGCGAGGACTCCGACTACTGGAATTTGCCAGCTACAACGACACGGTGCTCGCCAATACCCTTGGAGAACACAAGGCATCCCGACGCTGGACATGGCATGCACCCAATGGGATCCATCACAACCAGATTGACTACATCCTGGTGCAGAACCGGTTTCGATCTGGCATCAACAGAGCCAAGACGAGGACATTCCCAGGTGCAGACATGGGCAAGCGATCATGACCTCGTGCTCCTTTAACTTTAGAGTCCGACTGAAGAAGACCAATAAGACAAAGAACACCAGACTCAAGTTCAACCTGGACAAACTGAAGGACCCCACCATCGCCGAGTCCTTCCAAGCAACAATAGAGGAAATTCGCACCCACTGCTGGCACTTGAAGAAGATGCCGAAACGATGACCACCAGTTTTAACACAGTGATGACTGAGACAGCAAGCATACTTCTTGGGAAACATCGCCGAAAAACACAACCATGGGTCACAGATGAAATCTTGAATATGTGTGACAAAAACGAGACCTGAAGAAGAGCAAGAACACTACAGGAGGAGCAGTTGAGTACAGAGAATAAACAAAAGATCAGGAGAGACATGAGGAAGACCAAGGAGGAATGGATAGAGAAACAATGTACAGAAATCGAAGAGCGCCTGACAAAGAATAATAGCAGAAGAGCATACCAGATTGTGAAAGAGCTCACCAAACAGAAACAGGCAAGAGTCAGTAACATCCAGGACAAAGAAGGGAATTGCCTAACAGAAAAGAAGGAAATCGTTGGCAGATGGACGGAATACTGTTCCGAACTCTACAATCATCAGACGCTAGGCGACCCCAGCGTTCTTGCAAGCCAAGCCTCATCGAATAAAGACAACTTCCCAATTCTACGCGAGGAAGTAGAAGTAGCAATTAGATCGCTGAAGAAAGGAAAATCAGCAGGAATCGACAACATCCCAGCAGAGCTGATCCAACACGGGGAGAAGCAGTGACAGACATCCTTACAAGTATCTGCAACAAGATCTGGCAGACCGGAGAGTGGCCTACACCATGGACCCAATCACTCATCATCACTCTCCCCAAGAAAGGAAATCTCCAGCAGTGCCAAAACTACAGGACAATCAGCCTCATATACTTCATAGCCCACCAAAAACATGATTTATCTCTCTTTTGTCCTCCCTTTTTTTGGTTTTTGATGGTGGTTTGGGTTTTTGTTTTGTTTTTTTACAAAAATACACTACCAGATTAAAGCCGTTGTCTGCAATATTACGTATACGTTAGTGGACACATCACCATCACTTATTGCCCAACGTGTGTCCAAACATGTGTGTGTGTGTGTGTGTGTGGGGTGTGTGTGTGTGTGTGTGTGTGTGTGTGTG
Organism: Rapana venosa; assembly: GCA_028751875.1. Classification (NCBI taxonomy): domain Eukaryota; kingdom Metazoa; phylum Mollusca; class Gastropoda; order Neogastropoda; family Muricidae; genus Rapana; species Rapana venosa. The sequence continues at coordinate 53,434,711 of CM054143.1, read as the reverse complement.
TGTGTGGGGTGTGTGTGTGTGTTTGTGTGTTTGTGTGTGTGTATGCGTGTGTGCGTGTGTGTATGTGTGTGTGCGTGTGTGTGCCTGCTCTGTCTGTATGTCTCTGCCTGTCTCTGTCTGTCTGCCAGTCTCTGTCTCTGCCTGTCTGTCTCTAACTCTGTGACTCTCTTCTCTGTCTCTCTCTTTCTATCTGTCTGTGTCTCTCTATCTCTGCCTGTCTGTCTGTCACTCTCTCTCTCTCTCTCTCTCTCTCTCTCTCTCTCTCTCTCTCTCTCTCTGTCCCTGTCTCTCTGTCTCTCTCTCACTCCCTCTGTGGACCTTTTTCCACCTCATAAAGAGAATCTTCCCCACCTCACCCCACCCCACTCCTACCCTACCCCACTCCGACCCCACCCCACCCCACCCCAACCCCACCCCGTCGAAAGCAGCAAAAAACAAAAAACAAAAAGATGATGATTGTCAAGAACCACTCTAGACCTATGAAGGTACGTGCATGCCCACGGTGCTATCTCAACGCTGTTATCCTCTGCAAACTTCCTACAAGAACAAAATTGGTTCCACAGAACTGACTGCAGCGATACATTGCCTATGCCAATGTTCAAAAGAGTGGTTTCAAGAATGTACATTTGAACTTCACATACGAGGAATAGGGGAAAGAGACCATTACCCATCCCCTGAGCACACATACACACACGCGCGCGCTAGCATGCATGCGCACGCACGCACGCACGCACATACACACGCACACACACACAATTCTCCCTCACCCATCCACTGGAAATTTTGTGTGTGTATGATTTGGGCAAAATTCCACACACACACACATACGCACGAACACACGCACGCACGCACGCCCACACACACACGCACGTACATACACGCACACACATACACACACTCACACACGCACGCACGCACATACACACACACTGTCCCTCCCTCGCCCACCCTTTCACTGGCAATCTCTTTCTGTGTGATTTTGGCAAAATTACACCACACACACACCACACACACACACACACAACACACACACACACAACACACACACACACACACACACACACACACACACACACACCAACACACACAACACACACACACACACACACAACACACACAACACACACACACACAACACAACACACAACACCACACACACACACACACCACAACACACACAACACAACACACACACACACACACAACACACACAACACAACACACACACACACACAACACACACAACACACACACACACAACACAACACACACAACACACAACACACACACACACCACACCACACACAACACACACACACACAAACAACACACACACACACAACACAACACACACACACCACCACACACACACACACACAACACACACACAACAAACACACACACACACACCACACACACAACCACACACACACACACACACACACAACACACACAAAACACACACAACAACACACACACACACCCACACACCACACACACACACAACACAACACACACACAGTCACTCCCAACGAGCAATTCTTATACATGCTAAGATAGCACACAAAATCCCACAACACATCTATACTAGAAAGTGTTCCAAGGTTGTATGAATCTGTTATGTGCGTGTTCTTGTGTTATGTGATGGCATTTGGAGGGTGCGTGGAGGGTTGTTTGCAAGGTGGTATAAGTTGGTGTTGTGTTGCTTGTGATGTGTGTGATGTTGTGGGTGGTGGGTGTTGCGTGTGGTGTTGTGTGTATAAGTGTGTGTGTTTGTGTGTGTGTGTGTGTGTGTAAGTGTGTGTGTGTGTGTAAGTGTGTGTGTGTGACTGTGTGTGACTGTGTGTTTATACATACATACATCATATATACATATATACATACATACACACATACATACATACATACATACATACATACATACATACATACATACATACATACACACACACACACACATACATACATACACACACAAACACACATACATACATACATACATACATACATACATACATACATACATACATACATACATACATACATACATGTATGCATGCATGCATGCATGCATATAATTTTTTCTTTTATATCGAGGATAATGGCATAAGCACTCGTGTGCTTTTTAACATCCATCCCCCGTGTGTATGCGGTTTTGTCAATTTTGTCTCTGTTCCCACAGGCACACAATGGCCTACTCTTTCAAAAAGCGGAACAAGATTTAACGTGTGATTCAAACATACGTACGTACGTACATACATACATACATACATACATACATACATACATACATACATATACATACATACATACATACATACATACATACATACATACATACATACATACATACATACATACATACATACAAACAAACATACAGAGAGAAATTTATTTTTTAATTATTTATTTTATTCTTTTATATCGAGGATAATGGAATAAGCACTTATATGCTTTTTTATATCCAGTCCCCGTGTGTATGCGGTTTTGTGAATTTTGTCATCTGTTCCCACCGGCACACTATGGCCTACTCTCACGGAAAGCGGAACAGGATTTCACGTGTGCGCAAGATGTTCTGCGTGCATTCGCACACGGGGCTTCGGTAGAGAAGAGAGAGAGAGAGAGAGAGAGAGAGAGAGAGAGAGAG
>CM054143.1:53412064-53424564 GCA_028751875.1 Rapana venosa | reverse complement strand
CCCTCTGGCAAAACGTCTTAGCGGAGCGGAAGAAGACGCTGATTGCTATGTCTGGACCCCAACCAGTGTTTCGCGGTAGCACAGAGAGACAGAGAGAGACATACAGACAGAGAGACAGACAGACAGACAGACAGACAGACAAACAGACAGACAGACAGACAGTCAGACAATGATCCCAACTTCTGTTCTGTTCGCTGGATGCCAGTGTTTCACGGTAGCACAGAGAGAGACACAGAGAGCGAGAGAGAGAGAGAGACAGACAGACAGACAGACAGACAGACAGACAGACAGACACAGAGAGGGAGAGAGACAGAGACAGACAGACAGACAATGACCCCAACTTCTGTTCTGTTCTTTGGATGCCAGTGTTTCAGGGTAACATAGAGAGACAGAGACACAGAGAGAGAGACAGAGAGACAGACAGACAGACAGATAGAGACAGGCAGATAGATAGATTAGGTTCTTTTATTTCGAGGATAATGGAATAAGCACTCATATGCTTTTTAATCATCCAGTCCCCGTGTGTGTGTGTGCAGTTTTGTCAATTTTGTCATCCGTTCTCAGCAGCACACAATGGCCTACTCTTCCGAAAAGCGGAACGGGTTTCAACATGTGCGCAAGATGGTCTGCGTGCGTTCGTACACGGGACTTCGGTTTATAGTCTCATCCGGAGGACTTTTTTGGGGAGGGTGGAGTCGGCACTGATGTTAACTCCAGAGGAAAAATCCTCTTGAACGGGAATCGAACCCTGGTCAGCAGATCACGAGTACTTCACACTAACCACCAAGCTACCCCGTCCCGAGAGAGAGAGAGAAGAGAGAGAGAGAGAGAGAGAGAGAGAGAGAGAGAGAGAGAGAGAGAGAGAGAGAGAGAGAGAGAGAGAGACTCTGGGTGAGTGCTCCATTGTAGGATTATTGTGCATTAAAATTATAATTTTGACTTAATTCATTAGTTTATGTTGTTTCGTTATTTTATTTGCCCGGGGGTGGAGGGAGGGGGTTGTTTTGTTTTGTTTTTTAATCTGATTTCTATTCTTGAGCGTGATATCCCCAAGATTGACTGAACAGACTGTCACGCCAAAGTCCGATGCGCTGGGCCTGACTTGTCAGGCGCTTAACGGCAGCGCGTTGCATTTTCGCTCATAAAATTAATATGACAAACAACAATGAGTTGCTGTGGGAGTGTTGAAGAAAACAGAAGAAGAATAGACTGTAAAATTAATGAAACAACTACAACGAATGCGAAGGTGTTGTTGCTGTTACTCTCTGCATTCAATTCGCTGCGACAATTTCATCTGTGATGGCTCGCTTTACACTGTGGACAAACACGCAACATAACACCATTGACGCTGGGGGCAACAGCAAAGTGAGAGGCTGTAGTATGACCAGTGGCTTTCCCACTCATGGAATTCCACTTTACAGCTTAGTCTTTAGTGATCGACTATGACTCTCTGACTAGGAGGCTTGACTCGCACGGTCCTTATGTGCTGCAGCCCTGGGGGCTGGTTGGCCTTTGGAGAACATCTCCAACGCTGACTGTCCTTATGCCCACTTGGCCGAGAGAGTGGGGATGTACTGTGGGCAAGGCATCTCCACTATAATCAAATTTCTGCCCAGTTTCCAAAACAGCAGCTGCCTCCTCTGCTGTTTTGGAGGTCATCATCGGACACGACGGACGAACATAACACCCTGAGCTGTCGAGATAACTCCATACTTTCTTAGTTCCTCCACTTCTGCCTGGCCTGACAGCCGTCACCAACAGCCAGACACAACAACAACAATGTTCTATCCCCAGGGAACCAGACCAGCTTGTCGTCATCGTCACCGATTCCTCAGATTCCGAATCCTTTAGGGCGCCTTCGAAGCTTTGTCAACCCCCTTTCTCCAGTCCTCTCGTCTCTCAGCCGCCCTCAGGGTGTCTCTCAGCTCCGTGTCTGTCCACTCTCGAATGTTTTCCTCCCATCTCTTCCTGTGTCTGCCTCTTCTTCTTCTTCTTCCTCCCCTCACTGTGCCTTGTAGGGTTGTTTTAGCAAGACCAGAGGAGCGTGTGACATGATAGCTCGCTAAATGCTCACTTGCCTTGCCTTGCCTTGTTCTGTCTTGTCTTGTCTTGTCTTGACTTGATTTGTCTTGTCTTGCCTTGCCTTGTCTTGTTTTGACTTGCCTTGCCTTGCTTTGCCTTGTCTTGTCTTGTCTTGTTTTGACTTGATTTGTCTTGCCTTGCCTTGCCTTGTCTTGCTTTGTCCTTGTCCTGTCTTGTCTTGTCTTGTCTTGTCTTTCCTTGCTTTGCCTTGCCTTGCTTGCCTCAATACTTAAGGGCGGACACTGGATGGTAAAAAAGAACATAAGCTCATATGCTATTTTCGAAATGAAGAATTTTACTTGCCTTGCCTTTCCTTACTTTTCTTTGCCTTGCCTTGTCTTGATTTGACTTGTCCTGCCCTGCCATGCCCTGCCTTGCCTCACCTTGCCTAACTTTTCCTTGCCCTGCCCTACCCTGCCCTGCCCTGCCCTCCCCTGTCTTGCCTTGCTCTACTTTGCCCGGCCCTGCCCTGCCTTGCCTTGCCTTGCCTTGCCTTGCTATGCTATGCTATGCTATGCTATGCTATGCTATGCTGTGCTATGCTATGCTATGCTATGCTATGCTGTGCTATGCTGTGCTATGCTATGCTATGCTATGCTATGCTATGCTGTGCTATGCTATGCTATGCTATGCTATGCTATGCTATGCTATGCTATGCTATGCTGTGCTATGCTATGCTATGCTATGCTATGCTGTGCTATGCCTTACTACCGTCTGTAGTGTTACGTGTCGAAGGAATGGGAGATTCATCAAAATAATGATAATAATAACCTATGCAGACGTCTGACTACCCGTGTGGTTTGTTTTTCTGTTGAGGGGTAGACGTGTTCGGAACAGAACAGAACAAAACAGAATAAAACAGAACAAAACAGAACAAAACAGAACAGAACAACATCGTGTATCGCTATGGAAGCATACAAGGCTTCTAGACACAAGTAAACCAGCTGGTAAGAAAAATGAAAAGTCACCGAAGATTCGTACAATCAAAAACATCCTTTGAAAACGGGTCCTTGAAGTTCGTCAAACTGTACGAAATCACTTAGAACCAAATTATGAAAACACTAATCTGTTGGATTGATCCTTGGCTTAATTGTTGTACCTCTTTAAGTAGATTTTAAGCGAACGCATACAGAACATCTTGCGCACACGTTAAATCCTGTTCCGCTTTTCGAAAGAGTAGGCCATTGTGTGCCGGTGGGAACAGATGACAAAATTTACAAAACCGCATACACACAGGGAATGGATGTAAAAAAAAAAAGTCATCTGAGCGCTTTGATGTGTTGCTTTACAAGATTCAGCGCTATATAGATTCCATACATTATTATTATTATTATTATTATTAGTTCGTAGACCCTGAAACGACATACAAGCATCCCAAAAAATATGAATCTGATCTTTCTTCTGTAACTTGACACACGTTACGTGTGGTGGCATTAAGTCTTGGTGGTTTTCTGCTGCTAACCTTTCCGTGTCGGGAAAGAGCTTGCATGTTACTAGCTTATTTTTGTGGGGTGTTTTTTTTTGTTTGGTTGGTTTTGTTGGGGTTTTTTTGGTTGGCACCACACCCATAGTCCGGTTGATCTTGCTTAGTTTTGTGGTGTTTTATTGGAGCTTTTTTTGTTTGCTTTGTGGTTGTTGTTGCTGTTGGAATTTTTGTTATTTGTCGTTTTATTATTTTCTTTGTCGAATAAGGGTGGGGCTATTGATCTGTACTGTAGGGTTCTGTTTGGAAATGCAATTCCTGCTTTGTTACGCTTGTATCCTCTGTCCACATCTCTACCATCCAACTCCCTGTGTGTGGTCTTTTTATGTTTGGTTTGTTTGCTGGTTTAAAAAGAAATTATGTTAGTTCAGAAACAACAAAGCATCAATACATGCAATGAGTGCAACAAGCAATGCTTCTATGAGTACTCTAACATTTTTACGTATACAAGAATGGACTGCAGCCGAACGAATTTGCATCAAATAGATAAACAATAAGAAAAGATAACTGTCCGTATTTAAAGATTGTGAAAATATATATATATAAATAAAAAAGAAACAGCAAATAAACAGAGATAACAAAGGAGTATTTATTTATTTATTCTTTTATATCAAGGAAATTGGAATAAACACTTATGTGCTTTTTACATCCAGTCCCCGTGTGTATGCAGTTTTGTAAATTTTATCATCCGTTCCCACTGGCACACAATGGCCTACTCTTACGAAAAGCGGAACAGGATTTAACGTGTGCGCAAGATGTTCTGCGTGCGTTCGCACACGGGGCCTCGGTTTATCGTCTCATCCGAAAGACTTTTGGGGAGAGTGGAGTCTGCACTGATGTTAACTCCAGGGGGAAAATATCCCCCTTGAACGGGATTCGAACCCGGGTCGTGAGATTGCGAGCGCAATGTTCTAACCACTAGGCTATCCTGTCCCCGGTAGATGCATCACGGCAATGCAAGGCAACACCATCGCAAGACAGGCGGTGACATGCCTACACCAGAAAACAATAGTACCATATAATTATTATATGTTTGTGTGTTGCTGTTGTTGTCGGGTTCATGGGGAGGTAGAGGGGTGGGGGGGTGGGGGAGTGGATGGTTTTGGTTTTTGTTTGTTTTGTTTTCACCAAATAAATATTAGGTTTGGGGGACGGTTGTACCTGAAAAAGATTCCATCTCCCGTCAATTGGACTGATGCCTAAGGGTATGCGGGGGGGGGGAAGTGTTGGCAGGGTGTGTGTATGTATGTGTGTTGTGTGTTGTGGTGTGTGTGTTGTGTGTGTGTGTGTGTGTGTGTGTGTGTGTGTGTGTGTGTGTGTGTGTGTGTGTGTGTGTGTGTGTGTGTGTGTGTGTGTGTGTGTGTGTGTGTACGTGTGTAGTGTGTACGTGTGTGTATGTGCGCTGTAATTATGTCGGTTTGTCTGTGTGTGTGCACGTGAGAGCGCGGGTGTGTGTGGGTGCGTTCATGCGTGTGTGCGTGCGTGTGTGTGTGTGTGTGTGCGTATTTGTAGGCTGGTATAATATATAGATAGATATAGATATATAGATATAGATCGATAAAGATAGATAGATAGATAGATAGATAGATAGATAGATAGATAGATAGATAGATAGATAGATAGATAGATAGATAGATAGATAGATAGATAGATAGATAGATAGATAGATAGATAGATAGATAGATAGATAGATAGATAGATAGATATTCGTCTAGTTTTATAGAAATAATGAGAGGGGGGAGATCAAACAATGGACAGACACAAAAAACATCTTTTCGTAACAAAGAAGATACATGAGTAGTGCTTAGTTGTTGTTTATTTCTTCTATTCTGTAAGTCAAATATCAATCCTTGACATTTCTGTACTTTATGTCCTGCTTTCTGTATATTGCCCCCCCCCCCCCCCCCCAAAAAAAAACAAAAAACCACCAAACAAACAAAGTATGTGTCTTTTATTTTGCAGTCAGTCTACTGGTGTATTATTATACTCCTGGTGTGTGTATTGTGAGTGTGTAGTGTGTGTGGTGTGTGTGTGGTGTGTGTGTGTGTGTGTGTGTGTGTGTGTGTGTGTGTGTGTGTGTGTGTGTGTGTGTGTGTGTGTGTGTGTGTGTGTGTGGTGTGTGTGTGTGTGTGTGTGTGTGTGTGTGTAGTGTGTGTGTGTGTAGTGTGTGTGTTGATCTCTCTCTCATCCCCCCCCCTCTCTCTCTCTCTCTCTCTCTCTCTCCCTCTCTCTTTCTCTTCCCTCTCTCTTTCTCTCTTTCTTCCCCCCCCTCTCTCTCTCTCTCTTCCCTCTCTTCTCTCTCTCTCTCCTTCTCTCTCTTCTCTCTCTCGTCTCTCTCTCTCTCTCTCTCCTCTCCTCTCTCTTCTCTCTCTCTCCTCTCCTCCTCTCTCTCCTCCTCTCCTGCCTGTCTGTTGCTGCCTCTGTCTGCCTGTCTGTCTGTCTGTCTGCCTGCTGCTGCTCTGCCTGCCTGTCTGCCTGCCTGCCTGCTGTCTGTCTGTCTGCCTGTCTGTCTCTCTGTGTCTGTGCTGTCTGCTCTGTCTGTTGCTGTCTGCCTGTCTGCCTGCCTGCCTGTCTGTCTGTCTGCCTGCCGGCCTGTCTGTCTCTCTGTGTCTGTGTCTGTATGCTTACCTCGGATAATGTTTAATGAAATATTTCGTCTTCCTCAAATGAAGCTCCTGACCTGTCTGCCCTTTTGCTTAAGGGTCCTCTTTTTTTTCTTTTTTTGGGATTGGGCAGGGGGGTGGGGGCTGTTCTGGGACAGCATTGGAAGGGGGGATAAGGTCACTATAAATATTGGACGATGTGGCTTGCAGTTCCCCCCCCCCCCCCCCCCCCCCCCCCCCCCCCCCCTCCCCCCCCCCCCCCCCCCCCCCCCCCCCCCCCTCAAGGAAAAAAAGTTGAATAAACGTGTGATGCTTTCAAAAACGAACAAACAAACAAACAACGACTGTTTCCAAGTGTGACAAACAAACATGTGGACTCATCAGAACACGCAACATGTAATTTAAAACTGATCCATATTTAATTCTTCTCCTTTTCCCTCGAAATTCGTCGCAATTCTTCTTCTTCGCAATTCTTCTTCTTCTTCGTAATTCTTCGCAATTCTTTTTTCTTCTTCGCAATTCTTCTTCTTCTTCTTTGAAATTCTTCTTCTTCTTCGCAATTCTTCTTCTTCGCAATTCTTCTTCGCAATTCTTCTTCTTCTTCTTCTTCTTCTTCTTATTATTATTATTATTATTATTATTATTTATTATTATTATTATTTGCAATTCTTCTTCTTCTTTATCCTCTTCGTCTTCTGTGCAATTCTTCTGCGCAATTCTTCTTATTCGCAATTCTTCTTCTTTGCAGTTCTTCTTCTTCTTCTTCGAAATTCTTCTTCTTCTTCTTCTTCTTCTTCTTCTTATTATTATTATTATTATTATTATTATTATTATTATTATACGCAATTCTTCTTCTTCTTTTCTTCGCAGTTCTTCTTCTTCTTCAAAAATTCTTTTTCTACTTCGCAATTCTTCTTTACATCCTTCTACTTCTTCTACTTCTTCTTGTACTTCTTCTTCTTCTTCAAAATTCTCCTTCTTCACTGTTTCCTATCCATATTTCATTCTTCAATTTCTCACCTGAAGCCCTAGCAACTGCAGTGCGAACTCATCTCCCCATGCCATGCCACGCCATGGCCGTACTACCAAAGACAAAAAAAGAGAAGAAGAAAAAAAAAAACCTGTTACCTGCTGGTCTGGATTGGACTGGTCAGATGTCCAAGGGTCAGTTAGGTTGTATGTCCTCTTCAGGTGATGGAAAGAGATGAGGGGGGCGGAGGGGATGGGTGGGGGGTCGGGGGGGGGGGGGGGTAGGAGGCAGCTGTTAGAGGGTACATAATTATACTCTTTATCCGTGTCTGACCAATATTTTTTCTATTTCAGTTCTCTGTGGTTGAAGGATGGATTAAAGCTTACAGACATGCAGAGTCGTGTGTGTGATGTGTGTGGTGAGGGAGGTGTGTGTGTGGGGGGGGGGGGGGGGGAAGGGGGTTGTAGTGTAGGGGGGGGTGTAGGGAGGAGGGGGTGTAGGTGTGTGTGGGGGGGGGGGGGTTGTAGTGTAGGGGTGTGTGTAGGGAGGAGGGGGTGTAGGTGTGTGTGTATGTGGGGGGGGGGGGGGGGTGGGTGTGATGTAGGTAGGTAGTGTAGTGTAGTGTGGTGTGTGTGTGTGTGTGGTGTGTGTGGTGTGTGTGTGTGTGTGTGTGTGTGTGTGTGTGTGTGTGGTGTGTGTGTGTGTGTGTGTGTGTGTGTGGTGTGAGTGGTGTGTGTAGTGTGTGTGTGTGTGTGTGTGTGTGTGTGTGTGTGTGTGTGTGTGTGTGTGTGTGTGTGTGTGTGTGTGTGGTGTGTGTGTGTGTGTGTGTGTGTGTGTGTGTGTGTGTGTTGTGTGTGTGTGTGTGTGTGTGTGTGGTGCGGTGTGTTGTAGTGTTGGCGTGGATGTGGTGTGTGTGTGGGGTGTGTGTGTGTTGTGTGTGTGTTGTGTGGTGTGTGTGTGGTGTGTGTGTGTGTGTGTGTTGTGTGTGTGTGTGTGTGTGTGTGTGTGTGTGTGTGGTGTGTTTTGTGTGTGTGTGTGTGTGTGTGTGTATGTTTGTATGTGGTGCAGTGTGGTGTGGTGTAGTGTAGTGTGTGTGTGTGTGTTCATGTGTGTGTGTGTGTGTGTGTTGTGTGTGTGTGTGTGTGTTTCTTAAAGCAAAAAACATGTCTAGCTTTTGGTTTGGCAACTCCACAAATCTGTGAAAACTGCATTATCCTGGGGAAAAAGCGAAAAGTCACAAAACAGTTTACAAAAGTTACTGCTTGTCTAAGTGTGAATGTGTGTGTGTGTGTGTGTGTGTGTGTGTGTTGTGTGTGTGTTGTGCATGCGTTGCTTGTGTATTTCCTTTAACCCACCACCTCCCCCCCCCCCCCACCTCCCTCCTCTCTCTCTCTGTCTCTGTCTCTGTTCTTCTCTGTCTGTCTGTCTTCTCTCTCTCTCTTCTCCTCTCTCTCTCTCTCTCTCTCTCTCTCTCTCTCTCTCTCTCTCTCTCTCTCTCTCTCTCTCTCTCTGGGATACAGATTTAAGTGGTGGTAGTTTTTATATTTAGACACACACACACACACAACACACACACACACACAACAGATAGATAGATAGATAGATAGATAGATAGATAAGATAGATAGTATAGATAGATAGATAGATAGATAGATAGATAGATAGATAGATAGCGCGCGCGCGAGCGTGTGTCAAGTCAAGTCAAGTCAATTTTTTATTTCCAAGATGGTACATTGAATAAGCAATGCATTTGCTTTTGTGTGTATGTGTGTGTGTGTGTGTGTGTGTGTGTGTGTGTGTGTGTGTGTGTGTGTGTGTGTGTGTGTGTGTGTTGTGTGTGTGTGTGTGTGGTGTTGTGTGTGTGTGTGTGTGCGCGCGCGCGCGCGCTAGACTAGGCTTAATCCCTTTGGGATAGCCTTTGCTGTCTGGAATGGAGTACAGACGTAATCAGCAGAAAGATCAGAATGCCAACAGCAAGGTCTGATGTTCCAGTTTCGATGTTGCTTGGGGGGGGGGGGGGGGGGGTGAGGATGGAGGGGGAGGGGGGTCAGTGATAAATGTGTCTGTTGTTCACGGTGTTGCCCGAGTTTTGCCAGTCGTTTTTTTTATTGTTTTGGTTGGTTGGTTGGTTGGTTGGTTGGTTGGTTGGTTGGTTGGTTGGTTGGTTGGTTGGTTGGTTGGTTGGTTGGCTGGTTGGTTGGTTGGTAGGTTGGTAGGTTGGTTGGTTGGTTGGTTGGTTGGTTGGTTGGTTGGTTGGTTGGTTGGTTGGTTTGGTTGGTTTGGTTGGTTGGTTGGTTGGTTGGTTGGTTGGTTGGTTGGCTGGTATGCTGGTTTTGCGTGCTAGGCTGCTGAATGACTTCGTGAGATATCCGTAGGACGGTGCGGTGAATTTTTCATGGAGTGTGTCGTGGGCAAGTTGGACATGGCAGAATCAACAGTGCATATCCCGAAATGTGGACTGACATTAAACGTGCAACAATAACAACAACAACAACATGGAAGAAACAACAGTGCATATCCCTAAACGTGAACTGACATTAAACGTGCAAAATAACAACAACAACAAGGCAGAAGCAGTGTATATCCCTAAATACGCACAATCTTTAAACATATCACAACAACATTCCAGGAAGAGTCTATATCATAAATGTGAACAGGTTTTAAACATACAACTACAACAACAGTAACAACGACATTGCAGAAAAAGTCCATTGTCATCTTTAAATGTGAACAGACTGTAAACATACAACAACAATGATATTGTAGAAACAGTATATATCACTAAATGTGAACAGACTTCAACCATACAACAACAACAACAACAACAAATCCGGTCTGCTCTCCCCCGGGGGGAGCGTGTCACCACAAGAGCAGCGCCACCATTTCTTTCTTCTTTTCCTGTCTGCAACTGTATTTGTTGCCCTCAGAGAGTGGCTTTTTTTCTACAAAATTTCGCCAGGGACAACTCTCTTGTTGCCGTGGAATCTTTTTATGAGCTAAATAGTTCTGTGTAACACACGGGACCTCAGTTTATCCGAAAGACTAGCGCCCAGACCACCACTCATGGTCTAATGGATGGGGGGACAGTTTTGGGCACAAACGGGGGATCGAACCACCGCACACTTCGGACCCGGACTTGTTGCTTTCTAGGCAGGCGCGTTACCTCTAGACCACCGATCCACCACGTGTGTTGTTTATTTAGTTTTGTCGTCCTTTCTTATTGGCACCCTTCCAAAAGACAAAACGGTGTTTTAACCTGTGCGCAATGTGTTCTGCGTGAGTGCATGCGTGCGTTCGCACACAGTGCCTCGGTTTATAGGACTTCTCATCCGACGGACTTTCTCCTTTGTTTCGGGGACGGGATAGCTCAGTGGTCAGAGCACACGCTTTCCCCATCCCAATGTTAAGCAGCATCGAACGTGGTTACCAAAGTGGATGGGTGACCGTTTGCGCACCTTGGCTTCAGTACAGTTCCCCAATTCATCCAGCTGTAAATGCATACCTGCCTTCTTTATAGGGGTCAGGGAAGGTAAAGCAGCGAGGGAGAGGAGATAGGCGCCGCCCTCAATATGCTGGTCCCTAGAGAAGCTGAGGTCTCTGACGCCTCGCTCCCATACGACCACGTAGGTTATGGGACACCTTTACCTTTAATATCACAGTCGCTGTGACCCTTGTACATTGTTTAGATAGTCTGTAGGGAATTCAAGTCCTCCCTGTGAATATTTCATTTCTCTTGTCAGTACAAAACTTGTTTCCACGTTTAGTTTTATTCTGTACTGTTTCGTTCCTTCTATATTGTTTTGTTTTGCTCATTTCTTTGTGTGTTTGGTTTTAGCGTGAATTGTGCTGTGGGGAATTGACTAGTTTAAGGGACTAGAAATTCTAATTTAGTTAGAGGGGGGTTTTTGTTTTCGTTGTAGACATGTTTTTGGTTTGTTTAGTGTTAGCATGAGGTGTGCAGACAAAATTGCTTGTTCCACAGTTAAGAAATTACACTGCCTTAAAACAAAACCTCTATCTGTCTGTCTGTCTCTCTCTCTCTCTCTAAATGTGTGTGTGCGAGCATGTGTGTGTATTAATGTTTTTGTGTATGTGTGCCTGCGTGCGTGTTTGCGCGAGGTTTTCAGACATAGATAGATAGATAGATAGATAGATAGATAGATAGATAGATAGATAGATAGATAGATAGATAGATAGATAGATAGATAGATAGATAGATAGATAGATAGATAGATTGATTGATTGATTGATTGATTGATTTATTGATTGATTGATTGATTGATTGATTGATTGATTGATAGAGATAGAGAGATATATAGATATATATATAGATATGTATATATGTATCTATGTATGTAATGTATGTATGTATGTATGCAATGTATGTATGTATGTATGTGTGTGTGCCTGCGTGTGTGCGTGTATGCGTACGTACAAAGTACAAAGTACGTGTATATGTCTGCGCGCGTGTTTGCGTGCGTGTGTGTGAGTGCATGCGTGCATGAATGTATTTTCCAGAGCAAAAAGAGAACAAAGCAATGAAGCTGCTACCTTCAGCTTTTGTTCGCCAGCTTTTCAGATGAGTTGACAAGTGCACTGTGAGCCCCGTGCCTTGAAAACAAAGAAACAGAGAAGGAAGCAAAGAAACAAAGAGAGAAGGAAGCAAATAAAGAAACAAAGAAAGAAATTAACAAAGAAAGAAAGAAACAAAGAAAGAAGGAAATAAACAAAGAAGGAAACAAATAAAGAGAGGAGCCAAATAAAGAAATAAACAAACAAAGAAATAAATAAACTAACAAACAAACAAACAAACAAAGAAGGAAACAAATAACGAGAGAAGGAAGCAAATAAAGAAATAAACAAATAAATAAACAAACAAACAAAGAAATAGACAAAAAAGGAAACAAGTAAAGAAAGAGAGAAGGAAGCAAATAAAGACATAAAGAAACAATAAATAAACAAACAAAACAAAGAAATAGACAAAGAAGGAAACAAGTAAAGAAAGAGAGAAGGAAGCAAATAAAGAAACAAAGAAAGAAACAAGTAAAGAAGAGAGAAGGAAGCAAATAAAGATATAAAGAAATAAAGAAAGAAACAAAGAAGGAAACAAATAAAGAGAGAAGGAAACAAATAAAGAGAGAAGGAAACAAATAAAGAGAGAAGGAAACAAATAAAGAGAGAAGGAAACAAGTAAAGAAACAAAGAAACGAAAACAAAAGCGACCAACCAGAACTGACAGGTTGTGTCCTTGTGTTTGTGGGGGAAGGGGGGGGGGGGGGAGCGGGGGGGGAGGGTTTGCTGGTGGGTGAGTGAGTGTGTCTGTATGTGTAAGTGTCTGTGTGTGCCTGTGTGTGTATGTGTC
>CM054143.1:53404564-53407064 GCA_028751875.1 Rapana venosa | reverse complement strand
GGCTGGCTGGTAGAGAGGAATCTGCCCCAATCCTCTTCAGGCCTTGTCAGAAACCCTCCACCCCCCCCCCCCCCCTTCTCCCCTAACGCCCCCCCCCCCTCCCATGCCCCACCCACCCACCCCACTCCCCACGCAAAAAGAAAAACATCCCAAAATCCCCTTTGCAATCATTGTTAGTTAGCTACACACGAAACGTGAGGCGTGATGATATTTAGCACACACACATAAAAAGAGTAGAATGATGTTTGGTCTTGTTGATGTTCCTCTGAGTGTGTGTGTGTGTGTGTGTTTTTGCTAAGTTAAGTATTGCGCGTTACAGTTAGACACTGGTCGTCTTTCTATGCTTTGGGCGAAGTGAGAAGGGTACGTGGGTGTTTGGTGCAAAGGTTCTTCTCTCTCTCTCTCTCTCTCTCTCTCATCTCTCTCTCTCTCTCTCTCTCTCTCTCTCTCTCTCTCTCTCTTTAGATATATAGAACATGATGATGATGACCTCAGGCTGCTATGCCCATTATGTAAGCAAACAGTGGAAGACGAAGTTCATTTTGTGCTGTGCTGTCCAGTATTAGAAGATGTAAGACAGAATTACATTCCGGTAAAGTATAGTAGACAGCCTAATTTATTTAGATTCTGTCTTCTCATGGCATCTAGTCACCCTGAGATTGTGCGCAGCCTTGCTTTATATTTGTGTAAAGCCTTTAGAATAAGAGATATCTTGGTTTCTTAAGTCATATTTTTTGTAACTGATTTGTATTGTGGTGGTTGTGGTTATACAATAACATTTTGGGGTTTTTTTGTTATTTTTTGTGCTTCCTTATTTTTCTCACTAAAATACTAAGCAGCTCGGCAACCCCCCTTCATGTATGGGCCAATGGCCTTTTTGTGAATAAATCTTTCGAGTTCGAGTTCGAGTTCGAGTTCTCTCTCTCTCTCTCTCTCTCTCTCTCTCTCTCTCTCTCTCTCTCTCTCTCTCTCTCTCTCTCTCTCTCTCTCTCTCTCTCTTCTCTCTCTCTTCTCTTCTCTTCTCTTCTCTTCTCTTCTCCCTTGCATTCTCTCTCTCTCTCTCTCTCTCTCTCTCTCTCTCTCTCTCTCTCTCTCTCTCTCTCCTCCCTTCTCTCACGCATTCTCTCTCTCTCTCTCTCTCTCTCTCTCTCTCTCTCTCTCTCTCTCTCTCTCTCTCTCTCTCTCTCTCTCTCTCTCTTCTCTCTTCTCTCTGTTCTCTTCTCTTCTCTTCTCTTCTCTTCTCTTCTCTTCTCTCTCTCATCTCTCTGAGTTCGCTTACTATAGCGGGAAGGGAGTGTGTAGTGCCTGGTCTTTTATTCTGTTCTTGTAATTCTACAGCTGTGTCTTGAAGCAAGCTGCCGCATCTTCATCGGTGCCCCCACGGTCCACGGGACTACGGGATGATGAGGTGAAGGTGGTGGGTGGTAAGGGTGAACTCTGCAGGAGGCCTGCTCGCTGCCCTCAACCGACTCATTTCCAAACTTCAGAGCAGCTCATTTTTCATTGTGAAAATTGCATGCTAGGTATGTTCCTGTTTCCTTCACTCACCGGAAAACGTTGACACGAATTGCGAGATCTTCAGCGGGCGTTTATATTTTATTTATTTTTTTATCTTATTGTATTCTTTCATATCGAGGATAATGAGATAAGCACTTATGTCCTTTTTTACATCCAGTCCCCGTGTGGATGCGGTTTTGTATTTCATCTTCTGCGCGCGTTTATACACTAAAAAAAAAGGTGTGGGGGGAATTAAGGCACTGGCATGTCTGCACTTGAAAACTGACCTGGAAGATCGTTTAAAAAAAAATCCACACCCTTAATTAATTAAGTCACCAAGACGCTGCCACCACCGAGATTGGAACCCACGACTTCATGGCCTCCAGGGATTGAAGCCAGACGGTTTTAACCACTCGGCTATAGCGACCGTCACTGTTCCTAGGTTCAACTTCCCCAAGACTCGTTGCCTACCCAAAAATTCAGTGTGGTACGTACCCCAGTGACTCAGAGGGTCAGGTTAGGTGTAGGTTATCTTTGCGTACACGATAAAACCTGTTCCGCTTTTCGGAAGAGTAGGCCATTGTGTGCTGGTGGGAACGGTACGGATGACAAAATTTACAAAACTGCATAAACACGGGGACTGGATATAGAAAAACAACAACATCAACATGAGTGCTTATTCCATTATCCTCGAAAAATAAGAAAAAATGAATAAATAAATAAAAGTTCAGTATATATGTTACATTTTTGTTGTTGTTGTTGGTTGTTTCTTGCCTAGGCCAAAAGCTTTGTCAATTACTGGTATCAGCAGGATGCCAAGTCCTGCATTAAAACGTTTGTTTTGCTTTGGAATGTTGTGTCAATAGTAACATCTTCATTCTTGGCAAGCTTCTATTTTTATTTTTTATTTTTATTGTTGTTGTTGTTGTTGTTGTTGTTGTTGTTGTTGTTGTTGTTGTGTTGCTTCTGCTGCTACTTCTTCTGCTGTTGTTGTTGTTGTTAT
>CM054143.1:53394564-53397064 GCA_028751875.1 Rapana venosa | reverse complement strand
GAGTTGTCCCTGGCAAAATTCTTAGAAAAAAGCCACTCTGATAGGGGAAAAAAATACAGCTGCAGAAAAAAAAAAAAAAAAAAAAAAAAAAAAAAAAACGGTGAAAGGGTGGCGCAGCGCTAAGTGGCGACGCGTTCTCCCGCTCTCCCCGGGGAGAGCAGCCCGAATTCAAATCTGAGCGCTTTGATTTGTTGCTTTACAAGATTCAGCGCTATATAAATTCCATACATTATTATTATTATTATTATCTTTCTCCTTGTTTCTCTGTCCCTGCCTCTCTTTGTCTCTGTGTCTGTCTCTCACTCTCTTTCTCTCTCCTCCCCCCTCTCTCTCTCTCTCTCTCTCTCTCTCTCTCTCTGTCTCCCTCCCCCTCTTTCTGTCTGTCTCCTCCCCCCCCCCCCCTCTCTCTCTCTCTCTCCCTCTCTCTCTTTCTGTGAGCTCGTCTGTCTACTTTATCACTCTATACGTGTTTTTAATATGCATATCAACGTGTATAGGTGTGCGTTTGCGTGTATGCATTCGTGCATGCTTCGTGTGTGATTTTCTTCACTGTTTAATTAATTTAATATCTCTTCACTCAAAGTGATGTGTGTGTGTGTTTGTGTTGCTCGTGCGCCTGTGCATGCATGTGTATATGTGTGTGTGTATGTGTGCCGTGTATGTATGTGCGCGTGTGTGTATGTGTGTGTGCGTGTGCATGTACATGCACGCATGTGTTGTGCTCGCGGCGTGTGTATGTGTACATGCTGCATGTGTGTGTGATCGCGCACGCGTGTGGGATGTACATGCATGCATGTGTGTGTGTGCTCGCGCGTGCGTGTACAGTACATGCATGCACTGTATGTGTGCTCGCGCGCGTGTGGGTGTGCGTGCGCGCGCGTATGTGTATGTATGTAAAGTAGTATGTATGTATTTATGTATGTGTGTGTGTGTGTGTGTTCTTGCAGGTAGCCAGAAAATCGCAAGCTTAGGGCGCTGCTTCACTTCCCCCACAAACAGTGCCAGGTGCCTGTGAACTAGATAGGCTTACTGCTGGAAGTGTGTGCTGACACGCTACGCGGGCCGGGCTGGAGTTGTCTGCCTTGTTAGCGAGCGGTCTGATAGGCCTGCAAGGTGAGTTTTGTCCAGGCTGTCTTTCTTTATGGTTTGTTTTGTTGTTTTTATTATTATTATTGGTTTAAATAGTTTTTATTCAGAAATGAGTATAAGCATTGAAAACAAACAGCATTTTGGAATCATAGCAACAACAAGCTTGTAGCTTATGGTGTGCTCAATTAAACAATGAAGATTAACATGAACATAACGGCTGCTGAGCTGCAAAATGTAAAAATTATTATTATTGTTGTTTTTAAAGTTGGTTGGTGTGCCCGTGTGTGGGGGGGGGGGGGGGAGAGAGAGAGGGGGGGGGAGGGGGATTTTACAAGATTCAGCGCTATATAAAAATTCATTCATTATTATTATAATTACTAGTAGTAGAGTAGTAGTAGTAGTAGTATAGTAGTAGTATAGTAGTAGGAGTAGTAGTAGTAGTAATCGTCGCGCGTCGTCGTCATCGTCGTCGTCGTCGTCGTCGAAGTAGTAGAGTAGTAGTAGTAGTAGTATAGTAGTAGTAGTAGTAGTAGTAGTAGTAGTAGTAACGTCGTCGTCGTCGTCCCTCGTCGTCGTCGTAGTAGTAGTAAGTGTAGTAGTAGTAGTATGTAGTAGTAGTAGTAGTATAGTATTTGTAAGTAGTAGTAGTAAGTAGTAGTGTGTGGGAAGGGGAATTGTATGGAGAGGGGGATTGCGTGGAGAGGGGGGGGGTTGTGTGTGTAGGGGAGGGATGTGGGGGGGAGTTTGGGGTTTGGTAAGTGTGTATTGTGGTGTTTGTAGTGTGTGTGTGTGTGTGTGTGTGTGTGTGTGTGTGTGTGTGTGTGTGTGTGTGTGTGTGTGTGGTGTGTGTGTGTGTATTTTTGTGTGTGTGTGTTTTGGGGGGGGGGGGGGGGGCGCACGCAAAATGTGTTAGTCGGAAGTGTGCGGTGGTTCAATCCCCGTTTGGGTCCGAAACTTTTCCTCCATCCATTAGACCATGATGGGTGGTCTAGGCGCTAGTCTTTCGGATGAGACAATAAACCGAGGTGCCGTGTGTTACACATAATTATTTAGCACACGTAAAAAGAACCCACGGCAACAAAAGAGTTGTCCCTGTAGAAATAAAAAGCCACTCTGATAGGGAAGCAAATACAGTTTCAGACAAGAAAAAAAAATAATGGGTGGCGCTGCTCTTGTGGCGACGCGCTCTCCCCGGGGAGAACAGCCTGAATTTCATGCAAAGAAATCTGCCATGACTTACAAGTGGTGTTTTCTCTGCATCTCTGTCTCTCTCTGTTGTTCTCTGTCTCTCTGTTGCTCTCTGACTCTGTCTCTCTCTGTTGCTCTCTGTCTCTGTCTCTCTATTGCTCTCTGTCTCTCTGTTGCTCTCTGTCTCTGTCTCTCTCTGTTGTTCTCTGTCTCTGTCTCTCTC
>CM054143.1:53382064-53387064 GCA_028751875.1 Rapana venosa | reverse complement strand
ATAGGCTTGTAGCTTATAATGATTGTGATGGTGAGCAGTTTTGTTATAATTGATTCAGGCAACTGTTATAATCGACTGTTATTATTTTGTGCACTCAGAAACCAAAGCTGTGCTTAGCTGTTGTCTGTATCCTAAGTGCATAAAACTGCCTGTTATTCGGCCATTAGTTTTAAAAGGCAGAAAATTGGATCGTGAATGGCTTTTGTATTTCGCAGATGTCTGGAAATTGGCAGATATGGAAAGATGGCCGGGATGGTTGGCATGCAGTGAGTGGCATGCAGTGTGTGGCTTGCAGTGTCTTAGTCAGAAAGGGGGATGTAGCTGACTGTCCTGTTTTTTGTCTGTTTTACACTTAGAAAGCTGGGCTGGGGTTAACTGTGAATGCAGGCGTATTATAAACTGTTTTATATGGGCCACCAAGGGGGTTGGGTTACAGTGTTGCGCTCCTGATCTGATGGCTTGGGTTGGAGCCACCAACATGGCACCTGTTCAAAAGGATTTTTCCCCTCGAGTTAGCATCAGTACCGACTCTACTCCCCACAAAAGTATTTTCGGTGAGACTATAAACTATAAAGCAGCAAGGGAGAGGAGATGGGCGCCGCCCTCAATATGCTGGCCCTAGAGAAGTGAGGTCTCTGACGCCTCGCTCCCCTACGACCTTATAGGTTATGGGACTCCTTTACCTTTACCTTTTTATAAACTTAAGTCCTGTCTGCAAACACATGCAGACAAGAAAATACAAATACACACACAGACTTGAACAGAAAAAACAATAATGGGTGGCACTGCTCTTGTGGCGACCTGCTCTCCCCTGAGGAGAATGGAAAAAAACAAATTTTCAAAAGATTTGAATTGTGATTAGTTACTTTTCGTTTGATGGGATTGGATAATGGTTTACTTACCAGGAATTGGGCTGTGCCTTGACTGTGTTAAGTGCAAAGGGATTGGCTCTTGTGTTTATCCTCAAAGCTTTCGTCGCAGTGATTGACAGCTTTAAAGGTACAATGCGATTGGGCGGACAGTTGTTTATGTGCAAGGAATCCAAGGAGTGTTCCTGAGTGCCTTAGGTACAATAGGATTGCCCCCTGATTTGTTTGCAAAGGATGGGACTGTGGTTGGCTCCTTCCTATTGTGCGATTGGTCTTTGTGCTTTTGTGCCAAGCAATTGGTGTGTGATTGACTGGCTCCTTTATGCAGTGTGGGTCAGCTTGTGGCCTACTTGCAAGGGATTAGGCCCTGACAGGTTGTTTTGTAGGCAAGATAGTCTGGAAAGGGGGGGGGGGGGGGGGGGGTCGGTGGTCTAGAGGTAACGCACCTGCCTAGATAGCAAAAAGTCTGGGTTTGATCCTCTATGTGCCCCAAACTTGCCCCCCTTTTCACTTGAGTGGTGGTCTGGATGCTAGTCTTTTAGATGAGACGATAAACTGAGGTCCAGTGTGTAACACGCATTCGGCGCATGTAAAAGAACCCACGGCAACAAGAAAGTTGTCCCCGGCAAAATTTTGTAGAAAAAAATGCGCTGGTATGGAAACAAATACACATGCAGACAGGAGAAGGTTTAAAAACAATAATGGGTGGCGCTGCTCTTGTGGCTACACAGCGCTCTTCCCAGGGGAGAGCTGAGCAGCCTGAATTTCACGCAGAGAAAATCTGCATGATATACAAAGACGGCTGGCTACCAGGGGGGGTTTTGTTTGTTTTTCATAGCTACAAGTGCAACTGCAAGGAGCTGAGATGTTGCATGTGTGATGTTTCGTCACTAGATTTCTGATTGTTTGTTTGTTTGTTTGTTATCCTTGGTTAATGCTTTGGTGGGCGTGAAGTTGGGATGTGAATGGTGTGTTATTGTTGCTGCTGCTGTTCTTGCTGCTGTATTTGATGTTATTGTTGATGTTGTTGTTGCACATCCCCCCAGCTTAACACCCTGTAGGTTATCCACAGCTTACACTCTAACTCACTCGCTCATCCCACGTGAAAATGCAATACATATTTTTGTCCATTGTTTTCGCCCAGCTAAAGTTACAGTAGATATAATACATTACAACTTCTACTTTTTTTTGCAGCTGTTAAACCATGTTGTGGAAGCCATGCTATGATGATTATTTGAGCTGTTGTCCTTTTTTTTCCTTCCTAGTTAGATATGTGTCTCTGAAGTGTCTGACGCCTCACTCTCCTACGACCACATTCGGTATGGAACACTTTTACCTCCACTTGATATGTGTTTGTGCCCAGTCCTTTTCCTACTATCTCCTTGTGAATAAGCTTGAAAGCTTACCACAATAAACCATTGTCTTTGTTATTGCCATTGCCATTGTTATTGCCATTGTCATCTCAAGTGAAAATGATCGTGAGACTGTCTAAGAAGAAGAAGAATGATAATAATAATAATATAACAATGATGATGATGATGATGATGATGATGATGATGATGATGATGATGATGATGGTGGTGGTGGTGGTGGTGGTAGTGATGATGATGACGACGACGACGATGATGATGATGATGATGATGACGACGACGACGACGACGACGACGACGACGACACAACAACAACAACAACAGCACTATATGGAATTTGTATAGTGCTGAATCTTGTATGTATGTATCTACATACCACACTGGATAAGTCCCCTTGTGAAGATACCGTGCATGAGGCTCTCTCTCAGTATAACGAGCATCTCCACCTTCTGAAAGTCTCCTTCCAGCCCTTTACTGCTTCTGCTCTACCCGCACAAATCCAACCAAGACTCATCATCCACCCCATCTCTTCAGGGTGGGGTGGGGAAAGGGGTAGTTAATCTATTTTCTTTTTTACCACTTTAAGTCACGGCAGATTTCTCTGCGTGAAATTCGGGCTGCTCTCTCCGAGGAGAGCGCGTCGCCACAGAGCAGCGTCACTTTTTTTTCCTGTCTGCAACTTGTATTTGTCTCCCTATCAGAGTGGCTTTTTTCTTCCGAATTTTGCCAGGGACAACTCTCTTTTTGCCGTGGGTTCTTTTACGTGCGCTACATAATTATGTGCAACACACAGGACCTCTGTTTATCGTCTCATCCGAAAGACTAGCACCCACACCACCACTCATGGTCTAATGGATGGGGGAAAAGTTTCAGGCCCAAACGGGGATCAAACCACGGCACACTTCCGACCAGGACTTTTCGCTTTCTTGACAGGCGCGTTACCTCTAGACCACCGATAAACCACATTGTCATTGTCATCCTACCTATAAGTGACTGTGTATGATGATGATGATGATGATGATGATGATGATGATGATGACGACGACGACGACGACGACGACGACGACGATGATGACGACGATGATGATGATGACGACGATGATGATGACGACAACAACAACAGGGACAACTTTCTTGTTGCCGTGGATTCTTTTACGTGCGCTATATAATCATGTGTGACAAACGGGACCTCTGTTGGTCGTCTCATCAGAAAGACTAGCACCCAGACCACCACTCACGGCCTAGTGGATGGGGGTAAAAGTTTCGGGCACAAACGGGGATCAAACACGGACTTTTTTGCTATCTTGGCAGGTGCGTTACCTCTAGACCACCGATCCACAAGGATCTATATCTCCACCTCCTTTAAAATCCACCACCACCACCACCCCAATCCCTTTAGTTCTTCCTCTCTACCCACCACAACCTATCTCCAACCAAGACTCATCATCTTTCCCCAATCTCCTCAGGGTGGGGGGGTTGAGGGTGGAGGATAGGGGTGGTTGGCATGTAGTGTGTGCGCATATGCATTATGGAGTTATTTCGAAAAATGGCTATGGCGTTAGAGTGGTTCCAGAAGCCAGAAGAGCTTGTTTGTTAGCGATGTGAGTGAGTGAGCGAGCGAGGTGTCAGCCAGAATACTGTGCATCTCCTAGGGGCGTAGGGGTGTGTGGCTGTGTAGTATGCAGTTCTTGGTGATAGGGTACGTGTATAGGGGGGGGGTGTGTGTGTGTGTGTGTGTGTGTGTGTGTGTGTGTGTGTGTGTGTGTGTGTGTGTGTGTGTGTGTGTGTGTGTGTGTGTGTGTTTAAATTATTTTTTTATCTTTTTCTTTTATCGGATAATGAAATTTAGCACTTCTGTGTTTTTTACACCCAGTCCGTTTTTTGCAGTTATGTAAGATTCTGTCATCTGTTCACGCACCAATGGCCGACTCTACAAAGAAAGCGGACAGGATTTAACGTTGCGCAAGATGTTCTGCGTGCGTTCGCACGCGGGGCCTCGCTTTATAGTCTCACGAAGGACTTATTGGGGAGAGTGGTAGTCTGCACTGATGTTAACACCAGAGGAAATTATCCCTTGAACGGGAATGAACACGGTGTTTCAGATTGCGAGCGCAATGTTCAACCACTAGGGCTATCCCGTCTCCCAGAGAGAGAGAGAGAGGAGAAGAGAGAGAAGAGAGAGAGAGAGAGAGAGAGAGAGAGAGAGAGAGAGAGAGAGAGAGAGAGAGAGAGAGAGAGAGAGAGAGAGAGAGAGAGAGAGAACAACAGAGACAAAATTGTTCATTCCTACGTCATTGATCTTATTATCTCTGTATTATTTTTTCCTACCTCTTCTTCTTGTTTCCGCTTTTAGAGTCAAGGGAGAAAACTGGTTGTCGGTATTGATTTTCTGATTCGTCACCTGGGATTTGCTTTCTTTTTTTCTGTTTTTCTGTTATTCTGTTTTCTTTTTTCTGTTTCTGTTTCCTACAAAAAGTCCCTGATCATCCCATTTATCAGTCTTCTGTTTTTTGATAACATAGATGTATGTGTGTGTGTGTGTGTGTGTGCCCGTTCGCCTGTACTCGTGTGTGCACGTACACGTACGCACGCACACACACACACACACACACATGTGGGCATACACACGCACACGCGCACGCACACACGCATACGCGCACACACACGCACACCACACACACACACACACACACAACACACACAAAGCAGACACACATTCACACATTGACACACATAACATAAATGCATCGCGCACAAACAA
>CM054143.1:53377064-53379564 GCA_028751875.1 Rapana venosa | reverse complement strand
GACCTACTCTTCCGAAAAGCGGAACGGGTTTTTACGTGTCCGCAAGATGTTCTGCGTGCGTTCGCACACGGGACTTCGGGTCACAGTCTCATCCGAAAGACTTTTAGGGGGAGTGGAGTCGGCACTGATATTAACTACAAAGGAAAAATCCTCTTGAACGAGATTCGAACCCGGGTCAGCAGATCACGAGCGCAATGCGCATCACTCTAACTACCAGGCTATCCCGTCCTCCCTAGCATGCAACAAGTCTTAGGTTTGTTTCCCGTTTGATCACGGATTTTCGCCTCATCCCCAAGACCTCGAGCGGTGGTCTGGGTGCTAGTCTTTTTGGAAGAGGCGATAACCCCATGTCCTGTGCGCAGCATACAATTACTAGCACATGTAAAAGAATCCGCAATTTCAGGAGAGTTTTCCGTGGCAAAAATTATATAGATAAAAGCCATTCTCCCAGGGAAACAAATACACATGCACAAACACACCAGCAGACAGGAAAATGTTTATTTTAAAAAATGGGTGGCGCTGCTCTTGTGGCAGCGCGCTCTCCCCAAGGAATAGAAGAGCAGCCTGAAAGTCACGAGAGAAATCTGCCATGGCTGACAGTAGTAGGCTATATATACCATGACATTGAAACCTGCAGTGACTGTGTGTGGTTCGTGTTTGTGGGCACTGAAAACGAAAACCTGTCAAGCACTTGGGTGTACAGAGCTGTAGCTTACATGGTAGAGAAAGAAGAGCAGTGATGTTGTTAACTGGCTTTTTTGTCCCTAACTAGATTAAGGCTGTTCAACTGCGCGAATCTGGTCCAAACGTAACTGGAAACTATGCCTAAACTGCTTACATCCTTTTCTATGAATTGGGCACAACAGGCTATATCACTACATGTCCACAAAGCTGAAACTCGTTCCTTCTCCCCTGTAGTGTGCCTGTGGCAAAGAAAACCAGACTGGCCAGCACATCCTTCAAAGATGCACACTATACAACGACCTGAGGAAGATTGTGTGGCCGATGGAGATAACCCTGCAAACCAAGCTGTACGGCCCAGGAGAGAAGCTGGAAAGGACATGTATACCTTTATTTTTCCCAAACACATACGACGGTGTAAAACAAAAAAGCGAACGAGAAGAAGAAGAATTTGCTATCAACACTTATTAAAACAACGATCCAAAAATAACGGCAATTTTTACAAAAATTAATAAATAATAAATAAAAACTCAAGTCAAGACTGCGAACGTAAACCGAGTGAGTACTCCCTAACTTTCCCCAGAACAAAAAATCTGTTGTTTTACCAGATTCTCACGCTCACACAGACAATAGGAATGGTCAGGTTTGGAATCGTCTGTCTTGAGATTTGCAGTCTGTGCAATGACAGCCCACCTGGTGAAGGAAAGAAAGGAGAAGGGAAGTTTCCACACAGGAAGTTTTCAGATCCAAGGAAGAAATTTTCCAACAGCTGTTTGCATTGGTGTGTGTGTGTGTGTGTGTGTGTGCGTGTGTGTGTGAGTTGTGTGTGTGTGTGAGCTGTGTTGTGTTGTGTTAGGCTGTGCTGTGCTGTGCTGTGTTGTGCTGTACTGTGTTGTGCTGTGTGTGTGTGTGTGAGTCTGTCTTATAACTATGTGTGTGTGGTGTGGTGTGGTGTGGGTGGTGGGTGGTGTGGTGTGGTGTGTGTTTTGTACTGTGTGTGTGAGTCTGTCTTGTAACTATGTGTGTGTGGCGTGGTGTGGTGTGGTGTGGTGTGTTTTGTGCTGTGTGTGTGAGTCTGTCTCTCTGTCTGTCTGCATATAAGTGTGCATGTGTGTGTGTTGTTGTTTTTTGTGTTGTGTTGTGCTGTATATGACTCTGTGTAACTATGTCTCTGTCTGTGTGATGTGTGTGTATGTGTGTGCGCGCGCGTGCGTGCGTGTGTTTGCGTACGTGCAAGCATGCTTTTGTTTGCGTGCGTGTGTGTGTGCGCGCGCGCGTGCCTGCGTGTGTGTATGTAAGTGTGTGTGTCTGTGTGTCTGTGTAGGAGTGGAGTATATCTGAGTTTAAGTCTGTGTTGTCTACGTCTCCTAATGCGTTTACATGTACTATGTAAACACCGTCTAACTTTGTTCCACAAAAATTCCCTTTGTGTGTGTGTGTGTGTGCGTGCGTGCGTGTGGGGGGGGGGGTGTGAGTGTCTATGTGCGCGCGCGCGCACGCGTGTGCATGCGATTATTTTGATGTATGTACGCAGGCGTGCGAGTGTGTGTGGTAGCCCGCGCGTGTCTCTCTCTCTCTCTCTCTCTCTCTCTCTCTCTCTCTCTCTCTCTCTCTCTCCTCTCTCGCTCTCTGTCTTTCTCTGCTCGTCTGTTTTTGTGCATTCGCATGTTCGGTTTATTGTTCCATCAGCGCAACAGACAGATGGGTATGACTGTATGCATGCAAGTTATCTGTACACGGCCCTGTGTTTGGTGTGTGTGTGTGTGTGTGTGTGCAGAGGTGAGTGTTGGAACTGTTGGAACGGTTGGGTCTGTTTGAA
>CM054143.1:53357064-53362064 GCA_028751875.1 Rapana venosa | reverse complement strand
CAAAAAGAAAATGTGTGTTTCTCAGAACACGAAACATATTGGGTTTTTTTTAGCTGTTCTTTTTTTTTCTTTTCTGTCTTCTCCGTCCGGGCAGTCAGTTGTAGCATGCAGCAAAGAGCCTGTACATAATGACAGGGGGGAGGGGGGCGGGGATGGAGGGGGGGGGGTCGTTTATTTGTTTTATTTTGGTTACGTCATTTTTATGGTTCTTTGTCTGTTGTTTCAGTATTGATTCTTTTCACTTCACTGCTCCAGTTTCGGCATTTCTTTTTACTTTGTTTTGGTTTTTTTATTCTTCTTCTTCTGCGTGTTTGTTTTTAATGTACATTGAGCTTGATAGTGATTTTATAATGTTAGTTTTTAACATAGCCTTTGCCAGAACCTTTCGTCTCTGACTTACATGCTGTTCCAGAACTCGTGTTTTAGCTTTTCAAAGGTCGTTATCATCATCATCATCATCTTTTACTTTTTTTTTTTAATTCTTCTTCTTCTGCATGTTTGTTTTTAATGTACGTTGATTTTGATAGTGATTTTATAATGTTCGTTTTGAACATTCTGTTTGCCAGAACCTTTTGTCTCTGACTTACATGCTTGTTCCAGAACTCGTGTTTTAACTTTTCAAAGGTCGTTATCAACATCATCATCATCATCATCATCATCATCATCATCGTCATCGCGGTTTTGTTGCTGCTGCTGCTGCTGCTGCTGCTGCTGTTGCTGCTGCTGCTGCTGCTGCTGCTGTTGCTGCTGCTGCTGCTGTTGTTTGAGCTAGAGCTCCATGGTGAGATTTTGCATATACAACAATTTTGCCCACCATTAAGATAGCTGCATTCTGACTTCGGGGAAGATGTCTAAACTCAACACCATGCGTTTTCAAAAACTTTTGTCATCTCTTCATACAGGCATGCAATGGCCTCCTCTTCCAAAAAGACAGAACGGGTTTTAATGTGTGCACAATATGTCCTACGTGCGGTTTATACATGGGACTTCGGTTTATTATTTCATCCGAAGGATATTTGATGGAATGGAGACGGTACTGATGTTAACACCAGGGTAAATAATCCTCAAATGGGCGTTGGGGATGGGGGAGTGAAGGGGGTCTTGAATGTGTCATCCTATCACAAGCTCAACGCCCTAACCACTAGGCTATGTCATCCCCCCCCCCCCCCCCCCCCCCCCCCACCACACCCCCCCCCCCCCCCCACTGCCAATTCTGTTCATACTCTCTCTACATGTGTACGTGTTGATAATTATGTCCACACTCTTTGTCCGTGTGTCTGTGTGCCTGTCTGTCTATCAGTCTGTCTGTCTGTCTATCAGTCTGTCTGTCTGTCTGTCTGTCTGTACTATTGTCAACACTTCCATACTTTCTCTACATGTCTTTGTGGTGATGTGTCCACGCTCTTTGTCTGTCTGTCTGTCTGTCTGTCTGTCTGTCGGTCTGCCTGTCTGTCTAACTGTCTGTCTGTCTGACTGCCTGTATGTATGTATGTGTCCATGTATGTATGCATGTGTGTGTGTCCATGTATTTATGTGTTTATGTATGTACGTACGTACGTCTGTATGTATGTATGTATGTATATATGTAGGTTTGTATGTATGTAGGTATGTATCTTTATATGTTTATATATCTCTATCTATATGTATGTATGTGTCTGCATGCATGCATGCATGCATGTATGAATGTGTGTATGTATGTACGTACGTAAGTACGTTTGTATGTATGTAGGTATGTATCTATCTATATGTGTGTACGTACGTACGTACGTCTGTCTGTCTGTATGTGTGTGTATGTATGTATGTATGTATGTACGTATATGTATGAATACATGCATGCATGCATGTCTGTCTGTGTTTCCAAACTGTGTTTATGCTCCACACGGACCAGCAGTACAATGCCCAAGTTTCCTGTATCTCACTAGGGCAGCGGTGTAAACACACATACATCTCTGTTTACATCTCCCTCTCTGTCTGTCTCCCCCCACCCCCCACCCCCCACCCCTCACCCCCTACCCCAACCCCCCACACCTCTCTTCTCACAATCCAGGTCATATAAACAAGCGATACACTGTCAACAAAAACAACAGGATAAAAATAAATCTGCACTGGTCGTTGTGAAACAGGCGAAATTCAATAGGTTTTAGGGTTGGTTGTTTTTTGTTAAAATTCGCAATTTAATCCTTTTTCTTTTTATAAAAAAAAACAACAGGGTAGGATTTCTATTATTGTTGTTTTTGTTGGTGGAAGTGGTGATGGTGGTGTGGTGATGGTGGTGTTGTGGTTGATGGTGGTG
This sequence comes from Rapana venosa, assembly GCA_028751875.1. Classification (NCBI taxonomy): domain Eukaryota; kingdom Metazoa; phylum Mollusca; class Gastropoda; order Neogastropoda; family Muricidae; genus Rapana; species Rapana venosa. Next base: position 53,359,771 of record CM054143.1, on the reverse strand, counting down.
GTGGTGGTAGTAGTAGTTAGTAGTAGTAGTTGTGAGTAGTAGTTGTGGTAAGTGTGTGGTGTAGTTGTGGGTGTGTTTGTAGTTGTAGTTGTTTGGTAGTTGTTGTTGGGTAGTAGTTGTGTAGTAATAGGAGGAGGAGCAGCAGCAGCAGCAGCAGTATGTGTGCGCGCGCGAGTGTGTGTATGTATGACTGCGCGTCATTCTTGATATATATATATGTTATATACATGTATATATTATATATGAATTATATACATGTATGTATGTATGTATGTATGTATGTATGTATGTATGTATGTATGTATGTATGTATGTATGTATGTATGTATGTATGTATGTGTCTGTGTGTGTGCATGTGTATGTGTGTTTGTTGAGTGAGTGAGTGTGCAAGGATGTGTGCGTGCGTGTGTTTCTGTATGTGCCTGTGTGTGTATGTGTCTGTGTGTTGCTTTCAAGTTGTACAATATCTCTCGATCTGTCATTGTTGATTGTGTGTATGACTCATACAGAGGCAGTAAGCATGCATACATAGTTCCGCTGACGTACAGATATTGAAATGGTTTTTGCGTCTGTCTTCGCGCGCGCGTGCGTGCATGTGTGTGTGCGTGCGTGCGTGTGTGTGTGTGTGTGTGTGTTGTGTGTGTGTGTGTGTGTGTGTGTGTGTGTGTGTGTGTGTGTGTGTTGTGTGTGTGTGTGGTGTGTTGTGTGGTGTGTGTGTGTGTGTGTTGTGTGTGTGTGTGCGTGTGTTGTGTGTGTGTGTGTTGTGTTCGTGTGTGCGCGCGCGTGTGTGTGTGTGTGTGTGTGTGTATGATTTGTGTGTGTGTGGTGTGTGTGTGTCTGTGTGTGTGTGTGTGTTGTGTGTGTGTGTGTGTGTGTGTGTGTGTGTGGTGTGTCTGTGTCTGTGTGTCTGTGTGTACGCCCCTTTCTCTCTGTCTCTGTATCTGACTCTCTGTCTCTGTATCTGACTCTCTGTCTCTGTTTCTGTTTCTGTTTCTCTCTCTCTCTCCTCTCTCCTCTCTCTCTCTCTCTCCTCTCTCTCTCTCTCCTCTGTCTCTCTGTCTCTCTGTCTCTCTGTCTCTGTCTGTCTCTCTCTCTCGCGCTTTCGCCTCTCTCTCCACACACTCTCTCTCTCTCGCTCGCTCTCCTCCCCCCCCCCCCCCCCCCCCCCCCCCCCCCTCTCTCCTCTCTCTCTCTGTTGCTTGAGAGACGTGCAATATCCTGTAATCCGTCAATTTAAAGAAGGAAGATGGCAGGACGGTTAAGACGTTTCACTTGCCAAGCAAATAAACCGTGATGAGGTTCTGGGTTCCATTCCCAGCCTCGACCTTTCTTCCCAGTTTGACGGAGGGGGGGGGGGGGAGGAAATCGAACTAAATATCCAGCCTTTTGGAGGAAACTCAGAATCGAACCCATGTGCTAGGGGGGACTTGCGCACGTGGAAAGAACCCACGACAATTGAGAATTGCAAAGAGCAGGGAGGTACCTCTCCCCACGACTTGTCCTGGAAAAATTGGTAGTTAATAATAATAATAATAATATAAAAAACTGTGTCTCTGAAGTCAGAATGCAGCTACTGTTTTTTGTTGTTGTTGTTGTTGTTTTTATTCTTTTATATCGAGGATAATGGAATAAGCATTTATGTGCTTTTTTTTAACATCCAGTCCCCGTGTGCATGCGGTTTTGTAAATTCTATCATCTGTTCCCACAGGTACACAATGTCCTACTCTTTCGAAAAGCCGAACAGGATTTAACGCGTGCGCAAGATGTTCTGCATGCGTTCGCACACGGGGTCTCGGCTTATAGTCCTCATCCGAAGGACTGTAACAACGGTTGCATACGCGAACATTTATCATAGATGAACCTCGGATCTGGCCCAGGCCAAAAGAAAAAAACTGGTGTCACTTGTTGGTGCCAGCTAAGTGCCATGGCTTACATTAACATGCTTAGGGTTACGGGATAGCCTAGTGGTTAGAATCTGACGACCCGGGTTCGATTCCCGTTCATGGGGATATTTTCCCCCTGGAGTTAACATCAGCGTAGACTCCACTCTCCCTCCCCCAAAAGTCCTTCGGATGAGACTGTAAACCGAGGCGCCGTGCGCGAACGCACGCAGAACATCTTGCGCACACGTTAAATCCTGTTCCACTTTTCGTAAGAGTAGGCCATTGTGTGCCGGTGGGAACAGGTGACAGAATTTACGAAACCGCATACACACGGGGACTGGATGTTTAAAAAAAAAAGCACACAAGTGCTTATTCCATTATCCTCGATATCAAAGAATAAAATAAAATAAATAAATAAAAGTAAAAATGTTGTGTTGAGATTGCGTCATCCGTGACAAGCTCTTCACGTAACAGCCTGCACTCTCTGTTCAGGAGAAACATCCTCTGAAGTTGGAGTATGGTTGCCTCTATGGAGAAGTACTTTTTTTAAAAATGTTAAGTCATGCATGCAAACCTCTCATTCAGTGTGTACTTTCACAATCTCACAGTGATTCCCAGGTGGGATGAGTGAATGGGTCAGAGTAGCTACATTCTGGGTGACCCCCAGAGTGTTAAGCTGGGGAACGCGCAACAACAACAACAACAACAACAACAACCTCGGAACTCTAGCCAAGGAACGAAAAAAAATCCATCTTTGTTGTTTATCTTTTCTTTTTTTTTAAATTTTAAGGAAAGAATTTTTTTTAATTTCTTACATTCCTCGG
>CM054143.1:53352064-53354564 GCA_028751875.1 Rapana venosa | reverse complement strand
AAAGAGACATGTTCAGGAATTCTGAGTGAAATGGCTTCCTTGAAAGAGACTGTCACTGAACTGAAACAGGAAAACCAAAGACTGAAAGAACAAAACGAGAAATTGTGTGAAAAAGTGGAAAAACTGGAACTAAAGACTGATGACTTGGAGGGGCATACCAAAAGAAACAATATCCTTTTCTATGGCATACAGAGACTTGACAATGAAACCCGTGACGACTGTAAAGGACTGGTCAATGACTTGCTGACTAACAAACTAAGACTGAGTAGAGACATAGAGTTTGACAGGATCCACCGTGTTAACAGAAACCCTAACTCCCCTATCATAGGGAGATGTGCATTCCACAGGGATAAAGAGATGGTTCTGAAAGCAAAACACAAACTCCGTGGAAGCAATGTCTTCATTGGAGAAGACTTCACCCCACGTGTGCGTGAAATTAGGAGGAAACTTGTTCCTCACTTAAAGGATGCCAGGAAAGATGGGAAAAGGGCTTTTATGGTATTTGATCATTTGGTTATTGATGGTGAGAAATTCTATCTGGACGAAAGTCCAAATCTTACAAGTATGGCTTAGCATTCTGGCTGGCCTGCTTCAGAACTTAGCCCATGTTGCACTGCCTGTCTCTGTATTTTGTCTACAATTTCTGTTTTTCAGTCAGAGGGAGCAGATGAAAGTCAGACACCGCCTACATTAAATTTTGCCCCCTCTCCTTCAGTGCAAACTGCAGGAATTTCGTCCTGGGCTTGTCACACAGGCTGCTGACATGTTAGCTGTGTCAACATTGCCAGCTTACATCAATGCTCACGAAAAATGTGTGAATCTTGCTTTTGAAATTCAAAGTCAAATGCAGGAGTAAGAAACTGCTATATGCACAAAAAGGGTTCTGATAATGATAGGCTGTGTGTGTGCGCGTGTGTGTGTGCGAGAGAGAGAGAGAGAGAGAGAGAGAGAGAGAGAGAGAGAGAGAGAGAGAGAGAGAGAGAGAGAGAGAGAGATCAAAATCACGATTAAACCTATGTTGTGCGTGCTGTCGGCATTGGATTGTCAATGGATTGGTGTCAAGAATAAATAACAAAAAATGTTTTATATTATGATGTTTGTTACCAGATACTGTGTGAAAATTTTTGTAGAAAATTTCCAGATGATTATGTTTTCGTTGCTATTGTTTTTTCTTGCAGCTATACAGTGTTATCATACACCATTCAGTTCATTAACGAAGGAAGGTTAAGGAGGATAGTTTGTTGGCTCGAGAAGGAACTTTTAGAGTATATTAAAGGAATAAAACTTCACTGATAAAATGTTATCATGCTCATCATATCGAAAGGTTATGTAGGTTTGGCAAAGGACGTATCATGTATTGGTGTTTACTTACTGTCAGATAATTCATCACTTTACGTTGATAGTGGTATGCTTACGTATGAAGTAGATTTGCAGTTAAGATGTATGAGTGTTCAAATTTTTTGTGTGTGCCTGTTTTGATGAAAGGAGATTTCAATAAATGGACTTCAAACATTGTCCCAGATATCGTAGAAAAATGTGTTCATTGTGTTAGTATTGCAGGCACGTGATGTTTTGGTTATGGATGCTCCGAGGTTTACGTGATATAGAAGCATGGCAAATATATGATAAATAGTTATGTGCATCAGGTGAATGTATGTATTCTAACTTGGCAATTGTGCTGGTGAAGATCATGGTCGTTTTGTGTAAATCAGACACAGGTCAAAGTGTAATGATGTTATTTTGTTATCTACTTATTTGTATACAGCTAATAGATAACACAACTGGAATGCATCTAATCAAAACAGAGAAGATTTTCTTTTTTTTCAGGCTACTTAAACTATTTCCTGTCAAAAATATTTTGTGCTTTATGATAATCTACATATTGAGAGTGACAAGTTTACAGATTAATTTAAGATTTGAAACACCTGGCCACTGTTTGGCTTTGAAACTTGTGTATTGTACCCCCTTCAGTAAGGGGCCATGGTCTATACTGAATAAACCATTTCGAGTTCGAGTTCGAGTTCTCTCTCTCTCTCTTTCACACACGCACACACACACACACAATATCTCTGTGTGTCTCTCTCTGCTCTGTCTCTCTCTCTCTCTCTCTCTCTCTCTTCTTTCACACACACACACATACACACACAATATCTCTGTGCGTGTCTGCTCTGTCTCTCTCTCTCTCTCTCTCTCTCTCTCTCTCTCTCTCTCTCTCTCTTTCACACACACACATACACACACACACACACACACACACAGGCGCTGGCAAGCCCTAGCCTTAAGCGATGGGCCATGCTAATAAGAAATCGATCAGAGTTGCGTGGTGTGTGTGTGTGTGTGTGCGTGCGTGCGTGCGCGCGCGCGCGTGCGTGCGTGCGTGGTATGTGTGTGTGGTGTGTGTGTGTGTGTGTGTGTGTGTGTGGTTGTGTGTGTGTGTGTGTGTTCTCCTCTGCTTCCCCCCCTCTTCTCCTTTTCTTCTCCTTCCCCCGACCTACTTCTG
>CM054143.1:53324564-53339564 GCA_028751875.1 Rapana venosa | reverse complement strand
TGCCGCTCTGTTCCTGTGAGTACTGCTTTGCCAGTTCTCCTTCCCCTCCTCCTCTCCTCTTCCTCTTCTTCTTCCTCCCCCTCCTCCCTTTTCTTGTCCTTTCCTTTTTTTAATCATCTCTGTTGTTTTCTTTTTGTGTTAGATCGTGAAGGACGCCATCTTCTTCCTTGATCATGTGGCTTCAGTCCCTTGCCCCTCATTGGTGTTGCTGCCGTTCTTTCTCTTTTAGGCCTGAGTAATGCCCCCCTTTTTGCCTGGTCTGGTGGAGTGACGGTCCGTGGCTTTCTGTATAGAGCTCTGTGGTTTTCGGCTAGGTCCATCATTGTCTTCGAATTTTCCTTGCTGGAACAAGTTTTGCTGTTGATTAGGCTCGTTTTATATTAGCCTCGTTTTATATAGTGTTGTCTTGTGGTCTTCAGATGCCCCTGAACAACAAACAGCAAAACCAAACCTGAAACTGTTCATTGCTTGTTAGCTTCATCCTAGTTTGGTCTCCCTATATCCACTCCCCTTCTCTTCATCCGCTTTGGTGTTTTCTTGGCATCTTTCATACTACTTTTTTTTCTTAGGGTGGGGAGGAGTTGTCTTGGGAGGGTGGTGGTATCTAACTCCAATTTTCTTTAAAACTTTGAAACCAAAGTTATACAAGCTCAGACAAAATCGAAATAGTTCACAAGGAATGCTTGGAATCAATAGGAAAAGAACTTTGTAGAAAATTGATTTGACATTTTCAGCATCTTTGAGAATGGTGCGTTTGACATTTTTAGCCTCTTGGATGGAGGGGATGAAATGACCGCAGTCAAATGTTCTTCTTTCATGTAAGTGGGGATGTGGTAGAAGGTTATCGGGAAAGATGGAAACCAAGAGAAATAGGGATGGATCAGCCTGGTATGTTCTGTTCTTAGTCAACTGCGTTTTACCATTACAATTTGAATGAATCGCTTGGATGATGATAACTGGGGGAAAGGGGTGTCCGTTTAAAGAAATGGCCCTTTTGATGATTGAACCGAATGTTTATAATGTGACAAACAGATACTCTGGCAACTATGTCAGTTATTAACTCAGTAACTTAAGAAAATGTTAACAATAATTGCTCATATCACACATCATTTGATTCCGAGGTGTTGTTTAACATCCATTTTTTTCATCATTCTTAATCATTTCAGGGGGAAAAATCACAGATTGTTTGCTTGTTTGTCCATGGGGTTGGGGGGGTGGGTTTGGTGGGGAGATGTTTGTCAATATAATAACATTAAAAAAAATTACAGGCTTGTGATTACATAAAACAGCTGATAAGTTTATTTTAGTTATGTTGTTTTCCTTTGTAACTAGCAGTGAAATTTTCAACAAAAACGTATAACTCTTAAGAACAAGATGACAGCTCTGATCATTATATCTTCAGGGGCTGTGCAAAAAGATCATGACTGGATTTCCATTAGCATGACAGGGAGATTCAGGCTGCTTCCCCTTGCAGACAAATGACAAATTCTTTTATTTCGAGGCTAATGAATAAACACTCATGTGCTTTTTTTACATCCAGTCCCCAGATGACATCACAAGCCGGTTCAGCTTTTTCTGAGGCACCTCTGTGAATACTGGGAACTAAGTTTTGTTTGGGATATGGGTTTTTTAGTTTCCCTTATAATTCAAACTTCAGGGGGGTGTTTTTTTATTGTAAAACCTTTACACTGAGGCCACCCTCACCCTGATCATTCCCCTTTTTTCTGAAATCCTTGGACACACTAAGCTTTTTTAAATTGGGTTTGGAGGCAAAGCCACAGTCTGTGCAACAACACCACCCCAAACTCACACAGTTTTTCTTGGGGGCCCTAGTAGGGGCTCCCCGGGTGTCTCAGAGTTTTGGGTGAGGAAAGGGGGGAAAATGCAGTCCTCTTCTTTTTTTTCTCTTCTTCTTCTTCTTTTTCTTCCTTGTTCTTTCTTCTTTTTCTTTCTTCTTTTTCTTTTTCCTTTTTCTTTTTTTCTTCTTCCCCTTTCTTTCTTCTTTCTTCTTTCTTCTTCCTTCGTTCGTTTTTACATCGTCAGATGGTTCTGGAGGGGGGGGGGGGGGGGGGGGGGGGGGGGGGAGGGGGGGGGTAAATGGGTGCCCTTTCCCGCTCCCTCGCGGGGGGGTACAGTGGGGTTTTCCCTCGGGAATGAATCGTAGGGGGGTTTCGGGCCTGCACCTAGGGCCCAAGGTCAGTGTGGGAATTTTTTCGGCAGCACGATCGGAAGGAGCGGGCAGAGTTCTGCTGCTGGCTAAGGATGGTGACTTACAGCTCTTTTGAACCCCCCACTTTTTTGATTAGTTTTAAATTTAGTCGGGGTTTTCGAGACTTTGATCTTACCCAAAAAAACGCCGAAAGATGGTTGGGGTTTTAATGTTTGGTAAGTCATGGATATTCATTCCCTCGTTTCGAAGGTTTTGTTCTTGAGCCCACAATGAAAACAAAGCCCCCCCTCCAACCTGCCTTAAATCAAACGGGGGGTCCCACGTCATTGTTTGTTTGTAGTTGGCATCTTTCATGCCGTACGCGTGTCTCTCATTCTTTGGGTTCAAGGCTGTTTCCATGGGGGAGGCGGGCGGGTGAATGATAAGGGGGCCACCATTTCTTTTAACTGCCTTCAGCATCTATTAAATATTATTTTTCCCCAAAATCTTTGTTCCTAAAGGGCGAGTGTGGTGTCTTTAGGTTTTTTTTTTTTTAAAAAACAAGGTCAGACATCAAAAAATTGCCCCCAAAGTTAGGCAGGCATGACTTGTTTTTTAAATTTTAAATGATGCTCTTAAAGGAACTGTATTATTTTTTTAAAAACTTCGTACAGTAAAAAGAAGTGGTATTAAAATTTTTTGTACCCCAAACTCTTAATCTTTTATATCTTATAATGTTTAAAAAAACTGATAATACATAATTACTTTTTTTTTAAAATCATTTTACCAAAAAAGAAAAGGCAAAATTTTGGGGCGCCACGGCACTAACACACAAATCAACACCCCACACACACCAACACACAACCACAACACACACACACACACACACAAACCCAAAACACACCCCAAACCCACAAAACAACACAAAAACAACACCACACACCCCAACACAAAAACCCCAAAACCAAAACACACAACAAAAACACACAAACAACACACACAACACAACACACACAACACACACAAACACACAACACACACCACACAACACACAACACCACACACAACACACACAAACACACAATCGAGGTTACAGTATCGAGAAAAAGGGGGGAAAGATCAGAAAGTGGTATAAGGACGCCTTCAAGATGTTGATGAGTTCGTAGAAAACCCAAGTGGAAGGGACAGAGTAAAGCAGTCCCTATCGGGGGCAATTCTGAGAGCTGTAGCGTTGGGTAAGTCGCCCCCTGGTTATTCCCTTTCCCCTTCAGTGTGGGGTTATCACAGTTTTTGATTAAACCATTGACGCTGGGGCAACACAAAGGGAGGTGTAGACCAGGGCTTTCCCCCTCAGGAATTCCACTTTAAAGTTAGTCTTTAGTGATGACTAGATCTCTGCTAGGAGGCTTGAGGGGCACATCCTTATGTGCTGCACCCCTGGGGGTGGTTGGCCTTTGGGGAACATCTCCAACGCGACTGTCCTTATGCCCAGGGCCCGAGAGAGTGGGGATGTACGTGGGCAGGCATCTCCATGTAATAAAAATTTCCCCATTTCCAAAACAGCGCCCCCTCCTCTGTGTTTTGGAGGCATCGTCCACACGACGGACAAAAATACTTACGGTTAGTTCTGCTTGTGAAGGGGTTTAGCCAAGGTATTAAATAAAAATGATGCATTTTTGTTAGTTATCTTTTTTTTGGGGCGTCTTTATTTGTTGTTCTTGTGTTTTTGATGATGTTTTTTTATGTTTTTTAAAACTTAGTGTTATTAGACTAAAAAATTTGTGTGTGTGTGGTGTGTGGTGGGGTTTTGGTTGGTGTGTGTGTGTGTGTGGCGTTGTGTTTTGTGTGGGGGCGGGGGGGGGGGGGAGGTGTTACAATGGATTATTAAAAGATAAGCAAGAAATGACAGTTATTTGGGTTGTTTGGGGGTTTTTTTTTTTTTTTTTTTTTTTTTTTTTTTTGTTTTGGGTTTGTTGTTTTTTGGGGGGGGGTCTTTTTCATTGTAGTGTCTCTTTTTTATTTTAGAGGCAATTGGAGGGAAATGGTTGAAAGATGTGGGTTTTATTTTTTAAAAAGGAGTATACATGTACAAATGATCACAAAAACATGCCCAAGTACTCTCCCTCTCAAGTCACCATATTATATATAAATATATATTTTAATATATTAATATATAATATATAATTATATAAATATTTATTTATATATTCATGTGTGGGTGGGGGGGGGGTGTGGGGGAGGAGAGAGAGAGAGAGAGAGAGAAGAGAGAGAGAGAGAGAGAGAGAGAAGACGTGTTTTTTAATCTAAATATTATAATTACATCGCCTGTAACAAAGCGAATATTGAAAAAACCTTAAACAACCCAACAATAATTACAACAGGGAAAAACAAAAATGCATTAGGAAATTTTTTTTTTTAAAAATAAAATATTTTTCAAGGGTCAAAACTCTGTTTTGTTGTGGCTTTCCCTTTTATTCTTTTTTCTTATTATTGTTGTTTTTATTTTTAGTTTTGGTTTTTTTTTGTCTAAAAAAATTCTGTTTGAATGAAAATGGAAACTAACCAGTGATTGTATCAATCTTAGCTGTGATTTATGACCAAACAAGTAGGTAATGATTTTTGTGTTGTTTTTTTTTTGGTTCCCTATAAGGTTGAAATCCAGGTATAGTATATACATACCTGCACATCATTTCTCAACTGAATGATTCTCTATATAGCATCCTTTTTTTTTTCTTTTTTTAGTTGCTTCTGCTGTTCACCTTTTAATAATTTTTTCAGCCGTATTGTAGAAAGAGATGGATGGTTTCTTTCTTTTTTTGTTGTTTTTTTGCTTTGGGGTTTTTGTTTGTTTTTGGCTGGGTTTTTTTTAAGGGGTTGAGAAAGTGTTGGGTTTTTTAGGAGGGGGGTTTACTTTTGAATTTTTTATTTTTACTTTTTTTTGGTTTTTTTTTTTTTGGGGGGGGGGATTAGTTGTTTTTGGGGGGTTTTTTTTTTTTTTTTTTTTGGGGGGGGGGTTCTTTTGGTATATACATGTATTTGTCTTCTCCGGGAAAAAAGGCCAGTTATTTTGTAATATTGAGTGTTTTTTACAGGGCAGTTTTTGTGTGTTCTATTACATTCTGAATGTGTAAGTGTTTGAAATCATACCTGGGTCAAGTGTTTTTTTTACATCATGACAATGGTTTTTCTTTTTCCCTGTTTTTTTTCACATACCACATGAAGTTTTATTATAGCAAAATGTCTTTTTTTTAATTTTTTTCTTTTATCCTTTCATCTTGTTTGGTTTTGGGTTTTTAGGGGAGTGGGGGATGTTTTTTTGGGTTTTGAATTTTTTCTCCTTTTTTTTTTTTGGGGGGGGGGGGGGGGGGGGGGGGGGGGGGTGGGGGGGGGGTGGTTTGGGGGGGGGCCCCCGGGGGGTTTTTGGGGGGGAGGGGGGGTTTTTTGGGGGGCCCCGGGGGGGGGGGGGGGAAAGGGTTGGGGGGGGGGGGTTTTTTTTGGGGGGGTTTTTTGGGGGGGGGGAAGGGGGGGGGTTTTTTAAAAAGGGGGGGGCCCCCGGTGGGGGGGGGTTTTTGGTGGGTTTTTTTGGGGGGGGGGGGGTTTTTGTTTTTTTTGGGGGGGGTTTTTTTTGTATGGGGGAAGTTTGGGGGGGGGTTTTTTTTTTATGGTTCGGGGGGTTTGGGGGAATACTTTTTTCAGGAAGGAATCGGGCCTTCAAAACAGGATTTTGTTTGGTTTTCTTATGTTTGGTAAAAATCATTTCAAAAGTTTTTAAAAGTTGGTTGGGTTGGTTTTTTTTTTTTTTTTCTTTCAATTGCCGTCCGGTGAAAAACAACCGATTTGGGTTTTTATTTCCCCGTTCTCTCCCTTCAGGCTAGTTGTTTTTTAAAAACATTTTTTCGGAAATGCTTTGTCTTCTTATTGCTGTAACCTTTTCTTTTCGTTTCCTGTTACTATTTTAAAAATTTTTTATTTTCTTAGAGTGGCAAAGGACTGTGTCCCCTCTGCATTCTCAAGGTTTTGATTTGGGCCACCTCCCCTTTCCCCTGTTCTTTTTGTAGTTAAATTTTACTTTACAAAAAAATGGAAAACGAGGCCCCCCAAACCCCAAATTGTCTAATTACTTATTTTTAAATTTTTCATTTTAAAGGTTGTTAAAATTGTTTATGAGGTCGGGTCTTTCCCCCGCGGTATAGCCCCAAATATAAAAAGGGGGGTTCTTTTCGAACCTTTTACAAGGCAAGGGGTTTTTTAATGGGTTTATAAAGTTTTTTTGGAAGATTGCATTCGGGGCCTTTTTTGCCTGAATCCTTCTTTCGTTTTCTGGGATATTTTATTTCTCATTCTCTTCATGAGTATTCGTAAAAGAACTTTGGTGAGGTGACTCATCAGGCTGATTGTACGATGTTGGTCACATTCAGCTGTGCCCAGTTTCTTAGGGATCGCAATGTAGATGGACTTCTTCATATCTGTCGGAATCTCTCCTGTGTCATATATATTGTTTAGTAGTTTTGTGACTGCCTTAATTCCCACTTCATCCAGGGCTGTTATCAATTCAGATGGGATATCATCAGGTCCTGGCGCCTTACCACTTTTCATCTTGCTGAGTGCATGTCTCACTTCGTCTTCCATGATTATGTGGCTATCTTCGTTGCTAATATGAGGAGGTGGACCTCTGTCGTCGTGGTATAACTCTTCAATGTATTCTGACCACCTGTTAAGAATATCTTCTTTGGATGTTTCTTTGTGTTTGTTTTTTGGGCCCACCATTAAGGTAACCGCTCTTCGATTTCAGAAATGATGTCTGAAATCGACACTAGTATGCATACGTTTTTGGTTTGTTTGGGAGTGGGTTGGGGGGGTTTTGGGGGAAGAGGGGTTGGGGGGTGGGTGGTCGGTTTTATTATCCTTCCTACCTGAATGACATGGCCTACTCTTCCGAAAAAAAGTTTCAACGTGTGCACAAGACGTTCTGCCTGTCTGCGTGCGTTCGTACACAGGACCTCGGTTTAGAATCTCATCCGAAGGACTTCTCGGGGAGAGTGGAGTGGGTACTGATGTTAACTCCACTCCAGGGGAAGAAAATATCCCCTCGAAGGGGCGGGCGTCTAGGCGGAGGCTCAAACCCGCGCTGTCACATCACGAGTTCAAAGCACTAACCACTAGGTTACCCTGTCCCTGCACTGTATGTTATTGTTGTTGTTGGGCTCTCCACAGCTTAACACCCAGAATGTGCACTCCGATTAAACCCCATCCCACCTAGGAAACTGGATTAAAAATTGACATGAATGAAAAGTTTACGTTATATTTGGGTTTGGGGTTTTTTTTGTTTTTTTGATACCTCCCCCTTAGGTACCATACCCCGACTTAGGGGTTTTTGTTTTTTTCCCTTTCAAGGAGGTGTAGGTTGTTTTCAAAGAGCTTTTCATGGTAAAGGGCAATCTTAACGCAACATTTTTAAAAACGTAAAAACTTTTTAGTGTGGGCCCTTTGGCTTAGCTGACTAAATAATGCCAAGCTTTGGCCGGGCCTTGTAGTAGAGAGTCATGAGTTGTATTGTTTTTTTCTGTCAAAAATCGTGATTGCTAAAAACCCTTAACCCCCTTTGTTGCCACACCCCCGTTGATGGGGCTAGCTGCTATTTTTGTGATGGGGGGGTTGGTGAGCTAGAGGCTTTGGCGGCTGCATTTTTTTTGATACATTTTTTTGTGCTTTCTTTCAGTGTTTGGGGAGCGTTAACGATCTAAAAACCACAAAAAAAAAACAAACCAAAAACAAAAAATGGGGTGTATTGTTCAAGAAAAAGTGGCAAAACGGTTTTAAAAAATTTTACTGCCTAAAAAATAACCTGTGAGGGTTTTGTGGTTTTTTGATTCCCGCCTTACCCTTTCTTCCAGCTGACAGAAAAAACGAACTGAATGTCAAAATCTTTTAATGAGACTAAACCCACCCTCGGTAGAACGCACGCAGACATCTTGCGCACACGTTAAAAAAAACATTTTTACGCCTTCGAAAAGGGAGGGCCCTTTGTGCCTAGGAAAGGATGTCAAAAATTTTTCTTAAAAACACACAAAAACCCAAAAACACACGGTGTAGTGTCAGACACCCTCCCCCAAGTCGGAAGCGGTCCTAATTGGGGGGAGGAGAGAGAGAGAGAGAAGAAAGGGGGAAGAGAGAGAGGGGGAGAGGAAAAGAGAAGAGGGGAGAGAGAAGAACTTGAACTTGAACTTGAATGATTTTAAAGTACATTGGGCCCTTGACCCAATACTTTGTTGGGCTTTGGGATAGAAAAAAATGGGTTCATTTTATCATTAGAAAGCAAATGCCAAAAAAATAAAAGATTTATGAATGATTTTGAAAGAAAACACCCAAAATATACTAGCCAAATAATGCAAAAAGATTTTGCAGTAACAAATTTTGACTGAATAAAAAAAAAACACCATTTTTTCTATTTCTTGATTATAAACCTTTAAAATCCTAACCCCAAACAAGAAAAAAAGATGCTGTCTAAGAAAAATTCATCCATTGGTATATCAAAGTAGCAGTTTTCCAATAAAGTATTTGGCCAACATTATTTTCCTTTTGTTAATAGAATGAAAAGTGTAGCTAGACAAACTATGTTTGCACTCATCATTTCTTACTTTGAACATATCTGTCAATGGTACATTGATACATTTGCTTAAAAACTTTCCTCTTAAGTTTGAGTACATGTAACATTCCAATAGAAAGTGGGCTTCATTTTCAAAGTTCGTTTTACAAAATGGATATAATTTATCTCGGATATTATTGCTATATCTATACATCTTATTGTTAAGAGGTAAAACATTAACTCTTGCTTGTGTAATTGCTACACGAAAGCAGTAGACATCTATAGAGTTTAAATACTGCTCTTTTACAAAAATACTTTTAAACGATCTATACACGGGAAAGAGAGAGAGAGAGAGAGGAGAGAGAGAGAGAGGAGAGAGAAGAGAGACGATGAGAGGAGAGAGAGAGAGAGAGAGAGAGAGAGAGAGACGGTCGCATACGCAAAAATCTCACCACTGGTAAACCTCAGAGCTCTAGCCGAGGAACGAAAAAAAACACCACAAATGTTCTCTTGCTCCTTTTTGTTTTTTCCTTATTCATTGAAATTCTGTTCAGTTAACATCTCATTTTCATGTAGGGCATAAACTATACCTCAGGGGATGATGCGACAGATTGCACGTTGAAATGTTTATAGCCTGTACAAAATAATGGTATGTGTGCTAGATTAGATCGTATAATATCATGTGCTGACGTACACATGCATACACGTTTTATCCCCCCCCCCCCCCCCCCCCCCCCCCACTCCTTCAAGCTATATGTCTGTCTGTCTGTTTCTGTGTCTGTCTGTCTGTTTGTGTCTGTCTGTTTATGTCTGTCTGTCTTTGTTGTCTGTCAGTGTCTGTCGGTCTGTCTGTCTCTGTCTGTCTGTCTCTCTCTCTCAGAGAGAGTAGAAAAGATTATATGGTCAGAAGATTTTGTAGAAGTATATAAACATGAATTAGATAGTGCAGAATTTCAAGAAAGCGTAGAAACAGCCTCTCAGCTATTGAACACGGATGTGAATAACAGTGTGGATCACTTTGTGAAGGCCTTATGTGGGGCTGCTGCATGCATGGTCAGAACAGTTAGAAAAGGTAGAAAAAAAATGTAACGACTGGTTCGATGCTGAATGTGAACGAAAGAAACAAGAAGCAAAGAGACTATTAAAAAGATTTCAGCGTTGTAAAACAAACGTAGATAAACCAGAAAAAAGACAAATGTACACTGCCGCACGAAAAGAATACATCAGTCTAAGAAAAACAAAAGAAAAAGACTTTGACGAAAAGAGATTAGAGAAACTTAAAGATTCTTCTAAGGACTCGAAAACGGTTCTGGTCCGTCATCAGATCCGTTAGTCGTAAGTCACTAGTTTATAATAACATCACTATTCAACAATGGTATGATCATTTTTTGAAGGTTTTTAATGACTTTAATTGTGCAGAAACACAAGATAATGTGGAAGTACTACAAGAAGATGAAAATATGTTTGAAGCATTGTTTAACAATCCTATAACTCAAAATGAGATTATTGATGCTATAAAACATTTAAAAACAGGAAAAAGTGCTGGTCCTGACAAAATAATTGGAGAAATGCTCAAATATGCAAACTCAGCTGTAATTACTTTTCTTGTTCAGTTATTTAACCCTCTGTTTGAAAAGAGTGATTTCCCTTTGCAGTGGGCCGAATCAGTAATAATTCCGATACATAAAAAAGGAGATGTTAATAATGCTGATAACTATCGCGGAGTAGCTCTCACCAGTGTATTAAGTAAACTTTATACTTTCATTTTGAATAAGGGATTAACTCAGTGGGCAGATAACGAAGAAAAATTAATAGAAGAGCAAGCGGGATTTAGAGCGAAGTACAGCACTGTAGATCATATATTTACTCTTTACTCACTCATTCAAAAACATCTGCTGTCCAGTAAAAAATTATATGTTGCTTTTGTTGATTTTAGAAAGGCCTTCGATTCTGTGAATAGAAATATATTGTGGAATGTACTACGAAAAAACGGTGTAAATGGTAAATTATATATGGCCCTTAGAGCTATTTATAACTCAGTACTAGCATGTGTGCGTGCAGGAAATGAATATTCCGATTTCTTTGAATGCCCCAAGGGAGTGAAGCAGGGTTGTATTTTGAGCCCACAAATGTTTTCGTTTTTTATAAATGAATTAGCGATTGAGCTGTCAAGGAAAGGAAAGCACGGCATTCAAATAATTCCTGGAGCAACCGAGGTGTTCTTATTACTTTTTGCTGATGATATTATTCTTTTGTCTGATACTGTTATTGGTTGCAACATCAGTTAAATATCTTAAAAGAGGAGGCAGATAATTTTGATTTATCAGTAAATATGGATAAAACAAACATTATTGTCTTTAGAATGGGTGGGCATTTATCAGTTCGTGAAAAATGGTTGTTTGGAAATGCTGAAGTCAAAATAGTTAATACGTATAAATACTTAGGGATGATGTTTTCAACAAAACTTAGTCTAAATTTTGCATGGCAGGAATCTTGTAGGAAGGGGGAAAAGGGTGTAATAGAAATCCTAAAAACATTACGAAAGCTGAACTCCATAGACTGTTCCCTATTCTGGAAATTATTTGACACACAGATAGAACCCATGCTTACATACCCTTCAAAGATATGGGGATTATATGTAAATACGCACATGGAAAAAGTTCACACATTTGCCATGAAACGTTTTTTAAATGTGCCAATACATTCATCTAATACTGTACTATATGGAGAGACAGGAAGATATCCTTTTATATATAAAACTTTTGTCAAATGCATTAGATATTGGTTATAAAACTATTGAAACTTCCACAAACACGTTTATGTAGACAGTCTTACGATATGCTAATTATACAGATGGAGTGGGGGAAAGAGAACTGGGCATATCAAGTTAAAAGAGTTTTATCAGAACATGGCTTCGGGATTGTATGGATGACTCAGGAAGTAGGTAATGAGCGTCAGTTTCTTTCGGAATTTAAAGATAGGCTTATTTTCTCTTTTAAACAAAACTGGCACTCAGATTTGGAAAGTAAAAATAAATATAGCTGGTTCTTTTCGTTCAAATCTGTCTTTCAGACAGAAAAAATCTATCAATAGTTACTGATAAATGGCACAGGCTTAATTATGCTCGATTCAGGTTAAGAACACTGGGTTTTAATGCTAACAAAAGATGGTTCCAGACTGAGACAGCCATGCAATTACCATGTCCATTATGTGGTCATACTGTTGATGATGAAATTCATTTTTTGTTTCAATGTAAAGCATATGAAACTATACGAAAGAAACATAATTTCCTAAGTTCACAAGAAAGAAAGTCCAGATATTATTTCTATTTTGTCGTCTGAAAACGAACATGTAATTAAATCTGTAGCTAAGTTTATTGCAGAAGCACAAAAATTAAGACAAAGCCATGTCAGCACCAATTACATAAATATGTAATGATATAGTCACTTAAAGAGCAATGTATTCTCAAGTAAGCAGAGTTAAAAAGGCTGACACATATCACTTATAATTTGAATGGATGGTCGTATTCGAATGTTATTTTTGCATTTCAGTTTGATTTTCCTTTTTCTTTTCTTTGTATGAACTAGGTGATTGTAAATGTACAGAACCAATGTTATCATTATATTTAGTCTGCTATAGTGGATGGATGCTTTCTTTTTGCCAAACTTAATTGTATTAATCACGTATTTTAACTTTTTATTTACTGTTTCACAAACATATTTGTGTTACCCCCCTTGTCAAAAGGCCTAGTAGGACAATGACAATAAACTGTTAAAGCGTTAAAGCGTGTCTCTCTCTCTCTCTCTCTCTCTCTCTCTCTCTCTCTCTCTCTCCATTTTCGTTGATCGGAACTCTTTGAGTTGCATTATATTTGTTAAATACATCAACACTTTGACTCTTGCACTGTACTTGCACTGTAAATTTAAAAAAACAAGAGTACTTCAGTGTGTATTTTCTTTAACAACATTTTTTTTTTAAATTAAGACCCACTTCCATCTCTTCCTCCTCTCATCCTCCTCCTCCTACCTCCTTCTCTTCCTCATCCCTCATCTTTCTCCTCCTCCTCCTCCTCCTTTCTCCTCTTCTCTCCTCCTCCTCTTTCTCCTCGCCCTCCTCCTCCTCAATCGCATGCCCCTTCTTCCTCTGGGTCTTATTTACAGCAGCACCCCCCTCCCCCTGCTGAATATGTGGGGTAGTAGTTCTTTTTTATCGTCTTATTAATGTTAACTGTTTCTGATCCTAAATTTTTTCCTTACAATTTTACACATTTTGGGGTAGGTTTTTTTTATCGTCTTATCAATGTTAAATGTTACTGATCCTAAATTTTTTCCTTACAATTTTACACATTTTTATCCTTACTCTCCTGAGATTTTTTGTTTTTACATAATGATTATATTCAAAAGCATGTTGTTTTTTTGGGTGGTGGTTGTTGTTGATAAGCCTTTTAAATAGATTTTTTTGGTTTGCTTTGGTGCTTTTATTTTTTTAATGTTAATAAGAAGAAAAGAAGAAAGCGAAAAATATGTGTGTCACAACAAATCAGCTTTGTCATAAGAACAAATATGAACTATGTTTTCTTTGTATAGCTTTTATTTAAGGTACTGTTTTAAGTTGTTGGATGTTTGTTTTTTCTTTCGGTGACTAGCACTACTTGTCAGACTTTACAATTAATGTGTTAGAACTTTTTTAAAGAAAAAAAAATAAATCTGATTCTAATTTCATCTCTTCATTTTTTTTAATAAAAAACGTTGCAGCATATGGGACTATAAATCTTATATAGCCTAGTTTCATCTTCCTCAATTTTTAGACAAGAGAAAAAAAATAGAACATATGGGAATGAGTGAGTGATCAGAAATGCGTAGAGTTGTACATGGAAAGAATATTCAACAGATTAGTGGTGTTGTTTATTGTTGTTGTAATTGTTGCTGTTGTTGTAAACATTTTCATAGAAAACATACATGTTGATCAGGCGCTAATGGTTTCCACACCACACGTGGCAATCTACAACCCGTCTGCTTACGCAATTGCACTCCTTTTTATTTATTTTTCACCCTTCACTTCCAGACATCATGTTCATTTGCCATTTCTTCAGATAATTTTTTTTCTCTGCTGCCCAACCAAGATTCATTAGTGGTTGAGATTTTGCCTATGCAACCGTTGACCCACCATTAAGGTTGCCACATTCCGACTTCGGGGATGGATTTGAGTGTAGGTTAAGATATCACTGCATAGTTCAATGGTGTGGACAGAGTTCAACTTAATGAGGATGTACACAGTATGTCTTGACAATTTTGCTGAAGCGAGCTACATCTGTGTGTGTGTGTGAGTGAGTGAGTAAGTGTGTGAGTGTTGGTGTGTGTGAGTGAGTAAGTGTTGTGTGTGTATGTGTGTGTGTGTGTGTGTGTTTTGGACGCGCGATGCGCATGTGTAAAAGCATGTGCTCGTGCATGCATTTATGTGGGCTGAGTATGCATGCATTTATAACTAACTGCTCGGTGAATTATTTCTTTATACTCGCATTTATACATATATATGCATGCTTGTTTATAATCAGTATCATTAACAATATCGTGTTTATTTGTGCTTGTGAGCGTGTTCTTATTTGTAAGAAATATGAGAGAAATGAACAGTTGCATACATGTGTTTATCTAACTGTGTATGTGTATATATGCAAATGCACCCATCACTCATGAATATGCATTTGTGCAAGTACTTTGCAAATAGTGCCTTCTAGCTGTTGTTGTGGGTTGTTTTGTTTGGGGGGTTGGTTTGGGGATTTTGGGGATGGGTTGTATTGTTTTGTTGGGTTTTTATTGTCTTCTTTAGACTAAATGTATATTAAATTGAATACCACATCTTACATATAAGAGGGGGGGAGCGGCTTTTTTTCTTTGGGGGGGGGGGGAGGAGTTGTCCAGTATGTGTTCTTGATATCGCAGGATGATTTCACGATTATTTTCTGAAAGCATTGACACAGGCAAATGTCTTTATTGTGATTGAAAAATATTACCACAGGCATGGCATTTTGTTTTCTTTTAAAAACAAATTTTACTTTTGAAACAGTGAAATAAGAATTCTGCACAAAATCACAAAGCCAACTAGTGATAGTGACCTATTAGAATGCTAGTGGTCTATTAAACAACACTGTGTTAAGCTATTGAAAAATATACTGCATACCACTGTACATATGTTTTCTCTTGTTTGTTAAAAAGTTAACGTTTTAGCTGCTTTTGTGTACTTTCGGGGGTTGGGGTTGGGGGAGTTT
>CM054143.1:53294564-53317064 GCA_028751875.1 Rapana venosa | reverse complement strand
TAAGAAAGAAGGTGGCAGGGTGGTTAAGACGTTTACCTGCATAACGAGTAAACCGTGAGGTTCTGGGTTTGATTTGGTATCAATTACATGAATGTCCTGTTCTTTGTTGCATATAAAAAGTAGGATATTGTTGTTGTTGTTGTTGCTGCTGCTGCTGCTGCTGCGCTGCTGCTGCTGCTGCTGCTGCTGCTGCTGCTGCTGCTCTGCTGTCATTAGAAGCAGCAGTAGTAGTAGTAGACGTAGTAAAAACCATCATCATCATTACCGTTTTTATTGCTGTTGCATCATTATTATTGCTATTGTTATTGTTGTTATCATCATCATCATCACCGTCATCGTCAACATCATCACAATTATTAGTAGCAGTAATAGGAGGAGTAGAAGTGGAAGTAGTAGTAGTGGCAGCAGCAGCAGCTGTTGTTGTTGTAGTTGTAGTAGTAGTAGTAGTAGTAGTAGTAGTAGTAGTAGTAGTAGTAGTAGTAGTAGTAGTAGTAGTAGTTAGTAGTAGTAGTAGTAGTAGTAGTAGTAGTTGTTGTTGTTGTTGTTGTTGTTTCATCACCAACACCATCATCATCATTTCATTCATTATATCATCATCATCTCACCATCACTTTCATTCATCATCACCACACCTTCATCACCACCACCTCACATCATCATCATCATCACTTTCATTATCATCATCATTCCCCAAACCTTCATCATCATCATCATCATCTCCACAACCACCACCATCATCATCGTTGTCATCATCATCACCATCATCATCGTCACCAACACCATCATCATCACCACCACAACCATCATCATCATCATCATCATCATCATCATCATCACAACCATCATCATCAACATCATCATCATCATCATGATCATGGTGGTGGTGTGCAGATCTACATGCCCACAGAGCAGCTGAAGGACGTGCCTGTGTACACCCTCAGCTCCACTCCGCTCAGCCAGGAGACGCTGGCTCTAGTCCACAATTATGTCCAGTGAGTGCTGACCCCCCCTGTCTTTTTGATGATCCTACCTACCTCTCTCTCACTCTCTCTCTAACTCTCTCTCTCTCTCTCACTCTCTCTCTCTCATCTCTCTCTCTCTCTCTCTCATATTGTTATCCTAAGTGTGGATGAGGGCGAACCAACAGCCTATGGATGTCCAAGTAAGGCGGCGAAAGTGGCGTTGGGTCGGCCACACCCTACGGAAGGAGCCTTGCAACATCACCAGACAAGCGCTCGAGTGGAACCCGCAGGGGAAAAGGAAGAGAGGGCGCCCCAAACAGACCTGGAGGAGAAGCCTGCACAGTGAGCTGAGAGACTCCAGCCTTACATGGGAAGAGGCCAAGACCCTTGCCAGAGACAGGAGAAGGTGGAGGGACGCTGTTGAGGCCCTATGCTCCGCTAGGAGCTATAAGGACTAAGAAGAAGAAGAAAAAGAAGAAGTCATATTTTTAGCTGACTTGATGTTATACAGTAACATTTTGTCGTTACTATTGCTTTTACCCCCACCAAAATACTAAGCAGTTCGGCAACCCCCTTCATGTATGGGTCAATGGCTTTTTGTGAATAAATCTTTCGAGTTCTCTCTCTCTCTCTCTCTCTCTCTCTCTCTCTCCTCTCTCTCTCTCTCTCTCTTCTCTCTCTCTCTCTCTCACACACACCACACACTCTCTCTCTCTCTCTCTCTCTCTCTCTCTCTCTCTCTCTCTCTCTCTCTCTCTTCTCTCTCTCTCTCTGAGTGTTTTTGGTTTGTTTTGGGGGGGTGTTGTGGCTTTTGGGGGGTTATTTTGGTTTGTTTAGGGATTTTGTTGTTGTTTGTTTTGGGTTGGGGGTTGGGGTGGGGAGGGGGATTGGGGGTTGTTGTTTGGCTTGTTTTTTTATTTGTGCGGGGAGGTGAGATATTTGGTGGGGGGGGGGGTTATTGTTGGTTTTTTGTTTATTTTTGGAGTGGGGGGGTGGGCAAGATTTTTTTTAGGGAGTTGTTTTGTTTTTTGGTTGTGTTTTTTGGTTGTTTTTTTCTTTTTGTTTCTTTGTTTTTCCCAGAGGGCTGGATGTAAACAAGCAACTAACTGCTTATTCTATTACCTCTTTGAAGAAAAAGTGTTCAAGTTTTCAAAATTTTGAACTTTTCTCTCAAACGTTTGTAAAGTATCACATTTTCTGGGTTATTAAACACTATTGTCATGCCAATCTAATAGTATCGTCTGTATTCTGTGGAGGAGAGGGGGTTGTCTGAAACATTCATTTATAACAGACCCTATTAAATTGTGCGAAGATGGTGCCTTTGCTATGTTTGTTTTAGCAAACCTTATCATTCAACATCTTCATGGAAAACTATTGATTCTGTGCTCTAATCTGGATGGGTTGGGGGTTTTTAGTTCATAGAAAGACCTCAATCAAATCAAATCAAATCACATGGAAAACATCTTAAATTATCTAGAAAGATTAAGTCACAGGATGTGAAACACTTGTATATTTGTTTTCTTTTGTTGTTAATGTGAATATTGCTGTATTCCTTCACATAAAAATGAAAACGTTCTAAAGTTTGAAACAAACAAAAAGTTACAGGACATCTTGAAAATATCGTTATTGTCGTTGTCACACTGCCTATAATCATTTGTTTTAAGCATTTTTATTCTCACATAATGCCTACATCATTGTCAATATGAAAAATACTCAGAGCAACAACAAGATTGAAGCTTATATCATGCGCTGATGGACGCTGTAGCCGAGTGGTTAAGACCGTTCGACTTCAATCCCATGCATCCACGAAGTCGTGAGTTCGAATCTTGGCGGCGTCTGGTGATTTAAGGGTGGGGGGGTTTGACGATCTCCCAGGTCAACTTCAAGTGCAGACCTGCCTTAATTGTTTTTTTGTGTATATAACACATGCAGAAGATCAAGCATGCGCGTTAAAGATCCCATAGTTCATGTCGTCGTTCAGTGGGTAACGGAAACACGAAGATACCTTCCATACATCCCTGAAGCCGGCACTCTGCTACCTTCATGGCGCGCGAGCAAAAACAGTCGTATACTTAAAATCTCACCACTGCTGAACCTCGGAGCTCTGCCGAGGAAGAAAACATTATATATATATATATATAATATATATATATATAATATATATAATATTATATTTATGATATATATATATATAGATATATATGGTGTTGTGTGGTGTATTATATATATATGTGTATAATATATATATATGTGTGTATATTATATATGTGTGAATATAAATATATATATATTTATCATGCTCCATCAATGAAAACATATATATGACCCCCCCCCCACCACCCCACACACACCACCACACCCCTTCCCAACCACCCCTCTCCAAAAAAATCCCCAAAATCTTACCACGCAGTCATACTACCGCTTAATTTTTTTTTTTTTAATCAACATCCACTCTTGTCATTCCATAATTCCAACAACGACAACAACAACAACGTCGACGACTACAACTACAACAATAATAACCATAACCACACACTCTCTCTCTCTCTCTCTCAACAGATCCAACGCCATGCGACGTTCCTCCTCCCCGAGCGTCTCAGCCAGATTTCCAGACAGCTTCGATCAGCCGAGAGGCAAGCACTTCCTGCAGCGCTCCCATTCGCTGATCGTGCCGGGCCACTCCGGCGGGGAGGCCAGGCGAGGCCCCCCGACCAGCATCTGCTGTGACTGCAAGGCCATGGTGATGGAGATCCTGAGGGCCTGCAAGTCTTCGCTGGACATCCTGCTGCCCATCTTGCAGTCTGCGGGCACCAACGCCGCTGTCCTGTCGGACTCTTCCTCGCCCACGTCGTCGTTGACATCCACGTCTACATCCTCCAGCCTCTAGTGATAGGTAGATAGATGGGTAGGTAGGTAGGTAGATTGTTGGTTCCTTCGTTGGTTGGTTGGGTCGTTGGTTGGGTGGGCGTGGGTGTGGTTTTCTTCCCACTTTTTCATGTGACATGTTATATGTGTATGTAGACTTTTTTTTTCTGTGTGTGTGTGTGTGGCGGGAGGGGGGGGGGTAGGGAAGGGGGAGGGGGTTAATCTTTCTGTTTGGAGGGGTGGGGGGTGTGGGGTTGTTGTGTATCTTTCTGTTCTTTTTTTTGTTTTGTTATTTCTGTTTGTTTGGGGGTGGGGTATATTTCTGTTCTTTTTTGTTTGTTTCTTGGCTTTTCTCTCTCTCTCTCTATCTCTCTCTCTCACTCTCTCTCTCTCTCTCTCTCTCTCTCTCTCTCTCTCTCTCTCTCTCTCTTCTCTCTCTCTCTTCTCTCTCTCTCTCTTCTCTCTCTCTCTTGGGGGGGGGGGTGTTTTGTCCTTACTTTCTTTCTTTTTGTTTTTTTTGGGGGGGTTGGTTTTCATTTTTTTTATCCTCTTTCTTTATGTTTTTTCTTTTTGTCTTTTTATTTCTTTTCTTTGTTCATCCTCTGTTTTTTTCTTTATTTCTGTCTTTCTTTCCTTTTCTGGTTCTTTTGTTGTCTTTTCTCTCTGTTTGATTTGATGACGTTTATTTAATATATATAATGTTGATTCTTTCAGGCAAGTTTGTTTGCTTTTCATGGTTTTTAATTTTTTTTAGCTTTTGCTGCAGTTGTTCAGTCAGAAGTTATTCTCTGAAGTCAGAGTATGGGTGTCTGCCTATATGGCGAGGTACTTGAGAAGAGTCGTTCATGCAGATTTGTTTTTTATCAAGCGTGTACTGAACAGTCGCACAGTTATACCCAGGTGTGACGTTTGTGAGACAGGGTGCACTAGGCTATTCTGGGTGACTGACTCCCGGGGTGTTAAGCTAGGGAACGCCGCAATAACAAGAACTAAAGGAGTTTAAAGTTTCTTAAAGATTCCCTTCTTGTATACTGATGTGTTTGAATAGGTTGTGCTGTCTGTAACACTTTGTCCGCGAAATGTTTTGTAGAACTTAGAACATTCATCTCAGTTTTGTGAGGTAAATCAGACTGTTTGTTGAAAAGTCAGTTGAGAAATATATCATAATCATTTTGCAATACTTTTAACAGTTTTGAGTAAAATGTTTAATTGGTAGACTGGTTTTTGTAAGATGCTTTGTTTTGTTTTGGATTTGCACTATGTGATAACTTGCCTGGGTTTTTTTCTAAGAATTTATAACACAGGGCTTTGTACAATTTTTTATGTCTTTTTTTTCCTAAGTTTTGTGTTCTGATAATATTATTATGTGTTATCTTGCATAAGAAGGCAAATAAGCATAAGTGACCATGCGCACATGTACGTATTCAAGCACGAACGCTTGTGCATACACAAGTTTGCACATACACCCATATATATATATGCAAAATGCAGATATATACACACATTAACAATAAATACACCTTGGATTCATGGTACATTGGTTGATGTACTTACTAGTCACTTATCTTTAAGTGAATTTCAGACATTTCGTTAGTTTCCCTGGTCCTTTTTTATTGCTTTAGGTTTTGTTGATGGTGGCAAGGAGGGGGGGTGGTTGTTTGAGTTTGGGGGGGAAGGGGTATGGTATGGTGTGATATTAGCAGATATGGCGTACTGTGGTGGAGTATTCAGTGTGCAATACAACTGTATTGAAAATTCGATTTTATACATGTTCAAGATTTCCTTCTTTAAAAAAATTGTTTTGAAAGAACTAAGTCCAATATTTCATAAAATAAGATGAAATGAAGACCAGGAAAAATTCAAAAGTACAAATGAAATCGATGAATTTGTGAGAACAAAATTGTAAAAGGGTGAAAATACTAAATGATGATTTGCTGCCATAAACAGCTGAAATGTAACAGGAAGGAAAGGAGCGGCTGCTTCATGGAACGCAGACCTACTGTAACAGACTAGTTAACTGCTTGAAGGTTTAGTGGCTAGTAAAATCCAGATTATGGATTAGGGTTCAGGATACCTCTGTGGTCAGAGCACTCGCTTTCCCCCAGCCAATGTTAAGCAGCAACAATCGTGGTTACCAATAGGATGGGTGACCATTTGTGTGCCTTGGCTTCAGTACAGTCCCCCAGTTCACCCAGCTGTAAAATGCGTACCTGCCTCTTTAGGGTCAGGAAAGGTCAAGCAACGAGGGAGAAGAGATGGGCACTGCCCTCAATATGCTGGCCCCTGGAGAAGTGAGGTCTCTGATGCCTACAACCACATAGGTTCTGGGAACACCTTTGCCGTTTTCCTTTTAAAATCCAGATTATACGTTTTACATCTGGGCCTACAGCTGACCTCTACCCAAACAAAAAGTGTCATGGACAGAGAGGGAAAAGATAAATTGGTGCCAGCTATGAGGACATTACTCACTTGATGTTTGCATCGAATCAGAGTTATGTGCTCTTTGAAATCAGACAGATTGAATGCTAACATTTTTAAGGCAAATTTGAGTAACAATAACAGGGACATGGGGGGAAAGCATTCGATTAGTGGAATGTTGAAACAAAAATAAATTTTAAAGACGTTGCACATTCGTTGAGCCGTTTATGTTTTGCTTGCTCATGAGTTGATGATCACAGTTCAAATCTTTTTTTGTTGAAATTCTATAATTTTCTACTGTGTCCTTCACATGAAACATAAAATAATCAGTATTGCAAAGGATACTTTCCATGGCAATTTTAATGTAGGATATTGAAAGATCTTGGTGCAGGTTCTTCAAAAACAAAAACACAAATAGGAGGGGGTGGTGGGGGAGTGACAACAATGATGGCACTACTGATCACTTCTGTCAATTCTTGTTTATGTTTATATTTTGTCAGTGTTCTCCCGATCAGACAATGATGCGAATTTCAATGTTTTCTCCCTGATTTGTTCATTAATTAATTTTAAGCTGTATTTCTGTACATTTCTTGAAATGCCAGCAGTGATGTCTATTGAATTATTTGATGATGTAAATAACGAAAATGAAGAAGAACAAACAAAAAAAAAGATGTATATGTATTATATTCGCTGGCACACTCACGGCATATTTATTTCTGTGTGCTCTGTGTGACATTATTATTATTATTATTGAAGTTGTTTCCTGAGTTCTTTTTGTTGTGTTTGCTTTGGGTTTGTTTGTTTTTTGTTGTTGTTGTTGTTGTTTTTTGGGGGAAGGGGGTCATATCACAATGCATTCCTTGCCAAGTCCGTGGTGACCGCTGTGTGACGGTGTTGGCTACCTGAGCTGTGAGCAGAGATAGTGTAAGCTGTAGAACTTGGTGCCAGAGAATCTCTGTACTTCTGTTTCCAGGTGAAATTGAACAGAGAATCTCTGTATACAGAATCTCTGTACTTCTGTTTCCAGGTGAAATGGGAACACAGAATCTCTGAACTTCTGTTTCCAGGTGAAATGAGAACACAGAATCTCTGAACTTCTGTTTCCAGGTGAAATGGGAACACAGAATCTCTGTACTTCTGTTTCCAGGTGACATGGGAACGCAGAATCTTTATAACATAAGTGTCTCTTGGCGCTGAAGAGGCTCCGGGATTCTCAAAGTAAGCGGTAGAATTTGATGCCAGAGGGTATCCTTATGTCTGTTTCCTGCTGAGTATGATTTATAAACACAGTCTTTGTAAGCTGTAAAATTTCAGAATCTCCCATCTTCTTTTTGTACAACTTGATGCTGAAGAATCTCACAACTTTTCTCTGAAATATGTTCAACTTGGTACTGAAAAAAGTCTTCTGACTTTTCTTTGTAAGCTGTCAACATGTTGAAAAATCTCACTTCTCTGCTGTCAGACAGCTGTCATGATTTCTTGGCTGTAAAACTTTATGTTTTAGAATCTCTTTTCTCCTGGATGTAAAACTTCATTTTAAGAATCTCTTTTCTCCTGACTGTAAATTTCATACTAAAGAATTCGTTACTTCCCTCTGAAAGCTTTCAAACTTGCCATGATAAAACATCTCTTGACTTCTCTGTGAAAGCTATCAAACTTGCCATGAAAAAATCTCTTGACTTCTCTCTGTAAGCTATGAAACTCGCCATGAAAAAATGTCTTGGCTTCTCTGTGTAAGCTGATAAACTCCGTGCTGAAGAATCTCTTAACTTCTGTATGTAAGCTGTTAAACTTCGTACTGTAGAATCTCTAAACTTCTATATGTAAGCTGTCAAACTTTATGCTGAAGAATCTCTTCACTTCTCTATGTTGGCTGTTAAACGGGTCGAGCTGAAATATCAATCTCTTAACTTCTCTGTGTTAGCTGTTAAACTTCGAGCTGAAGAATCTCTTAATTCTCTGTGTTAGCTGAAGAATCTCTTAACTTCTCTGTGTTAGCTGTTAAACTTCGAGCTGAAGAATCTCTTAACTTCTCTGTGTTAGCTGAAGAATCTCTTAACTTCTCTGTGTTAGCTGTTAAACTTCGGGCTGAAGAATCTCTTAACTTCTCTGTGTTAGCTGAAGAATCTCTTAACTTCTCTGTGTTAGCTGTTAAACTTCGAGCTGAAGAATCTCTTAACTGCTCTGTGTTAACTGAATAATCTCTTAACTTCCTTGTGTTCGCTGAAGAATCTCTTAATTTCTCTGTGTTAGCTGTTAAACTTCGAGCTGAAGAATCTCTTAACTGCTCTGTGTTAACTGAATAATCTCTTAACTTCCTTGTGTTCGCTGAAGAATCTCTTAATTTCTCTGTGTTAGCTGTTAAACTTCGAGCTGAAATATCAATCTCTTTAACTTCTCTCTGTTAGCTGTTAAACTTCGTGCTGAAATATCAATCTCTTAGCCTCTCTGTGTTAGCTAAAGAATCTCTTAACTTCTCTGTGTTAGCTGTTAAACTTCGAGCTGAAATATCAATCTCTTTAACTTCTCTGTGTTAGCTGTTAAACTTCATGTTGAAATATCAATCTTTTCACTTCTCTGTGTTAGTTGCGGAATCTCTTAACTTCTCTGTGTTAGCTGAAGAATCTCTTAACTTCTCTGTGTTAGCTGAAGAATATCTTAACTTCTCTATGTTAGCTGTTAAACTTCATGCTGAGAAAATCAATCTCTTAACTCCTCTCTGTTAGCTGTTAGACTTTATTTCAAAAAATCTGTATCTTCTCTGTGTAAACTGTTAAAACTACATGCTGAAGAATCGATGACTTCTCGACTGCCAAAAACTTCATGCTGAAGAACTCTTTTCATTCCCTTCTCTCTGTGTAAGCTGTAGAAAATTTGGCAGTGAAGAAACTCCTGATGTATGAGCTGAGGGACTTGGTGCTGAACAATCTCCTGACGTCTGCTGCTGGGTCAGTGAGATGATGGTCGTCTGCTTCAGTTTTTAGTTTGTGTGCGTGTGTGTTTATTTTTCGTTATGACTTGCTGAATTTCAATGACTGGACATCATAATAACGAGGGTGTGCATTTTCTTGGATTTTCATGGCAGTTATTTGCTTGCAGGTTTGTGGGGGGTTTTGGGGGGAGGGGTGTTTTTTGTTGTTTTATCCTGAGCTTTAAACAATAGCAATAAATCGCAGTGTATCAGTGCATAGGTTTACACACGTATGTGTGTGCACGTGCAACACATACACATGTGCGTGCGTGCGCAGGCACACACACAAACACACACACACACACACACACACACACACACACACACGCACACACTGTACATGCTTACATACATATAGGTGAATTCTACCAGCACTTATGAAAACGTGTGTGTTTGGTTTGTTTGGGGGTTTTTTTTAATGAAACATCGAAAGCATGATCATTATTTTGTTGGTTTTTTTCATATAAATTCTGCACCTTTAAATCATGTGACTTGCTGGTTGAAATTGTTTACTAGTTTGTTTTGTTTTGCTTTTGTTCATGATGTTCTTTTTCAATGAGAACTGTGACAGTGTATATCTATGTTTCTTTTTCTTTTTTTAGTATATCAGATAACATACAAAGTGTACATAAATCAATACAGGACTTTGTATGTACGTCTGTAGTAATGTTTACGTTCCTCAGAGATTACACAAAGGTAAACAATGATGCGACGCTTCGACAGAGTTGGCATTTGTTTACAGTGGATGAAAACAATGCCAGGAATGTGTGTGTGAAACCAATTGCTGATGCTGACACAGGCATTGTGATTTTTTTGGTTTATATTCCCTAAAAAAAAAAAAAAATACTCAGAGCGGGCTGGTTTGGCAGATTGTACAGTTTGGAATTCCTCATCCGAATACATTGTCTTTCCTGGTCAAATTGTATTAATTTTGTGTGATTTTCGGTTTTCTGATTCATGATGACAGAACTTTGTCATGTGCTGAGTTGTTCCTTTAAAATGTTTCACTGGTTTGTTTATTGAACTGTTAACTAGTGACAAACTGATCTCAAGAAATCGCATGAAACCAGAGTGAGAGAAAGGTGGTGGGGGGTTTTGTTTGTTTTTGTTGGGTTTTTTCATTTTGGTGCCATATGTTTGAATAATGTTCAGAGGAGAAGGGGAAAAAAAGGAAAGCTGGTCCTGTTGTGTTTTTTGCGAGATTTACTGAAGATTGACCTTAGAAGGAAGTTCTGGGAGCTAACTGAGATACTGAACAAGACAGAAAGACTTCTTCCTCGGTTTTGACCTGATTGAGGTCAACAGAGCTGAGAATACCAGAGAAGAAGCCGTGAAAAGAACAGTATTTATTGTTTTGGGGGTTGTCTTGTCTTTGCGTGTCGGCAATTATTGATTGTGTAAATTTGAGCTAATGATATGATAATACTGAAAAGAAAAAACACACAGAATCTTGCCTCACAAAGTACACAGTAAGTCTCTAGAAGAGTATTTACAGGTACTCACTCTGGCTGTTCGCTCCATCTCAGTCTGTTGAGACACAGAGAAGGAATTTTATAAAGTCTCTGTCTATGGTATAATATCTAGGTTGGTTGGTTGGTTGGGGGTTTTGTGCTTCAATTCATCAATATAACTGGCATGAATGAGGTTTTTCTTAAGGTAATTGCTACTCATCAGTCGTACTCGTGAGTTGTGGAGGAGCAGGGGCAGAAATGGGATAGCTGACGGGAAAGCTGAGTGGTTGAAGCGTCAGAATCTTGACCTGAAGGGTATCGTTCGACTCGCATCCAAGCCATTTTACAGGAGAGGCTGGTTATTGCACGATCCCTGATCTTAACGCTGGGTCTTATACCCCATTCCCCTACAGGTTTCCCAGACAAGACAGTAAACCAAGACCACTGTGTGCTAAAGCATGCACAACATCTTGTTCCCTCATGAACAACAGGAGGGTCTGTAACTGGAGCACTCTTCTTAGTGAAAAAATATGCCAGTTATGGGTAGGAGTTTGGATGTCACAAATGTACTAAGGGGTACAGTTATGGGTAGCACTTTGGATGTCACAAATGTACCCAGGGGTAGAGTGACGGATGGCAGTTTTGGTGACACAAATGTACTAAGGGGTACAGTTATGGATGGCAGTTTTGGTGACACAAATGTACTAAGGGGTACAGTTATGGATGGCAGTTTTGGTGACACAAATGTACCCAACGGTACAGCTACAGATGGCAGTTTTTGTGACACAAATGTACTAAGGGGTACAGTTATGGATGGCAGTTTTGGTGACACAAATGTACCCAACGGTACAGCTACAGATGGCAGTTTTTGTTACACAAATGTACTAAGGGGTACAGTTATGGATGACAGTTTTTGTGACACAAATGTACCCAACAGTACAGTTATAAATGGCAGTTTTGGTGACACAAATGTGCCCAACAGTACAGCTACGGATGGCAGTTTTTGTGACACAAATGTACTAAGAGGGTACAGTTATGGATGGCAGTTTTGGTGACACAAATGTGCCCAACAGTACAGCTACGGATGGCAGTTTTTGTGACACAAATGTACTAAGAGGGTACAGTTATGGATGGCAGTTTTGGTGACACAAATGTACCCAGGGGTAGAGTTATGGATGGCAATTTGGGTGACACAAATGTACCCAAGGGTAGAGTTATGGATGGCAGTTTTGGGGACACAAATATACCCAACAGTACAGCTACGGATGGCAGTTTTTGTGACACAAATGTACCCGAGGGTACAGTTACGGGTGGCAGTTTTGGTGACACAAATGTACCAAGGAGTAGAGTTATGGATGGCAGTTTTGGTGACACAAATGTAACCGAGGGTACAGTTACGGATGGCAGTTTGGGTGGCACAAATACATGTACCCAGGGGTACAGTTACAGATGGCAGTTTTTGGGACACAAATGTACCAATGGGTACAGTTACGGATGGCAGTTTTGGTGACACAAATATATGTACCCAAAGGTACAGTTATGGATGCCAATTTGGGTGGCACAAATGCATGTACTAAGGGGTACAGTTACGGATGGCAGTTTGGGTGACACAAAACATACCCAAAATGCTGCTATAAATCGAAGAATGGGAGGCACAAACGTAGACAACATTCAGTTATAGATTGTAGCATCAGTAACACAAACATAGTCAGCATACATTTATAGATTGTAGCATCAGTAACACAAACATAGTCAACATACAGTTATAGATTGTAGCATCAGTAACACAAACATAGTCAGCATACAGTAATAGATTGTAGCATCAGTAACACAAACATAGTCAGCATACAGTAATAGATTGTAGCATCAGTAACACAAACATAGTCAGCATACAGTTATAGATTGTAGCATCAGTAACACAAACATAGTCAGCATACAGTAATAGATTGTAGCATCAGTAACACAAACATAGTCAACATACAGTTATAGATTGTAGCATCAGTAACACAAACATAGTCAACATACAGTTATAGATTGTAGCATCAGTAACACAAACATAGTCAGCATACATTTATAGATTGTAGCATCAGTAACACAAACATAGTCAACATACAGTAATAGATTGTAGCATCAGTAACACAAACATAGTCAGCATACATTATAGATTGTAGCATCAGTAACACAAACATAGTCAGCATAATTATAGTTACGGATTGTAGAGTACATGACACAAACATAGTCAGCATACAGTAAACAGACAGCAGTATGAAAGAACAAACATACCCACCCAGTACTCAGCAATGGGTAGAAGTACAGGTGGCACAAACATACCCAGCATGCAGCCAAGACTTTTAGCAACGCATGGGACTATGCTGGTGGTCGTGTAACATATTATTGGGCGTTTCTCTCTGTGGGTAAGCCTAAACTAGGAGTAAGTAGCGAAAATGAAACTGAAACGTAAGACTCTTGCTAGAGATTTGAATTTTTTTCAGTAAACCTGTCTTTGCTCATGATGCTTAGCATACTGGTTGTGAAAATGTTATATACCATAATGAACGAACTTTTACCAGAAAACATCCAGGCTTTGTTGCGCTTTTTGATTCCTTTGGACTTTTTGCTGTGTTATCATGTATGTTGTGGACGTAATACAAACAAAATTGTGTATTCTTGACAGTGAATTGATTTATGTTTTTGGGGGGTGTTTATTTCATACTTAATGTTTGTAAACTTGGATGTTGAAACCAAAAGAATCAGAGGAATAGAGAACACAACAGTTTGGGAGTTGTTTCCACTCCACACAAAACGCACACTGTGTTATTATTTCTCAATAAAACTAATACCCCACCCCCACACCCCCACCCCCTCAAAAAAAACAATGCAATCAGATTGGTTTTTGAATAGTCTCAGAAATATAAAAAAAAATAAAGCATGGTTGTAAATAAACTTGTATATTTATTTGAATGAGTTAAATCAAGAACAAAAAATTTGTTGATGTAGTATAAGATGCAGTGGTGTATGACCACCATCACCCCCAAAAAAATCTGTTTCAATTTCTTTTGTTTTAATTAATTGTTTCATGGGGTTTTTTGAAAGAACATTTTGGATAAAAGCTCCTCTCCTCTTATCAGGTATGTTGTCTTTCCACTTGTTACATGGTCACTTGTCATCCCCACCCACTCACTGTTGAAAATGTCAAAAGACAAACGAGCATCTTCACTGTAATTGACTGTACAGTTTGCAGATTGTTCATGAAGTATGAAATCATAATACTGTGTGTTGATGGCATGAATATCAATTTTGTCAACCATCCTGCAATGATCGTTTCTTCAATGTGCAGTTGTTGGGAGTTTTTATTTTGGGGATGATTTTTTTTTTTAAAAGAGGGGGGGGGGGATTTGAGGGGGTCGGGGGGGGGGGGGTTGTGGTGGGGGATTTTTAGGGTTTCTTTTTTGTACGTTTCTTTTTCATTGGGGTGGGGTGTATTTTTGTTTTATTTTTTGGAAGGGGGTGGGTAGAGTTGTTTGGGTTTTTTTGGCTTGCTTTTTTTAAGAGATGGTCAGTGTGTTTTCTGATTACCAACCGATGTCATGTTTTATGGTTTCCAGGTGGATGTATTTTTAAATGATCTATGCTCTTTTCAGCTTTTTTTAGAGATAGTTTATGCTCTTTGTGTTATTCACTAATATGTTCTTTAGTGTGTATCTTCGCATAGCTGAGACATTTGATTGCTTTCCTTATGTAATTCGAACTTTATTACAATGTAGTTCACTGTTATCAGTAGTTCTAATATTTACACCAGGATGATCCATCTGTTGTTCTCTTTGGTATTTCGATAAGAATATGTTCAACATTCTTTCTTGCAACAGAAATAGCCTACTTTTCCTTCTCTGATTCCAAGGTATCCTCTCCCTTTGTTGTGTGTCCTTAAATGATTTCTTTCGCCATCTGTTACTTCTTAAGAATCTGTGTCCATTTTCAGTGTCTTTGAATAGATGGTAAGTTTCCTCCCTGTGAATATTCCTCACCAAAAAAAAAACCCTCAGTGTTCCCTATTTCCTCAAGAGATCATCTTTTCTGTTTTTCAGTGAGGTCATATCTTCAGTCTCCTTTTTTTTCTTAAGTTCTTTTGAGGTCATATCTTCAGTCTCTCTTTTTTTTCTTAAGTTCTTTTGAGGTCAGATTTTCAGTTTTTCCTGTCAGCAATATATCTTCAGTCTTGAAGAGCTGGTCTGTGTGTACTCTTCAGCCATTATGCAAGAAAACACATTGGTGAGCTTAGTTCATTCCTGTTATTACTCCAAGAGCTGTACGTACGTTCCCCGTGGATGTTCAGCAAGACAATTCCTAATCCTTCCACTTTTTGCCGATGCTCCTTCCAGTTAAAGAGATGGCACTATTCCTTGTTAATGGATGATGATGATGAGTGATGATATCGATGGCTTTGGTGACTGATGTCCCAGCACAATTATTGCTTTGGTTGGTCTGGAACAGTCAGCTGTATTTGGGGAGTGGGTTTTTGGTTGGGGTTTTGCTGTTGGGGGGGTGGGGGTTGTTTTGTTGGGTGGGTTTTGTTTTTTCGGGGGGTCGTTCCTTGGCTAGAGCTCTGAGGTTCACCAATGGTGAGATTTTTGCATATGCAACAGTACCCCCCCCCCCCCCCCCCAACACGACCATTAAGGTACCCGATTCCAAGTTCCGGGATGTATGCGTTTAGTTATTAAAAAAAAAAAGAGGAATGGATAGGGACGGGGGTGGTATTATAGGGTAGGATGCATGAAGCCTGGTTTTCTGCGCTCATGGTTCTACAGGAGATCTGCTTGCTGGCCTCAGCCCACACATTCTGTGTTCAGAGCAGCTCATGACGTGACCAGTCTAGCCGGTGATGCCTTAACAAGAACTAGGTGCCGGGGGGGGGGGCGTTATCGAGATAGGCATCCGCTTGTACTGCATAGTGCATACTCATCACAGCTTGAGACTATGCCCACTCTGCCCTATGCCCCCATCGAGAGAACACTCACATCAACGTGGCGTTGAGGTGCGACTGTGCAGTTCACTCCCGATGCAAGAGAGATGTTCACAGAAAGAGGGGGTGGGGGAGGTAAAAAGAGATCTTCTTTTTCTTCTTCTTCTTCTTCGAACACTCAGACAGCAACTCCTGAGGCCCTGACAAATGCTGCCGTGCGCTGAAGGCCCTCCAGGGGTCCGAAAAGTTTGTCCCTCATCGGCAGGTCAGTAGGCCAGATATCGGCCCTCAGGTTTGGGTGTGCTGGACAGGTTAAGGTTGAAAGAGAAGATGGCTTCAGCAGCACCCTAATTTCAACAGTAAGGATGTCTATTCCCTCCTCCCCAGAGAAGACCAAGTAACAATTTTGAGGCTGAGGACTGGACACTGCAGACTCAGACATCACATGTTTACCAAGTTCCACATTGGTGATTCTGAGGCGTGCCCCTGTGGCACTTCTCCCATGACAGTGGAACACTTCCTCCAGACCTGTCCCAAAGAGATAATTAGGAGAATGGAGATTCTTCGCTGATGTTTGTTGAATACCTGTAGCTGCTCAAGCAGAGGTTTTGGTTTGGCTTTCTTTTGGGGGGAGAGGAAGGGAGGGTCTTCAAAATTTACTTACTCTCATTTGGTGGCATATATATATATATATATATATATATATATATATATATATATATATATATATATATATATATATATATATATATATATATATATATGCAATGCTTTTTCTTTGGTGACTCTTTCCTTCCACTATCTTCTCTGCCTTCAAGTCTTGCTCAAAGATCTCTATGTCATTTTTGGGCCTTACTCTAAGACTGAATAATTTCATGATAGTGAAACCTATTCTGAAAGAAAAAAAAAGTGAAGATGGAGTTTGCAAGGAAATATTGCAAAAAGTGAAGACGTACATAAACTTGAAACAGAAGCCATGTAAAAAAAAATAATAACACAACTAGCAAACAGTCATTACATAGTGTATTGTCCTTCATCACAAATTTTAAGCTGATAGCTTTCGGATTACTGGAAAAACACGCAAAATCTTGGTTTGTCCTTGCATAAGAAGCTTTTGTGTTCTGCGTTGTTTGAAAATAATCTGCTTTTGTGGAGAAAAAAAATTTGACTGAAAACATACCAGTGAAAAATGTCTCAACAATGTCAAAGACACAAGTTGTTTTACCACAAAACATAAAGGTGGCTACTGAATCTTGTAAAAAGCATCCTTGTCATGCAGTTTTCAGAAAGTTGCTTCTTTTTGTTAGTACTGGTAAGACCTTTATGAAGTCATCAGTGTTTATTTCCAAAGGCCTGAAGGAACCCCCCAAAACAATTTGACACAAAGAAATGAATTTGAGAATGGATAGAGCAAACTCTCCCCCATCCCCAATCTGTTTATATCTTAACAAATTTAAGTAAGTCTCCAGATAATTATGATGTACATGGGTAGAAAAACAACCGAACCAGGAAAGTGCATGGTATTCATGTACAATAGATCAATGGTTCACATCAAGCATCTGTTGTCACAATTATTGTTTTTCTTCAAACCATCTACAACACCATTCTGAAAGTAATGTGCAGACCTTATTTATCATTGGTGTTGAAAGCAACAGGAAGTGCAATAAAGCATAACAAAGTGTAGTGCAGTACAGTACAGTACAGCATAATACAAAATAGCACAGTACAGTGTAGGGTGATTCAGTTTGTATAACAAAGTATAAAACATAAGATGCCAAACAGTATTGTAACGTCATACAAGAGTTTGTAATTTGAGATGTGCAAAAACCTCACATTTAAATGTGCTTATTATTATATTTATCAAATATTATTGTTTTAACTGCAGGGAATACTTCAAAACTCATTGCCAAAATTTTTTTCCATGATTTGCCCGGTGAGTTAAACACTAACCAAAATATTCAGGCTGGAATTTTTCTTTTTTAATATATGATATATCAAGCTGCATTTTATTTGCGCAGTGTATCTGCTTTCTCATATTTTATTTGAATTTCAATAAATATGAAGTACTATTGTCTGAAAAAGAAACGGACATATAAAACAGAAAGTAAGGCATATTTTATTGATGTTTGTTATTATGATTTCTGTTCATCCGTTAGATTCAGTATACGATACCCAAGTATTAGTGTGATTGTGTGTGTGTGTGTGTGTGTGTGTGTGTGTGGGGTGTGTGCAAGCAAATGGAATTTTTATGTAAATTCGATCGGTCTCAGATTTCAGAAGTCTGGGTGTAAAAAACCAACAATTTATCAGAAAATTTCAGTGATTTCTTTTTTTGAAAAATGCTCTCGAATCATGAAACAAAACCCTGTATTTGACCCTAATGAAACATACAATGCATTTGTTAATGCATACCTCTGTGTATACCAGTTTCTGTGTGTGTGTGTGTGTGTGTGTGTGCGTGCATGTGTGTGTACGCGCACGTGTGTGCATGTTTGCATGCATGCACACATGTGTACATATGTGCACATCTATATGAGTACAGTTACTGTGCATACGTGTGTATGGAATATGAAGAAAAAGAAACCCACATAATGTTCCCACCCTTGGTGCTATGTCCGATACCCTGCTTACATAGGCTGTTTCATCATTCTAACCGCCATCTCTCACACCCTCCCGTGTGGTTTGTTGATTTTGTTTCTGGTCCATTCACACCAACTTCTCCACCTGGCGATGATGTCAGTTGTTACTTGAATTCCATGGTTTTCTGTTTGCCGTTTTGTCATTGACAACAATCTGTCTTGATATACTTATGTTGGTTCACCCAATTTTTTTTTGTTTTGTTCCCCCAATGTTTAGTTGCTACATGATCATGGTTTTATCTTTCCCCAAAATTGTGTTGTGCCAAGCTTTTATGTGTGTGTGTGTGTAAAATTACAATTTTTTTTGATAATGTTAAATCGATATTTGTTGAAAATTCAAATATATATCCTTGCATATCCAGTAGCTTTTATGGTTGCTATGCTTCAGAAGGAGGCTATTTATTCTTCTGTGTGTGTGTGAGTGTACATGTATGTATGTTATGTGTGCATGCCTGTATATGTGTGTGTCTGTGTGTGTGTGTGTCTGTGAGGATGTGCCCAGTTCCCCGGAACCATTCATTGTGTAAATAATCATGTTCTTCTGTAAACATACTACTTTCCCGATAGTCAGACTACGGCGACTGCTACTGTACATAACATTTCTGGACGTGTTGTACCTCCATCCCTCATGCTGGATAGCTGGTCTGCTTCTTTGTTTTTATTTATTTATTAATTAAGATCCATAACTATTAAACAAGAATT
The DNA here is from genome assembly GCA_028751875.1 of Rapana venosa. Classification (NCBI taxonomy): domain Eukaryota; kingdom Metazoa; phylum Mollusca; class Gastropoda; order Neogastropoda; family Muricidae; genus Rapana; species Rapana venosa. The sequence continues at coordinate 53,298,093 of CM054143.1, read as the reverse complement.
ATCAATTTGATTATCTGTGCAATGGAACAATAAATGTTGATTTTGACCATCACCGCGTTTTCGAGTGGCTCAAAGAAAGAAGAAAGTGACTGGAACTTTTTAAAGAATATTCCAGAATATGTGACAAAAGTGTGTGTGTGTGTGTGTGCGAGAGAGAGAGAGAGAGAGAGAGAGAGAGAGAGAGAGAGAGAGAGAGAGAGAGAGAATGTGAGTGTGTATTTTATTGTTTTTGTTTTCATTGTTGTATTGTTTTGGAGGGGGGTAAGGGAGGGTCTTTGTTTTTATGTTTTTGTAGGGTTTTGTTGGGAAAGGGGGGTGGGGAGCAGAAGAATTCATTTGTTTGTTGGAGGGATTTTGTTTATTGTTTTGTTTTAGCCTCATCATTTTCTTTTATGTGTCATTGCTGCTGCTGCCACTCTACTCAATCTGACCTTAAACACATAACAGTCACATCCAGCCCTATTCTGAGGTATTCTCAGCCCACAGGGAGCTATCAGCATTACACCACTGTCCGGCCACCAGCCAGATGAGGCCTCGCACTGCTCTAGGCCACTTCTGTGATGCCATGTTCTGAGACAAACTATGAATATTACCTACTAAGCTCCCTTCTAGCGACAATAATATCTTGGTTGTTGTACCAGACTGGGAGGAACATTCATCTTTATATTGAAGTGTCACTCATTATGTATGTTGTATGGGTTTTTTCTTGTCATGTACGTAAAGTAACAGAAACACACTCAGACAAAATCTGATGACAACAGTTCTCCAAGGTAAGGTTGAGGGCAGAAGGAAAAGAGTCAAGACCACCAGCATCCTACATTGCCAACATCACTGAGATCAGTGATCTGGAAGGAGGGCTACAGGAGATCATAGAACTCAGCAGAGACAGAGAGAGACAGTAAACCCTGGTGGTATTGCATGGAGCTCCTACCGATGATATTGGCGATAGGGACAGTTGAGATGTGTTGAGATGTATAGAATAAAGAAGGCATACTCTGATTGACTGGTTTATTCACTGATCAATAGTTTCATTTTCAAAGCGTAATCTTGAATTTTTAGAGATTTACTGTACTTAATACAAGTTACACTAGTGTTTTGTCCATGTTTGCAAGAATTCTGTTTTTTTAATAGTCATGGATGTTTTCAATTGTCCAAGGTAAAGCTGGCAGTCTTTTTCTCTGTCACGATTATTTTTTAAAATGCATTCATGCAACAAGAAGAATAAGTGTAAGTAATAATTTCAGAAATGCGTTTTATTATGGTTACTTCATGATTGTATAAAGACACAACAAGCACAGAATTCTGATGCCAACACACCAAAGCATAGAAAATATAACACTAAAATACATTATATACAAACACAATCCGTACTGAAATCTAAACAAATGACACAGTTTACCATGTTAGCATGACATCATTTTCACACACACACACACACACAATGATACACTTTACCACGTTGGCAAGATATCATTTTCACATACACATATTTTACATACATGATGATATAGCTCATCGTGTTAACAAAGACATAATCTTCATCTTCACAATGATACACTTTGTTTCCCGTGGGGATGCTGGAGACCTGTAGTATAAACAGCATCCCCACCTTCTGGAAATTCTGTGCTAGGAATTCCCTCTTTTCTATCCCTCTCTTTGTTTCTGCTTTGTTCCTTTTCTTCTTGTCTATTTTCTGCCTTCTTGGTCCATTCTCCTGTCTGTCTTTTTTCCAGAAAGACTTAAAGATTACAATTCTCTCCCATACCAAAGTCAGATGTGCTGGGCCCAGCTTGTCAGGCATTTAACAGCAGCGCAATGCATTTTCACTCATATGACAGACAAAAATACTGTCTGAGCGTTCTAAGAAGAATACGAAGAAAACACGTTGTCATATTGGCATGACATTATTTTCACACACACACACACACACAAACACAATGACTGATACAACGCCTGATCCGTAACTTCATCAAGCATCATTCAACAGCATGCAGCAGACGATCAGGATCCTTTGACGTTGCGAATCATGGCCTCCAGGGCATCCCACTGATCCTCCGTGACTTGAAGCAGGCCATTAAACATGCCTGCAGCGTTGGGGTACTCTCCACCGTTCAGGCGAATCACCTACGACAGACAGACATTGTCAACATACAGATACTTTCACAGCATCAGCGGGTTTTTCTTGTTCGATTAATTTAACATTGGTTAACAAAAAATGACACATTTCACACTCAAGAGTTGCCAGTAAAAGGGAGAGAATGCAGTTTTGTGCAAGAGAGAGAGAGAGAGAGAGAGAGAGAGAGAGAGAGAGAGAGAGAGAGAGAGAGAGAGGAGAAAGAGTGTGTGTGTATGTGAGTGTGTGAGAGAGAAAGAGTTATAATGAAACTTGGAGGTATGAAGTTGGCAAAGCAAGTAGGGGGGTGGGTGGGCACAAGAAAAGGTAGGATCTGAAGGATGAAACTGACCCAGGATGAAGATGACAAACAAAATATAATAAAATAACTTCAGTAACAAGTAACTGTCTCTGGGTAATGCATTTCACAGCAGCTTATCAACTCCATAGTAAAACATAAAAACCAACACCAAAATGTAAGTAAATGATAAATATGTTCTTCTTTCTATCAAAGTACAATTTTTCCAGACTTTTCTCATTTCAAAAAAGGAAAAAAGGGAGAAGATCATCTCTTGCAGAATTCTGATCAACCCCTTAACAGCAGTCAGTACATATCAAAGTCTGATTTGTATGGCGAGTGGGAGGGGGGGGGGGGAGGGATGTGTTGTTTTATTTTGATTTTTGCTTTGAGTTGTTTGTTTTTTGTTTTGTTTTGTTGTGGTTTGGTTTTCTTCGGGGGGGGGGGGGGGGGGGGGGGAAGGGGGGTTGTGTGCATATGTGTGTGTGTGGGGGGGGGGGGGAGATACTATTGTTGGTCAAGTTTTTCTCTCTTTTTTTGCGGTCTAGTGTGAAGTTGGGAGGTAAGTGAAGAAAACAGCCATACACACAAACGTCTCAACCAGTACGTACTCAACAATCCAACAACGATTCCCAGGTGGGATGGATGAAAGAAACAGAACGCACATTCTGGGTGACCCCCACCATGCTGTTAACCCGGAGAACACCAAACAACAACACACAACACCGCCACCAATGTTCACACCACAAGGCTTGACCCACCCCCCCCAGAGGTCAGTGCCTACCTGACCGTTGACCCAGCTGGAGTAGTCGCTGAGCAGGTAGAGGGCCAGGTTGACCAGCTCGACGACGTCCCCGCCACGACCCACGGGGATCCTGGATATCAGGCTGCTGATGAACTGCCCTGTGGGGTCCAGGCGGCTGAAGGCTCCCTGAAAAAAACAGATGGAGATGATGCAATCAATGTTGTTATCATCATTATTTATTTTGTTATTGTATTATTGTTATCATACTACTTCTTCTGCTGCTGGTATTATTATTATTATCATTACTACTACAACCACTGTTCGTACTATCATTACTACTACTACTACTACTACTACTACTACTACTACTCTT
>CM054143.1:53259564-53289564 GCA_028751875.1 Rapana venosa | reverse complement strand
CAGCAAACATGTATACAATCTACAATCAACATCAAATCTATGCTCACTTACTTTAAACATATTTTTTAAATAGTTCTAAGATAAGCTTACCTTTCTCCCTGTTTTTGCTGAAATCTCTTCTGCAGATTTATTCAGTCTATCTTCACTTCTGTTTAAAAAAAAATCAGTAATAAATCATTAATAAGGTTTTAAAAATAAAAACACTTGAAAAATGTCCCAAACATCAATCATCATCATCATCATCAACAACAACAAAAATAACCAACCAACCAACCAGCCAACTAACAAATAAATTTTTTAAATTTCATTTAAAAAAAAGAAAAATGCTTCAATGAGAATTTTTAAAATATTTCACAAATAATTTGACAATCATGATACTATTACAAATTTCAAATCTTAAAAATTCAAGTGAAGTATTATTTCTCTTGCTTGTGTATTCATTAGATTAAAAAAAAATACCCAGCTGTAAATGGGTACCTTCCCTCTTTAGGGACAGGGAAGGTAAAGCAGAAAGAGAGAGGAAACTGGCACCAACTTCAAAATGCTGGCCCCTTGAGAAGCTAAGGTCTATGAAACCTCACTCCTAAGCAACTGCACAAGTTATGGGATGCCTTTTGAACTAAACACTGATATATGCTGGTCACCTTGGTACAGTGGTATTTTTAAATATTATTTATTTATTTATTTATTCTTTTATATCGAGGATAATGGAATAAGCACTCATGTGCTTTTTTACATCTAGTCCCCGTGTGTATGCGGTTTTGTAAATTGTGTCATCTGTTCCCACCAGCACACAATGGCATACTCTTTCGAAAAGCGGAACAGGATTTAACGTGTGCGAAAGATGTTCTGCATGCGTTTGCACATGGGGCCTCGGTTTATTGTCTCATATGAACGACTTTGGCATTCAGTTTGATTTTTTTGTCAAACTGGGAAGAAAGGGCAAGGCTGGGAATCGAACCCACAGCCTCATGTTTGACTGGAAAGTGATGGGTTCTAATCCCATCAGCAGCATGTGTTTGTGAGTTTTCAGGCTCTGGTCATCCATCCCCGGTCCAGAGCTGAGTGTGCTTTAGATTCAATCTCAAGAACACTGGAACCATACCATAGTCAGGCATCATCCATTTCTGAGCTGAGAACTAGAATTTTAACTCCCTAAGGAACACACTAGGTGTCCTTCACTCTTTCTCTCACAAGCCACTGGAACATACAAACACAGCCATTCACATGAACGGTGTCTCAAACCAACCTGGATCTCCCCAGCTTTATCATTATTACAATCCTTATCCCTATAAATCATTATACAGTAAAGTAAATATTATCCACAAGTCAGAATGTAGCCATCTTCAAGGTATGCAAAAACGGTCGCAAACGCAAAATCTCACCATTGGTGAACCTTGGAGCTCTAGCCAAGGAAATAGGAGGGGGAGAAAAGGTCATGGTCAAATGTCTTTCATGCACTGGTCTCGTAGACTGGTAACCTCAGTCACAGTTTGCCCCTCTGTTTCCCATGCCTAAGATGAGTTTATGTAAAGTCTGAAACTTTTACAGGGAAATGTCAAATGAAGAATATAATGACAACTTCCCCACTTTGCAGTGAGCACCTCACTCAGTCTCACACCACAGTTAACCTATCAACATAGGGACTTTGTAGGTGGTGTCTTGTGGACATTAGAAAAGAACAATCAGTAAGTTTGTGGGCAACACTTGCTAGGAAACATCGTCAAGAAAACCAATGTTAGCTCTCGGAGAAACCCCCTCATCCAGCCAGTTAGCAGAACTCATGTCCTCCAGCACCGCTTGCCACGACTAACCTCTGACCCTCTAACAACTGACCTACTCTTCCCCAGAATAGCCTGGTTGGCTAGAGCATTGTGCGTTGTGCACCAAGTTCATGATCTGCTGACCCGGGTTCGAATCCCATTCAAGGGGTTATTTTCCCCTGGAGTTAACATCAGTACTGACTCCACTACTCCCACAAGTCCTTCGAATGAGACTATAATTATAAACCAAGGTCCAGTGTGCTAATGCATGCAGAACACACATACATTAAAACCTGTTCCGCTTTTTGGAAGAAAAGGCAATTGTGTGCCGTTGGGACAAAATTTACAATACTGCATACACACGGGGACTGGATATTAATAGCACATGAGTGCTTGTTCCATTATCTGCGAAATAAAAGAATAAATAAATGAATCATAAATAAATGCTCACACAAGCTTTCTTTTACCAATGACAGATGTAGTGTCACATGAATTCACACTCTGATCAGAGACAGCAGAAAGAGACCTACCTGCTGGCGATGACCACATCTGCTCCAAGCTGTGACAGCGCTGTGGCCATGCCATACCCAAGCCCTGTGGCACCCCCAGTCACAAAAGCCACCTTGCCCTTAAATGCATCAGCAGGAAGCATAACCCCATCCTTCACTGGGAAGTACTTGGCCCGGTCTTCAGCCGACCAGCGGCTGGCTGTTGTGGACAAGTAGCGAGTACATTGGTTCTGAAGACCCTGAATGATGAAACACAAAGAGAAGAAAGTTCTTAAGGTAACAGATGCTCCTAAAATCACATAAATATATTCAATATTATTAGCTTACCTATCCTTTATTTGGGGGACGGGATAGCTCAGTGGTCGGAGCACTCGCTTTCCCCCAGCCAAGTTAAGCAGCGTCGAGCGTGGTTACCAGTTGGATGGGTGACCGTTTGGGCGCCTTGGCTTCAGTACAGTTCCCCCAGTTCACCCAGCTGTAAATGGGTACCTGCCCTCTTTAGGGTCAGGGAAGGTAAAGCAGTGAGGGAAAGGAGATGGGCGCCGCCCTCAATATGCTGGCCCTAGAGAAGTGAGGTCTCTGACGCCTCGCTCCCCTACGACCTTATAGGTTATGGGACTCCTTTACCTTTTACCTTTTATCCTTTATTTCTATGATTTTTTGTTTAAACAATTAACTTATTAAGATGGAAACAATCCTTGTCAAACAATCATTAGTCTCTTATTTCTGATTTGATTTTGTATTTAAATGACTGGTAAGAATGTTACTTTTGTTAGTGCAGATTTTTTTTTCTTTTATCATAATATGTGCCCGTTTCGAATGGACGCAAGCTGTGGACTTTGACCTCTTTCTCAGTTTACTTTGACAACCGACTTTTAGATTGCAAACGCATCATAATTGCACATAAAACAGTTGTTGTAATACTTATTTGACAGATATTTAAGAGCTTAGAATACTTCTAAACATCTGTAAACATTAAGCTTCATTACGCGATCGTGAAATGTTTCCTTCTAACGACTAAATGGAGCGTATGCTATCACTGTAGGCCTACATACATCATGCCACGGGTATTCCCAGTCTTTGAGATTCAAAGTACTAAACGTATAGCCCTGCATGCAACAGTAAACTGGAGATACGCTCTCTTAAAATATCCATGGTGTCTACTACAAGCGAAACTGTTATCTAGATCAACACTTCTTTAAAAGCCAATAATTGCAATGTTCAACATACCCTGAAGCCAAATGTTCGTGCAATTGTCCACGCCATTTTGTCGTCTGCAACGGGGTATATCATTATTTACAATTATAGGACTATGTCTTCCTTCAGGGGTATATCGGTCAAGAGCTTTTTAATATCGTTTGATAATTGAAAATATATTATTACATAACAATTGCATAATTTGCATTCCATATTTTTCAAACTACTTGTATTTTTCATTAATAAAGTTATTTTGGGGTCTTATAGAAACTCCCTGTCAGCTGCGGAAGGTGAAGGTTAGTTACATGAGGGAGACCTTCTGTTGCCTGTGTTGTAAAACTGAAAGATGCGGCTCCTACATTTAACACGACAGGTTAGTATTACTGCCTGTTTTCTGCGTTAATCGTATATTTAATCACTTCATACAGAACTGAAATAAGATATTTAAAGAAAAAAGTAGAATTGTGGCCGGTTCGGGGAGAATTCTATAAAGTTTATAGAAAAAAGGAAAAAACCAACACCACCTGTGACCTTATCTGGCCTATCAACGTATCATGATATCAAGGACCTACTTACTATAATATTACTACAACATAGCAGCAAACCTGAGTACGGTTATACACAGGCCATTTAAGATTATGAAAGCAATCACAACAATTTTCACTTGATATGAAAACATATTTGCCCTCACCCCCAGTCCACCAATTCAATTGGGAACCAGGGTGTAAATCACTAAAGGTATCATTAGTTGTGTAAATGTATCATTAGTTTGTATTCATCAACCCCCACACTCCCCAGGCAGACAACAAAACTTGTTGCATTCCTGTATCACTGAATATTGATAGGAGTGCCCCTATACTATAGTATTAAAATGCAGGTCAAGCACACCAACTTTCTGATGATTTTAAACTTGTATATGTTATAATATTGACAAACAAAAGCATACACATAATTATGTATGCACACATGTACAAACACACATGCACACGTGCACAGCTCTGCATGCTTATTTTCACTTTGTCTCAACTTATGAACTTTTCAGTTGATTTATCATATACATAGTCATAAGATTAATAAACATTTAATTTTACTCTCAGATTCACAATCCCAGCCAATGCAAGGGGAAGGGGGGGGGGGGATAATGCAGGTGCTGGTCCAATATACTGATATGTCTGGAGAGGGAGGGGGGTAGGATATTGTTGATGGAGGGGGGGGGGGGTGTTGTTGTTGGTGGTGGTTTTGTGCTTTTCTTTTTTGGGGGGGGGGGGGGGGGGGGGTAGGGCTTGATTGGAGGTGGGGTTTTTTGTTTTTTTATGGGGGTGGTTTGGTTTGGGTTATTTTGAGGGGTGGGGGGGTCCCCAAAGTTGTTTATCTGTCCTGCAGAAGATATTTGCCAAATATTTTACATAGACTGTACCAGAAATGGGTATGAAAGTGCTTGTGTATAATCCCCACCCCCACCCCCAACTTACACACATACAGACCTCTTTTTATTTACTGCATTAAATCATTTCTCATTCACATTCTCTCTCTCTCTCTCTCTCTCTCTCTCTTCTCTCTCTCTCTCCTCTCTCTCTCTCTCTTAAATAATAATAATAATAATAAATGAAATTTGTATAGCGCTATATCTTGCAAAGACAAATCTCTCTTCATTGTCATTTTCTCTCTCTCATGCACACACACTTAGTGTTGTATGCTTGTGCATGTGCACATACACATGCACTCATTCACTTACGCGCACGCACACATACATACACACACAGAGTCACACACATACAATTTCACATTTGCATAACATGTTTGTACACATACCTGTGCATTGCAGCAGCATAAAAGAAAAGAGTTTCACAACAAAAAGCATTATTTCTTTGTTTATGATCCACACATCCTAATGTTGTGGGGGGGTTTTCAGATCAGCAGATGCATATTGTTGCGAACATCGTCTTCCCCATGTACTCGACATGTGCTGCCACCTTCTCCGCTTTCTCAGAACCTGCTGCCATCTTCATTAGAAATGACCAGTTTCTACAGCGACACGGCAAAGCTGACAGATGGAGAGAAGGCTTTGACTGAGAAACTCAAGGCCAAATTCCCTGGTGCCAAGACAGTTGAAGTCAGCGATATTTCAGGTATAACGGGAAACCATTTCAGTGGGGGTGGGGTAAAGGGGGTGATGGTCCTTGGCTAGACCTCTGAGGTGCACCAATGGTGAGATTTTGTGTGTGCCACTATTTTTATGCATCATTGAGGTAACCGTATTCCAGCTTCAGGGATGTTTCAGAGTATTATGGTTATCCTTAGGTCTAGGATCATTTTTAAATGTTGACAGGTTATGGGGAGGGGGCTTTGGAGAGGGATGCTGGTATAAACAGTGTCTCCTCTTCCTAAGTTTCTGGAAATTCTCTGCTCAAAATTTGGTCTGTTCTGTATCTCCTTTTGTTTTGATCTTTTCTGGATTTTTTTTCTGTTTTTCATATTGCTTTTATTTTATTTTCCCACTCCAGGGCTGTAGCTCTGAGGCTTACCAATGGTAAGACTTTTGCATATGTGACTTTTTTGCCCACTTAAGGTAGCTTACATTTCAACTTCAGGGATGATGTCCAAACATGACACCTGTATGCTTACATTTTTCAAATTTTTGTCATCTTTTATTGAGATTTTTTCCAGCTTTAGTGGTAGGTTGCATTCACGTAAGATTAACGTTTTTAGTAATTTGTTTGTTGGTTTGTTGCAGGGGTGTTTTTTTGGGTTTTGTTTGGTTTGGGGAGGATGGGATGGAAATAGTTTGCTTTGTTGTTGTTTTTACTTTGAAAAAAAAAATCTAACATGCTCTTTTCCCCAAATCCAAAAGATCAGCATGCAGTGTGGATGAGGGTTGCATTGGAGTTTGGGTTAGGATTTGGTTTTTTTCAGCAATGAGGTTTGTTGGTAGGGAATCAAATATAAAAGTTATAAACTTTGATTACTTTACAAGCAACTTTTTTCTTTTAAATGTAAAGTGGCATTCTTATAAATATAACCCATCACTTAATTTTCTGAAATAATTCATTGATGTGCAGGGGGATGTGGAGCCATGTACCAGATCTCTATCGAAGCAGAGGAATTTCGGGGCAAGAAAACAGTGCTGCAACACCGCCTTGTCAATGAGGTCTGATTTTTTTTCTTTATGAGTTTTTTCCCTTCTTGTTAATGCACAGAATTATACAAATAACATCACATTTTTATGTGTTAGGAGAAACGGCATTAACGAACGCAGTAAAAACATGATTAAATCCATTCATTTTTCAAACTTGCTTTTTTAATAATATCTTTATTAGTGATACTGTTACCCATGATATACAATATGATTTACAACATTTTAATTTCTCTTTCAGACAAATAAGTGGATATATATTGAGCTTTATCCATCCTATTGGAGGCAATCTAGTGCAATTTTGTTTGTATGTGTTCTTTGGATAGAGCTTAGAGGTTCACCAGTGGTGAAATTTTTCGCGTATGGGGCTGTTTTTGCCTTTCATTAAGGTAGCCGCATTCCTACTTCGGGAATGATGTCCAAGCATGACACCAATGTGCATGGTTATTCTTTGTTTTTGTCATCCGTTCTTACTGGCACGAATGGCCTAATCTTCCAAAAGGTGGAACAGGTTTTACCGTGTGTACAAGATGTTCTGCATGGGTTTGCACACAGAACTTCTGTTTATAGTCTAATTCCAAGGACTTTTGGTGGAGTGGAGTCAATACTGATGTTAACTCCAGGGGGGGGAGGAAGTTCCTTTGAACAGGTGTCTTGGTGGTGGCTTGAACCCAGGCTCGTTCCTGGGCTGTCTAACTGTGAGCGCAACTCTTAATGTTTGTCCGTCATGTTTGACTATGACCTCCAAAACAGCAGAGGAGGCAGCTGCTGTTTCGGAACTTGGGCAGCAATTTGATTATAGTGGAGATGCCTTACCCACATTACATCCCCACTCTCTTGGCCAATTTCTTCATAAGGACAGTCAGTGTTGGAGATGTTCTGCAAAGGCCAACCAGGCCCCTGGGCTGTAGCGCTTAAGGACTGTGCAAGTCAAGCCTCCTAGTTAGAGAGTCATAGTTGACCTCTAAAGACTAAGCTTTAAAGTGGAATTCCATGAGTGGGAAAGCCACTGATAACACAGCCTCTCACTTTATTGTTGCCCCCAGCGTCAGTGGTTTAATCAAGACCTGTGTAAAAGCCCAGGCACTGAAGGCACAACACTAATCACTAGGCTATCCAGCCCCTCTCCTAGCGCACATTTAGGACAGATTTATAGCATGGCAAACCAAAAGGTAAAGATGTCGGAAAAATCAAGAAACTTCTGTCCACTCTGTTTCAGGCGCTTGCTGAAGATATCAAACAGATGCATGGCCTTCAGCTGAACACCAAAGTGCCTTCTGACAGTTGATAGTTGGTCGTTTACCTGGAAAGGACCTAAGCATAAGATGATCTGAATGAAGTGTGTGCGAAAAAGAATGACGTTCAGTTTGATTTGGTGTATAAGACAGCAGGTTTGTGATGTGCTGTATGCGTGTAGGTATAATTATTTTGTATGTATGTAGGAAAAAAATGAGGCACAGCAGAATTACTTTATGCATTATACATATATATTTAGCCATGTTGCTATGAGTCAGTACATTTTGAAAGAACAAAATTTGTCCAAACATGTTTTTGATGTGAATAAAAAGAAGACTATTCTAAAGAATCCAGTGTGTGTGTGAGTGTGTGTGTGTGTGTGTGCGCAACTCCACATGCTTACTTCTATTGAATTTCTGCACTATGATTAGTAGGTTGTTTCTACATCATGACAAAACTTCACTCGTCTAAAACTTGACTTCGTTCCTTTTGCCTTCAAACTGCCATTTGTTCTTTTTTATCCCAAGTTTCCTACCTTTGGAGCAGTCTTTTCCCTTAGATCATCTCTCAAAACCTTTTGTCTTTCTCTTTAGCTGGACTCAGTACTGCCTTGTGTGTGGACTGGATTGCACTGCATTGTATTGTATACCCCTTTCAGTCACAGGCAAAAAGCCTGGTAGTAAAGAGCCTCATACTTGTGGTCTGATGGCAACTGAGATGCAAAACATCTTGCACACGTTTAACTCTATTCTGCCCCCTGTAGAAGACTTAGCCAAGTGTGGATAGTGACCTGGAGCCAAGTGTTGATAGTGACCTGGTTGACAGGAACACAACCAGCATGCACCCTGGAGAGAAATGGGCTCTGCCACATTCAACTTGCTTAAGACATGTAGCTTTAAAGATTCAGGGCATGCAGTGCCTCCAATGACTTGTGAAGAAGTTGAGGAGGAGGAAGTCCAGTCAATCAGTTCACTCAAGGCAGATTTTTCCACATGGAGTTTGGGCTGCTCTCCCTGCACCAATTTTTGTTTCTGATTTGTGTGTGTGTGCAAGTATTTTGCTTCTCTTTAAGAGTGGGTTTTTCTGCAGAATTTTGCCAAGTATAACTCTTTTTGTTGCTGTGGGTTATTTTCTGTGCATTACTCTTAAGATTTGTGTTCTTCATAGCTCATCAACCTTACAATTCTTGGGGGGGGGGGGGGGGGGGGGGGGGGGGGTTACCTCTCTGTGTGTGTGGAGAGAAGTTGCAGTGCTGTGTATGTGAAGGTGTACATATGAAAACAAGTCATCAAAGTTGTTTTTAAATAGTTCTTATTACATGCCTTGCTGACAATTTGATTTGAGCTATGTTTGTGCAAGTGATGGGGTATGCATTGTGCATTCCATGGCCCACATTAATATTGAGGCAGCTTGTTCTGTGACCAGGCTATTATTGGAAAAGTGAACCAGCAGCAGTGCAGGTCTCTTTTAACTGGTGGCCTGATGGCAGTATGGTTGGGTGTGGTGTGATAAGGGTGGAAGGTGTGATAGCAAGTTTGTTAAGTACTTCAGATAAGATGAGCAAAAGGATTGGAAAAAACTGCATCACTAATGCCTTAGGTTTAAGTTTACAGAATTCTGCACACACACACACACACACACACACACACACACAACAACACACACACACACACACACACACACACACACACACACACGCTCCTGCAAACACACACGCACATACAAAATTCACACTGAAGGAAAAGCACACATACACACACACATGGAGAAAGAAAAGCACACACACAAAACAAGTCTATACACAAATTTCAAACAATTTACTAAACACTTTTTACACAAACAGACATTCTATTACTATAGCACACAACGTAACTTGCAATGTAAAATCGTTTCAAAAGACTTTTGACAAATCAACAGTGTTTGTTTTTATCCATATTTTACCCATGGGGAGAAAAAAACAACACCATGCAAGCTATGGTCTACACTTAGTAACTGAATGGTTCTTATGTACCAACTGTGCCACTTCAGTGCACATAGATCGAACAGTATCCTCACTCTCAAAAAAAGGACCAATTTAATTTCAAGAAACTAATGACTGCAAAACCAGTCTTAAATTTCCATTTCCAGTTCATTCTTGTGAAACGGCAGTGCAGCCACACACACAAATCAAAGCTCTTATCTCCATATTTCACACAGTCACAGAAGTGAACTTTTCACTTTGCACTTTTTTTTTCAGTGAAGAAATTTTTACTCCCTATGCTGAGAGAAAAGCTTTATTTTTTCTCGGGTTCAGGAGCCGCAGTCTCCTCCCCGCCAGACTCGATCCTTCTGTAGGTGGGGAAGGTTTCCCAGGGGGTGGAGTACTCGAACTTGCGGAACTCTTGTTGAAGCTCGATGGGCTCCACAACCACCCGCTTCACTTCATCGTCATAGCGTACCTGCAACAATTCCAATGGGTTGTTTTTTTTCAATGTCCTATTCTTACTCTTCAAATCTGTTTTCTATGTTCTTTACTGACAACAATTCAAAAGTCTTTGAAATCTCTGTTTTCAGTCTTTTGTTTGTAATTAGAATATTTCAATGCAGAACTTCACCCAAAATATCTAAACAGATGAATGTGGTAAATTAAGAAATGTTAGAACAGTTCACCATTTAATCTTTTTTTTTTTCTTTTGAACAAATGTAAAGCTGTCTCTATTTCTCAAAAGAAATACAATTACAAGTACCAAAGCGGCTGTGGACTTTAAAAATATCAATAATAAAAAGCCACACAAAAAAACCCACAAACTAAAATAAGTAATAATACTTGAAAGTGCCAATTTATACATTATACTTTACACATTACAAAGTGCCTCTAATTTCAAGTCACCACCCCCCCCTCCAAACACACCCACCCCACACACACACACCCCCCCCCCTCCCCGCCCTTCCCCAATTTGTATTCCACAAAATCAGACTTTAACAATATATAAGAAACTGCATGTAATAAAAAACACAAAATCAAAATGACCAGACAAATTTGCCACAGACACTTAAGCTCACTCTATCACCCCTGCCCCAGGCCAAAAGCTGTGTCTGTTACTGACGTTTAAAATAAAGTGCCAAGGCCTACATCAAACTGTCGTTATGCTTTGATATCCTATATGGAGACTGTCTTATTCCATTACAAACTCCAACTCCAAGCATAACATGCATCCTCCAGAGGAGGAAAAATCCTATTAAATCTAGTGTCACTGCAAAGGAGAAGAGAGTTGAAGACCATGTTTGATCAGAGTTTTGGGGGTTTTTTCCAACCTGTGTAAACACATTTCAATCCTAGTATTACTTTAAGCAATCAAAAACAAAACGCATCTTCATAGAAAAGCAAAAGTTTTTCTTAATAGTCAGAAGCAAAAGTGGACTCACCTCTACATATCCGGAGAGAGGGAAATCTTTGCGGAAAGGGTGACCCTCAAATCCATAATCTGTCAGGATCCGCCTCAAGTCTGGATGATTGGCGAAAAACACTCCATACATGTCCCAGATCTGCACAAGGCAAATTGATACATTATGCTCTATTCTTCAGAACCAGTTTATGAAACTTTTCAACAACAAAAAGGGGGCGAAAATGTTAACTTTCTCTCCACTCAAAAGGGATAATGGGACATAACATCAAAGTACTAAAATTCTTGTTTTGGTTTGTTTTTGTAACACAATCAGCAAAGTGTAACATTTTCTCTATAAAGAAATGTGTCAAGATTGAGATTTTCTTGTTGCTACTGTGATTACATTTACATTCCAGCTGAGAGTTCCGATTTAGGGACACTCAGTAAGGAAAAGACCTAGTGTCGAGAAGAGGCAACTGAGACTGAGCTGCTTATCTGAGGAAACACAACAGATAAACAAAACCAAAAAATTAAAAAAAGATAAAAGAAAAATGTCAACATAGCCTGATAGTGTTGCACTATTCAATTTCAACCAGTCATAACATAATTACATTATCGAGCTGCAGTTTAAAGTCTGCAAAAGACAAAATGAACCATACCTCTCTCTCATACCAGTTGGCACCAGCATACACTTCACAAGCCGAATCCAGGGGACTCAGTTCATCGGTATAGGTCTTCACTCGTATCCGTGTGTTGTAACGTAACGACAACAGGTTGTAGACAATCTGTTCACACACATTAGTCTCCGTGTCAATATCTAACAGGGTTTTTTTTATATCAAGTTTATCAATCTGAGCATAGGGTATGTCTATTGAGACTAGAAATTGAGCATGAAACAGTAATCTAGACTTTAAAACAAAGACTTTAAAATAAATTCCCTACAGATCATGGGCTGTAAGACGATTTGTAAAGTGACAGACTTGCTTAATTTTTTCTTTTTCTTTTTTTTACAACTATATCATTCATACTTTAAATAACTGGGAAAAGTAGCCTACATGTTCATCACAACGAATGTATACTTTTTGTTTCAGTTATTCATATATATACACTTGATTGCTGCATGGGGCACGTTTCTCACTATAAGCATTACTCCCAAATGAGTTGAAGATACTGGAGGTTTTGTTGTTGTTCTTGTTATTTTTTAACGAATAAGGTTGATTCCAGTTTTTTGTTGTTTTTTGGGGGAGGGTTTTTTTTTAGTTTGAAAATAAAGTTTCTCATCTTTATGTTTTAAAAATGCTATAGAACTGTTAGATTCCTATCCAAAACTCTTTAAAGTGCTTTGTATGGTTATTCGTCTTTCAAAAATAGCATGGCTTTGTAGTTTGTATATCTTACCTCAGTCTTTTTTTTTTTTGGGGGGGGGGGGTGAATTGTTGCTGTGTTGGATGTTTTGTTATTTAATCACTTCATAAGAACTGAAATAAGATATTTAATGAAAAAATTAGAATTGTGGCCGGGTTCAGGAGATATTCTATCAATTTATAGAAAAAAAAGGTAAAAACCACCACCACCTGTGACCTTATCTTTTCCTAATCAATGTAACATAGATATGCTAGGACATATTTACTATAATATTAACTACAACGTAGCACAAACCTGAACTAGGGCAATACTCCACAGGCCATTTAAGATTAAGAAAGCATCACAACTATTTTTAACCTTAATAGAAAACATACGTGCCCATCCCTCACCCCAGTCCACCATTCAATTGGAACCCAGGGTGTAAATCACTAAATTATCATTATTGTGTAAATGTATCCAGTAGTTGTATCCATCAACAACATCACACGCCCAGGCAGACAACAAAACTTGTTTGCATTCCTTATCACTGAAATATTATTAGGAGTTCCCCTATACTATTTAGTAAAAAGCTGGTCAAGCACCTACCAACTTTTCTGAGATTTTAAACCTTGTTATATGTTATAATATTGACAAACAAAAGCAATACCACATAATTATGTATGCACACATGTACAAACACACATGCACCACGTGTCTCTATAGCTCTTCAGCTTATATTTTCACTTTTGTCTCAACTTATGAACTTTTCAGTTTGATTTATCATATACATATCATAAGATTAATAAACATTTAATTTTTACCTCTCAGATTCACAATCCCAGCCAATGCAAGTGGAAGGGGGGGGGGGAATAAGTGCAGGTGCTGTCCAATATACTGATATGTCTGGAGAGGGAGGGGTAGGATATTGGTTGATGGAGGGGGGGGGTGTTGTTGTTGGTGGTGGTTTGTTGCTTTTTTTTTTTCTTTTTTTTTTTTTTGGGGGGGGGGGTAGGGCTTGATTGGAGGTGGGTTTTTTGTTTTTTATGGGGGTGGTTTGGTTTGGTTATTTGAGGGTGGGGGGTCCCCAAAGTTGTTATCTGTGTCCGGCAGAAGATATTTTGCCAAAATATTTTATATAGACTGTTACCAGAATGGGTATAAATGCTTGTGCAATATAATCCCCCACCCCCACACTTACCTCATAACAGCCTCTTTTATTTACTGCCATTAAATCATTTCTCATTCACAATTCTCTCACTCCTCTCTCTCTCTCATCTCTCTCAAGTCTCTCTTCTCTCTCTCTCTCCGTCTCTCTCTCTCTCTTAAATAATAATAATACTATTAAAATGAAATTTGTATAGGCTATAATCTTGCAAAGACAAATCTCTCTCTCATTGTCATTTTCTCTCTCTCATGCACACACACTTAGTGTTGTATGCTTGTGCATGTGGCACATACACAGCACTCATTCACTTACGCGCAACGCACACATACATACACACACTGAGTCACTCACATACAATTCACAATTGCATAACATTTGTACACATACCTGTTCTTTGGGAGCAGCATAAACGAAAAAGAGTTTCACAACAATAAAGCATTATTTTTTCTTGTTATGATCCACACATCCTAATGTTGTGGGGGGGTTTTCCAGATCAGCAGATGCATATTGTTGCGAACAAACGTCTTCCCCAATGTACTCGACATTGCTCACCTTTTCCGCTTTCTCAGACCCTTGCTGCCATCTTCTTTAGAAAGACCAGTTTCTACAGCGACCACGGCAAAGCTGACAGATGGAGAGATAGCTTTGAGTGAGAAACTCAAGGCCAAATTCCTGGTGCCAAGACAGTTGAAGTCAGCGATATTTCAGTATAACGGAAACCAATTTTCAGATGGGGTGGGGTAAAGGGGTGATGGTCCTTGGCTAAACCTCTGAGTGCACCAATGGTGAGATTTTGTGTGTGCCACTATTTTTATGCATCATTTGAGTTACCTATTCAGCTTCAGATGTTTCAGAGTATATGTTAACGTAGGTCTAGGTATCATTTTTAAATGTTTTACAGGTTATGGGGAGGGGGCTTTGAGAGGATGCTGGTATAAACAGTGTCCCTCTTCCTAAGTTTCTGGAAATTCCACTGCTCAAAATTTGGTGCTGTCTGTAATCGCTTTTGTTTTGAATCTTTACTGGATTTTTTTCTGTTTTTCATATTACTTTTTATTTTATTTTCCACTCCAGGCTGTAGCTCTGGTTGCTTACCAATGGTAAGACTTTTTGCATATGTGGACTTTTTTGCCCACTTTAGGTAGCTTACAAATTTCACTTCAGGGATGATGGTCCAAACCATGCACCTGTATGCTTACATTTTTCAAATTTTTGTCATCTTTTTTTGAGATTTTTTCCCAGCTTTAGTGGTAGGTTGCATTCACAAAAGATTTCGTTTTAGTAATTGGTTTGTTTGGGTTTGTTGCGGGGTTTTTTTTGTGGATTGTGTTTGGTTTTGGGTTTTGGGGGGATGGGAATGGAAATAGTTGCTTTTTTTTTATTTACTTTTTTTTTTTTTTTAATCTAACAAGCTCTTTTTTCCCCAAATCCAAAAGATCAGCAATGCAGTGTGGATACAGTTGCATTGGATTTGGGTTGGGTTGGGGTTTTTTTCAGCAATGAGGTTGTTGGTAGGGAAAAAATAAAAAGTATATAAACTTTGATTACTTTACAAGCAACTTTTTATTTTAAATGTAAGTGGCATTCTTATAAATTTAACCCATTACTTAATTTTCTGAAATAACTCATTGATGGCAGCAGGGGATGTGGAGCCTGTCTTACAAACTCTACTAAAGCAGAGGAGTTTCGGGGCAAAGAAAACAGTGCTGCAACACCGCCTTGTCAATGAGGTCTGATTTTTTTTCTTTATGGTGAGTTTTTTTTCCCTTCTTGTTAATGCACAGAATTATACAAATGACATTCACTTTGTATGTGTTTAGGAGAAACGCATTAACAACACATAAAAACATGATTAAATCCATTCATTTTTCAAACTTGCTTTTTTAATAATATCTTTATTAGTGATACTGTTACCCATGATATACAATATGATTTACAACATTTTCATTTCTCTTTCAGAGAAATCAGCAAATATATATTGAGCAATTTGTGAATGTTTTATCCATCCTATTCTAGGCAATCTAGTGCAATTTTTTTTTTGTTCTTTGGCTAGAGCTTAGAGGTTCACCAGTGGTGATATGTTTTATGTATGGGGCTGTCTTTGCCTTTCATTAAGGTAGCCGCATTCCTACTTCGGGAATGAAGTCCAAACATGATACCAGTGTGCAATGCATATTCATTTTTTTTGTCTCCGTTCTTACTGCACGATGGCCTACTCTTCTAAAGGTTAACAGTTTTTACCGTGTGTACAATATGTTTGGCATGAGTTTTGCACACAGAACTTCCTGTTTATCAGTCTCATTCCAAGGACTTTTGGTGAGTGCAGCCCTGACAGATGTAACCATAACTCCCCAGGGGTGGGGGGATCCCTTGCCCCACAGTACATCCCCACACTCTCCCTCTCGCCAAGTGGGCATAAGGACAATCAGCGTTGGAGATGTTCTCCACAGCCAACCAGCCCCCCTGGGCTGCAGCGCGTAAAGGACTGTGCAAGTCTAGCCTCCTAGTTAGAGAGTCCTAGGCGACCACTAAAAACCAAGCTGAAAAAGTGAATCCATGAGTGGGAAAGCCACCTGATCTCACAGCCTCGTAATTATTGTTGGCCAGCCGCCCAGCGTCAGTGGTTTAAAAAGACACTGTGTTTAAAGCCCAGGCACTGAAGTCACAACACTAATCGCTTGGCTATCCAGCCCCTCTCCTAGCGCATTTTAGACAGATTTTATAGCATGCAAACCAATAGGTAAAATGTAAAAAAATCAAGAAACTTCTGTCCACTCTGTTTCAGCCGCTGCTGAAGATATCAAACAGATGCATGGCCTTCCGCTGAATCACCAAAGTGCCTGCAGACAGTTTGATAGTTGTCGTTTACCTGGAAAGGACCTAAGCATAAGAATGATCTGAATGAAGTGTGGCAAAAAGAATGACGTCATTTGATTTGGTGTGTACGACAGCAGTTTGTGATGTGCTGTATGCTGTGTAGGTATTAATTATTTTGTATGTAATTTATGGAGAAAAAAATGAGGCCAGCATAATTTCTTTAAGCATACCATAAATATTTAAGCCATGTGTCTATGAGTACAGTACATTTTGAAAGAACAAAATGTGTCCTAACATGTTTTTGATGTAATAAAAAGAAGACTATTCTAAAGAATCCAGTGTGTTGTGTGAGTGTGTGTGTGTGTGTGTGCGCAAACTCCACTAGCTTACTTCAAATGAATTACTGCACTAATGATTAGTAGTGTTTCCTTCTACATCATTGACAAACTTCACTCGTCTAAAACTACTTCGTTCCTTTTGCCTTCAATCTGCCAATTTGTTCTTTTTTTTTTTTTTCCACTTTTTTTTTTTTCGTTTTTGCATTTACAAAGAATAAACAGAAAAATGTTTCTTAAAAAAAAGTAAATAAATAAATAACTAAAGAAAATACAAATACAATTCTTTTTTCATATAAAATAATACCAACTGCTTTTCAATGCTTAATCAACCAAAAAACACACACAAACACACATACACTCATATAAAAACACACATACATACACGCTTTTTCATGCCTAATCGTAGAAAAAACAGCTATCATAGCTATTCTATCATGCTATCGTGAGAAAAACAATTTGTACGCATCTGTCAATTCTGTAAACTATACCATTGCACTCTTTCATTCATAGGAAGATCGCAATGTGCCAGTGTCAGTGTATTACCTATTTATGACCGCAAATGGCCTTTGGAGATTAAAAAAAAAAATGCAGCACAGTTTCCACTTTTCTTCTATCCCATGGCTGCTTTTCAGCAAAAGCACATTGCAACAGACACATGTCTCACTTATATAAATATAGATCTGTTTAGTCAATCATGGTCTATAGTTACTGTCCATTCAAAAGTGAACTTACTCAGGTTGTTTGCAATTGTTGCGTTATTTTTTTCAATTGAAAACCTGTATTTCAACTTTTTAAGAAAAACCTGTCCCATACTGGTAAATATTTTCTATTCTGATCTGTAAATATACCATTTGGCAAAAAGGATAATGAAAAATCGAAAATAGCATCAGTTTTCATGCTTTCATCCACCGCCAAAAAGTACAATCTTACGTGAAATTTTCACATTCGATGCATATTCATCAATGGTCCCATTGATACTTTTTTCTAAATTGGTCCAAATATTCTTGCTTGGTTGCAGCCCCAAAGAATGTTCGATTGAATCTTTTGTGCTATGCCAGGGGACAACTAGTTGTATTTGTTACATACCCAATGCGCACAGAACAACATTAGTAACTTCGTCAATTCTTGCCAATTTTATCTGTAACCATTGTAATTTGATGTCTTTTATAAATTCTTGTGCAAATTTTTTAAATAACCATTTTCCAGTTGATTTTCTTCATTAAGTTTCTTGTCCATTTTTTTTACAGCATTTGGGTTTATGTCCTTGTTTGACATCAAATTTTTCATATACAGTTTTTGTAACCCCGGTTGAACACTATCTATTGTCTGTATTGCTTTCGTTGTGTCGTGTACAAACAATTTACATTGTCACATATTTTGACTCCTGCCTTTTTTGCAAATGTTTGTTTGATGAATTTAGCCATTGAAAGTTACAAATTCAATACAATTTTCTTTTGCTTTAGAAAAAAATCATAATTATTAAACTCACCATTTTTCACTTGTCTAGATGTTTTATTAGATATATCCCCCTTTTCTGCTAAAAGAATATTCTTATCAACATATTTATTTCCTATATTATTGTTATTTCATGATACAAATTAGGTTTCTGCAAGAAAATTCAGTTTCATTTTGCGGAGTGATGCAAGTACAGAAAAATTTTTAAGCTAAAAACATGGGTCCAAAAAGGATATCCTTCACGTGCTTGTGCATTATTGAGGACCATAACAGTCTAGAAGTCTTAATAAATGGGTATTGTATTTCTGCAATACCTGGTCCACAATTGTGATAGATTTTCTAATTTGCTTACGTCCCATGATAGCTTCAAAAGCATATATAAAAATTGTATATCAGGATATTTAGTCACCCTTGTTTAATGGTCTGCACAGCCGACGTCTCTTATCGTGTCTTGCTTATTGTTCCCAAACAAATTGAAAACAAAGTTTCTGTAACTGTTTCAAAAAATGATCTGGTGGGTCTGGTATAAATATCCACAATGTATAAGCTTGAAGAAAAGAATAAGAGACTTTAGTACAGCTAATCTACCTAAATGGAGTAATATTTCTTTGTGACCATATTTTTTGAAAACAAGTTTAACCTCAGAAAATGTATTATTGTAATTTATCATTTCACAGTCTTTTATGTCGGGGTAAAACAGACACCTAATATCTTAAATCTGGAAGGGGGGGTCCAAATCATTTTTCAAATGGGGGCAAAATATTTTGCTAGGAAATTTTTCTTACTTCCTAACCATATGATTCTGGGTTTTTCCTTATTCAAGTTGAGTCCTGAAACTCAAACCGAATTGTTTGATTATATGGTATGGAATGTTCAAGCGAGGTCTCATCTTCCTTCATACTTCTTCTCTCTGCTTCTCTTCCTCCCTCATTATTAAGAGCTGTGTTCACAGCATATTGAAAAATTTTGTGCTCGTTATTCTTTTCCAAAATTTATTCCTTTTATTACTTTGTCCTCCTTTAGTCATTACGGCCAAAATCTCTGCACAAAGAATAAACAAATAAGGTGAAAATCGGATCACCCTGCCTACAACCCCCTTTCAATTTTAAACTCATCGGATAGTGTTACCATTTACAAGAACAGTTGATTTTATTTTTTATAGAATGTTCATCCCAGTCATTAAACTAATTCCAAACCAACACAGCCCTATTTTTAAACACTTTAAACTAAAATTCCATGTTTAGAGATCTAAGGCTTTTTCAAAATCTATACTAATGAGTAGCCCTGTTGATTTTTATATTAAAATAATTGAACAAATCATAAATATACCTTATATTGTCACCAATGAACCTGCGCTCATAAAGCCTGTTTGGGTTCCTCAACAGACTAACTTTGGAAGTACCCTTTGATTCTATTGCTATACAGTAGGAACCCTATCTATAGACTACACTTATAGAGAGTAATGGAACGACCAATTTTTTTATATATCTTTAGGTTTTCTCCTTTAGGAAGACCAGTAATCAGTCCCTCTTTTTTGGTGTGTTTGACAAGTCACCAATTGTAGCTTTCATTTAATGATCTAACTATAAAATTGTCCGATTTGGTTTCCATAAAAATTTAAAAGAAATCGACTGTGAACCAATCAGTGCCACTTTTCCCGTTTTTCATGTTTTTTTTAAACAGCTAGACTTGCTTCTCAATTGTAATGTTACCGTTTAATGACTCCAATTTTTTCCTTTGACAGTTTGGGTATTGCTCTAACTAAGTTATCAATTTCACATTCTTCCGTATTTCTTTTTTTATATAAGTTTTTCATAAAACGAGCTTACTTTCTTTTCAATATCTGCCTGGCTTTTCACAATACTGCCCTCTTTAATGACTAACATTGTTATTTTGTTTACTACAAAATTTCTTTTTCTTAGTTACAAATTACTTGAAATCTTTTCCCCATCTGCAATCCATCGTGCTTTAGATCTTAGCAATACTCCTTCCATTCCTTTTAGTTTTCGAATTGTCCTCGAGCTCCTTATTTTTCTCCTTTATCTGAAAACTATGTTTTCATTTTTATTTCGATCTTTTCCAGAGATGTAAATCTATTAACATTGTGCATTTTCATTTCCCCTGCATCTTTCGTTTTTCATAGTTGCGTAACTTATATTTTGGTTCGTAATTTTCATTATTAGGAAGTCTAGAAAGAGTTTATCTGAAATTTTAAATTCAATCGATTTAGTACCTTCTAAGTTAACTCCATCAATTATCCGTACATATTCTTTGGTTACATTTGAAATTTCTGAATGAATTTCTTCGTACGAAGTTTTTAATCTCTAAGCAAGAAGATGTAAATTTCCAAAAATTCTTACCTTTTTCATTTTGCCAAATTTTAAGGTTAATTTTTACCAAATGAGTGTCAGAAACGTTATCCAGCAGATTCCGTATTGTCATAATACCATTACAAAGAGTCGAAAGCAAAAAGAAATCCAATATACTCTGTTTAAGTGGTGTTGTTTTCGCATGTATACAGCCATACTCTCTGGATTATTTTCTCTCCAAATGTCTGCTAAACCAAAGAGCTCTTCAGTTACTCTTTCTAACCCTCCTCTCTAGCTCTTGGATTATTGATTTTGTGTATTGATAACAATCTAGTTGGGGTCTAATGCAATGTTCCATATCCCCTAACATCTAAATGTTGTTTGTTTTGTATTTCTCGAATGTATCTTTAGTTAATGGTAAAAGTCAGATCGTCTTTATTTGTCCATATACATTGACAAGGAGCAATGTTTTTTCCCTTTCCATTGTTTGAAAAATGTAAAATTATAAAGTCGCCGTTTTGATCAGTAGTACAGCTAAGTTAATTTATCTCAAAATTAATTGAAAAAGAATGGCTACCCCTCTTGAATTCGTCTTAATTATGCGAAAACACATTTATACCCCCATTCTGCGTCACATATTTCTCTAGTTTTTTGTCAAAATGGGTGTCTAGAAGACCAAGTATATTGAGTATTTTTTTCTGCATAAAGAGAATGAAATACATCTCTCTTTTATGCATATCCCCCAGACCTGCAATTAATGAAGCAATTGGGATGTTAATCCCTTATTTGCTGTGTTAGTATATATCTTGAAAAGAAACATGACTTTCCAAACCGTCTGTAAGCCACGCTACTAGAATACTTTCCAGGAGGCACAAAGGATAGTGAAGCAAAATACCATGTAAGGTAGAAGGGTACACCTTTTGAAGTTACAAACATAGCAGACATGCAGCAAAATATACTTCAACTCTTGAAGAATAAGTAATATAAAGAAAGAAAAACAAACAAAAAACAGAATCTGAAAAAACGCCCAGAAAAAATATAAGAAAACTTTTTGTTACATAACTAACGAAGGTGACCCTGCGCACAAAATCAGTAATTTTCCTTAACACTGTTCTAATGTTCTAATAAGGGGGCTTAATTCTAAAACCAACCATGATTGACCCACATTGCTGTCTTCCACTTTATAACTCACCTGGTAGCCACACAGCAGGTTGGTTAGGAACCGCAATTTTAAAAAAAGTGCAGTGTTTATTCAAAAAAAGTAAGCTATTCTGCTAAAAAATCTAAATAATTAGTGATGGGGTTTCACAGCCCGCCGACCAAGGGGCCACAATGAGACTTGACCCACAGGGAAGATGGAGCAGGTCAAATCTATTACTAAATTCTCTTCCCATCCTTGAACCACAATGCAATAATTTCAAAACTCATTCAGCAGGTAAACCAAAGGACAAACCCAAACTACAAAAGAAAAAACAGCCACAAATGGCAGCCAACCCCGTCAAAAAAAAGGTCTGGAAGACTAACCACACAACAAACCCAACACATATCCACTTTAGATAAACTTGTATCACAGCACACCCGACAAAAAAAAGTAAATGGAACCTGTGATTGTATGCAACCAAAGTAAATATGCAAGCAAACAAAAATCTTCGCATAGAAACATAAGGAAAAAATATTTACACAACTTTGCACCTTATTCCTTTATAGACAATCTCCAATGGCAGGGTGCCCTAAAACAGCAAATCCACACATTGTTTCTCAAAAAAAGTGGAGGGGGGGGGGGGGGTGGGGGGGGGGGGGAGGGGGGGTGGGGGGGGGGGGGGGGGGGGGGTGGGGGGGGGGGGGAGGGGGGGGGGGGGGGGGGGGGGGGTGAGGGCGGGGGCGCGAAAAACAAAACACCCACAGCCCCAATTCCACAACACAGCACACATACATAACAAGAGAAGGAAAGGGACCCGGCAATGAGATGGGGCTCCTAGTATAAAATAATAAATAAACCCCTGGATCTTCCGGCATCATTACAAATCATCTTGAGACATAAAGCCAACAGTCTTATTGTATCCATCTCTCAGGATAATGATTCGTTTTACTACTAACCACCACAACTGCACCTACTATTACCATCACACCACAACTATTGTTAGTGTTACCAATCCCCCCATCCCTTCTGTTTTCCTCTACTACCCTTACAACAAACCCCACTATTGCTACCAATAACATATGGACTACAAGTACAGCTGCTGCCACTGACAATATATACACTATTGCATGCAGACCAAATTTTCAATGCCAAGTATCAAGAAAGCAATTTTCCATCTTATACTTATTAATACCCTCTTAAGTACAGCCCATGAAGTAAATAAATCCACCTTTGATAGAGAGAAGAGAGAGCTAGAGAAAGAGACTAATCAAGAAAAAAGTATCATACCGTATCAAGAAAAAAGTATCATTACCCTATCCTGACAAACGACCCCTATGTGCTCTTAGCCTATGGCAACTCGTACATTGTGGATTTCCTTCCACAGGAGAGAAGAAACATGAAGCATCCACACCTCACTATACAGAATCATTATATGAATGATCTGTTAACCAAACCAGCCGAAAAAAACGTAAGCAAAATAACCAACACCCACCCCCTCTCCCCCCCCCCCCTCCCCCCCCCAACCCCCCCCCCCTCCGCTTAATTTACCCCCCCACACTTACACCCACCCCGCTACCCCCACTACCCCCACCGCCCCCCCCCCTCCTATTGCGGCCCTCGCCACCCCCGCTTCCGATCCCCCCCCCTCCCCCCCCGCTTCCCCTTCCTTCCCCTTCCTTTCCTTCCTTCTTACCTTTTCCCCCCCCCCCTTTTGACTTTTAAAGAGACTTCAAGAGATCAGTATAATAATACCGTTCTCTCACCAAACATTCTACCCTACACACCTGCTGTGGAAATCTGAACGAGCTGGTACATCGTCGTGCTACATAAGAATCAAGACACTACTCACGAGCGCGAGCCGCAAACAAGGCAACCAGCGCACAAGCAACACACAATCGCACCCCCCCTCCCCCCCCCCATCCCCCCCACCGCACATGCACGTGCTACAACTGACATACCTGATGAATCCTACCTGAGTTGGGGGATGGGCACACCATAAAAACAAAAATTACACTCTCATGAGATTTGCATGGCCACAAACCAGTGAGCTCTTCTTTAGGGTGAAACATCCCCCCCCTCCCCAGAAAAAACAAAAACAAAACCCACAAAACAAACAAACCCACCTATCCCTTATGTTGGTGCATCTGACTCAGCTGCATGCACGCCAGTGTGTGCGTATCCCAACAGCACGTGTGCACACGCTCGCACGCACGCGCACACGCACAAACACACACACACACTCGTACTCACACACACACATTTGTTCTTTTTTATCCCAAGTTTCCTACCTTTGGAGCAGTCTTTTCCCTTAGATCATCTCTCAAAACCTTTTGTCTTTCTCTTTAGCTGGACTCAGTACTGCCTTGTGTGTGGACTGGATTGCACTGCATTGTATTGTATACCCCTTTCAGTCACAGGCAAAAAGCCTGATAGTAAAGAGCCTCATACTTGTGGTCTGATGGCAACTGAGATGCAAAACATCTTGCACACGTTTAACTCTATTCTGCCCCCTGTAGAAGACTTAGCCAAGTGTGGATAGTGACCTGGAGCCAAGTGTTGATAGTGACCTGGTTGACAGGAACACAACCAGCATGCACCCTGGAGAGAAATGGGCTCTGCCACATTCAACTTGCTTAAGACATGTAGCTTTAAAGATTCAGGGCATGCAGTGCCTCCAATGACTTGTGAAGAAGTTGAGGAGGAGGAAGTCCAGTCAATCAGTTCACTCAAGGCAGATTTTTCACATGGAGTTTGGGCTGCTCTCCCTGCACCAATTTTTGTTTCTGATTTGTGTGTGTGTGCAAGTATTTTGCTTCTCTTTAAGAGTGGGTTTTTCTGCAGAATTTTGCCAAGTATAACTCTTTTTGTTGCTGTGGGTTATTTTCTGTGCATTACTCTTAAGATTTGTGTTCTTCATAGCTCATCAACCTTACAATTCTTGGGGGGGGGGTTACCTCTCTGTGTGTGTGGAGAGAAGTTGCAGTGCTGTGTATGTGAAGGTGTACATATGAAAACAAGTCATCAAAGTTGTTTTTAAATAGTTCTTATTACATGCCTTGCTGACAATTTGATTTGAGCTATGTTTGTGCAAGTGATGGGGTATGCATTGTGCATTCCATGGCCCACATTAATATTGAGGCAGCTTGTTCTGTGACCAGGCTATTATTGGAAAAGTGAACCAGCAGCAGTGCAGGTCTCTTTTAACTGGTGGCCTGATGGCAGTATGGTTGGGTGTGGTGTGATAAGGGTGGAAGGTGTGATAGCAAGTTTGTTAAGTACTTCAGATAAGATGAGCAAAAGGATTGGAAAAAACTGCATCACTAATGCCTTAGGTTTAAGTTTACAGAATTCTGCACACACACACACACACACACATACACACACACACACACACACACACACACACACACACGCTCCTGCAAACACACACGCACATACAAAATTCACACTGAAGGAAAAGCACACATACACACACACATGGAGAAAGAAAAGCACACACACAAAACAAGTCTATACACAAATTTCAACAATTTACTAAACACTTTTTACACAAACAGACATTCTATTACTATAGCACATAACGAACTTGCAATGTAAAATCGTTTTCAAAAGACTTTTGACAAATCAACAGTGTTTGTTTTTATCCATATTTTACCCATGGGGAGAAAAAAACAACACCATGCAAGCTATGGTCAACACTTAGTAACTGAATGGTTCTTATGTACCAACTGTGCCACTTCAGTGCACATAGATCGAACAGTATCCTCACTCTCAAAAAAAGGACCAATTTAATTTCAAGAAACTAATGACTGCAAAACCAGTCTTAAATTTCCATTTCCAGTTCGTTCTTGTGAAATGGCAGTACAGCCACGCACACAAATCAAAGCTCTTATCTCCATATTTCACACAGTCACAGAAGTGAACTTTTCACACTATGCACTTTTTTTTTTCAGTGAAGAAATTTTTACTCCCTATGCTGAGAGAAAAGCTTTATTTTTTCTCAGGTTCAGGAGCGGCAGTCTCCTCCCCGCCAGACTCGATCGTTCTGTAGGTGGGAAGGTTTCCAGGGGGTGGAGTACTCGAACTTGCGGAAACTCTGTTGAAGCTCGCTGGGCTCCACAACCACTCGCTTCACTTCTCGTCATAGCGTACCTGCAACATTCAATGGGTTGGTTTTTTTCAATTGTCCTATATTCGTACTCTTCAATTCTGTTTTCTATGTTCTTTACTGACAATTCAAAAGTCTTTGAAAGCTCTGATTTCAGTCTTTTGATTGTTATTATAATATTTGAATGCACAACTTCACCCCAAAAAATCTGAACAGATGAACGTGGTAAATTAAGAATGTTAAACTTCTCTTCATTTTTTTTTTTTTTTGAAACAAAAATGTCAAAGCTGTCTCTATTTCTTCAAAGAAATACAATTCCAAGAACAAATTCAATATAAAAAGCACCAAAAACAAACCCACAAACTAAAAGAAGTATATAATACCTGAAAGTGCCAATTTATACATTATACTTTACACATCTACAAAGTGTCTCCTAATTTCATCCCAATCCCCACCACCACCACCACCCACCGCCACCACCACAACACAACACACCTTCCCCAATTTGTACTCCACAAAATCAGACTTTAACAATATATAAGCACTGCATGTAATAAAAAAACAAACTCAAATGGAGCAGCAAATTTGCCAAAGAAATTTTACGCTACTCTATCACCCCTGCCCCAGGCCAAAAGCTGTGTCTGTTACTGACGTTTCAATTAAAGTGCCAAGGCCTACATCAACGGTCGTTATGCTTTGATTATCCTATATGGAGGATGTCTTATTTCCATTACAAACTCCAACTCCAAGCATAACATGCATCCTCCAGAGGAGGAAAAATCCTATTAAATCTAGTGTCACTGCAAAGGAGTAGAGAGTTGCTGAAGGACCATGTTTGATTCAGAGTTTTGGGGTTTTTTTCCAACCTGTGTAATCACATTTCATTCCTAGTAGTATTTAAGCAATCAAAAAACAAAATGCATTCTTCATAGAAAGCAAAAATTTTTTCTTAATAGTCAGAAGCAATAGTGGACTCACTCTACTATCCGGAAGAGAGGAAATCTTTTGCGGATAAGGGTGACCCTCAAATCCATAATTGTCAGGATCCGCCTCAAGTCTGGAATGTTTGGCGAAAAAACACTCCATACATGTCCCAGATTCTGCACCAATTGGCAAATTGATTACATTATGCTCTATTTCTTCCAGAACCAGTTTATGAAACTTCAAACAACAAAAGGGGGGGGAACTGGTAACTTTCTCTCATCAAAAGGGATAATTGGGACGTAACATCGCAGCAAAACCACACAACATGACCATCATAAAAGTCATGCCCAACATCAGATCGATGAAAAAAGCATCGAGTTTTTTCCCACGATTTGGAGAGCCCCAAAATCAATCCAAAGAAGGACTTTCTCGTGATCCAGGGCGATGGAATCCCAAAGATCGGCCCTGAGTTTTTATGACCAAGGGCCAGGGACAGTAGGCCGTTTTGGGTGGCGAAAAAATGATAGGGGTTCGACTTTTGGATTCGCAAGAGCCACAATCTTACTGTCGCCAACACCTTATACCCCCACAAGACTCAAGAAAAACGCGTGGCACCCCCAAAGGGGAAAGACACATAACCAATTGATACATCTTCCCCCCCAAAGATTTAGTCAGATCAACAAACCCCAGACAAGAAGTTTCCCTGGCGCTGAATTGGCATGACCACGACAGGGGTATCATGACCAAGATCAAGCTGAAGCCCCAAAAACCCAAGAAAAAACCCCGTTTTGCGGTTCAACATAAAAAAGCTAAAGGGCCCCCCAAAAGTCGCTAAAATCTTTAAAGCGAGAAGGGGGAGATTTGCACATTGAATTTTCCCTCCAAGAGACATCAAAACCTCACAAACCCTTTCAGAAAGCCTTTCAGGAGACAGCGTGGAGACCCTTTGGGGAAAAAAAAAGGGGAAAAAAAAACCAACCGTGGGTTCCCAACGATTCCGGCCGTGAAACCCAAACGTGGGGAACTAAACCAGTGAAGAAAAAAAAACCCAAAAAACGGCCCAGGAAAGATTATAAAAGTCAACAGGTAAACAAGAAAAAGTGACTGAGGCCATGGGGAACTGGATGTCAGAAAAAGCCCCAAAGGTTTAGAAGGCAAGGCAAAGGGACGAAAAGAGGCGTACCAGACCATCAAGGTACTAACCAGTCCCAGCAGCCAAAGACCCCCCGTTATTGAAGACAAAGAGGGGGTCACCTTTACAGGGGCACCATATCATGAAGAGATGGACGAATATTGCAAGAACCCCGTACAACTAAAAGTAAACTGATCCGAACAAACTTCCAGCAAGATCCCCGACCCCTCGATCCTGAAAGCACCAGGGCTGGAGGGAAAGGTAAAGAAGCAGTAAGATCCCTGAAAGGGGGAAGTCACCGGGATTGCAACATCCCCGGGTGAGTCACAAGAACCCGGGGGCCCAGAGATGATCAGGATTAACAATCATTGCCAACGATTGGACCAGCAAAAAGTGGGCCTGAACAGTGGACCCAATCCCCATAGTTTCCCCTTCCCAAAAAAGGGGGGCCTGAAGAAATGCCAAAATTACAGAACAATCAGGGTAACATCCAACAAAATTAGCAGCATTGCCTTGAACAGCGAAACCCCCAAACAGAAAAAATCCATCAAAGAAAAAGGCAGGATTCAGACCAGGTCGAAGCACTGTCGAGCGATCTTCAAACATCAGAATGCTCTAGGAAGCTCTCCAACATCAGTACGCTCTACAACAACTTCATTGCTTCCAAAAAGCCTTCACGGTGTGGCAAGAAGCTTGTGGCAAGTCAGGAGGACTATAGCTTGCGAGGACTGATTCAAGCATCCAGGCTGTATGACAGCTCCCCAGTGCGTCCTCATGGGTGGAGAAATCGGGGGGTTTTTCCGGGTTCATTTTGGGGTTCGACAAGGCTGCCCGCTATCCCCCCTTCTTTTTAAAAGTGTTCCTGGGAACAACTGCAGGAGGCCCCCTTGGCTTCAAAACCACCACAATAGGAGGAAGGCCAGTCTGCAATCTTCGATTCGCAACGAAATTTATTCATGGGCCCCAGTGAAGAAGAACTCCAGGATTCACCCCAGGGAAACATCACCCAAAGCCCACGGTATGGAGTCAGCCCCGGGAAAAAAAAAAAGATCCTGTGAAAAGTCCCACCCGACCACTCCCACCCCATAAGATGAGTGGGAGACACTAGAGGGGTGGAAACTTCAAATACCCCGGAGAGTCATCACCAAAAAAGGCCCGGGACCAGAGGTGAAGATCGCTTGCTGTGGCACTCTCCCCCATGATAAACGGCGAAAGGTGGAGAAAACCCCCACAGAACCCCCACTAAGGGCGACTTTACGGCACTCGTCCCCACCATTTCCTTTTTTCAGCTGTGAAGCATGGACACTTTTCTGCCCATTTAAAACGCGCATTCAAGCCTTTAGATTAAGTGCCTCAGGCGGATCCTGAAAAATCACCCAGAGACCCCAAAACCAATACCGTCTGGCGCAGATGGGCACTGGCTGGCAAAAAAGAACCTTGCTAGACAGCAAAGGAGGAAACTGAAGTGGTTTGGCCACACAACAAGGCTAAAAGCCCGTCAAGCAGTCCTCGGGAAATGGTGGAAGGAGCAAGGGGGCGGGCGACCAAAGCCCAAACGAATAATCCAACTCAAGGATGGACCGGCCTAAATGTACCAAAAACCCCCTGAAAACCCCCCGGGCAGAACCATTTGGCGGCCCCTTGCGGCCGTGCGGGTTACCCCAAAAGGTTGTCCCACCAAGGGGTGATAATGGTGAAAATCAAAAACTAAAAAATTTTTTTTTTTGTTTTTTTAATCAATCAGAAAATGTAACATTTTCTAAAAAAATGTGTCAAAAATTGAGATTTTCTTGTTCTACTGTGATTACATTTACATTTTCCGCTGAGGTTCCGATTTAGGGACAGCAGTAAGGGAAAAGACCTAGTTCGAGAAGAGGCAAAAGAGACGGCTGCCTATCTGAGAAAACAACAGTAAACCAAAAAAAAAAAATCAAAAAAAATAAAAAAAAAAATGTAAATAGCTGTTTGTGTTCATATTCAAATTTTAACCCGTCATAACTAAATTTCATTATCGAGCTGCAGTTTAGTCTGCAAAAGACAAAAGAATCATACCTCCTTTTTCCT
>CM054143.1:53257942-53259064 GCA_028751875.1 Rapana venosa | reverse complement strand
ACAAAAAGGGGAAAAAGAGAAGGGCAGAAAAAAAAGACAGAAGACAGAAAGGGGAAAACGGACAAAACAAACAAGAAGACATTTTTTATTTTTTACAAAAATCAAGAAGAACAGAGAGACAGACAAGAGAACAGAAGACAGAGGGGCAGACAAACAGAGAGACGGAGACAGAGAGCAGAACGCGGAAAAGAGAGAAGAGAGAGAGAGAGAAGAAGAAAGAGAGAGAGAGAAAAGAGAGAAAAGAAAGAGGATACAAGGGTTGAAACCCACAAAAAACAAATCAATCAGATATAAATGGATAAATACAAAGCTGTTCTTCACCATTACCCCCTTAGTCCACAGCCAATACCCATAAAACTTCTGCAGGAAAAACCCAACATATAAACACTATAGGGGGGAGAGAGAGAGAAGAGAGAGAGAGAGAGGAGAGGAAGAGAGAGAGAAGACAAAAACAGACGACAAAGACAACAAAAGACAGAAGACTGAAACATACAACAAGAAAAAGAAGAGACAGAAAGAGAGGAAGGGAGGGGGGAGAGACAGCAGACAGAGATACAAGAGAGAGAGCAGACAAGAGGAAGAAGGGAGACAGAGACGGACAGACAGAAGACAGAGGGTACAGACAAGAGGGGGAAAAAAAGGGGGCAAAGAAAAGACAAAAACAAAGAGGAGAGACAAGCAGGAGAAGGGGAGAGCGAAGCATTTTCAGGTTACTCAAAAAAAAGAGAGAGAGAGAGAGAGAGAGAGAAGAGACAGAGACAAGAACAGCAACAAGGGGAGAGACAGACAAGACAGAGGACAGAAAGATACAGCAGACAAGACGACAGAAGCAGAGAAGGAAACAGAACATAAAAAAACAGAGAAAGCATTTTCAGTTTAATCAACATCAAAAGACAAGAGACAACGAGAGACAGACAGAAGACAAGGGGCAGACAAACAAGAGAGAGAGAGACAGAGAGACAGAGACCAAAACGAGACAGAAGAGGAGAGAGAGAGAGAAAAGAGAGAGAGAGAGAGAGGGGAGAAGGAGAGGAAAAGAGAGAGAGAGGAAAAGAAAGGATACAAGGTATAAACACCACACACAAATCATTCAATTAAATGGGTAAATACAAAGCTGTTCTT
>CM054143.1:53242942-53252942 GCA_028751875.1 Rapana venosa | reverse complement strand
AACGAACAAACGAACGAACGAACCGAGGAAGGACCATCAGACAAACACAGCACACAAATGAGGCAGACCGCTAACCCTGCAGGCAAGTCATTTCTTTTATTATTATTCTGTGCCCACAACTACAACCAACCAGCCAACCAACCATCACCACTATGTAAGGCATACAACTGATTGCACCCTTCTCTCTGCCTGCCTGTCTGTTTGTCTCTGCCTGTCTGTCTGTGTCTGTCTGTCTGTCTCCGTCTTCTTCTGTCTACTCTTTTCTCTCTCTGTCTGTCTTGTCTCTCTTGTTCTCTCGTCCTGTCTGCTTCTGCTGTTCTCTGTCTGTCTGTTCTTTGTCTCTCTCTGTCTGTCTGTCTTCTTCCTCTGTCTGTCTCTTCTTTCTCTCTGTCTGTCTCTCTCTTCTGTCTGTCTCTCTGTCTGTCTCTGTCTGTCTCTGTCTGTCTGTTGTCTCTCTCTGTCTGTCTCTTCTGTTCTCTGTCTGTCTGTCTGTCTTCTCTGTCTGTCTGTCTCTCTTTCTGTCTCTCTGTCCTCTGTCTGTCTGTCCTTCTCTTCTGCTCTCTGTGTCTCTCCTCTCTCCTGTCTCTCCTTCTCTGTCTGCTCTCTCCCTCATCTCTCTCTCTTCTTCTTCATCTTCTCTCTCTCTTGTCTGTCTCTCTCTCTCTCGGTCACAGTCACTACACTTCACTACCTCACAAGAGACAGTACTATGAAACAGACAAGTCTTGCTTGACTGGTCCTTTGGCTACGTCTTTTTGTATGATGCGAGCGAAATAATGAGCTTGTTTGTTTTTGCTTTTGTTTTTGTTTTGTTTTGGTATTGTTTTGTTTTGTTTCTTTGTGTTAGTTTTTTCCTCCCTCCTGGCACGGATGTGACTAGGATAGAATTCTTGTTGTTATTGTAGAATGTTTTCATGTGTGTTTTTCTTCTGTCTTCCTCTTCCTCTTGTTGTTGTTGTTGTTGTTGTAGTTGTTGTTGCTGCTGCTGCTGTTCGTTTTCTTCTTTGTTGTTTTTGTTCTTGTTGTTGTTCTTGTTGGTCTTGTTGTTGTTTGTTGCTTTTCTTCTTCTTTTTCTTCTTTTGTTCTTGTTCTTGTTCTTCTTCTGTTTTGTTCTTCTTCTTTCTTCTTTTCTTTTCTTCTTCTCTTCTTCTTCTTTCTTCTTCTTCTTCTTCTTCGCTTCTTCTTCTTCTTCGCATTCTTCTTCTTCTTCTTCGCAATTCTTCTTCTTCTTTGCATTCTTCTTCTTCTTCTTCGCATATTCTTTTTTTTCTTCTTCTCATTTCTCTTCTTCTTCTTCGCAATTCTTGTTTTGTTAATTGTTGTTGTTTCTTCGTTTTCGTTTTTGTTCGTTTCTTCTTCTTCTTTTCTTCTTCTTCTTCTTCTCTTCTTCTTCTTCTTCTTCTTTATGTCTTCGTTTTCCTTCGAAGATTATTGTTAGTTCTTCGTATTTCTTCTTATCATCACTCTCATTAATCCGCAATCTGACTACACGTTAAAATCCGTTCAATCTTACAACACACAATTAAAATCCGTCAATCTTCATATGCAATATTTAAGGATGAGTTTTGTTTTTGAGGATGGCATAATCCCACTGTCTTTTTATCCAACCCCAGTTATTGGATTAACTGATATAAAAATCAGAAAACAACAAAGCAAATCTGAAATGGAAACATCACGATTATTCAATATTTAAGTGTTGTGAGTAAGTTGACGGTTGTTACGTGTGATGTGAGTAAGATCTGACGGATTTTAACTGTGTGATAGATTGAGCGAATTTTAAACGTGTGTAAGTTGACGTTTTTAGTGGTGATGTAAGTTGATGGTTTTGTGTGTGTGAGTAGATTGACGTGTTTTGTGTGGTGACGACGCGCGCCAGTTAACGTGTGTGTGTGTAGTGTGCGTTGTGTGTGGTGTGTGTGTGTAGATTGAGTTGTGTGTGTAAGACTTGACGGATTTTACGTGTGTGAATAAGATTGACGGATTTTAACGTGTGTGAGTAAGATTGACGGATTTTAACGTGTGAGTAAGAATGACGGATTTTAACGTGTGTGAAAGATTGACAGATTTTAAGTGTGAGTAAGATTGACGGATTTTAACGTGTGTGAGTAAGATTGACGGATTTTAACGAGTGTGAGTAAGATTGACGGATTTTAACGTGTGAGTAAGAATGACGGATTTTAACGTGTGTGAAAGATTGACAGATTTTAAGTGTGAGTAAGATTGACGGATTTTAACGTGTGAGTAAGATTGACGGATTTTAACGTGTGTGTGTGTAAGATTGACGGATTTTATGTGTGTGAGTAAGATTGACAGATTTAAACGTGTGATTAAGATTGACAGATTTAAACGTGTGTGAAAGATTGACAGATTTTAACGTCTGAATACGATTCTATGCCTACATTTCCCTATTATAGCCTCGCTTTAGTCTTTGTGACAATCCTCAAAGATCATGGAATAAGACCGAACGTTAACTGCAAAAGGGGAGAAGAAAACAAATTTCTCAGTGGAATAGGGGAGGATTTTAGCACCATGGGAGATGAAAGCTTCGAATGCGTCAAAGACGGAGGTTTAGCACCAATAGGTCGACTAACTGGCTCCAAGACTGGCAGCAGATTTGCAAGTCTACTTAGCGACTGTGGCGGTCATTGACCGCGTTCGATGGAGTTTTGGCTTGCAAAGAAAGAGAGAGAGAGAGAGAGAGAGAGAGAGAGAGGAGAGAGAGAGAGAGAGGGGGGGGGGGGGTTCCCAAGAGATGGAGGCAGGGTTGAGTAGAGTAGAGTAGAGTTGAGTTCACACTGCTGACAAATCGAAGGATGTTGAAATCATCTTCTGCTTGGCAAATATTGTGGGTTTTTTTTATATGTATGGAAGTGTGTGTTGAAAAACAAATATACACACACACGCACACACGTACACATACATATTCGCATGCATGCATGCATGCATGCATGCATGAGAGAGAGAGAGAGAGAGAGAGAGAAGAGAGGAGAGAGAGAGAGAGAATCTTGCATATCTATTACAAATTTCTACTAAAAAAATTCAGAATCAGATTTATCACACACTAGTCACTTAAACTGCTATGACACGAAGATTCCCAAAACGTGCAAATAAGAAAGAAGAAGAAGAAGATTTGCGAAGAAGAAGAAGAAGAATTGCGAAGAAGAAGAAGAAGAAGAATTGCGAAGAAGAATTGCGAAGAATTGCGAAGAAGAAAGAAGAAGAAGAAGAATTGCGAAGAAGAAGAAAAATTGCGAAGAAGAATAATTGCGAAAAGGAAAATTGCGAAGAAGAAGAATTGCAAGAAAAAAATGCGAAGAAGAATTGCGAAGAAGAATTGCGAAGAAGAAAGAAAGAAGAATTGCGAAGAAGAGGAAGAAGAGAAAAGAAGAAGGAGAAGAGGAGGAGGAGGAGGAGGAGAATTGCGAAGAAGAAGAAGAATTGCGAAGAAGAATTGCGAAGAAGAAGAAGAATTGGAAGAAGAATTGCGAAGAAGAATTGCGAGAAGAAGAAGAATGCGAAGAATGCGGAGAAGAAGGAAGAAGAATGCGAAGGACAAGAAGAAATGTGAAGAAGAATGCGAAGAAGAATATGAAGAAGAAGAATGCGAAGAAGAAGAAGAATGCAAGAAGAAGAAGAAGAAGAAGAAGAAAGAAGAAGAAGAAGAAGAAGAAGAAGAAGAAGAAGAAGAAGAATGCAAAGAAGAAGAAGAAGAATGCGAAGAAGAAGAATTGCGAAGAAGAAGAAATTGCGAAGAAGAATAATTGCGAAGAAGAAGAAGCAGAAGACGAAGAAGAAGAAGAAGAAGAAGAAGAATTGCAGAGAATTGCAAAGAATTGCAAAGAAGAAGAATTGCAAAGAAGAAGAAGAAGAAGGAGGAGAGAGAGGAGGAGGAGGAGGAGGAGGAGGAGGAGGAGGAGGAGAATTGCGAAGAATTGTGAAGAAGAAGAATTGCGAAAAAGAAGAAGAAGAAGAAGAAGAAGAAGAAGAATTGCGAAGAAGAAGAAGAAGAAGAATTGCGAAGAAGAAGAAGAATTGCGAAGAAGAAGAAGAAGAAGAAGAAGAAGAAGAAGAAGAAGAAGAAGAAGAAGAAGAAGAAGAAGAAGAAGAAGAAGAAGAAGAAGAAAAAGAAGAAGAAGAAGAAGAAGAAGAAGAAGAAGAAGAAGAAGAAGAAGAAGAAGAAGAAGAAGAAGAATTGCCAAGAAGAAGAAGAAGACAAAAACAACTGCTTCTGCCATCCAAAATAACACAGACTCAGACAGTCGGGATACAAGAACTATCTTCCATCTCCCTAAAGAGTACAGACAGACAGAACAGACAAGATGACTAACTCCCTCCCTCCCTCCCTCCTCACCTCCACGTCAGTCTTGCCAACTATATCATCATCATCATCATCATCATCATCATCATCATCATCATCATCATCATCATCATCATCATCATCATCATCATCACAACACAGGCACAGGGAGAGAGACAGACAAAAAGAGAGAGAGAGAGACAGACAGGCAAAGACAGAGAGAGAGGAGAGAGAGAGAGAGAGAGAGAGAGGGAAGAGAGAGAGACAGACAGACATACAGACAGACACTCACAAAAACACAACACAACACCACACACACACAACACACACACACACACACACACACACACACACACACACACACCACACACACACACACACACACACACACACACACACACACACACTCTCTCTCTCTCCTCTCTCTCCTCTCTCTCTCACACAACACAACACGCACACACACACATGAACAATTACCCCCCCCCCTCCCACCCCACCACACACACGCCACCCACCCACCCACACACACACACATCACACAGAGTAGGGAAATTTCCAGTGAAAGGCCAATTTCTGAGGCTTGTGCGCCACTCATATGTTGTCGCTTGTTTTCTCTGTTGATCAAGGTTGTTGTTGTTGTGATGATGGGGATCACTCAAGTCAAGTCAAGTCAAGTCAAGTCAAGTCAAGTCAAGTCGAGTCAAAAACACTTTCATCATCCCATGAAGGGCAATTACAATACTGACAGACGCATTGATACGTATCATTATCTCGAAAGACACAAAGAAAACTACATTTCCAGAGAGAAAACAACGGGAGAGGTCAAGGCCTAACTGAAGAAGAGAGAGGTATCGCTGGTGATTAAAGCTAGCTAGCATCTTTCTTCTCATTTTAATCCTCTGTCCATTCTGTCCGTCTGTCTGTCTGTCTGTCTCTGTCTCTCTGTCTCTATCTTTCTCTGTATCTGTGTTTCTGTTTGCCTCTCTCTCTCTCTCTCTCTGTCTGTCTCTGTCTCTCTCTCTCTGTCTGTCTGTATCTGTCTATGTTTTTCCTCTCTCTCTCACTCCCTCTCTCTGTGTCTCTCTGTCTCTCTCTGTCTTAAAGGGTTATTCCCCTTGTTTCTACTGTGTGAGAGTACAAGTATTGGGTTATTATTAAAATGTATCCCTACAGGCGGGGACTGGATGTAAAAAAAGCACACGAGTGCTTATTCATTATCCTCGAAATAAAAGAATTTGTCATTGTCATTGTCATTGTCTGTCTGTCTGTCTCTTACTCAAGCTTAGAGAAATCGTCAAGTCATGAAGTAACGTACAGCTTAGTGATCAAATGACTTTTCACTGTAGTATTTATGATATCATGTATCATATTGTTCACCTTCTCCTTCATAAGGGGCTGAGGCCTATTTGAATAAATCGTTTACGTCTGCGCCTCTCTCTCTCTCCCTCTGACCGTCTGTCCGTCTGCCTGCCTGCCTGTCTGTCTGTCTGCCTGTCTGTCTGTCAAACATATTTACTGTATGATATAAGCTATAGACAGCTTGGATGGCAACGGTTGGTGAAAGTGTGTATGCACAGACTCGTGTATTTACGCAGGTAGTCACATATACTCGCACGCAGATATGCACCCATGCATCCACACATGGACTAACACAGTTATAGTAAAGGTAAAGGAGTAAAGGAGTCCCATAACCTATAAGGTCGTAGGGGAGCGAGGCGTCAGAGACCTCACTTCTCTAGGGCCAGCATATTGAGGGCGGCGCCCATCTCCTCTCCCTCGCTGCTTTACCTTCCCTGACCCTAAAGAGGGCAGGTACCCATTTACAGCTGGGTGAACTGGGGGAACTGTACTGAAGCCAAGGCGCGCAAACGGTCACCCATCCAACTGGTAACCACGCTCGACGCTGCTTAACTTGGCTGGGGGAAAGCGAGTGAACACAGTTATGCCCGCACATATTCACACACACACATACACACACACACAAACACACGCACATAACACACACGCAACACACACACACGCACAACACACACACACACACACACACGCACAACACACACAATGAGAAAGAAAAGAAAAACACGCAGCTATCCAAAACATATATAGCATAACAGAACAGCAGCGTATTAATGCCTGCAAACAAAAAAACACAACAACAACAACAACAACAAAAAAGACACAACAGCAACGGCATTATCATTACTGAAGAAGCGGACACATCAGACTATAACAGCCAGCAAAAACAGCCACAGAAGCGAACGACACGCTACCATCACTGCTGCTACCCCTCTCTGTACCCTACAACCCTCACTCACCAACCCCTTCACCCCCACCCCCGACACCCACCACCCACCCCCAAATCACCACCACCACCACCACCACCTCTACCTTCTTCCACCCTTTGTGACGCACGCCCACCATCATCACCAGTGCACAACACTCAACACAACACTGTAATATCAGTGTCCAACGTTCAGCGAATGTCTTACTTTTTCCATTGAAAATTGAGACGTTATTTTTACGCGGGAAGAAGAAGAAGAAGGAAATAATAATAATAATAATAATAATAATAATGATAAACCTCAGTGAAGGTCACACCATGCTAGTGATTGACCGTTTCTGTCTGTCTTCTTCTGGTCAGGGGTCTCTGGAGATCTTTAGTCTCTCGGTAGATGCTTGAGATGAGGTGGAGATGAGGTACTTTCGCAAACTCCTTGGTATCTCATACAGAGATCACGTCACCAATGAGGAAGTGAAAAACAGAATTACAAACGCCATTGGACCATGTGAAGAGCGCATGACTTCAGTGGGGGAAAAAACGCACACTAAAGTGGTTCGGGCACGTCACACGAACATCTGGACTGGACAAGACTGTCCTACAGGGAACAGTACAAGGAGGCGAAGAGGCAGACAGAGAAAACGATGGGAAGACAACATCAGAGAGTGGACTGGCCTTGAGTGGAACGATTTGCTATACGGAAAGCAGAGGACCATGGTGAGTGGAGGAAGCTGGTTGCAAAATCTTCAGTGGTACCCCACGGGGCTACGGGATAGGTGAAAGGTGAAGGTGAAAGATTCTTGATCACTCATACGGGGACTGGATGTTAAAAAAACACACGGGCGCTTATTCATTATCCTCGAAATAAAAGAATTTGTCATTATCATTGTCATATGGCTCGCAACAACATTAACCATGAATGGTTGATCACTCAGATCATGACGGAGGCATCTTTTTTTAATTTCTAAAATGTTTTTACTACATTATTTAATAATAATAATAAATGGAATTTATATAGCGCTATATCTTGCAGAGACAAATCAAAGCGCTTTGCACTCAAATCATTCTTACACAGTCATACAACCAGTAACAAATAATAGTTCCATCAAGTCCAAATGTGCATGCACGCACGCACGCACGCGCACACACACACATACACACACACACACACACACACAACACACCACACACACACACACACACACACACACACACGCACACAGGTCACACACCCTGGCAGGGCAATAGAATCTTGGCTGTTGAAGGCAGGGCAAAAACTATGAGATGAAGCAGGAGAGGAAAACCTTTTACGAGTCAAAGCACTAACCGGAGTCCCATCTTACAAACGTCTCATCGAAAACGTCGAACAGAACAGGCACTGATGACAGCCTGTATCAGGGTTGACTGACACAGCGTCAGAGAGAAGAAGACTATCCATGACAAATCTCATTAAGGCTTCTGACACCATGGCAAACAAAAAGCAAGGCCAACAACAAGACACCCACCCACCCATGTCGAAGACAGGGATATCAGTGACGATTCCAAACGAAAAAGGTCACTCGCTCGCGCGCACGCATGCGTGCGTAGGAGTATTCTGGGAGCAGAGAGAGAGAAAGAGAGAGAGAGAGAGGGGGGGGGTCGAGAGACAGAGAGAGGGTTCAGAGAGACAAGAGAGAGGGTGAGAGAGAGAGAGAGAGGGTGGGGGTGGGGGGTCAAAGAGACAGAGAGAGAGAGACAGAGGGAGACAGAGATCTTTAGGGGGCAAGGATGAAGGTTTCAAGACAAACCTAGTCTTACAATCTGTCCTTGTGAACGCGCACACACACACACAATACATACATGCATACGTACATACACACACACACACTATATATATATATATATATATATATATAATATATATAATATATATATATATATAAATAAACAAAACTAAACTATAGAAATCACAAAAACACAGAGAAATAACCACACACACACACACACACACACACACACACACACACACACATACGCCATACTAACAAATACGAGATTAAAAAAAAAGGAAATATTAAAAACTACACAATAATATCAAACTATCCTTTACGAGAGAGAGAGAGAGAGAGAGAGAAGGGGAGAGAGAGAGAGAGAGAGAGAGAGAGAGACAGACAGACAGACAGACAGACAGACAGACAGAGATGCAGACACAGAGACACAGACAGAGAGACAAAGACAGACACAGACAGACACACAGACACAGACAAACAGAGATACAGACAGAGACACAGACAGGCACAGACAGACAGAGACAGCCTGGTACAAACTAAAAATTGATGTCCCCAACACAACGCCACCATCAGAAGCAGCTAAAAGCTCCATCCCAACCTCACCCTCACCCTCCCCTCCCACCCCCACCACCCCTCCTCATCAGCTT
The DNA here is from genome assembly GCA_028751875.1 of Rapana venosa. Lineage (NCBI taxonomy): Eukaryota > Metazoa > Mollusca > Gastropoda > Neogastropoda > Muricidae > Rapana > Rapana venosa. The sequence goes on along the minus strand of CM054143.1, from coordinate 53,243,951 downwards.
ACAAACACCCACGTCCCTAGACCCCCGCACATTGTCAGTACCCCCCCCCCCCTCTCCTCTCTCCCCTCTCTTTCCCTCTCTCTCTCCTTCTCTCTCTCCCTCATCTCTCTCCTTCCCCCTCTATCTCTTTGCCCCCCCTCTCTCTCTTCCCCCCTCTCTCTCTCTCCCTATCTCTCTCTCCCTATCTCTCTCCCCCTCTCTCTCTCTTCCCCTATCTTTCTCTCTCCCTCTCTCTCTCCCCCTCTCTCTCCTCTCTCTCCCTCTCCCTCCCTCCCCTCTCTCTCTCCCTCTCTCCTCTCTCTCCCCCTCTCTCCTCACTCCCTCTCTCTCCTCCCCAATCTCTCTCCCCCTCTCTACTCCCACACTCTTTCCACCCTCTCCCTCTCTCGACCCCCCCCTCTCTCGCTCCCCCCTCTCTCGCTCTCCCCTCTCTCCCTCCCCTCTCCCTTTCTCTCCCTCTCTCTCCTCTCTCCCTCCCCTCCTCTCTCTCTCTCTCTCCCCCTCTCCCTCCCCCTCTCTCCCCCTCTCTCTTTCCCCCCCCTCTCTCCCCCCCCCTCTCTTCTGTCCCTCCCCTCTACCCCTCTCTCTCTCTCCCCTCCCCCTCTCTCTCTCTCTCCCTCCATCTCTCACTCTCCCCCTTTGTCTCTCTCTGTCATTTTCTCCATCTTAGTGCTTTCAGGCTTAAAACAGCGAACTGAATTATTCCTTGGTGCCGCCATCTCACACATTCGTCAGTCTACCCCCGACTCCACACTTCTCTCCCCCCCCCCCCCGCCCCGCACACACACACACACACAAAAGCACAAAGCCACCACCTCTCTTTCTTTCTCTCTGTCTCTGTCTGTCTGGCCTCTCTGTCTTTCTCTCTGTCTTACTGCTTTCAGACTTAAGCAGCGAACTGAATTTATTCCTTGGTGCCTCCATCTCACACATTCGCCAGTCCCCCCCCCCCCCCCCCCCCCCCCCCCCCCCCCCCCCCCCCCCCCCCCCCACTCCTCTCCCACCCCAT
>CM054143.1:53225442-53237942 GCA_028751875.1 Rapana venosa | reverse complement strand
CCATGACATTTACACACACACACACTCGCGCACGCGCAAGAACACACACACATACACACACACACCATGACATTTACACACACACACACACACACACACACAAACACACAAACACACACACGCACGCACGCATGCAACACCCGCGCGCGCGTGTGATAAGCTTTATTTTCGTGTATCTATCTATCTTTGTGAAGCTGTCCCATTCTGAAAAATGCACGTGTGTGATAAAGACAGTTTTCATGTATCTGCCTTGTGAAACTGCGACATTTCCAAAACTGCACAAATATTCATGTGTGTAAGCCCTATTTTTTCATGTATCTACTTTACCACTTGTAAAACATTTCCATTTATTTCATACGACCTTTGACCCAGATAAAATCTGACCCATATGGCACCACTTAAAACGCTAACTATGAGCCCATACGAAACTCGTCGCCAGATACCTTGTTAATGTTGCACGTGTGCAAAATACCCTAACGCACAAAGCATCAACACAGACATGTCTTCCAGAGCATCCGTGATCGGCTAGTGCAGGTAATGGGGACAGGACAGCCTGGTGGTTAGAGTGATGCATTCGTGATCTGCTGACCCGGGTTTCAATCTCGTTCAAGAAGATTTTTCCTCTGGAGTTAATTGACATCAGTGCCGACTCCACTCTCCCCTAATCCTTCGACTGAGACTATAAACCGAGGTCCCGTGTGCAAGCGCACGTAGAACATCTTACACACACACACACACGTTCAAAACCCGTTCCGCTTTAAGGAAGAGTAGGCCGGTGTGTGCCCGGTGGGAACGGATGACAAAATTTACAAAAGCTGCATACACACGGGGGATTGGATGGAGAGAAAAAAAAGCACATACGTGCTTATTCCATTATCCTCGATGAGACTATAAACCGAGGCCCCGTGTGCGACCGCATGCAGAACATCTTGCGCACACGTTAAATCCTGTTCCGCTTTTCGAAAGAGTAGGCCATTGTGTGCCGGTGGGAACAGATGACAAAATTTACAAAACCGCATACACACGGGGACTGGATGTAAAAAAAAGCACATGAGTGCTTATTCCATTATCCTCGATATATAATTTTTTTTTTTTAATTGTCATCTGAGCGCTTTGATTTGTTGCTTTACAAGATTCAGTGCTATATAAATTCCATACATTATTATTATTATTTTTTTATTATTATTTTTTGTATTATTATTATTATTATTATCATCATCATATCATCATTGTTGTTGTTATTATTATTATTATTATTATTATCATTATTATTATTATTATTATCATTATCATTATCATCATCATCATTATCATCATTATTATTATTAACTAGAAGAATGAAATAAATAAATGAGTGTGGAAGAGGCCTGCTAATAACAGGGTCAGGTGAACGACTGGCTATGGGAGCTGTGCAGAGAGGTGGGATGGCTGCTGTCGTCAGGACATTGTCCATGGTGGATGACCGCTCCGGGCAGGCAGCAGCATACAGGCCATGTGCACTGACACTGGTCGTTTTGCATGCTAGGTCTCACATGCGCAAGCTCGCACGCACGTTAACACATGCACGCACTCACGGATGCACACTGGAACGCTTACACGCGCGCACACACGCGCGTAGACACACACACGCACATACACATACACGCATGTACGCCCACATGCACACACGCAGACACATGCACACACACACACACACACCACACACACACACACACACACACACACACACACACACACACACACACACACACACACACACACACACACACACGCTCTCTCTCTCTCTCTCTCTCTCTCTCTCTCTCTCTCTCTCTCTCTCTCTCTCTCTCTCTCTCTCTCTCTCTCTGTGGGAGATGGGATAGCCTAGTGGTCAGAACATTGCGCTCGCAATCTGACGACACGGGTTCGATTCGCGTTCAAGGGGGATATTTTCCCCTGGAGTTAACATCAGTGCAGACTCCACTCTCCCCAAAAGTCCTTCGGATGAGACTATAAACCGAGGCCCCGTGTGCGAACGCACGCAGAACATCTTGCGCATACGTTAAAACCCGTTCCGCTTTTTGGAAGAGTAGGCCATTGTGTGCCGGTGGGAACGGATGACAAAATATAAAAAAAACTGCATACACACGGGGACTGGCGTAGACCCCCCCCCCCCTCCCCCCACATGAGCGCTTATTCCGTTATCCTCGAAATAAAAGAATTTTAAAAAACCCAACTATACTGCTGTACAAATTTGCAGTCTAACGAGGTTCGTTTCTGCATGATTATGTCAAAGTTCACCAGGCACAACTAACTGAACACCATCGACGTCATTCCGCAAGAATAACTGGTAGCCTCAAAACCCTTCATTCTAGTAGAATCTACAGCGTGTGGCATCCAACAAACATCTACAGCAGTACTCTTTAATTTGATGCGATAAACCGTTTATCTTCATAATAAATCAAAGACGAGATTCTTTCGTAATTATCGTTAAGTTTCTTTTTTTGGAGTGTATACAACTGATTCAGAATATACACATAGTATTAAACTCAGAATGCTTTACCAGTAAAACCGTGCACAAACTAAAAGCATTTTATTCTGGCATCGAGCTCTGCTGTAAAAAACATGGAAAATCCCTCACAAAGGGCAAAACGACATTCAATGACGGAATACCGAATCTTGTTTTGCCAGCATGTCCAGGCTATTTTCAGCTACTGTCACAGGGTGGACGCTAGCAGGAAACTTGTTTACTGTCTCTCTCTTTCTCTCTCTCTCTCTCCCTCTCTCTCTCTCTCTCCCTCTCTCTCTCTCTGTCTCTCTGTCTCTCTGTCTGTCTCTGTCTCTCTGCCAGGATGTTTTTGAGTTACAGTGCCTACCCAAAATTGATAGTGATTTTGGCTCGGGAGGAATAAGACTTTCTGTCTTTTTTAAAAAAAAGTAACAGGTAAAAGGGTAAAGGTCTATGTGGTCATAGGGGAGCGAGGAGGCATCAGAGACCTCAGCTTCTCTAAGGGCCAGCATATTGAGGGGGGCGCCCATCTCCTCTCCCTCGCTGCTTTACCTTCCCTGACCCTAAAGAGGGCAGGTACCCATTTACAGCTGGGTGAACTGGGGGAACTGTATTGAAGCCAGGGCACGCAAACGGTCACCCAGCCAAGTGGAAACCACGCTCGATGCTGCTTAACTTGGCTGGGGGAAAGCGAGTGCTCTGACCACTGAGCTATCCTGTCCCCCACCCCATTAAAAAAAAAAGTAATGATAAACAATTTCAAATACACCAAAATGAATATTAACAAAAAATGAACATCATAATGAAATACTACTATTTGTTCCTAGTGATGTTTGTTGGTTGTTTTTTTTTATTTTTTTATACCAGTCCTTCCAGATATCCATCAAGATTGTTTGTGTCGTTGTATTCCCTAGTTAATGGACAATACACTATAATGAATTCAATACTCTTTAATTTTCATTGATTGATACAGTCGTCTGTGTTTTTGGTTGCTCTTGAGTCTGGTGTACTAGGACTATAAACCGAGGTCCCGTGTGCGAACGCACGCAGATCACCTTGCGCACAGGTTAAAACCTGTTCCACTTTTTTGAAAGAGTAGGCCATTCGTGTGCCGGTGGGAACGGATGACAAAATTTACACAAGTGCATACACACGGGGACTAGCTGTAAAAAAAAGCACATGAGTGTTTATTCCATTATCCTCGCATTAAAAGAATTCATAAAAAATAAAACTATACTGTTGTAGTCTATCGAGGATAAGTTTCTGCATAATTAATGTCAAATTTCAACAAGCCAGAAATGAACACCATGGACGCCATTCCACAAGAGTACAGGTACAGGCAGGGTCTCTTCTAACTGGTGGCCTCAAAGCAGCCTGAATCTACCAGTTTTCCTCTAAAATGTTGATCCCTCAAGTACGATAGCGCGAGTTGAATGCAGCTATGTGTGATACGAAAATCGATGATGTGGTTTGTATGAGTGGAAGGGAGGGATGGGGGTGGGTGGGTGGGTGGGTTGGTGGTGGTGGGTGGGGTGGGGGGTGGGTTGAAGCAAGAGTAACACATTAATCTGAATATGCAGCAGCCGAGAGTGGGGGTGGAGGGGTGGGGGGGGGGGGAGGAGAGGAAGACAATAGAGAGAGAAGGGAGGGAGTGAGGCAGAGAGAGAGAGAGAGAGGAGAGAAGAGAGAGAGAGAGAGAGAGAGAGAGAGAGAGAGAGAGAGAGAAGAGAGGAGAGAGAGAGGTTATTAATTCTTCTTAACGAAATAATGAATCAATTCTTTCATTTACAAAAAAAACAACACAATAATTTGCTACCTTGTTTCAACAGCTTATTCAAAATTACCAGTAAATAAGCAAGAGAATCTGACCATTTTTTCTTTCTTTTTACATTTTCGAAAGGATTCACGGCTAGTGACTAAAACAAAAACAAAAAAAAGACAGAGAGAAAAAAGAGAAGTTTAGTGATAATGACTCTTATAAATATCACAGCCCAGGGACGTTCATAACATAAAAGCAGTTTCCGTTATCTGTGGCAAATATACCAGAGCGCGTGTACGCACGCACGCACGCACGCACGCACGCACGCACGCACGCACGTACACACATACACACAAACACTCATACACACACACGCACACACACATATTTACGTGCCCTTCAAGATTGAGGCCTTCATACACATCTCACTCTTACTTTCCAGATCAAATAAGAATACGCAAGCAGGCATTCAAGCAAGACAAATACGTTTGCTTTATACCGCAAACAAATAAACCTGCAGGCGTACGCACATACACACACACACACACACACACACACAACGCGCGCGCGCGCGCGCACGCAGACACACACTCACTCACACGCACACGTCAAGACTGACGCATACATACATAGACATCCTACTCTCCTTTCCAGATCAAAGAAGAATACGCAAGCAAGCATTCAAGCAAGACAAAATATTTGCTTGATACCACGAACAAATGAACCAGCATGCGTACGCATACGCGCTCGCGCTCGCGCGCGCGCGCGCACACACACACACACGCACGCACGCATGCAAGCATGCACGCACGCACGCACGCATAATAAACACACACGCGCACGCAAGCACGCACACACACATGCACACACACACATGCACATACACACATGCACACATGCGCACACACACGCACATATGCACGCACACACACACACTACCATCCTATCCATGCCTCCCCCCCCCCCCCCCTCACATACACACGCACTCATACACATCTACACATACATACATTTGCTCATTTGCTCGAAAAATCTATGAAAAGAGAAAAAAAGAAACGAACAGTATGCAGCATATAGTTCGCCTGCTGACACACACACGTGTGAAACACACACTCTCTCTCACACACACATAAACGCGCGCGCGCGCCCACACACACGCACACGCACACATACCCTCAATCTCCCTCCACATGCTCACACACACACCCACTCCCCCACTCCGCCACAAACATACACACACTAACACACACATTCACATATCCATCCACCCACAAATAACCCCTGCCCACACACACACATACACACACACACACACACAAACATACACACACTAACACACACATACACATACCCATCCACCCACAAATACCTCCCCCACCCCCCGACCAACACACACACACACACACACACACACACACACACACACACACACACAACACACACCAACCACACACACCAACACCCCACACACACACACCCATCCCCCCCCAACACCCCACCATGCCCCCCCCCTCCCCTCCCCCCCCCCCCCCCCCCCCCCCCCCCATTTCCTTGCTCGCTTCAACAATTTCATAGAAAAACTGACTGACAAAGAACAGTCAACATAGGGTGATTTATTTGCTGTCAGAAACACATGGAGGAAACAGCGGGAATGGATTTAGCAACACACACATACACACAACACACAGCAACACACACACACACACACACCACACACACACACACACACACACACACACACACACACACACGCAAACACACACACACACACACATCCCCCAAAGCAAAATGACATTCCAGTTGAACTCCATTTCGAGTACAGAAGGGGTGCATATGCGCTCACATGCACAAACATGCACACACGCGCACGTGTGCTTGTGCGCACGCACACACACAAATGCATACACGCGCGCGCGTGCACACACACACATACACACACATTGCGCTCGCAATCTGACAACCCGGGTTCGATTCCTGTTCAAGGGGGTACTTTCCCCTGGAGTTAACATCAGTGCAGACTCCACTCTCCCCAAAAGTCCTTCAGATGAGACTATAAACCGAGGCCCCGTCTGCGAATGCACGCAGAACATCTTGCGCACACGTTATAAGCCTGTTCCACTTTTCGTAAGAGTAGGCCATTGTGTGCCGGTGGGAACAGATAACAATTTAGAAAACCGCATACACACGGGGACAGGATGTAAAAAAGCACATAAGTGCTTATTCTATTATCCTCGATACAAAATAATCGAAAGGAATTTTTTTTTAAACCAAAAACAGTAACACAAAAATGCATACACGCGTGCGCGCGCGCGCGCACACATACACAGACACCCAAACACGCACACGCACGCACAGACACACACACACACACACATACGCACGCACAAACACACACACACACAGACACACACACACAAACACACACACACAGACACACACACTCAGACAGACACACACACACACACAGACACACACACACACCGCACGCACACACACTCACACACACACTCACACACACAGACACACGCACAGACACACACACATACACACACACGCACACACACACATACACACATACACACACATACACACACACATACACACACACATACACACACACAGACACACACACATACACACACACACATACACACACACACCATCACTCTCTCTTTGACCACCAAAGGACCAAACCACAAGCCATGAACGCTTGCAGAGAAAAGGAGAAGGAAGGAAGGAAGGAAGGAATAAAGGAAGGAAGGAAGGAAGGAAGGAATAAAGGAAGGAAGGAAGAGATTTATTCATTTTTATTTTATTTTATTCATTTTTCATTTCATTCTTTTATATCGAGGATAATGGAATAAGCCCTTATATGTTTTACATCCAGTCCCCGTGCGTATGCGGTTTTGTACATTCTGTCATCTGTTCCCATCGGTGCACAATGGCCTACTCTTACGTACAGCGGAACAGGATTTAACGTGTGCGCAAGATGTTCTGCGTGCGTGCGTTCCCACACGGGGCCTCGGTTTATAGTCTCATCCGAAGGACTTTTGGGGAGAGTGGAGTCTGCACTGATGTTAACCCCAGGGGAAAAAATCCTCTTGAACGGAGAGAGAGAGAGCGAGAGCGAGAGCGAGAGAGAGAGAGAGAGAGAGAGAGAGAGAGGAGAGAGAGAGAGAGAGAGTGAGAGAGAGTGAGAGAGAGAGTGGAAGAGAGAGAGGTGAAGAAGAGAGAGAGTGGAAGAGAGAGAGACAGACAGACAGACAACAAGAGGAGAGAAAGAAGACAGAGACAGAAGAAGAGACAGAAGGAGAAGAGAGCGAGACAGACAGACAGTCAAGAGAGAGATACAAAACAGAGAGGAAAGATATTGAGAGACAGACAGACAGACAGAGACAGAGACAGACATACAGACTGAACAGACAAAAGGACACAGACACAGACACACACAGACACAGACGAGCACACACACACACACACGCACACACACATCCACACACACACACACACACACAGAAGAAAGACAAGAGCGAGCGAGCGAATGCAGAGATGCTGTACAAGACAAGTCCAGCAGAAACGACGAAGGGAAAAGCAGAGAAGAGAGAGAAGAGAGAGAGAAAGCAGAAGAGAGGAGAGGAGAGAAGAGAGAGGGAACGGGCGACAGAAACAACTTTAAAAATAGTTGCTGGCAGCCCCTAGTCCCCTCCGCTGCAGCGACAACCTCCACCCTCCATCCCCACCCCTACACCCCACCCCTCTCCCCCCTCCCCCCATCTCTCTCTGCCTGTCTGTCTGTCTGTCTCTCTCCTAGTGAGCTATCAAGCGAACGGGTCGAAGGTGTGTGTGTGTGTGTGTGTGTGTGTGTGTGTGTGACTGTAGGGAGGTGTCTTTAAATGGATCGTTTGTCACTAACTGGATTAAGACGGGAACGAGGTGACAAAATTGACCAAACTGCATACACACAGGGATTGGATGAAAATAAAAGCACATTGTCTGTATTCGAAATAAAAGAATAAAATAAAATAAAGTAAATAAATAAATATATAAGGACGTTTCAAACTGGGTGAAAACCCGTAAAATTTTTTGTCACTTGAAGTTAAATTTATAATACTGCTTAGAACTTTGTTCTCTATCAACACACATTGAAAACGCGACACCCAAAATAAATGGCAATAAAAAGATGTTGCATGAATAGAATCTCAGTCAAAACTGCGAACTCTGAACTTCTTCTTCTTCGTCAAACGCTCAGACAGCAACTATTGTTATCTGTCCTATGAGTGAAAAATACGTTGCGCTGCCGTCGAGCGCCTGACAAGTCAGGCCCAGCACATCCGACTTCAGGCATGGGAGAGAGAAACAATCTTTGAAGTCTTTCTGAGAAAAAAAAAGGCAGGAGAATGGACCCCCCCCCCCCCCCAAAAAAAAAATAAATAAATAAAAGGCAGAAAGTAGACTAGAAGAATGTGACAGAAAGAAAAGGAAAAATGCAGAAACGAAGAGAGGGATAGAAAAGAGGGAATTCCTAGCACAGAATTTCCAGAAGGTCATGGATGCTATTTATACTTGGCATGCCACCGGCATCCCTACGGGAAATAACGTAAAACGAATACTTCTGAACTTTTCCAAGAAAAAAAAAGTGGTTTCTAATCGATTCGCACGCTCACAAACACTACAGGAATTGCCAGATTTGGAATCGTTTGCTCTTGTGATTGGCAGACAAACCAAATGCAGTCTGTGTGCGCATTGGCAACCCACCTGGTCAAAGAAAACAGAAAAGTTGGTGGTGGTGTGTGTTTTTTTCCTACAGGAAGTTTTCAGACACAGAAAGAAGTTCTAATCTGCCGTTGAGCCTGACCACCTTACGACAGTAGCCACTTTAAGGACACGAGAGTCAAGCGAGGAAGCGATTCCATTAGAAGGAAACTAGAAGCTGGGTCGGGAAGGGAAAATCCTCTCAACGGTAAAAAGTGTCAAGCCAGTTTTGGAGACTGAACTTCTGGAAGCCCAAAGCTGCAACGGTCGTTTTTGTTATTATCATTATTATTATTATTATTATTATTATTATTATTATTATTATTATTATTATTATTATTATTATTATTATTATTATTATTATTATTATTGTTGTTGTTGTTGTTGTTGCAACATCAAGAGTAGCGAGAGTAGTAGTGGTAGTGGTGGCGGTAGTGGGAGTAGTTAGTAGTAGTAGTAGTAGTCGTAGTAATAGTAGTAGTAGCCGCAGCAGCAGCAGCAGCAGTAGTAGCAGTAATAGTACTAGTAGCAACAGAAACAGCAGCAGCAGCAGCAGCAGCAGCAGTGTTAGTAACAGTAGTAGAAGCAGTAGTTGAGGTAGCAGCAGCAGCAGCAGCAGCAGCAGCAGCAGCAGCAGCAGCAGCAGCAGCAGCAGCAGCAGCAGCAGCAGTAGTAGTAGTAGTAGTAGTAGTAGAAGTAGTAGTAGTAGTAGCAGTAGTAGCAGTAGTAGAAGTAGTAGTAGTAGTAGTAGTAGTAGAAGTAGTAGTAGTAGAAGTAGTAGCAGTAGTAGAAGTAGTAGTAGTAGTAGCAGTAGTAGTAGTAGTAGTAGTAGTGTAGTAGTAATAGTAGTAGCAGTAGAAGTAGTAGTAGCAGTAACAGCAACACAGCAGCAGTAGTAGTAGAAGTAGTAGCAGCAGAAGCAGCAAAAGTAGCAGCAGCAGAAGCAGCAGCAGTAACAGCACTGCTAGTAGTAAAAGCAGCAGTAGTATTAGAAGTAGCAGCAGCAATAACGCTACATCAGACCACAAAGATGACTGCAGTGCAGGCACACACACACACAACACCACACACACACACACACACACACCACACACACACACACACACACACACACGCACGCACGCACGCACGCACGCACGCACGCACGCACGCACACACACACACACACCTACACTGATAACACCATTTGCCAGCCAGTCTGAATATTTGCCATTATTTTATCATACATAATATCAGAATGGCATCATTCCAGTTCACGTGCAACAACTCTATATCTTTCCCCCAGACACCGTAAAATGTTAATAAACGCAAGCCACGCTACATACCTAACATCATATCTTTTATTTATCATTTGTTTTGGGGAGGTTGGTTTGTGTCTGTTTTAAAAAAAACAACAACCCACATATGTTTTGATTTTTGTGAATTTACATACCTAACATTTTCTTAATTCATTTTGGGGCGGGGGGGGGGGGGGGGTGGTGGGGGGGGGAGGGGGGGTAGTAGGGGTGTTAGTTGTGGTAACGTTATGTTTTCGACTCTTGAGTATTTACATTATCTAACATTATCTGAACATTTTTTTGGATCGTGGTGGGTTTTTTTAACACTTGCTTCATCTCCTGTGTTTGTACATTCCTAACATTATTTTGATTACGATTTGGTTATTGTTTTCTTTTTGTTTTTGGAACGCATTTTGCGATTCTCGTTCATGAACATACCTGAAATAATTTTAACTTATTATTTGTTTTTTTAACACTTGCTTCCACTTTGCGCTTTAACGTACCTGATATCATATTGATTTATTATTTAGTTTTTTTTTTATCTGTTTGAATACATACTTCTACTCTTGTGCCTAGACATATCTATCAATTTTATGATGATATCATTATAAATAATGTGCGTGTGTGATATTTACTTTTTTTTTTTAAAACCGTACTTTGACTCTTGTACATATTTATATATATCTGACATTATTTTGATTTACTTTTTGAATTTTTAAGACATGCGTCAACTTGTACATTTACTTGCGTGTTTATCTTATCTTCATATAAACAAACCCACCAACACATCTTCGGCTACTGCACATTCCCATCAATCATTGCACATTCTCTTCCTATTTATTTGCACATTTCCATCTGTTACTGCACATTTCCATAAATTATGGTACATTCCCATCAATGCACATTCCATATCAATGCACGTTCCATCAATTATGGCACATTCCTATCAGTTACGGCACATTCCTATCAGTTATTGCACATTCCTATCAGTTACTGCATATTCTTATCAGTTATTGCACATTCTTATCAGTTATTGCACATTTCTGCATTTTCCTATCAATTACTGCACATTCCTATAAGTTATTGCATATATCTGCACATTCCTATCAGTCACTGCACATTCGTATCAGTTACTGCACATTCCTATCAGTTATTGCACATTCCTATCAGTTACTGCACATTCCTATCAGTTACTGCACATTCCTATCAGTTACTGCACATTCCTATCAGTTACTGCACATTCCTATCAGTTATTGCACATTCCTATCAGTTACTGCACATTCCTATCAGTTACTGCACATCCCTACCAGTTACTGCACATTCCTATCAGTTACTGCACGTTCCTATCAATTATTGCTCATTCCTATCAGTTACTGCACATTCCTATCAGTTATTGCACATTCCTATCAGTTATTGCACATTCCTATCAGTAATTGCACATTCCTATCAGTTATTGCACATTCCTATCAGTCACTGCACATTCCTATCAGTGATTGGGGGTGGGAGGTATGTGTGTGGGGAGGAGAGGGGAGAGGAGTATGTATGTATGTATGTATGTATGTATTATTGCACATTTCTGTACATTCCTATCAATTATTGCACATTCCTATCAGTTATTGCACATTTCTGCACATTCCTATCCAATGCACGTGCGCGTTCTACTAAACCTTAAGAGTATCAGGCAAAGGAAGGCCACGTCTTGTTTCAAAACCACATTAGAAGAAGTTCATAAAAGGGTTAACACACTGCCTGTAACCAACTCAAAACATTAGAAAAAAACAACCCAACAACAACACTGTCTGACCTTCAGGAACAGTTAGACACCCATCATTACGCGCGCTGTCAATAAAGCAACAACGTTCAATTCATCAACAGGTAATTCACATTTTGGTTTTTGAAAAAAACAAACACCGAACGCAAGAACGAAAAGTGTGGGTGGTTTTTTCTTTCTTTCTTTCTCTCTTCAGCTAGAGCTCCGAGGTTCACCAATGGTGAGATTTTTTGCGTATGTGACCTTTTTTTTTCCTCCATCCCACCATTTAGCTCGCCGCATTCCGTCTTCGGAGATGGTGTCTACAGATGACACCTGTGTGGTTGCAAAGTGGGTTTTTGTTTTTGTTTTTGTTATCCGTTTCTACCAGCACATAATGGATTACTCTTTCGAAAGGTGGAACGGGTTTTTAACGAGTGCACGAGATATTCTTCCTTGTTTTCGCACACTGGG
>CM054143.1:53207942-53210442 GCA_028751875.1 Rapana venosa | reverse complement strand
ATGTGGTGTGCGTGTTATCTTCTGCAACCTATTGTCTGCTGCTTCCACGCACTGATTCTGATCTTAACCCCCCCCCCTCCCCTGTCCCCACCCCTCACTCCCCCCCCCCCCCCACACACCACACACACCCTCCGCACCGATCCCTACTCCAGCTTCTTCTGTCACATCCTCTAAACCAGAAGTTCACAGGAAGCTAATCAATAATATCAGGCTGCCAAAGGGTCACCAACCAGACTGGCCCTACACTGCTACTGGAGCACTTCGGTAATGTTCAGTGGTGACTTGTTCAATATTTATAAGGATTTATTTTTTCTAAAACTAACAAGTATTCCCACACTGTGCACACGTAATCTTTTTTTGCAATTTGATTTGTTTGTTTTACAAAGGGGCTATAAAAAAAAGTCCATACACTTTTTATGACTATTATCATTATTATGATTATGACTATGATGACAGGAGAAAGGTGGTTGACAAAGCTTCGAAGGCGCCCCAAAGGATTCGGAATCTGAGGGATCAGTGACGAGGTGAGGACGATGACGATTATTATTATCGATAACGTTCCGTTCAGTTTCTTATCGCAAGCTTTTTTCCCCCATGGATTTCTCCTTCTCCCCAAGATAAATAGACGTAATTTTAGCGTCTTTGCATCAAATTTAAACATGGCATTTTGAGGCGTAGACTGTTGTTTTAAACAATCTTATTCAAAAGTACATTGTATTCTCAAACAAACTTCCCCAAAGTGCAATACATTCTCACAAAAAGCTTCCACAAAGGACAATGAATTCTCACAAAATCTTTCACGAGGTACAATACATTCCCACATAACTTTTCACGAGGCTCAATACATTCTCAAATAACCTTTCACGAGGTACAATACATTCTCACATAATCTTTCACAGGGTACAATACATTCTCACATAATCTTTCACAGGGTATAATACATTCTCACATAATCTTTCATATGGTACAATACATTCTCACATAATCTTTCACAGGGTACAATACATTCTCACATAATATTTCACAGAATACAATACATTCTCACATAATCTTTCACAGGGTACAATACATTCTCACATAATCTTTCACAGGGTACAATACATTCTCACATAATCTTTCATAGGGTACAATACATTCTCACATAATCTTTCATAGGGTACAATACATTCTCACATAATCTTTCATAGGGTACAATACATTCTCACATAATCTTTCATAGGGTACAATACATTCTCACATAATCTTTCATAGGGTACAATACATTCTCACATAACCTTTCACAGGGTACAATACATTCTCACATAATCTTTCATAGGGTACAATACATTCTCACATAATCTTTCACAAGGTATAATACATTCTCACATAATCTTTCATAGGGTACAATACATTCTCACATAATCTTTCACAGGGGACGATACATTCTCACATAATCTTTCATAAGTCACAATACGTTTTCACATAACCTTTCACAAGGCATAATACACTGTCACATAACTTTTCACAGGGTGCAAGGCAGTTTCATACGAGGTTGAATTAAACTATTACAAAGTACAGTGCTTTCTCACATAAACTTTTACAAAGTGCAATAAAATTCTGAAGTAACCTTTCACAAAGCGCAGTATATTGTCAAAATAAACCTGCACAAAGTGGAGTGTATTGTCAAAATAACCCTAAACAAAAAGCATTGTATTGTCTGTTAACCTTTCACAAAGTGCAGTGTGTTCTCGAATAACCTTTCACAAAGTGCAGTGTATTTTTAGTCAACCTTTTTCATAGTACAGTGTATTATTAAATAACCTTTCACAAAGTACAATGCATTGTTATATAACCTTTCACAAAGTGCAGTGAATTGTCAGTTAACCTTTCACAAAGTGCAGTGAATTGTCAAAAATAACCTTTCACAAAGTACAGTGTATTGTTAAATAGCCTTTCACAAAGTACAGTGTATTATTAAATAACCTTTCACAAAGTACAATGCATTGTTCAATAACTTTTCACAAAGTGCAGTGAATTGTCAGTTAACCTTTCACAAAGTACAGTGAATTGTCAGTTAACTTTTCACAAAGTGCAGTGAATTGTCAAATATAACCTTTCACAAAGTACAATGTATTGTTAAATTACCTTTCACAAAGTGCAGTGAATTGTCAGTTAACCTTTCACAAAGTACAGTGAATTGTCAGTTAACCTTTCACAAAGTGCAGTGAATTGTCAGTTAACCTTTCACAAAGTGCAGTGAATTGTCAGTTAACCTTTCACAAAGTGCAGTGAATTGTCAGTTAACCTTTCACAAAGTGCAGTGAATTGTCAGTTAACCTTTCACAAAGTGCAGTGAATTGTCAGTTAACCTTTCACAAAGTGCAGTGAATTGTCAGTTAACCTTTCACAAAGTACAGTGTACTCTAAAATAACCTGCTCATAAAGTGCAGTGTATTGTCAGTTAACCTTCAACACAGTGCAGTGAGTTGTCAGTTAACCTTTCACAAAGTACAGTGAATTG
>CM054143.1:53195442-53202942 GCA_028751875.1 Rapana venosa | reverse complement strand
AAATAATGTAGTTAGATAATATTAATCAAGTTTTTTTTGTGGTTCCTAGATAGATGGCTTGATCGGGAAAAAAAAACCCAAATGCATTTTGCTTATTCAATGTACCATCTGGAAATAAAAAATCTGACTTGACTTGACTTGACTTGACTTGACTCTGTCTGCACTGTCTGTAACAGTTCCAGTTCTAGTATTTGGCCTTCCCTTTGCAAGTTTATAGTTGTATTTTGCAGTTCAATGTTTCGGTTGTGACGGTTCAACTTAAAGGGTGTTGTTGTTTGTGCAGAGAGGAAACTAAAGAAAAATGATTATTATGGTAGAGGGAAGGGATGTGTGCGTGTGTGGGGGTGGGGGTGGGGAGGGGTTTGGGGGAGGGGGCTCGATTGGGTGAAGGTGGGAGTGGTGGTGAGAGAGTAGTGATGTGTGATGTGTGTGTGGGGGGGGGGGGGGGGGGGGGGGGGCGGAGGGGTGGGCGTGGGTAGTGTAGTGCGTGGTGTTTTGTGATGTGTTGTAATGTGTGTGTGTGTTGTGATGTGTTGTAGGGTGTGTGTGTGTGTGTGTGCGTGCGTGCGTGCGTGCGTGCGTGCGAGAGACACAGACAGAAAGAAAACAAACAGATATATAGACAGGCAGAGAGACACACAAACAAACAGACAGATAGACATACAGACACACATACACACAGGCAGACAGACAGAAACACTGACGGAGTATAGCCACAGAGAAGAGAGAGAGAGAGAGAGAGAGAGACAGACAGACAGAGAGAAGCAGACAAGATAGGACTGACAGACAGACAGACAGACAGACCAGAGAGGCAGACAGAGACACACAGAAAGACAGAGAGGGAGAGACAGAGACATAGAGACAAATACAGAGACAGACAGACAGAAAGACGGACGGGACGGACAGACAGACAGACAGACGGACGGCAGACAGAGACAGAGACAGACAGACACCGCCACAAACAGAAACAAATACAGAAAGAGAGAGAGAGAGAGAGAGAGAGAGAGAGAGAGAGAGAGAGAGAGTGAGACAGAGAGACAGAGACAGAGAGCAGAGACAGAGAGAGAGCAGATGGAAGTAGTTTAGTACAATTCATACTACATATGCTTTTGAAAGACAGGGTTGGGGGGGGGGGGAAGAAAAGTACATATGGAATGCATTTGAACACATTATGCAAAACATGACACAGAGAGAGAGACAGAGAGAGAGATAGAGAGAGAGACAAACAGACAGAGTAGAGACAGACACAAACAAACAAACACACAAACAAACAAACAGACAGACAAGAGAGAGAGAGAGAGAAACAGACATACATACAGACATACAGACAGAGTAGAGACAGACACATACAGACAGAGAGTAGCCAGAGAGACAGACATGAGACAGAGAGAGGATTCAGGCAGGCAGGCAGGCAGACAGACAGGTGGTGGAACTGTGGGAGAATCAGCAAAAGGCAGCTAAAGGCCTCTCACGCCCTATCGATTGTTGCCACCACCCCCTCCACCCCGCCCCCTCCCCCACCCCTCCTGCCCTCTCCCCCCACCCACCCACTCCCCACCCCCCACCCCCAGACACCATAGCCCTGCCTTGCCTTGCTTTGCACCACAACACAACACTAGCCTTCTTCGCATAATTATTACCACTGCACAGTACGGATTTAATCCCCCTCTCACCCTCCTCTCCCTCCCCTCCTTCCCTCCTCCAGCTTTGCTGCAGTTGTGTGTGTGTGTGTGTGTGTGTGTGTGTGTGTGTGTGTGTGTGTGTGTGTGTGTGTGTGTGTGTGTGTGTGTGTGTGTGTGTCTGAGTCTGGCTGTTTCTGTCCCCATCACTTTCCAGTTATCCCCCTTCCCCTCCCCGTCTCTCTTTATCTCTCTCAGTCTTTCTGTGTGTGTCTGTCTGTCTCTATCTGTCTGTCCCTCTTTCTCTCTCTCTCTCTCTCTCTCTCTCTCTCTCTCTCTCTCTCTCTCTCTCTCTCTCTCTCTCTCTCTCTCTCTCCTCTCTCTCTCTCTCTCTCTCTCTCTCTTTCATGCTTTGCATAATGTGTTCAAATGCATTCCATATGCACTTTTCTCCCTCCTAACCCTGTTTTTTAAAAGCTTATGTAGTATGAATTGTACTAAACTCTTTCCATATGCTCTCTCTCTGTGAGTAAGAGAGCGAGAGAGTGAGAGAGAGAGAGAGATGGGAAAAGAAAGAGAGAGAGAGAGAGATAGAGAGAGAATGTGTGAGTGTGCGTGTGGTGTGTGTGATGTGTGTGTGTGTGTGAGACAGACAGACAAACAGACAGACAGACAGACAGACAGACAGACAGATAGAAAGAAGACACACACACAACATAACACAACACACACACAACACACACACAACACACACACACAAACACCACACACACATAACACAACACAACACAATACACACACACAAACACACGCACACAACACACAAACACAAAACACACAACAACACAACACAACACACACATGACACACACACACATACCACCACCACCACCACCACCACCACACCACAACACACACACACACACACACACACACACACACACACACACACACACACACACACACACACACACACACACACACACACACATTCCATATGATCATTAAGAAATTTGTTCTTAGATAGATGGCTTGATGAAAAAAGCAAATGCATTGCTTATTCAAAGTACCATCTGGAAATAAAATTTTGACTTGACTTTACTTGACTTGACACACACAACACACACACACACATAAACACACAACCACACACCAACACACACACACACACACACCACACACACAACACACACACACACACACACACACACAACACACACACACACACACACACACACACACACACACACACACACACACACACACACAACACACACACACACACACACACACACACACACACACACACACACACACACACACACCACACACACACACACACACACACACACACACAGAAAAGAAACCAGGACACGATGTTCATACACTTCACTTCACTTTAACGCCCAACACATCAGCAAACGATTATTAACAAGGAAACGAGGAACTGGAGCAAATGCAGACAGAAAAAGGCCCTGCGCAATAAATCCAGTTTTAAATAAATGGTTTTCATAGTCAACACGATTGTATCCTGGTCTCAAGCACATCTTTAAACGTTTTCCTCTGAGAGTTATGATCACGGATGTTTCTCACCTATCTCTACAAAATTTAACAAAACTGTATACACACGGGGACTGCATGAAAAAAAAGCACTTGATCTATAATGCTCGAAATAAAAGAATAGATAAATAAATATCTTCTGCTTAAAAGAAAATCCTTAATGTGTGTATAATATATAATAATACATATATATTATAAGAGAGAGAGATGAGAAGAAGAGAGTAAGATGAGAGACGAGAGAGAGAGAGAGAGAGAGAAGAGTTTTAAAGTGAATTAAGAGTGGAAAAAAATCCCACTTAAAATGTTGATATGTAAGCTATTCAATGTTCTCGTTTATAGGATTGGATTGTTTACATACATACATACATCAGAACACCAATTTTCACAGACTGTAGCTTTTTATTTCTGTTTGTGAATGGATTCTTTTTTTTTATAGTGTTGTTGTTGGTGCATAATTAGAAGACTGGTTTTATGGGCCGCTGTTTTTTTTTGTTTTGGTTTTTTTTTTAAATCACAGAATGTAGCTTTATATTTCTGTTCATTAACTTCTGTGGATGGATTCCTTTTTATTTATTTTTTAAAATCTTATTCTTTTATTTCGAGGATAATGGAATAAGCTCTCGTGTACTTTAAAAAAAAATCTACATCTAGTCTTCGTATGTGTGCAGTTTTGTAATGGTCATCCGTTCCCACCAGCACATAATGGCCTACTCTTCCCAAAAAGCGGAACAGGTTTTTACGTGCGCGCAAGATGTTCTGTTTTATGGTGTTGTTGTTGCATAATTATAAGACTGGTGTTAACAGGCCGCTGTTTTGTTGTTGTTGTTGTTGTTGTTGCTTTTACAGAATGTAGCTTCCCATTTCTGTTAATTGACTTGTGTGGATAAATCCTTTATATATAGATAGATAGATATAGTGTTGTTGTTGCACAGTTATAATATTTGTGTTACAGGTCGCTGTTTTTTTGTTTGGTTTTTGTTGTTTTTTAACAGAATGCAACTTCACATGGGGACGGGATAACTCAGTGGTCAGAGCACTCGCTTTCCCCCAGCCAAGTTAAGCAGCATCGAGCGTGGTTACCACTTGGATGGGTAACCGTTTGCGCGCCTTGGCTTCAGTACAGTCCCCCAGTTTACCCAGCTGTAAATGGGTACCTGTCCCTCTTTAGGGACAGGGAAGGTAAAGCAGCGAGGGAGAGGAGATGGGCGCCGCCCTCAATATGCTGGCCCTAGAGAAGTGAGGTCTCTGACGCCTCGCTTCCCAACGACCTTATAGGTTATGGGACACCTTGACCTTTACTGAAGTATCATTAACCGACTTCAGGGATACCTTTTCTTTGTGTGTATAAGACTGGTTTGTTTTTCTTCTTCTTCTGCATGCTGCTTTGCACAGAATGTAGCTAGCTTCACGTATCTACTAATTAACATTTGTTGAAAGATTTTTTTTTCTTATGAGACAAGTCTGATTTTCTTCTTCTTCTTTTTTTTCGTTTACAGTGCGCTGTTTCTCACATAATGTAGCTTAACACAGCTCTCTATACCTGACTGTTAACGGGTGGCCTTTTTTTTTTTTGGTTGTTGCTGCTGATAAGACAGGCTATAAAGTCCGCTTTTTTTTCTATAGAATGTAGCTTCTCATTATAGATGAATTTTTTTTTTAAAGATTACTTAACAAAAAAATTTTTAAAGTTAAGAGTGGCTTTTTGTACTTTAGATTACTTCACCCAAAAAAATTTAAGATAAGAGTGGCTTTTGGTACTTTGTTTTTTTGTACAGAATGCAGAGTCACATAATGACCTGTATGGATGGTGGGGGGGTTCTTTTTTTTCTTTTGCTTTGTGTTTGAAGCGTCACATATCTATCAACTGACTTTAATGAATGTCTTTTTCTTGCAGATGTGATGGAGGGTGGTCCTAATTACCTCCCCTGCGGAAAGAGTTAGAGCGCAACGCCGTGTGTTACCAAAATGGGACACAGCAGCCAATTGTGCGATGCTCTGTTTCCTTGACTGACAGTTCTGATTTCTTTAACTAAACGTTTCCTTTAATGTTAATATGCAAATCGTTCCTGTTTTCTCATGGGATTGCTTGGAGTATGGTATTATAAAATAGCGTCCTCATTCATTTACCATTGGATTAATCATCACCCATTCTGTAAATAACGATGTTGTTATGATTGTTGATGGCACAATACGGAACAATCTTCACACTTTAAATCATACGCATGTACATGACAGGCACACACTTGCAAAGAATCGGGTTATCGATCTCTTGTCTGGAAACTGCTCAGAAGGGACCAACTCTTTGAAAAATGATTACTTCCATTTTGAAGTACAAATGTCACTGATAATATTTTAAGTTTCACGACATACATACTCACACACGCGAACCCAGTTATAAACACAATACTGATACCAGACATCATATACATATATATGTATAATTTTACTATGAAAAAATACGTCTAATACAACCATGAGTGAAGAGGCATGAAATTGGGGGGAAAATGAAGAAAGAACTCACATGCTATGCAGGCAGACAGCAATGAGGGAAAATAATATACGGGAGATACAAAAGACAGATATGGCTAATTATTATCTCTATTTTTAGGAATGAACAGGAAACAACTTGCAGACATAATATATAGTCTGTGTGTGTTACAGTAGACGTCAGCAACAAATAAAACTGTGTGGGTGTTTACGACGTAAAAAACAATCAAAAATATTTCCTGCACTACCACACTAGTAAAGTAAAAGGTAACGGTGTCCAATAACCTATGTGGTCGTAGGAGATAGAGACCTCACTTCTCTAGGGCCAGCATATTGAGGGCGGCTCGCGCCCATCTCCTCTCCCTCGCTGCTTTACCTTCCATGTCCCTAAAGAGAACAGGTACTCATTTACAACTGGGTGAACTGGGGGACCATACTGAAGCCAAGGCGCGCGCACACAAACGTTCACCCATCCACTTGGTAACCACACTCAATGCTGCTTAACATTAGCTTGGGGGAAAGCGAGTGCTCTGACCACTGGGCTATCCCATCCCCAACAAACTAGTGCTGATATATTATTAGCTTGTAATCAAACCATCACATAGACTACTGTTTTAAAGGTCGCAGACATAGCCTAGTAGATGAAAACATTAATTCTGACGTCTTTCCCCCCCCCAAAAAAAAAACCCATCTACCACCACGTCCCCACTCTTCCCCTCCCCACCCCGTTTTTGTTTGTTTTTCTTTCTTCTTTTTGTTGTTGTTTGTTTTTCTTTTGTTTTTGTTTTTTGGTTGTTGTTTTTTTTAAGTTTTCTTTTCCTTGTTTCTACTGTGTGTGAGTATGAGTATTGGCTTCATTATTAAGATGTATCCCTTACGGGCGGGGATAGGAGGTTAAAAAAAAAAAAGCACACGAGTGCTTATTCCTTATCCTCGTAATAAAAGAATTTGTCATCGTCATTGTCTGCAATCCACAAACCATATTTTTAGAAATGGATTGATTTCTTATCAGCGTTACAACTGAGTCGTGAACAAATAGAGAATCCATTCTTTTGAAATCCGCTGTAACCCAGCAGTAGTTCACAAATTGTGCACTAGCAACCTCACACCTTCTTGCAAAGGTATAAGTGGAACAAAACAAACAGCCGACAGAATTTTTTAAAAACCCAAGCACTAGAAATTTCACAGCTCTTTCGCAAGGGCACCAGAATTAGAAGAGCGACAGACAGACAGACAAACACGCACGCAAACACGCACGCACGCACAACACACACACAAACACACAACACACACCACACACACACACACACACACACACACACACACATGCAACGCACGCACGCACACACACATCTCCAAAAATCACTTTTTAGTGGATAGAAGTTTAAAACGAACACACATACACAGACACAACTGTCTAAAATCGCTTTTGAGTGAACACAACGTTAAAAACGAAACACACAAACAACACACACACAACACGCACACACACCACACACACACACACACACACCACGCGCACACACACAGCACACACAACACACACACACACACACACACACACACGAAGGCAAGAGCAAACAAACAGTTCAAACTAAAACAGAGAGACAAAACAACCCACATCTTGCAGACACACTAAGCAAACAGATGTCCCCAAAGATGGAGTGCAGCTACCTTAATGGTGGGCAAAAAACACACACACACACACAAAAACGGCTCGCATACGCAAAACTCTCACCGTTGGAGAAGCTCGGATCTCTAGCCAGGAAAACAAAACAAAAACAAAACCCTACACACAAACACACACACATGCACATGCACACACACATAAACA
>CM054143.1:53180442-53187942 GCA_028751875.1 Rapana venosa | reverse complement strand
AATAGACAGACACTAGAGAGCCGAGTGGTTAAGACCGTCTGTCTTCAATCCTGCCGGTTTATAAAGTCGTGGGTTCAAATTTCGAGTAGCGGTGTCTGATGAACACTCAAGGTGGAGATTTTTTTATTTTTAAAATTTTTTTACGATATCCCAAGTCAACTTAAAATTGCAGACCTGCCAGTGCCTTAATTCCTTTTCGTGTATGTCTACACGCAGAAGATCCCATTTGCAGGTTTCGTTTTCGGAACACTTTTTTACTTTACCATAGATGATGATCCTGTAATTCATGCCAGCGATTACGAATGCATGAACGTACCCAGCATGCATCCTGTGCGAAAACAATGAGCTGCATGCTCTGAAGTCGGAATGTGTTAGGCTGAGGCTAGCAGGCAGGCAGACCTCCTGCAGAGTGACAAGCACAGGAAAAGACCATGGCACTGCACATCCCACCCAGTAAAGGAATGCAGAGAAAAGAGAATCAATCTTGCCCAAAGCAAATCGATGGTAATAGCAACCCGCCCCCACCAAAAAAAATGCCAAACCAAACAAACATCCGTTAGCTTCCCTTCACTTAGATAATATTTTGATCTAGAAGATGCATGGACACCGTGTTTTTATTATGGAGACTGGATAGCTCAGTGGTCTAAGCACTCGCTTTTCCCAAGCTAAGATTAAGCAGCATTGAGTGTGGTTGCCAGTTGGATGGGTGACCGGTTGCGTGCCTTGGCTTCAGTACAGTTCCCCCAGTTCACCCAGCTGTAAATGGGTACCTGCCCTCTTTAGGGTCAGAGAAGGTAAAGCAGCGAGGGAGAGGAGATGGGCGCCGCCCTCAATATGCTGTACCCTGGAGAAGCTGAGGTCTTTAAAGCCTCGCTCCTCAACGACCGCATAAGTTATGGGACACCTTTAACTTTACCATAGATGATGAACTAAAACATCAGCCCTTCCAAAACAAACTATGCATCACTCCCCCCCCCCCCCCCCCCCCCAATCTTCCTGATATTTCAAGTTAAACGACACATTAGAATTAGATTGTCACTCAATTCATTTTAATTCAATTCAATTCAATTCAAAAACTTTGTTATATCAGAGACAGAGATATTCTGACGGTTTATAAGCCATACAGAAAACATGTAAACATAACATCACGGTAAAAAACAACAACAACACAGTATTCGTACATCAGCACGTAAACCCATCACAGTGTATGAAGCACCCACAAATCAGTAATACCCCAGCTAGTCATAAACTCACCCAAGTAAAATCATAAGCACTCATGTGCACACCAGTATGTCCACGCATCCACACACACACAACACACACACAACAGTTACCGCGTGCGCGCGCGCGCACACACACAACACACACAACAACACACAACACAACACACACAAAACAAACACACACAACACACACACAAACAAACACACACAACAAACAAACACACACACTCACACACAAACAAACAAAACAAACAAACACACACACAGACACACACACACTTTGGAAACATTCGCACACATGCGCACGCATTTTTATGACATAAACCAAATTGTTATAACATGGTGTATAATAAGACAAACTATCAATTAAATCAATATCACTCTGTTCTATTAAGATAATGAACAGTCTAAATTGATAACACGCGCACGCATTTTTATGACGTAAACCAAATTGCTTATAACAAATCCCACCAAGATAAATTATGCAACGCACTTTCAAAAACTATCTTCCTGATATCTCCAGTGTAGTAACACGATACAACAACACTTACATAATACTTACATAACTCCATTTCATCCCTTATATATACATAGATCCTGCATCAACAATACACCTCCTCTCTCTCTCTCTCTCCACCTCTCTCTCTCCTCCTCCTCTCCCCTCCTCCCCTCTCCTCCTCTCTCTTCCCTCTCTCCTCTCTCTCCTGCTCTGCTCTTCTCTGCTCTGCTCTGCTCTGCTCTGCTCTTGAAATCTTCATATTGTTGTTAGCTGATGATGTAATGTTAATTTCAGAAACTGTCATTGGTCTTCAGAATCAGTTGAATAGTTTAAATGAGGCCGCTGCTTCATTGAGGTTGAAAGTTAACATAACAAAGAGTTTTTAAAAACCGTATACACACGGGGACTGGATGCAAAAAAAGTACATGAGTGCTTATTCCATTATCCTCGATATAGAAGAATAAATAAAAATAATAAAATGAAAATAACATTATTGTATTTAGAAAGGGTGGGCATCTTGCAATGAGAGAAAGATGGACGTATGGTGGAACTGTGATTTCTGTGGTGAATGTATATAAATATTTAGGTATGTACTTTTCTACTCGTTTAAGCTTTACGTTTGCTTAGAGAGACCTCGCAAGTATAGCACACACACAAAAATGCATTGTTATGTATAATGAAGAAGTTAACTTTGTTAAATAACGAATCTCTTTCTCTGTTTTTAAAATTTATTTGATGGCCAAATTCAACCTGCATTGCAGTATGGAGCTGAGATCTGGGGTCTGTATCCTGCTGCCGTACACTGTGAGAAAACCCATTTATTTGCGTTGAACAAGTTTCTGGGAGTGTCACTCAAGACACCAAATGATCTTGTGTACAGGGAAACAGCAAGGTACCCCATGTCACTGCTTTCTATTGTTAGATGCATACAATATTGGATAAAAGTAACTCAGATGAATGCAGAAAGATTGCCCTTTAAAAGCATATAAAATGTTGTTAGATATAGTTAGTAGAGTCAAAATCAATCGGGCTTTTAAATGTAAGAATAAAATTATGTGAGTTGGGTTTCGGTTACGTGTGGTTAAACCAAGGAGTTGGAGATGTGCGTGGTTTTATTCAACAGTTTCGTGAAAGGTTGATTGATTGTTGCTGGCAAAATTGTAAGAGTCATGTACAGAATAGTGATAGATTTTACCACTATAGAATGTTTAGTCAAGTAAATTGTGTACCAGCTTATATGTCCATACATATTAATAGACATTTGAAGTGTATAATGGCACGATTTAGATTTGGTAATTTGGATATCAATGCGCATTATTATCACTATAGAAATGCCCTTGCCACAAACCTTCACTGCCCATTTTGTAAATGTGCAGTAGAAGATGAAATCCACTTTGTGCTTTCCTGTCCAGGGTTAAGAGATATACGAGAGCAATTCATACCACAACAGTACTGTAGAGATCCGTGTTTATTCAGGTTGGTTTTGTTATTAGCATTTTAAAGAAGAAGTATCTATGTAACTTAACAATATCACACGTACATCATATTGTTTGCTTGCGTTATCTATATTCCCCCTTCTAAGGGGCCATGGCCTTTATGAATAAACATTTCATTTCATTTCATCTCCCCCCCCCCTCTCTCACACACACACAAACACACACACACATGCACGTGGGCCACACGCGCGCGCGCGCACGCGCCCACGAAAATGAGACTGACAGATGCGCGTGTCAGGCTACAATCAATGATTACATCGTTTACCTCCACACTGAAGCAGACACAGCAGCACGCCACCCCTCCCTCCCTCCTTCTCTCTCTCTCTCTCTCTCTCTCTCTCATCTCTCTCTCTCTCTCTCTCTCTCTCTCTCACTCTCTCTCTCTCCTCTCTCTCTTTCTCATCTCTCTCTCTTCTCCTCCCTCCCTCTCTCTCTCTCTCTCTCTCTCTCTCCTCTCTCTCTCTCTCTCTCCTCTCTCTCTCTCTCTCTCCTCTTCTCTCTCTCTCTCTCTCTCTCTCTCCTCTGTGCTGTAAGCACGTCAGATGCCACTCTGTAAAAAAAAAATCTTTGCCTCTATCCTCCCTGCTTTCCTATCAATTACTCTTTGACAATAGTAAAATTGAATTTACGTGATTGCGCACGCGAGTGCGCGCGCACAGGCAGACAGGCAGGCGGACACAGACACACTCAGATAGGCAGACACACATGCGCATACATGCACGCAAACACAGACAGACAGGTAGACAGACAGACAAAGATAACATACACGCACACTTCTGAATGATGAAAAGTGTCTTTATGTAAAGTACCAAAGAGGGTTTCACGTCCTAGTGTGTTGGCACTTTTGAAAAGTTGCTCTTTTAGAAACTGTCCTAGCCAAAGACATAGTCTGTTTTCAATAATGACAAAAAATTCTGTCAAGAGAACAGTTTCTATGGATCAAAGAATCTGGGACAGTCAGATGACAGAATTTACAAAATCGCATACACACGGGGACTAGATGTAAAAAAATAAAAGAGCACACGAGTGCTTATTCCATTATCCTCGATATAAAATAATAAAATAAAATAAATAAATGAATAAAATAATACATGATCAAAAACGTTGTAAATACTATCAAGATTCTCTGCACTTGCTTTCTGCCTTAATTGTTCAAGTGTGTTGTTTAGTAAGTTACGCGCAATCCATCAGGTAGTACTTGTAAGTTGTTTTAATTTTAACGATGATGAAACCATATAAGTGCGTACTATGCTTTTTTTTTCCCTCTTGTCAATTTTTAAGAAAAATATGTATACATTGTTTGTAGTTACTGCTGTGTTGTTTAAATGACTGACTGGTATTACTGTGTACAATGGTTGCTGGGTTTTTTAATATGATATTTCGTGTTTTTCTGGGGGTAAAAGTGTTTTGAGGTTTGTTTTTGTTTTCTTCCCCCCCCCCCCTCCCCATATTGTAATTGTTGTTTTGATGTATATATCTTCAAAAAAAATAGATTGTACTACTAGGCTTAGCCTGAAATCTTTACAGTGGTAATGGGCATTCATTTATACTCTCTCTCTCTCTCGCTTGCTCTCTCTCTCCACACACACACACACACACACACACACACACACACACACACACACACACACACACACACACACACACACACACACACACACACACACACACACACACTGTCTCTCTCCTTGCACACACACACACACACACACCCCTTGCACACACACACACTCACACACACTCACTCCTTGCACACACACACACACACACACACACACACTCACACACACTCACTCCTTGCACACACACACACACACACACCACACACACACACACACACACACACACACACACCACACACACACTCACTCCTTGCACACACACACACACACACACACACACACACACACACACACACACACACTCACACACACTCACTCCTTGCACACACACACACTCCCTCCTTGCACACACACACACACACACACTCCCTCCTTGCACACACACATACACACACACACACACACACACACTCACACACACACTCACTCCTTGCACACACACACACACACACACACACACACACACACACACACACACAACACACACACACACTCATCACACACACTCACTCCTTGCACACACACACCACACACACACACACACACACACACACACACCACACCACTCACTCCTTGCACACACACACACACACACACACACACACACACCACTCACACACACTCACTCCTTGCACACACACACACTCCCTCCTTGCACACACACACACACACACACTCTCTCCTTGCACACACATACACACACACTCTCTCCTTGCACACACATACACACACACTCTCTCCTTGCACATACATACACACACTCTCTCCTTGCACATATATACACACACACTCCTCCTTGCACACACATACACACACTCCCTCCTGCACACACATACACACACACTCTCTCCTTGCACACACATACACATACACTCTCTCCTTGCACATACATACACACACTCCCTCCTTGCACACACATACACACACACTCCCTCCTTGCACACACATACACACACACTCCCTCCTTGCACACACACACACACACACTCACTCCTTGCACACACACATACACACACTCACTCCTTGCACACACACATACACACACACTCACTCCTTGCACACACACATACACACACTCTCTCTCCTTGCACACACACATACACACACTCTCACTCCTTGCACACATACATACACACACTCTCTCTCCTTGCACACACATACACACACTCACTCCTTGCACACATATACACACACTCACTCCTTGCACACATACACACACACTCACTCCTTGTACACATACACACACACTCACTCCTTGCACATATAAACACACACTCACTCCTTGCACACATACAACACACACACACTCTCTCTCTCAATCCTTGCACACATACATACACACTCTATCTCCTTGTACACACATACACACACCCTCTCCTTGCACATACATACACACACTCTCTCCTTGCACATATATACACACACACTCCCTCCTTGCACACACATACACACACACTCCCTCCTTGCACACACATACACACACACACACTCACTCCTTGCACACATACACACTCTCTCCACACACACTCACTCCTTGCACATATACACACACACTCACTCCTTGCACACACACATTCACTCCTTGCACACACACACACTCCTTGCACATACACACAAAACACACTCCTTGCACATACACACACACACACTCATTCCTTGCAACAACACACACACTCCTTGCACACACACACACACACACACACACACACACACACACACACACCACACACACAACACACACACAACACACTCCTTGCACACACACACACACACACACACACACACACACACACACACTCCTTGCACACACACACACACACACACACACACTCCTTGCACACACACACACACACACACACACACACTCCTTGCACACATACACACACTCTCTCTCCTTGCACACACACACACACACACTCCTTGCACACACACATACACACTCTCTCCTTGCACACACACACACACACACTCTCTCTCCTTGCACACACACATACACACCACTCTCTCCTTGCACGCACACATACACACACTCTCTCCTTGTACATACACATACAACACACTCTCCTTGCACATACATAATATATGGAATTTATATAGCGCTGAATCTTGTAAAAAACAAACAAATCGAAGCGCTTGCACTCAATCATTACAGGCATGCAACTCTCCTTAAACATAAACATAGACACACACACACACACACTCTCTCTCTCTCTCTCTCTCTCTCTCTCATTCTCTCTCTCTCTCTCCTTGCACACACACACACACATACACACACATAACACACACACAAACACACACGAGACAGACAGACATACAGACAGAGACAGAGAGAGAGAGGGAGAAAGAGACAGAAAGAGACAGACAGACAGAAAGACAGAGTGAGGACAGAGAGAGACAGAGAGAGAGGGGAGAGAGAGAGACAGCCAGAGAGACAGAGAAAGACAAAGAGACAGACAGACAGAGACAGAGACAGAGACAGAAAGAGAGACACAAAGAGAGACAGACAGAGAGTATACAGAATCGAACACAGAGGGACACTACACTACACTATACTACTCTACACTACACTACACCACACCACACTACACTACACTACACTACACTACACTACACTACACTACACTACACTACACTACACTACACTACACTACACTACACCA
>CM054143.1:53170442-53175442 GCA_028751875.1 Rapana venosa | reverse complement strand
TTAACTCCAGAGGAAAAAAGCCTCTTGAACGGGATTCGAACCCAGGTCAGCAGATCACGAACGCAATGCGCATCACTCTAATACCCACCAGGCTATCCCTTCCGTCAAAGAGATCAGCAGAAGAAACACCACATCCAAGATTAAGTCAGCCTCAACCCCCCAAAAGAAAAAAAAGAAAAAAATATAGAAACCCTTATTAACGAACAGGAGGAAGAGGTGAATGGGGAAAAGGAGGAAGGAGGGAGGGAGGGAGGGAGGAAGGTGGTGGTGGTCACACACACGGAGACAGAGACAGATAGAGAGACACAGAGAGACAGACAGACAGACAGACAAACAGACAGAGAGAGAAACACACGCACACACAGACTGAGACAGACAGAGAAACAAACATACACTGTTTACCGACAGACACTAATATACAATAAATCCCGGCTGACGACACTGAAGACCCTTCTCCTCTCCTCTCCTCTCTCTCTCTCTCTCTCTCTCTCTCTCTCTCTCTCTCTCTCTCTCTCTCTCTCTCTCTCTCTCTCTTCTCTCTCTCTCTCCTCTCTCTCTCTCTCTCTCTCTCTCTCTCTCTCTCTCTCTCTCTCTCTCTCCTCCTCTCTCTCTCTCCTCTCTCTCTCTCTCTCTGTGGGTATCCTCTCCTTAGCTCTCATCTCCCTTCGCAAATCCCCCCTTCAGGGATTTTCCGTTATTTGTTGGCAAAGCATTCAGCTGACGACAGGAGAGGAGAGGAGAGGAGAGAAGAGAAGAGAAGAGATGAGAGGAGGGAGGGGGGGAGAGGGGAGAGGAGGAGGAGGGAGAGAGGGAGGGAGGAAGGAGAAAAGGGAGAGAAGAGAAGAGAGAGAGGAGAGGAGAGGGGGGGGAGAGAGGGAGAGAGAGGAGGGAGGGGAGAGAAGAGGAGAAGAGAGGAGAGGAGAGGAGAAGAGAGGAGAGGAGAGAAGAGATGAGAGGAGGGAGGGGGGAGAGAGAGGAGGGAGGGGAGAAGAGGAGAAGAGGAGGAGAGGAGAAGAGAGGAGAGGAGAGAAGAGAAGAGAGGAGAGGAGAGAAGAGAGGAGAGGAGAGAAGGGGAGGGAGGGGGAGGGAGGGGAGAGAGAGGAGGGAGAGGGAGGGAGGGTGGAGAGAGGGGGGTTTAGGGAGGGAGGGGAGAGAGAGGGATTAGGGAGGGAGGGGAGAGACAGACAGACAGACATACAGACAGACAGAGAGAGAGAGGGGGAGGGGTGGGGAGGGAGGGGAGAGATGAGTCTGTGTGAGGGAGAGAGAGAGAGAGACAGACAGACAGACAGACAGACAGAATAATAATAAGGACAGAGGAGGGACGGAGTGTACACACTGAAAGCCAGAAACGGTGAGAAGACAGAGACAGAGCGAGATAACACACAGCATCACACAGACACACACACACACACACACACACACACACACACACACACACACACACAACACACACACACACACACTGACTGGAAACGGCTCATCCCTAAAGCTCTGTCTCTCTCTCTCTGTCTCTCTCGCTCTCTCTCTCACACCTACATACATACACACACACACACACACATACACACACATACACATACGCACACTGTACGATACTGACTGACAGGTGCCAAATGCAATCAGACCCAAAAAGGGTGAGGGAATGTAATAATGTACTATAACCAAGTCACAGGGTCATGAACGCAAATGGAGAAGAAAAAATGTCACAGACAGACAGATAGACGGACGGACGGACGTACAGTGAGACAGTCAGACAGAGACACAGACAAATAGCCTGGAAGAAGATGAAGCAATAATGTATTTACTCTGACTGGGACAATGGCATGTACTGAAATAGAAGATAATCCACTTTACGAAAAAGAGATAGCACACACTGGGAACTTTGTGACAATGAAGAAGATGAAAAAAACGACATTGTGTATCTTCGATTTTACGTCTGTTCACTTAAAGTGATATTAGACGAAAATGACATTGTCAAAAATACCAAAATGCTAAAAGCCTTAGCTGAATTGATACTATATGATTTTCTTTTTTTTTTAAGAGAGACTTGACAGGACATATGCTAGACTGGAGATGAGAGAAAAGTCGTAGACACATTCTTGAGGGAGACATCGAAAAAGCGATCATAGTTTATCGAGTTTCTCTGGACTAAACAAAAAAGGGAATGAGCTATGACACACCCGAGAAAGGAGGAGAAGGGAATAACAGGTAATAGATGAGAACACTTTGTGATATTTGTGAAACAAGAAAACAGATGGGAACACAACGCTGTGTAGGAAAGCATAGAATGGAAAACAAAGAAAAAGAGAATAGTTTTCACGAAAGTAGTAAAGAGAAGATGGAGACCTTTGCGACAACAAAGAAAGCAAAAAAGAGAGGGGAGGGAATCTATTAAACAAAATTAGAGAACAAAAAAACCACACAGAGTCAAGTCAAGTCAAGTCAAGTCAAAATTTTATTTCCAGATGGTACATTGAATAAGCAATGCATTTGCTTTTTTTCATCAAGCCATCTATCTAAGAACAAATTTCGTAATGATTATACTAAGACACTACATTATTGCATCATTTACCATTAAATTAAACCAGTAAAAAAATTTTTTTTTAAATCGATAAGGAAATACATTGAAAATACAAATTACCACATATACATATACACGCACACACATACTCATGCACACCTGAGCGCGTGCGCGCTCACGTCCACACACACATTTAAATAAAAATGTTTTAAGAATTAAAAACAGAAAATCATAAAACGTCAGGACAAACAAATTACTTCACTTACTGTTTCATCCATTTTTTTCACGTTTATACTTTAGATAATAAAAAAAGGTACAGGAATAAAACGTTAGAAAATACTAGGCATTCGTCATTACTGATAATATTACCTTCAATGACCTCCCTCCTCTCCTCCTCCACCCAGCAAACGTGTGCTTTTTATGCGCTCATACTTTTCAAAACAGAGGAGATATGAGCGATTGAGACAATGAGAAAAACGCATTGAGACAGAAAGAAACAGGACACTGTTTAAAAAACTGAGAAGGTGGGGACATTTCTATCATTGGTGAAAGATGCTGACATGGTGGATCGGTGGTCTAGATGTAACGCGTCTGTCTAGAAAGCGAGAAGTCCGGGTCTGAAGTGTGCGGTGGTTCGAACCCCGTTTGGGCCCGAAATTTTCCCCCCATCCATTAGACCATGAGCGGTGGTCTGGGCGCTAGTCTTTCGGATGAGCCGATAAACCGAGGTCCCGTGTGTTACACAAAATTTTCAGCGCACGTAAAAGAACCCAAGCAAACAAGAGAGTTGTCCCTGGCAAAATTCTTAGAAAAAAGCCACTCTGATAGGGAAACAAATACAGCTGCAGACAACAACAAAAAAAGTTGGCGCTGCTCTTGTGGCGACGCGCTCTCCCCGGCGAGAGCAGCCCGAATTTCACGCAGAGAAAGCTCGTGACTTAAAGTGGTATAAATAAATTAATTAATTAAATAAAATAAATCTGCATCATTTTAGGGAAAATACAGAAGATAGGGACGTCAGTGACAGGGAGGAACCTGAAGAGAACAGATATGAACAGAACACGTGGGACACTCAGGGCTAGAGAGCCTACACAGGAACATGTGTGGCACAATGAAAGGACACTCTGCGATACATTATTCTGAGACATTAAGAACAGCAGAGAAGAAGTGAGGACGATGAAAGGTAAAGGTGTGTGCCATAACCTATGTGGTCGTAGGGGGAGCAAGGCGTCAGAGACATCAGATTCTCTAGAGGATAACATATTGAAGGCGGTGCCCATTTCCTCTCTCCCTCGCTGCTTTACCTTCCCTGACCCTAAAAGAGGGCAGGTACCCATTTACAGCTATTTTTTATTTATTTTTATTTTATATTATACCACTTTAAGTCACGAGATTTCTCTGCGTGAAATTCGGGCTGCTCTCCCCGGGGAGAGCGCGTCGCCACAAGAGCAGCGCCACCCTTTTTCTTTCTTTTTTTTTTTCTTTTGGTCTGCAACTGTATTTGTTTCCCTATCAGAGTGGCTTTTTTCTAAGAATTTTGCCAGGGACAACTCCCTTGTTGCCGTGGGTTCTTTTACGTGCGCTGAAAATTTTGTGTAACACACGGGACCTCGGTTTATCGTCTCATCCGAAAGACTAGCGCCCAGACCACCACTCATGGTCTAATGGATGGGGGAAAAGTTTCCGGTCCAAACGGGGTACGAACCGCCGCACACTTCAGACCCGGACTTTTCGCTTTCTAGACAGGCGCGTTACCTCTAGACCACCGATCCACCTAGGTGAATTGGGGGACTGTACTGAAGAAGTTAAGGTGCGCAGTCACCCATCTACTTAGTAACCACGTACTTAGTAACCACGTTCGACTCTGCTTAACCTTGGCTAGGGGAAAGCGAGTGCTCTTATTTTATTTATTTTAATGTTATTTATTTTATACCACTTTAAGTCACGAGATTTCTCTGCGTGAAATTCGGGCTGCTCTGACCATTAAGCTATCGTGTCCCCCGAGGAAAATAGTGATGATAGATAGATAGATAGATAGATAGATAGATAGATAGATAGATAGATAGATAGATAGATAGATCGATAGATCGATAGATCGACAGACAAACAGACAGGCAGGTAGG
Organism: Rapana venosa; assembly: GCA_028751875.1. Lineage (NCBI taxonomy): Eukaryota > Metazoa > Mollusca > Gastropoda > Neogastropoda > Muricidae > Rapana > Rapana venosa. Next base: position 53,170,795 of record CM054143.1, on the reverse strand, counting down.
TAGACAGACAGGCAGGCAGACAGGCAGGCAGGCAGGCAGTCAGGCAGGCAGACAGGCAGACAAATAGATAAATAGATAGACAGACAGACAGATAGATAGATAGATAGACAGACAGAAACAGAGACAGAAACAGAGGCAGAGAGCAAACAAAAGAACGCCCAGACATCTAAACAAACAGGCATAAGACCCAGAAAGCAACGTGACACAGACCTCATCAGACTTGTATTCTATAGGGGCACACAGACAGACTGGCAGACATGAGACAGCTAATGAGGATGCAGCGAAATATTCAAAGAAGGTCTGCTGCGGAAGTGAATTTTGTTAAGCCCTCGTTAAAAAGATGAGAGAGAGAG
>CM054143.1:53162942-53167942 GCA_028751875.1 Rapana venosa | reverse complement strand
TATATCCAGAGAGGACAAAAATGTAGATACTGTAACAAAAAAAAGATGAATTTCATTTACTCGATGGATGTATTTTATATGATGAACTCAGAAAAAATTTGTAATTAAAAATCAAAACGAAAGACAAAGAACGCAAAAACTGTGTACATAAATGAAGTGACATAATCACAGTTGATATATATCAAGCAGATATCATCAGATATGTGTATGAGTGTTTTGAAAAAAAGAAAAAGAGAAGTAGAATGCAACATATTTTTTAGTGTATATCATTTTTAGCCAAAATAGATAATAGTTATAACTGATGTTTTTGTTGTGTCAAATAAGTCTACATGACTTAAATGGCAATAAAATATTCTGAATCTGAATCACACGTACTACTAACGTACGTACTAATGTATGTACTAAGGCACACAAAAAAGGGGCTAAATTTGGTTGAAAGCTGACAAACAGACAGAGAGTGATTCACTTAGAGGAACAACATTAAAGATGATACAATTTTGTGACAATGAGAAAGAGAAAACAAAGATATGATCCAAAAAGAAGGACAAGAATAACATCATTTGCTAGATTAACAAATAGTAGGTATGAGGGAATCAGACAATGAAAAAAAACCACCCTGTATAAATACAAACAGCTTTGAGATACTTGATACAACTAACCAATGGGGACCTTTCTGTCACTGACCTATCATGCATGCTGACTTGTGTGTAACACTGTGGAAAAGACACAAAAGCCTTTTAAAAAATTTTTTTTTTCAAGTGTTTGGGTGGCGCTGCTCTTGTGGCGACGCGCTCTCCCCAGGGGAGAGAGCAGCCCGAATTTCCTCAGAGAAATCTGCCGTGACTTAAAGTGGTATGTATAGGTAAAAAGGTAAAGGAGTCCCATAACCTATAAGGTCGTAGGGGAGCGAGGCATCAGGGACCTCACTTCTCTAGGGCCAGCATATTGAGGGCGGCGCCCATCTCCTCTCCCTCGCTGCTTTACCTTCCCTGACCCTAAAGAGGGCAGGTACCCATTTACAGCTGGGTGAACAGGGGGAACTGTACTGAAGCCAAGGCGCGCAAACGGTCACCCATCCAACTGGTAACCACGCTCGACGCTGCTTAACTTGGCTGGGGGAAAGCGAGTGCTCCGACCACTGAGCTATCCCGTCCCCAAAGGCACTGTGGTATGTATAACAACAACAACAAAAAGTAGGACCTTAGTAACCCAGAGGAAGCTGGAGAGACGAGTGAGACATGTGTGCCACTGAAGACAATAGAAACCATACCACGATGTTTCTGGCACTGTGGCACCTGTGGGAACTCTGGAAGACTTCTTTTTGAAAGAACACTTTGCAGCACTGCAAAAGAGCACTTTGTAACAACACATTTTTTTTTTAATCTTTAAAAAGATTTTTAAAAAGATATTTTATATCGAGAATAATGGAATAAGCACTTGAGCGCCTTTTTTGCATCCAGTCCCCGTGTGTATACAGTTTTGTAAATTTTGTCATCCGTCACACAACCGGCACACAATGGCCTACTCTTCCGAAAAAGCGGAACGGGTTTTAACGTGTGCGCGAGATGTTCTGCGTGCGTTTGCACACGGGGGCCTCGGTTTATAGTCTCATACGAAAGACACAGTAACAACAGGACATTATAAGAAGTGAGAACATTGTCTATGAAAAAAGGTAAAATGTCAGACAGTAAATGAAAACACATATAACATGCACAATTAGAAATAAAAGACAGATATTTTGACATCAAGACAAAAAGAGAAGAATGCTGTTAATCTGAGAGCCCAAGGGGGAAACAGACAAGACAAACTCCGGGGCAGTTGGGATATCATCATCATCATCAGACCCGTGACCTTGGCGGTCGTGGGGGAGACATGAAAGACGATGCCGTGGTAAGCCTCCTCCATCCATCTCGGTCCTCGGCTCTGCGCAGTAGTGCCGAGTCATTCATCCTGGTCCATTCTCTGATGTTGTCCATCCATGACTTGTTCTGTCTTCCCCTCCTTCTGCCACCTTCCAGTGTTCCCTGCAGTACTGTTTTGGGCAGAGTGTTGTGGCGGGTGACGTGGCCGAACCATGTCAGCTTTTTCTTCTTGACGATGGTGAGAAGGGGTTCCTGTGGACCTGCCAGCCGTGTTATTTGACTCTTGACAAATTCGTTGGTCTTTCGTTCTCTCCAGGATATGCCCAGTAGTTTTCTATGGCATTTTGTTTCGAATGACTGGATTCGCTTTGCTGTTTCAGCAGTCAATGTCCAGGTTTCACTTCCGTACAGCAGGATCGACTGAATTAGGGCTTTGTAGGGATATAGAGAAGGGAAAACACGACACCTGACAGCTGTGACATTGGGAACGAGACCAGAAACAGAGACACAGGCAGGTGACATTCAGCAAATGGAAAAGAGACAGACTGCCGCTTACTTTCGTGATTTCAAAAGAACACAAATGAAGAGAGAGAGGGGGGAGACAGAGACAGAGAGAGACAGAGAGACACACATAGAGATACAGATACATAGACAGACAGACAGATACAGACAGAGACAGAGAGAGAGAGACAGAGACAGAGGCATAGACAGAGGCAGAGACGGATACAGAGATTGAGAGAGTGACATACAGAGACAGACACAGAGAGAGACACATAGAGATACAGATAGTTAAACAGACAGATACAGACAGAGACATAGAGAGACAGAGACAGAGAGACAGAGTCAGAGACAGAGGCAGAGACAGAGACAAACAGACAGAGATTGAGAGAGTGACATAGACAGAGACAGACACAGATAGAGACACATACAGATACAGATAGATAGACAGACAGACAGATACAGACAGAGACAGAGAGAGACAGAGAGAGATGGGCAGAGACAGAGACAAACAGACAGAGATTGAGAGAGTGACATACAAACAGAGACAGACAGACATAGATTGAGAGAGACAGATAGACAGACAGAGACAGACAAAAACATTGATTGAGAGAGAGACAGAGTGACAAACAGACTGACAGAGACAGACAGACAGACAGACAGAGCTGGAGATCCAATACAGATGTTCAGCAGACTGTTGCCTGGAGACAGTTCCAGGAAGGACAGAGGAGGGACGGAGTGTACACACTGAAAGCCAGAAATGGTGAGAAGACAGAGACAGAGCGAGATAACACACAGCATCACACAGACACACACAGACACACACACTCACACACACACACACACACACACACACACACACACACACACACACACACACACACACACACACACATACATACACAGACACACACACACACACACACACTGACTGGAAACGGTCAACCCACCCCTGAAGCTTACACACACACACATACACACACACACTACACACACACTACACACACACATACACACACACATAAACACACACGCATACACACACACATACACACACAAAACACACACATACACACACATGCACACACACTCCACACACACACACACACACACACACACACACACACACACACACACACACACACACACACACAAACACACACACAGCCCAGAGAGAGAGAGAGAGAGAGAGAGAGAGAGAGAGAGAGAGAGAGAGAGAGAGAGAGAGAGAGATAGAGAGAGAGAGAGAGAGAGCGCACAGAGAGAGAGAGAGAGAGAGAGAGAGAGAGAGAGCGAGAGCGGACAGATAGAGAGAGAGAGACAGAGAGAGCGGACAGAGAGAGAGAGAGCGCGCACAGAGAGAGAGAGAGAAGAGAGAGAGAAGAGAGAGAGAGAGAGAGAGAGAGAGACGACAGAGAGAGAGAGAGAGAGAGAGAGAAAAGAGGAGAGAGAGAGAGAAGAGAGAGCGCACACACAGAGAGATCGAGACAGAGAGAGAGCGCGCGCAGAGAGAGAGAGAGAGAGAGAGAGAGAGAGAGAGAGCGCACAGAGAGAGAGAGAGCGCGCACAGAGAGAGAGAGAGAGAGCACACAGAGAGAGCACACAGAGATCCCAGAGAGAGAGCGCGCGCACAGAGAGAGAGAGAGAGAGAGAGAGAGAGAGAGAGAGAGAGAGCACACAGAGAGAGCACACAGAGAGAGCGCGCGCACAGAGAGAGAGAGAGAGACAGAGTACAGAGAGAGAGAGAGACAGAGAGAGACAGAGAGAGAGCACGATACTGACTGACAGACGCCAAATGCAATCAGACAGAAAAAAGGTGTGAGGGAATGTAACACTGAACTATAGTCAATACACAGGAGGACATGGACACAGATGGAGACAGACAGACAGACAGACAGACAGTCTGTCAGACAGATGGCCTGTAAGACGACACAGTCATAATCTACTTACTCTAGCCAAAAACAAGACGGGACGGGGTAGCCTAGTGGTTAGAGTGATGTATTCGTGATCTACTGACCCGGGCTCGAATCTCGTTCAAGAGAGGTTTTTTTCCTCCGGAGTTAACATCAGTGCCAAATCCACTCTCCCTAAAAGTCTTTTTGGATGAGACTATAAACCGAGTTCCCGTGTGCGAACGCACGCAGAATATCTTGCGTTCTGCTTTTCGCAAGAGTAGGCCATTGTGTGCTGGTGGGAACGGATAACAAAATTGACAAAACTGCATACACACGGGACTGGATGCGAACAAAGCACATGAGCGCTCATTCCATTATCCTCGAAATAAAAGAATAAAATAAATAAGACGTACAAGTGGAGAGGGTGATTCACTTTAAAGGGAAAAAAAATGAAGATGAGAAAATATGAGAACTTAGTGATAATGACGAAACGTAGATGACCAACATATTAAAAGCATTTGCTCAAAACATTTTGTACATTCCTCGGTGAGATCTCCGAGGTTCACTAATGGTGAGAGTTTTGCCTATGCTACTGTTTTTGCTCACTATTTTGTAAGTTGGTAAATATGATGACTTTCTTAGTGCGAAGTGACCGGACATTGTGTTAAACTGAAGATGAGGGAAGGACCATTTCGCGTTCTTCGTGGAAACATGGAACAAGACGTATGGCTAACTGAGTACAGCA
>CM054143.1:53155442-53157942 GCA_028751875.1 Rapana venosa | reverse complement strand
ACTGAGAGATAACGATAACGATATTTATTCAAGAAAGGCAATGACCCCAATTGAAAGGGCATCCACATATTCAAATCTGCTGTAACATTCATTGACATAAAAAAGAGATACAGAGAGAGAGAGAAAGACAGACAGAGAGAGAAAGACAGACAGAGACAGAGACAGAGACAGACAGAACACACACACACACACACACACACACACACACACACACACACACACACACACACACACACACACACACACACACACACACACCACACAGATATATATGAAAATGGTTGTTGCCTGCCAGTTAAGGCGTCCCATTCATTCCTCCTTCTTGCCTGCTCAAGACTTTTCGTAAAAAGAAAGGATTTAGATAATTATGGAATCACTCCACTTCACTTATGTCTCTGGATTCCCTGAGGAACATAGGGCCGCAACAACAACACCCATCCTTCCCTCCCTCCCTGCCAACGAACTCTACGGTTCTAGGAGGAGATCCTCTTCAGCTCGGCCCAGGTCATTCCGGCTTGCTGCCTTCGTTTCTTCGTCTCTGCATCAACGCTTCTTCTGCGCCAGGTCTGTTTTGGTGGACCAAGTTACGGACTCATCTCATCTCATCTGCTCCATAACCCCCTCCGGGGTCGTAGGGGCACTGCAGTGACGAACGTTGCACCAGCTGGTTCCATTTGCGGCGGATGTGGGCAAGTGCCTGGGTTGTGGAGAAGCTCTTCCCGGTCCACTCAGTGATTGATGTTGTCTGCCCATTTCTTCCTCTGTCTGCCTCGCCTTCTCTTCCCCTGCACTGTTCCCTGCAGTATGGTTTTGGACAGCCCATCTGATCTAGTCACATGTCCGTACCCTCTGAGCTTCCTTTTCTTGACTGTGGTCAGCAGGTTTTCGTAGTGCTTTACTTGTTACTTGTTACGGAATAGCTGTATTCAAAATCTCGTTTTTCGGCATTCCACCAGCAACTAGACACGAATGCTAGATATCAGGACCTCTTCTTGGGGATGAAAGGAAAATATTTATGAGCAGAGTCATTTCTGAATATCAATATTTTGCTGTTACGCTTGTCTTGACAGCATTACAAAGCTGGGTTGTTTTTTACAGCCCATGCTGCTTTACCTTCTATTGATGTTGTAGTTGCTGCTGCTGCTGCTGCTGCTGCTGCTGCTGCTGCTGCTGCTGCAGTCGCCTTAGATATGATCCAACTTGTTTTATGCTATTCTGAAGGATGGCATTCATTTCATCACACTTAACTAACTGTTCTGAAAGTGTACAGAACACCTGCGTAGGTTAGTATGTATACATATACACGCACGCGCACGCGCACGCACACATACACATACACATACACAAGCGCGTACTCACAGACACATATACACACTCTCTATTTCTTTATCTCTCTCCCTCTCCCTCCCTCTCTCATACTCTCTCCTCTCTGTCACACACACACACACACACACACACACACACACACACACATACCAACATCACACCTACCCACACATACACGTACACACCCACCCACATACATACACACCCACACACACACACACACACCAACATCACACCTATCCACACACATACACATCCACCCCCCCCCCACCCCCACCCCCCCCCCACACACACACCACCACCATCACACCTATCCACACACACACACACACACACACACACACACACACACACACACACACACACACACACACACACACTGATTACACACATCGTCACTATAACAATAATTATTTTCCCTCTTCATAAATTTCTCGCCTTCCCCCCATCACTAAGTAATCGACATCTTTCATGCACATGGGGTCTGAGGAAAGAGCGCAACAAAAAATAAATGAATGAAGCAGAAGATGAGGAAGATACAGAATGATATTTTCCTCTGGAGTTAACATCAGTGCCGACTCCACTCTCCTCAAAAGCCCTTCGGATGAGACTATAAACCTAGGTCCCGGGGTACGAACGCACGCAGAACATCTTGCTCACACGTTAAAACCCGTTCCGCTTTTTGTAAGAGTAGGCCATTTTGTGCCGGTGGGAACGGATGACAAAATTGACAAAACTGCAAACACACGGGGACTGGATAAACAAAAAGGCACACGAGTGCTTATTCCATTATCCTCGAAATAAAAAAAATGAATAAATAAATAATCTCTCTCTCTGTCTCTGTCTCTCTCCTTATCTGATAATCCGCCTTTTAATCGACGGGGATTATTGATCAGCAGACAACATGTACTGCAGCGAAGAGAGAGGGGGAGGGTAGAGGAGGGAGAGAGAGATGGAGAGAGAGGGGGAGAGAGACGGGGAAGTGAGGGAGGGAGAAAGAGAGAGAGATATTTTTTTAATTTATTCTTTTTATCACGGATATTGGAATAAGCACTCAAGTACTTTTTTACATCCACTCCTCATGTGTTGTAAATTTTGTCATCTGTTCCCACCAGCACACAATGGCCTACTCTTACGAAAAGCGAAATGGGGTTTAACTTGTGCGCAAGATATT
>CM054143.1:53117942-53127942 GCA_028751875.1 Rapana venosa | reverse complement strand
CACAAAAGCCAACGCTGAAGACACAAAAGCCAATGCTGAAGACACAAAAGCCAACGCTGAAGACACAAAAGCCAACGCTGAAGACACAAAAGCCAACGCTGAAGACACAAAAGCCAACGCTGAAGACACAAAAGCCAACGCTGAAGACAGACATAAAAGCCAACACTGAAGACACAAAAGCCAACGCTGAAGACACAAAAGCCAACGCTGAAGACACAAAAGCCAACGCTGAAGACACAAAAGCCAACGCTGAAGACACAAAAGCCAACACTGAAGACACAAAAGCCAACGCTGAAGACATAAGAGCCAACACTGAAGACACAAAAGCCAACGCTGAAAAGCCAACACTGAAGACACAAAAGCCAACGCTGAAAAGCCAACGCTGAAGACACAAAAGCCAACGCTGAAAAGCCAACGCTGAAGACACAAAAGCCAACGCTGAAGACACAAAAGCCAACGCTGAAGGCACAAAAGCCAACACTGAAGACACAAAAGCCAACGCTGAAGACAGACACAAAAGCCAACGCTGAAGACACAAAAGCCAATGCTGAAGACACAAAAGCCAACGCTGAAGACACAAAAGCCAACGCTGAAGACACAAAAGCCAACGCTGAAAACACAAAAGCCAACGCTGAAGAAGGTGAACATTCCAAAGCAAACCGCTGGACTGACTGCCAGTCCCTCAGTCCATGAAATTGCCCAGATCGTCTGCCATTATCGCTGTCTGCCATTATCGCTGTCTGCCATTATCGCTGTTATCGCTGTCTGCCATTATCGCTGTCTGCCATTATCGCTGTCTGTCAAATTCCTTCTGCCTTGTCTTGTCTCACCTCATCTCATCTCATCTCATCTCATCTCATCTCATCCCATCCCATCTCATCTCATCTCATCTCATCCCATCTCATCTCATCCCATCTCATCCCATCTCATCTCATCTCATCCCATCCCATCTCATCTCATCTCATCCCATCTCATCCCATCTCATACCATCTCATCTCATTTCCTGTAACCGCCTCCAGTGTGGTAGGGGCACTCTTAGTGAAGAACGTCGCGCTCACCAGATGTCTTTATTTGCGGCGGTTGTGGGCCAGTGCCTGGGTTGTGGAGAAGCTCTTCCCGGTCCATTCAGTGATCAGATGTTGTCTGTCTGCCCGTTTCTTCTTCAGCTTGCCTCGCCTTCTCTTCCCCTTGCACTGTTCCTTGCAGTATGGTCTCGGAGAGCCCATCTGAAGTCGGATTATGGCTGTCCATATGACGAGGTTCTAAAAAAACAAAACCCACATGTATACGCGCAAATTTCTCATTCTTGTGTGAAATTTGAATCTCACAGTGATTCCCAGGTGGGGTGAGTGAGTCCGAGTGTACATTCTGGGTGCACCCAAGAGTGTTAAGCTGTGGAACGCACAACAACAACAACAAAACAACAACAACTGGGTAACGCACAACAACAACAACAACAACAACAACAACAACAACGAGTAATCCGCCCTGTGCCAACATAAGTTCATTATAAGAAAACTTATGATCGAACCATACACGGAGCGGACCTGAAGGACATCTCCTAGCTAACGGCCACAGCCTTCAAGGCAAAACTGGACGTTGGGGGTGAGGTCTGTCCTCGCTAGACAGTCGTCAGAGAGACGTCCATGTCTGTATCAAGTGGTTTTTGCTGATGGAGGGAAAGCTATTTTGGGGGGACACGAGACCAGAGAGATTGCCATGGCGTGTTCTCATACCGTTTTGGCAATCTTACAGGCCGTAAACCGATTTTACAGGCTATGATGGTGAAAGACAATCTTGTTGTTGTTCCTTGAATAAGCTTGTTTTCTATATTCCTGTTGATTCTTTTTTCATTCACAAAAAAAAGATAATGGCACTGCCTAAAGTTAGACATGGGGGACGGGATAGGTCAGTGGTCAGAGCACTCGCTTTCCCCCAGCTAAAGTTAAGCAGCGTCGAGCGTGGTTACCGGCTGGATGGGTGACCGTTTGCGCGCCTTGGCTTCAGTACAGTTCCCCCAGTTCACCCAGCTGTAAATGGGTACCTGCCCTCTTTAGGGTCAGGGAAGGTAAAGCAGCCAGGGATAGGTGATGGGCGCCGCCCTCAATATGCTGGCCCCTAGAGAAGTTGAGGTCTCTGACGCCTGGCTTCACTACGACCACATAGGTTATGGGACACCTTTGCCTTTACCTTTTTTAAAGTTAGATATAAGCTCCACAGTTTACGGACTGCCTAGTTTCCAAAATATTTCAAGGTTAAAGTTTTTGATGTTGGCTTAAAAAGGAACTACACTTTTCTTTTCATTCTTTTTTTAGAATCTTCCAGACAACTTATCACATTTGACAAGTAAACTTGAGTCATGTAGGACCAGTAATTAAAATTCTGATAACAGTCACACAATAGCACTCCACGACAGAGAAGGTCTATGTTATAATTATTGTAAAAGTACACACGACTTTGAATTAAGGACCTGAGTAATGCGTGTCGAAAGTTTGGGAATTTGCTTTGCAAACCATGTACAAACTCAGGTTGTGTGTGTCTTCAATTTTACGTCTGTTCACTTAAAGTGATATTAGACGATGGAGGCGGGGGGGGGGGGGGGGCAGCATAATGAGATAAGAGCTTTAAGTAGAAGAGATACATGGTGGTATGAATGCACATTAAAAAACTATTCCAAACTATATAAACCGTATGTTGAAAAAACATGGCAAAGAAATACAAAAATTAACAAAAACCCAGAACAATTGAAAAATACTCATAAGTTGGAAAACAAAAAATTGTGAACTACTTGTAACGGCAGCTGTGAAACAAGCAAAATGTAGATTCCGACGATCATACTTTACAAAAAAGAGAATACTGGGGATTGCAACAGAGACAAGGCTATCTCACATAATAACTCTGGATTGGTTGAAACTTCCGGCAGAGACTTATCTTGAAATGATGGTTAAAACGTTTTTAAACCTTGACATTGATACAGAACATGAACATTGGAAACATTTTCACCGCATATACATTGTATATTTTTGGCAAATTTTGCTCGAAAGGCATTTAATTTTAATCTGTAGATTAGAGAAACAATTTTTCTAGTACAGGATTTTCAAAAGCCGTACTAAGTACAAAGAATGTTCTCAATATCCAGAACTGAACAAGTATGCTGGGAATAACCAGCCTCTTCCTGTTTCTTTTTCACATGTTTCCAGCAAACATTTTGAAGCAAAGCATAACCTTCATGAAGAGAAAGAGGAGTATCTAAAAGAGTTGAGGGGGATGGTACTTGTGTGTGTGTGTGTGTGTGGTGTGGTTGTGTGTGTGTGTGTGTGTGTGTGTGGTGTTGTGTGTGTGTGTGTAGTGTGTGTGTGTGAGAGAGAGAGAGAGAGAGAGAAAAGAGAGAGAGAGAGAGAGATTTCTAAAACAGATAAGAAAACAATAGAATAATGTCAGTTTCTGCCTCCTGAAGCACTGAAACTGTCAAGACAATGCTATACATATTCAATAGAGATCAAACAGAAATCTCAAGCATGCATTTATAAAAAAGTATCTGAGGTATAAAATTCTCTCTCTCTCTCTCTCTCTCTCTCTCTCTCCTCTCCTCTCTCTCCTCTCTCTCTCTCACTCTCTCTCTCTTCTCTCTTCGTTCCAAACATTTTGTTAGCCAAGGCCAAAGTCGATGACACTTTTCAGTGTTTCCCTCTCCTCTTCTCTGTCTCACTATCTCTTCTCTCTGTCTGTTTCTCCCTCCTCCTCTCTCCTCTCCCTATCTCTCTCCTCTCCTCTCTTCTCCCCCCCCTCTCTCTTTCCCTCTTGCTCCAACATCTTCTCTTTAACACACACACACACGCCACAAACACGATAGACACACACACATTCTCACACCACACACAAAAGAATCGACACATCTCGAGCTAGAGACCGGCCTGTCCTTATCCCCCCCCCGTCTCTGCTCTCATTCAGTCTGTCTACCTTCCCCTGCCTTTTTCTGGGTCACCCTAACGCACGCTCGATCCCCCCCCCCCCCTCCTCCGTCCCCCCCCCACCCTCCATCATTCCACCGTGTGGGCGTTACCTCCCATCCCCCCTCATCCGACATACTCCACTTAGAGCCACTCCTCTCCCCATCCCCCATGCTCCCATCAAACCCACCCCCACCACCATCTCCCGTCCCACCCCCCTCCCACACCCGTCCTTTAACTGCTGTCACCCCACCCTCTGACAAACCACTACATCACCCCCACCACCAACCCCACCCAAAGGCGACAACAGGACAAGGAATACCAGGCACCGCTGTCTCGTGACCCACCCACTGCGTGTTTCGTGCCTGGACAAATCGAACTCGCCTGTCTCCCCCCCCCCGTTAGAACCCCTCCCTCCGTGCCTCCCCCCCCCCATCGCCACCACTGATTCCAGGTGGCGGCAGTTTACCTCCCATCCCACACCAGCACACCCATGCTCCCAGAATACGCCATTTAAGCATCATCTCCCTCTTTCCTCTCCCGTCCTTTCTGCTGCTGTTACCTACCCTCACCTGACTAATGACTATTACGTTAACCCCCTCACCCCGACTAAAGACATCCCCGTCCTTTCATACTGCTGTCACCACCCCCACCCTCCCTGACTAATGACATCCCAGTCCCTTCATACTGCTGTCACCACCCCCACCCCTCCCTGACTAATGACTATCCCAGTCCTTTCATGCTGCTTTCTGCCCCGCCCCCCCCCCCTCGCACCCCCCCCTCGCACCCCCCCCCCCCCCCCCCCCCCCCCCCAGCCATCCCAGTGGCTATTCCTTCCATGGCCAAAAATGGAAGTGGCGATGAGGTTTGTCCTCGCTGTATGTCGTTAGAGAGACGTCCTTGTCTGTAGCAACTGATTTTTACTGATGGGGAAAAACTATTTTGGGACACAAGATCAGAGATTTGTAAACGTCGTCAGGATGTTTTCCTCCTGGTATGGCAAGTTTGCGGTCAGGAAACCGATTTGCGGACCCATGATGGTAATAGAAAGATCAGGTTCTTCTTGTTCTTGTTCTTGTTCTTGTTCTTGTTCTTCTTCTTCTTCTTCTTCTTCTTCTCTTCTCTTCTTCTTCTTCTTCTTCTTCTTCTTCTTCGCAATCCTTCTTCTTCTTCTTCTTCGCAATTCTTCTTCTTCGCAATTCTTCTTCTTCTTCGCAATTCTTCTTCTTCGCAAATTTTTCTTCTTCGCAATTCTTTTTCTTCGCAATTCTTCTTCTTCTTCTTTGCATTCTTCTTCTTCTTTGCATTCTTCTTCTTCTTTGCATTCTTCTTCTTCTTTGCATTCTTCTTCTTCTTCTTTGCATTCTCTTCTCTTCTTCTTCTTCTTCTTCTTCTTTGCATTCTTCTTCTTCTTCTTCTTCTTCTTCTTCTTCTTTGCATTCTTCTTTGCATTCTTCTTCTTCTTCTTCTTTGCATTCTTTGCATTCTTCTTCTTCTTCTTCTTCTTTGCATTCTTCTTCTTCTTCTTTGCATTCTTCTTCTTCTTCTTTGCATTCTTCTTCTTCTTCGCAATTCTTCTTCTTCTTCTTCTTTGCATTCTTCTTCTTCTTCTTCTTTGCATTCTTCTTCTTTGCATTCTTCTTCTTTGCATTTTTCTTCTTTGCATTTTTTCTTCTTCTTCTTCTTCTTCTTCTTCTTCTTCTTCTTCTTCTTCTTCTTCTTCTTCTTCTTTGCATTCTTCTTCTTCTTCGCATTCTTCTTCTTCGCATTCTTCTTCTTCTTCGCATTCTTCTTCTTCTTCTTCTTCGCATTCTTCTTCTTCGCATTCTTCTTCTTCGCATTCTTCTTCTTCTTCTTCGCATTCTTCTTTGCATTCTTCTTCTTCTTCTTCTTCTTCTTTGCATTCTTCTTCTTCTTCTTCTTTGCATTCTTCTTCTTTGCATTCTTCTTCTTTGCATTCTTCTTCTTTGCATTTCTTCTTCTTTGCATTCTTCTTCTTTGCATTCTTCTTCTTCTTCTTCTTTGCATTCTTCTTCTTCTTCTTTGCATTCTTCTTCTTCTTCTTTGCATTCTTCTTCTTTGCATTCTTCTTCTTCTTCTTCGCATTCTTCTTCTTCGCATTCTTCTTCTTCTTCGCATTCTCTTCTTCTTCTTCGCATTCTTCTTCTTCGCATTCTTCTTCTTCTTCTTCGCATTCTTCTTCTTCTTCTTCTTCTTCTTCGCATTCTTCTTCTTCTTCGCATTCTTCTTCTTCGCATTCTTCTTCTTCGCATTCTTCTTCTTCTTCTTCTTCTTCTTCGCATTCTTCTTCTTCGCATTCTTCTTCTTCTTCGCATTCTTCTCGCATTCTTCTTCGTTCTTCTTCTTCTTCTTCTTCTTCTTCTTCTTCGCTTCTTCTTCTTCTTCGCATTCTCTTTTCTGCATTCTTCTTCATTCCTTCTTCTTCATTCTTCTTCTTCTTCTTCTCTTCTTCTTTCTTCTTCTTCTTCTTCTTCTTCTTCTTTTCTTCTTCTTCTTCTTCATTCTTCTTCTTCTTCTTCTTCTTCTTCTTCTTCTTCTTCTCTCTTCTTCTTCTTCTCTTCTTCTTCTCTTCTTCTCTTCTTCTTCTTCTTCTTCTTCTTCTTCAATTCTTCTTCTTCACATTCTTCTTCTTCTTCTTCTTCTTCTCTCTTCTTCTTCTTCTTCTTCTCTTCTTCTTCTTCTTCTTCTTCTTCTTCTTCTTCTTCTTTGCCTTCTTCTTCATCAACTAACCTGCTTTCTACGCTCTTGAAGTTTCCGTTAACTGCAAAGAAAATGACAGTGCCTAAGATTACGAAATGAATTGATTTTATATCTTGCTGGCTGGCCTATTTTCCAAAAGAAAATGTTCAAGTTTTAAGTTTTGATGCTGGCTTGAAAGGAAACTGACCTACTAATACCACTGGTTCATATAATCTTGCACACACACACACACCACACACACACACACACACACACACACACACACACACACACACACACACACACACACACACACACACACACACACACACACACACTGTGTTTGAACGCATGCAGAACATCTTGCGTACACGTTAAATCCTGTTCCGCTCTTTGGAAGAGTAGGACATTGTGTGCCGGTGGAAACAGATGACAAAATTTACAAAACCGCATACACACGGGGACTGAATGTAAACAAGCACATGAGTGCTTATTCCATTATCCTCGATATAAAAGAATAAATAAATAAAATAAATAAATAAAACACACACACTCACACACACACACACTCACACACACACACACACACACACACACACACACACACACACACACACACACACACACACACACACACACACACACACATGTGAAAATGCTGTTAATAAGGAAAAAAAAAGCATTCAAAACTTATATACGAAATAAATCACGAGCTAATCACATTTTACTAAAATTAGCAAATAAAACGTGTGACAAAGTTATTGAGCAAGTAAAACGGGAGTTCTGGTCTAACTTTTGTAAAAATGAAGTTTGTGCTCATAAGGATATGCAAAAAGTATGGAAAAAATTTAAAGAAATGAAACACGGTATAAATCAGCCTTTGTGTCAAATTGCAGTTAAAGATAAAGAGTTCCCCTCTGATTCAGACAAGGCTGAAGCTTTCATTGATATGTTTGCTAATACAATTAGTGATACATGTCTTTCACAGTCAGAAGTTACCTTCAGAAAGGAAGAAACAAAAAAAAGATATTTATAAAGATCCATTACCAGATAATACATTATTCATAAACACACCAATAACTTTACGAGAAGTTATGGATGTTATTCAATCTCTTAATAATAGGAAAACATCAGTAGGAATAGATGCTATTTAAAAATCAAATGCTGAAACATTTACCAGAAAACTGGGTTCTTTTACTACCCCAATTATTTCAGCAGTGCTGGGTAAGAATGTAAAACACCTCTGATTTGGAAGCAGTCTATTATATTCCCCTACTAAAACAAGGAAAATTGAAAAGTGATGCAAAAAGCTATAGACCTGTTGCACTTACATCACACACTGGAAAACTTATGGAAAAAGTTATTTTAAATAGATTAGTGTATTATTGTGAGAAAAATAAAATTGTCCCAGTTAATCAAGCAGGATTTCGAAAAGGGAGATCAACCATAGACAATTTAGTCAAGCTGACTACCCAAATAAAACATCAGTTTGCACGAAGACAAAATATTCTTGCCACGTTCTTTGACATAAACAAAGCTTATGCCCAAAGTTTGGCATGCTAGATTGTTATATAAATTAAAATGTATTGGATTGTCAGGTTTCATCTATTCTTATTTTAGAAATTTTCTCACAGGAAGAAGCATTCAGGCAAAGGTTGAAAATACTTACTCCACACTTAGATTTCCACAAATGGCATACCTCAGGGCTCTGTGATTGCACCCTATTTATTTAATATTTTACTTCATGATTCCCTTTGAATATGTGTCTGATAATGTTGTTCATGTCCAAATGCTGATGACCTTTGTATGTGGAAAAGGGTAACAATGAAAAAGGTAACACCTAAAAGACATTTGAATTATGTAGAAAGTTTTTATCAGCTTGAGTTGGATAACATTTATATAAGTATGGTGGAAAATGGGTTAGGTCTTTCTACAGAAAAGAACAAAGTTGTGCTTTTTAACCAATGGTGCTGATCTCCTAAACTTCCTGTTTTCAAAATTGGTGAACAAGTTCTGATTATAAGCCTATGGTAAAATTTCTGGTATTATACTTACTTCGAAATTAACAGGCATTGTCCCATCGAATATGCTTTAACAAGCAAGAAGAAGTCTGAATGTATTTAAAAGCAATTAGTAGGCAAATATGGGCACAAGATTCATTAGTACTAAAGCATTTATCATTATCACTGGTTCTTTTCTAAACTAACATATGGTCAAGAATTATTTTTAGTGCCCCA
The DNA here is from genome assembly GCA_028751875.1 of Rapana venosa. NCBI lineage: Eukaryota > Metazoa > Mollusca > Gastropoda > Neogastropoda > Muricidae > Rapana > Rapana venosa. The sequence goes on along the minus strand of CM054143.1, from coordinate 53,119,055 downwards.
AATATCTATTGAACAAAATTCAAAGCTTAGATTGTAAAGCTTTCCGATTGCTTTGGGAGTTCCGTTTCATGCATCTTCTTTAGGAACGTTAGAGAAATGGGATACTACCTCTAGAGATTATCGTAACTTAGCCGTTTCAAAGTATGTTTTAAGAAGTTCGACAGTTGAAAACAATATTGCATCGGAAATTTCAATTAGATCCGACTTAGAATTTCCCAATAGAGCTAAAAATATCTCTTCTCTTGTCACTATTAGTACTTTACACTTCCGATATCTTCAAAGAGTCAAGTATCAATCCTAAAGACTGGCAAAAATCCACACCTCTTTTAACACCTTGTCCAAAATGGGAACTTCAGAAAGCAGATTTTGATATCTACCATCTCTCTTTAAAAAAAAAAGAAAATGGGCTTATTCTTGGATCTATATAAAAGTGCACCTAGAAGATACATATCCTTCACATCTTAAGATATATACTGACGGATCCCTTCTTAAAAACAAGGAAGCAGGGCAGCATTCATTATTCCAGCTTTAAAGATTGAAAAATCCTATCACATCGGCAAAAAAACATTCATCTTTACTGCTGAACTTACTGCTATTTTGATGCTTTTTTACTTTTCTGCTTGATTTCCCCAATACTGTTTTGCAGATATTGTTCTGTGTGATTCTAAATCTGCATTACAGTCTCTCAGTAACTCGTCTTCGACCGTTAGGAGAATCTTATTACTGAAATTAATTTGTTGGTACATTTTTTAAATTTTGGGGTTCGAATGTTACTTTCTGCTGGATTCCATCTCATTGTGGTATTCATTTTAATGAAACGGTTTGACAAAGCTGCCAAAAAGGCAGCAACACATGATAGCTATTCAACTGTTTTAGATATTCCTCTTTCTCTTCATGAAGTTATGCTTTGCTTCAAAATGTTTTTTGGAAACATGTGAAAAGAAACAGGAAGAGGCTGGTTATCCCCAGCATACTTGTTCAGTTCTGGATATTGAGAACATTCTTTGCACTCAGTACGGTTTTCGAAAATCCTGTACAAGAAAAATTGTTTCTCTAATCTACAGATTGAAATTAAATGCCTTTCAAGCAAAATTTGCCAAAAATATACAATGT
>CM054143.1:53105442-53107942 GCA_028751875.1 Rapana venosa | reverse complement strand
CTTTCGTTGCTTATGTGGTCTTTGTAGGAGATGCCAAGGAGTCTCCGAAAGCATCTCATCTCCACTGCCTGTACTCTTCTCTCCAAATCTGCAGTCAGGGTCCATGATTCACAGGCATACAGAAATATGGCCTATGTCAAAGAATTAAAATTTTGATCTCGTCATCATCCGAGTGACGTCATTTTGCCTCGAATATGACGTAGTTTGATTATTTCCACAGAACTGGATTTTAATCTTGGGCGTTACAGGCCTAATCTGTGTTATATATAGCCTAGCTTAACTGCGCAGGGTTCGTTTGGTTTGGTTTAGTTTGTTTGTTTGTTTGTTTGGGGGTTGTTGTTGTTTTTTAAATCTGAGCTCAAACTGTTGATGAGGTCATAAAACTGATAATTATAGCCTCTGTGGCTGACGGGGCTATAAATAATATGACTGGGTTTTAGGGGGGAAAAACAGCTCTGAGGGTAAAACACACTCACACACACACACACACACACACACACACACACACACACACACACACACATACACACACACACACACACACACAAACACACACACACACACACACACACACACACACACACACACACACACACATTATTCTATGTCTGCATTTAAATGATTTTTTTCTCTCTCTTTTTTTTTCTTTAGGTAGATGATAGGCTTGATGAAAAAAAGCAAATGCACTGCTTATTCAATGTACCATCTGAAAATAAAAGTTTGACTTTGACTTTCACACACACACACACACACACACACACACACACACACACACACACACACACACACACACACACACACACACACACAAAAGCAGGAAGAGATAACAGGAAATAAAATCTATGGGCGGCGCTGTTCTTGTGGCGACAGCCCTCTCTCCAGGGAGAGCAGCCCGAATTTCGCTCAGAAAAAAATTGTTGTGAGTGAATGAAAGTGATAGAGTCTATACAGTTGAATATTTTCTGTATAAAGACTTTTCTCCGCGCGCGCGCGCGCGCGCGCGCGCGTATGTGTGTGTGTGTGTGTGTGTGTGTGTGTGTGTGTGTGTGTGTGTGTGTGTGTGTGTGTGTGTGTGTGGTGTGTGTGTGTGTGTGTGTGAGTGCGCGCGCGTGTGTGTATGTATATTTAAATTTGTTAACAGTATTAACTGTTATTGGTTGTATGTGTAAGAATATGTTGAATGCAAGCGCTTTGATTTGTTTTTACAAGATAGAGCGCTATATAAATTCCATTTTTTATTATTATTATTATTATTATAAACAAAGTTGCAAATTACAAAAAAAGTTGGATGGACAGCAGTAACTCGCACAGAAAGAGAAACCAAAGAACAGAATATGTAATATTGTCTTGATTTTTTTTTTAACTGTAAAAGAAAACATCCCAGAAAAGATAAAACCTTTTTCTATAAGTGCATGTGCTAAGCAGCACATTTAATATCATATCTAATTTCAGACATCATCCAACGCTATATAAATTCATGTGTTAAACAGCACATTTAATATCATATCCAATTTCAGACACCATCCAACGCTTTATAAATCAATGTGTTAAGCAGCACAGTCAATATCACATCCAAATTTACACACCATCCAACGTTTTATAAATACATGTGCTAATCAGCGCATTAATGTTAATATCCTATCCAAATGTACACACCATCCAACGTTTTATAAATGCATGTGTTAAGCAGCGCATTAATGTTAATATCCTATCCAAATTTACACACCATCCAACGTTTTATAAATTCATGTCCTGGGCAGCGCATTAATGTTAATATCCTATCCAAATTTACACACCATCCAACGTTTTATAAATGCATGTGCTAAGCAGCACATTTAATATCCTATCCAATTTACACATCATCCAACGTTTTATATATTCATGTGGTAAGCAGCGCATTTAATATCATATCCAAATTTACACACCATCCAACGTTTTATAAATCCATGTGCTAAGCAGCACATTCAATATCATATCCAAATTTACACACCATCCAACGTTTTATAAATGCAAGTGCTAAGCAGCGCATTAATGTTAATATCCTATCCAAATTTGCACATCATCCAACGTTTTATAAACTCATGTGTTAAGCAGCGTATTTATTATCATATCAAATTTCAGACATCATCCAACGTTGTATAAATGCATGTGCTAAGCAGCACATTCAACATCATATACAATTTCAGACATCATCCAACGTTGTATATGAATTCATAAAACGTTGGATGATGTGTAAATTGGATATGATATTGAATGTGCTAAGCAGCACATTTAAAATAATATCCAAATTTACACATCATCCAACGTTTTATAAATGCATGTGCTAATCAGTGCGTTAATGTTAATATCACATCCAAATTTAGACACCATCCAACGTTTTATAAATTCATGTCCTGGGAAGCGCATTTAAAATCATATCCAAATTTACACATCATCCAACGTTTTATATATTCATGTCCTGAGCAGCGCATTTAAAATCATATCCAAATTTACACATCAT
>CM054143.1:53045442-53067942 GCA_028751875.1 Rapana venosa | reverse complement strand
TAAAGCTGGGGATTCCCCCCAAAAACCACAAAAATTTAGCAGCAGCAACAACAAAAAACAGCAGCAAGCACCAACAACAACAGCAGCAGAAACAACAACAACAACACCATCCCAAAAACATTTTGAAGCCCCCTTTAAACAGACTTTTTTACTCAAAAGTTTCCCCCTTTAGAAGACATGGTCAAGAAAATGCCCAAAGCTAAAAAAAAAAAAAAAACAACGAAAAAAAAATTTCCTCCTTTCTCCCCCCACCCACCCCCCTCCCCCCCCCCCACCCCAACCCCACACTTTTCCTTCCAATTCATTTTTCCAAATCCCCTCCCTTTCCCCCACCTCCCCGCCTCGCCCCCCCCACCCTCCCCACCCCCCCCCCCCCCCCCCCACTCCCCCCCCCCCCCCCCCCCCTAACCCTCCCCCCCCCCCCCCACCCCCCCCCCCCAAGGCCCCCCATTTTTAACCAAAAAGGGAAGCAAGACATCGGAAATATGAAAAAGCAAACAAAATTTTTTTCTCAAATGTGTTTTTGTTTTTTTTTTTTGGGAAATTTTTTTTTGGGGGGGTTTCGGTTTTGCATTGCATGCCAATCAATCTTTTCCCTGTTTGCTTTGTCTGAAACTTTAATTTTGGGACCAAAGACAGGATTCATTATGCAAAATGTATTTTTGTTTTTTTGGGGTTTTTTTGTTTTTTGGGTTTTTTTTTTTGGGGTTTTTTTGGGTTTTTTGGGGGGTTCCCCCCCATGCCCATTAAACCCCCTTCCCCTTTTCTCACGTCCTTTTTTTTGGGTTTTAAAATTCATCCCTGTCATTGAAATACTCCCTGATTCATCGAAATCGGTCGTGGGGTTTTTAACCTGTCTTTTTTCCCGTTTTAATTCCTCATTTTTTTTTCCTTCCTTTTTTTTTGGGTTCATTTTTTTTGGGTTTTATTTTTTTCTACTTTTCTTTTGTATACTCCCCCGATTCACGAAATGGGTTGTGCTTTTTAAATCCTTTCTTCTTTCCCCCTTTAAACCCTTCGTTTTTTTTCTTATATTCGGGATAATGGAATAAGTATTTGACTTTTGCTTTTTTTTTTTCCCTTTTTTAATAAAAATTAATTTTTTAATGTAGGAATTTAATGGGCCTGAATCTTGAAAGGAAAAAATCAAAGCGCTCAGATAAACTTTTTTTTTCAAAACAATTTCCCTAAATGCATCCGGTTTTTTTTGTTTTTTTTTTGTCACCCGTTCCATCGTCAAAAATACCCTATTCTTCGGAAAGGGGGAAACGGGTTTTAAAACGGTGCGCAAGATGGTTTCTGTAAAAGGGTTTTAACACGGGAAACCCCAGTTTTTTAAATTTTGTCCGAAAAGGGCTTTAATCGGTCATCAATCAGTCAGTCAAACTGCCAGTCAATTTTGCAAACAAACCAGTTTATCAATTTAGGCAGTCTGGGCTTTAATCATAAGTCCAAACCCCCCCTCCCGGGCCGTCAATCAGTCAGTCCCTAAATAAGTCAAACAGTCAGTCAGAAGGTTTACCATAGGTCAGTCAGTCAGTCAGGGCATCATCATAAGCCAGTCATTTTTTAAAAAAAAGTAAAACAGTCAGTTCCCTAATAGGAAAATCAGCCAACAGTCCCAAAAACCATTCATTTTATAAAACATCAGTCAGTCAAAAAATAAGTCAAAATCAGATTTATCAGTCCCTACCCTTTAGTCATAGGCATCAGTCATAATTTAAATCAATCAATCATTTAGTCAGTTTTGTCAGTCTAAATAATCAAACCCTCAGTCAGTCATCAGTCAAACCCTCAGTCCCTAAACCGTCAGTCAATTAGTCAATCCGTCGGTCAATCAAACGTAAGTCATCAGTCCGGGCTTTTTCCCTTTACTTTTAAGGTCTATGTTTACCCCTTTTATTCCCCCATTTTTCCGTTCATTCAGCCTTTTTTTTTTCCTTTTTCATTTTTTTTAAAATTCCTTTCTTTTTTTTTCAAACCTTTTTTTTTTTTTAATTCATTCATTCATACCAAACCTTTCCCTTTTTTTCTTATTCATTCATTCCCTGTAATTTTTTTCATTCCTTCATTTTTTTGTTTTGTTTGTTCGTTCTTTTTTTGTTTTTCTCTCTCTCTCCTCCCCTTTTCTCTCCTCTCCCCTTTTTCCTCTTTTCCCCCTCTCCCCTCCCCTCCCCCCTCTTTTCTTCCCCTCCTCCCTCCCCTTTTCCCATTCCCTTCCCCCATTCTTCCCCTCTTTTCCCCTTCCCCCTTTTTCTTCCCCTTTCCCCCTCCCTTTTCTCCCTCTCTTTCCCCTTTTCCCCCCCCTTTTCTCCCTTTTCTCCTCTCCCCTCCCCCTCTCTCTCCCTCTCTCCCCCTTTTTCCTTTTTTCATCTCTCTCTTTTCCCCCTCTTTATTTCCCCTTCCCCTCCCCCTCCTTTTCTCCCCTCCCCCTCCCTAATCTCCTTCCCCCTTTCCTTTTCCCCCTTTTCCCTTTATCCTTTCAATTCCCTTTTTTTTTTTTTTTAAATTTTTTTTCCCCCCCCTTCAAATATCTCCTCTCTTTTTTTTTTCCACCCCCCCTTTTTCTTTTTTTTTTTTTGTTGTTTGTTTGTTTTTTATTTTTTGTTTATTTTTTGTTCTTTTTTTTTTTTCTTTCCTCAATCCTTTTTATTTCCCTTTCTTGTTTCCCTTTTAGTATTTTCCCCCCTTTTCCCCCCCCTTTTATTTTTTTTTTTTTGTGGAGTTGGGTTGAAAGTTAAAGAAGTGGTTTTTTTTTGGGAACCCCTTTTTTTTAGGTTTTTTTTTATGATGGGGGGGGTGATTTTGGTGAATCCGTTTACATTTTTAAAAGGGGTGTGTTTTTAGTGTGTGTTTGGGGCCTCCCCCCTTTTGTGGTGTGGTTTTTGGGGGTTGGGGTGTGTTTTGGGTGGGTGTGGGGTGTGTGTCTGTGTGGTGTTTTGTGTTGGGGTTGGGGCGGAAAGTGTGTGTGGGTTTTGATGTGTAATTTTTAAAGCCTTTTTTTTCCAAAGGGAAATTTAAAAAACCTTTTGTCCCCGTTTTCGTTTTTGGTGGGTTGTTTTTGTTTGGGGGGGGGAAATGGGGGGGGGGATTTTTTTTAAGGGAGGGGAAAAAGGGGGAAGGGGTTTTTTGGGTTTTTTCTTTTTTTCCACCGGTGAGGGGTTCCGAAGGGGGTTTACCAAAAGGGGGGATTTGGGGTTATGGGGGCCCCTTTTTCCCCCCCTTGGGCCCAAAAAATTTAATTTTTTAAGGTTTTTGCCCCCGGGGGGGGGGGGGGGGGGGGGGAAATTTTTTCCCCCGGGGGCTTCCCCCGGGGAAAAGGGTTTTTTTTTTTAATTTTAATATGTTACACCATAAAAGACAAACCAAAAACATGCATTTATATAAAATAAAAAAAAAAATTGGGGGGGGTCATATATATTTTTTTGGGGTCACCTTTCTTTCTGGGTTTAAAAAGGGCTAAAACCTTTTTTAAAGGGAAAACGGGGTTTTTAAAATGTGCCCAAGATTTTTCCCCGTACGCTACACACAGTAAAATTTGGTTTATATTTTCCCCTTTGAAGGATTTTCGAGGGGTTTTGAGTCCGTTTCGAGGTAAAAAACCCCAAAACCCGGGAAAAATTTCCCTAATTTAAAAGGGTCTCCGCGATGGCTCGAACCCCCCGGGGCCCTCAATCCACGAAAAGCAAAGGGCCTTTTACTAACCACTAGGGAAAACCCCTCCCTCTTTTTGTTTTTTTAAATTTTTTTTCCAATTTTTGTCTCTTCGTCTGTCCTGTCGTCCCGTCTCTGTCTGTCTGTCTGTCTGTTTTCTCTTCCTCCCTCTCCCCTCTCCCTCTCCCTTTTTCCCGTCCCCTGGGCCGCTCTCCTCTTTTTTCCTGCGTCTCTCTCTCTATCGTCTGTCCCGGCTATCTGTTTTCTCTCTTTTTCTGTCTGTCTGTCTTTTGGTTTTCCTCCTCTTTTTTTCTCTGTCTCTCCTCCTTGTTTTGGGGGGGGTTTTTTCTCTGTCCTCTCTGGGCTTTCACCTTTTCCCCCTTTTCCCCTTTTCCCCTCTCTCTGTCCCTCTCCCCCCTCTGTCTTTTCTCTGTCCTCTCTCTCTTCCCCTCTCTCCTCCCCCCTCTCTCTCCCCTCTCCTTTTAACCCCCTCCCCCCCCCCCTTCCCCATCCTTCCCCATCTCCCTCCTCCCCCCTCCTCTCATCTCCCCTCTCTTCCAAAAAATTCCTTCCTTTTTTCCCCTTCTCCCCCCCCCTTTTTTCCCCTTCCCCCTCCCCCTCCACCTTTTTCCCTCCCTTTTTCCCTTTTCCAAAAGGCCAACCCCTTTTTCCCCCTTTTCCCCCCTTTTCCCCCCCCCCCAACCCCCCCCCCCCCATTTTTTCCCCCACCCCCCCCCAACACCAAAACACCGCAAAAAGACGCCCCCGTGCGCCCCGCCCCCCACAACCCCAAAAAGAGACGCGCGGGTGTGTACAACAAACCCAACCACAGACAAAACCCGGGGAGCACGCACACACAAGAAAAAACCCGCAGACACGCGTGGGGCCGCGCGCGAAAAAACAAACCCCCACCCCAAAGCTGGTGCGCGCGGGGCCCCATACACAACCGCCCAAAGCCCCAACCCCCACCCCTTTCCCTCCTCCCCCCCCCCCCACACACCCCCACCACACAACACACAAAACAAACACAAAAACGCACACACCCCCACCACTCATCCACAAAACCCCCCCCACACACCCTTAATTTCAAAAACACACATTCACAAAACACAAAAACACCAAAACCCCTCCCCCCCCCCCCCTCCCCCCCCCCCCACAAACCCCCACACCTTCCCCCACAACCCCCAAAAACCCCCCACACAAAACACCACACAAACCCAAACCCCAAAAAAACAAAAAAAAACAGACTAAACCCAACCTTCCTTTTCCCTTTTTTACCCTAAAGCTACATCAGCAAACCCGCACAGCAACAGTTGCGCATCTGTTTCAATCCACTCCCCTGAAAAAGCACTCAAAGTTCTTCTTTTAAAGGCCCCCCCCCTTATTGGACATTTTGGAAACAGTGGTCTAGAAGTAACCCCGCCCCGCCCCAGAAAGCGAAAAGTCCGGGTCGGAAGTGTCGGTGGTTTGATCCCCGTTTGGGCCCCGAAACTTTTCCCCCCACCTTAAGTGAGTGGGGTTAGGTAGTTTTTCGGATAAACGAAAACCCCGAGGTCCCGGTTTAACAAAACAAAAAGCGCACGTAAAAAAATTTCACGGCGCGAAGTTGTTCGGGAAAAATTTGTAGGAAAAATAGTACCGATGGGAAAAACAAATACAGTTGCAAATGAAAGAAAAAAAAGTAATGGGGGGCCTGCCTTGGGGCGTGTGCTCTCCCCGGGGGAGCAGCCCGAATTTCACGGGAAAAATCTGTTTTTGATTTAAAAGTGGTATACTAACATGAATAACACATGAAAATAAATAATATTGGGTATCATGCTTTTTGGCCCAGTCTCTCCTGTGCTGTAACTAATCCTTTGGGTGAGCTATAAACCGAGGTTCCCGCGTGCGAACGCATGCGAAAATCTTTGCCACAAAAGTTAAAATCCTGTTCCGCTTTTGAAAAGTAGGGGGATTTGTGCCGGTGGGAAAGATAACAAAATTTACAAAACCGCATACACACGGGGACTGGATGCAAAAAAGCGCATGAGTGCTTATTCCATTATCCTCGATATAAAATAATAAATAAATAAATAACTTTGCAGGCCTGTGTACTGGCTTCAGCTGCCACATTCCGACTTCAGAGCAGCTCATGAAAAAAAAATTCTTTTGAAAGATGCTAGAAAATGTTTGTTAGGTTTGCTTGAAATAAGCTAAGAGAACCGGATTGGGTAAGCAGAAAATAGCAAGACAGACAGACAGACAGACAGACAGACAGAGACAGAGTGACAGACAAGGGGAAGTTTCCAGCACATATTTCATAGACAGTGGGTATGCTATGTATTCTCTTATTCTGTTATTTCGAGGGTAATGGAATAAGTACTCAAGCTTTTTAAACTCCAGCCCCCGGTGTGTCTGGGGTTTGCCAAATAATGTCATTGTTTCCAACCTACACATAGGGCCCTTTTCCCCAAAATGTGCCAAGATTTTCTGCGTGCTTCGCTTACGGGGACAACGGTTTATAGTTCATTCGAAGGACTTTTGAGGTGTGGAGGCGGTATGACTTTAATTAACCAGGGAAAAATAATCCCTTGATTAGGGTTTCGAACCCAGGCAGCAGATACGGGCGCCCCCCGAACGTTTTTAAAAAAGAGCCCCTGGCATTGCCAAGGGACCACAGAGTTCAGACCTATTGCCAAAAAATTTGATTTTCCCTTAATGTTGTTTTCAATTTAGAGTTAGACTTTGCCTGTGCTGATTTCCACATACACAATTAAGCCTTGATTTGTCTCGGGCAGGATATAGCGATATAATATCCATTATTATTATTTTTATTTTATAGCAAGAATATAAATACTTCAGGTGGGGGGTGGGGGGGAATAAGCATAAATGGGCAGCGACAACTAAAAAAAAAGAAAAGGAAAGCAATGACTTGAAGAAATAGATATCACTTTGACTACAACAAGGACAAGAACATGGTGGTGTGATAATGAGGCGACATTGGTAGGGTGGGGGGTTGTTGTGAGGTGGTGGTGTGGGGTCGTCGTCTGGTGAGGTTGTAGGGCAGGTGATAAGGGAGGAGAAGGTGGGAAAAGGGAGAAGCATTGCTGCTAATGAGTAAAGAAATCTGTTTAAACAAAAGAAGAGGGAAGTGGAAACATTGAAACATCAACCCAGTCTTTGGATGGAAAACCTTACCCATCTAACTAGGAAGATAAATATTTATAAAAACAATCTAAGGATGCAAAGTATGAGAAGTATATAATTTTAAAGATGAAAAAAGTGATGAAAGCGATAACATCAATGACAAGGGAGAAGACGAAAATAGAAAAACATCTCTATCTTGCAGGTGTGCCCCTCCCTCATCCAATTACTCTACAGGCTAGACAGCTTTCTCTTCACTAACAGACCCAGACAACTGCCCCCAGCATTTTCACACAGTACACCTCCCACCTCCCTCCCCCCGACCCACACCCCCCTCCAGCTATACAGCCCTCTCTGATCCGTATCAAAAACCAGACAGTTGTTACCCCCCCCCCTTCCTTTTCCCCCCTTCCCCTAAAAAACACTAGTCTCCTAAACATAAGAAGCCCATTGCATCCTCAGGGGGAAACAGTGATGGAGAAGACAGATAATTTAGCGGTAAGAACAGAATGTTCCAGTTCCTTTCTCCCCACAGGAACTTCCCCAGAAAATCCTGTTTTTTGTTTCCTCTTCTTTGCTGCCTCAGTCTGCCAATTGTCCTACCAAAATAATGAAAAAATAAAATTAACATCCCTTAGGAGAAAGGTAAACACTTGTTCCTGGAATATTCTTTTTTTTCTTTCCCCCCCAAGCAAACTGGAAACATGGTTCTTTAAAGATTTGTGAAAGAAGATTTGCTTTGGCTGATTGCTTCAAATAAAGTGTGGGGTGACAGTTCCCATTCAGAGCACGTCCTTGGGGGCAGCCAAGAAAAATCTTTACCTCTTTTTTTTACATTCCTCGCAGAGCTCTGATTTTACCACTGTAAACTTTGTTATGAAACTGTTATTATCTACCATGAAGGTAGCCGCATTCCAACTTGGAGTGTAGGCTGGGTATTTTATTTTCCATAACCTCAATTTCGACATGAATTACAGCATTTTATCGCATAAAGATCTTCTGCATGTGAATATAACATGAAGGAATTAAGGCACTGGCAGTCTGCACTTGAAGTTGACCTGGGAATCTAAAATGTCCTCCCTTAATTTGCAAACTCTGCAAATTTCAAATCCAATGACTTAAGGTCTATGGGATTAAACCAACGATTTTAAAACCCAAATTTGCTATAATATCCATCACCTGACGTAGTAAAACCCTATGTAGAAAGAGAACCCCAACAACAATGAAGAAGATGAAAAGAAAAGACCCCCCTATGCTGCAGATGGTGTCTCCCCCTCATCCAATTATCAACTACAGGCTGAGACAACAGACTTTCTCTCCATTAACAGACCCCAGACACTGCCAGCATTTTACACAGAGTACACCCCCACCTCCCTCCCCTTGGGCACACCACCCTCCAGGCCACACACCCCTCTCTGATCCGATCAATACCAGACAGTTAGTTACCTCCCCCCCCCCCTTCCTTTTTCCCCACCTTTCTTCTCACCATCATCAACACCAGAACCACCATGACTAAAGAAGCACGTGCACCCTCAGGGGGACACAGTGATGAAGACTGACAGATGATTAGCGGTAAGAACAGAATGTTCCAGTCCCTGCCACAGGGACACTTCCCCAGACAATCCTGATTTCGTTTCCACTCCATTGCATGACCTCTGTCTGCCAACTTGCTTCTACCAAGAAAGTAAATAATGCAAAAAGATGTCTACATCAACCTTACAGAGAAAGATAAACACATTGGTTCCTGGAATAGTTCTGGTTTCTTTCACCTCCCAAATACTACTGGAGAAACGTGGTTCATTACAAGTTGGGAAAGAAGATTTCTGCATTGCTGCTGATTGTCTTCAAAGTCAGTGATGAGGTCACAGTTTCCATTCAAGAGTACATCCTTTGGTGCAGTCAGAAAAATATCTTTATCTCTTTTTTTTACATTACTTGGCTCTAGCTCTGAGGTTCACCAATGGTAATATTTTGTGTTTGCAACCGTTTTTTCAACCATCAATGTAGCCACAATCTGTCTTCGGGGATGTATGATGGATATGTTAATGTTTCCATAACCCACCAAATGCTGACATGAATTACAGGTTATTTTACAAGCATATGAGATCTTCTGCATGGGAATATAATAATAATAATAATAATAATAATAATAATGATGATAATAAATGGAACTTATATAGCGCTGTATCTTGCACAGACAAATCAAAGCGCTTGCACTCAACTCACTTCTACACAGTCACGCAACCAAATTTAGCAAGTAATAGTTTAACAAGTCCAAATGCACACACACCACAAACCCCATACACACACACACACACACAAAAACACACAAGTTAACACTTTGGCAAGGTGATGGAATCTTTGGCTGTTGAAAAGCAGGGATAGCATGAAATGAAACGGGAGAGGAATTTTTTAGGTTTAAAAACAAATATGTCTTGAGGCCGATTTAAAAAGTGTCACAAAAGGGCTTTTGGGGAAGAGAGATAGGGAGACCCCTTCCAAATCGATGGACCAGAAACAGAGAAAGAGCGACGGCCAACAGTGGACTGGTTGAATCTAGTATTTGTAAGCACAAGGAATCGCAAACAGAGCGAAGGGAACGAGAAGGGGTGTACAGGGGGAGACTTCACAGAGGTAGGAGGGTGGCTGTTTTTGTGAGACATTTGAACGAGGGTATGATCTTATAGTTTATTCTTTGTGGCACAGGCAGCCAGTGGAGAGATCGCAAAGAGTGGGGGAATGTGCTAATTTTTTTTCTTTTTGAGGACTGTCGAGCTGCAGAGTTTTGAATACGTTGAAATGGGTGGGTAGATGATGCTGGCAGACCAGCCAAAAAAAAATTGCAATAGTCCAGACGGAATGAATGAGAGATGCCACGAGTTTTGGATGTTGCGTCTGTGGACAGGTACTTTTGAATTGCACTAATACGCCGTAATTGATAGAAGCACGACTGGCAGGTCTGGGTGATGAATTTTTTTCTAGAGAGTGTTGTTGTCAATAATGACCCCTAAAAAACTTTACAGCATTTGGGTAGAGGACTGATGCATTTCCGAATTTTTATTGAAGCGTTGTGTAATGGAGAGAGTTTGTTTTTGGTCCCTACAAGCATGGCTTCAGTTTTATCATCGTTTAGTTGTAACTTGTTCTCATCATCCAGTTTTTGGATATCTTGAAAGCTGTAGGCCATATTTATCAAGATAGAAGGTAGATTTTCAGGTGTTGTCACTGCTTTGAATCTGAGAGTCATCTGCATAAAAGTGATGGTTGATCTGATGACGGTTAATTATAGTGACAGTGGAGCGGTGTAGAGAGTGAAAAGAACAGGGCCCAGAACTGATCCCTGCGGGACTCCACATTCCAGTCTGGCAGGGTTTCTGACTGAATCTTATTTACTGTGGGCTGTCCTGGAGTCGGTCAGTCAGGTATGAGCTAAAAACCAGGTTTTAGGGCCGTACCAAAATAAAAACATAACGTTTCTAAGGGAGAGAGAAGGATAGAGGGCGTAAATAGTGTCAACGGAAAAGCAGATAAGTCGAAGTATTATGAGTGGAGATTTTTCCTGAGTCAAGCAAAGAAAGCATGTTAAGGTGTGAACTAGGGTGGTTTCAGTGCTGTGGTTGCGCGAATAGGAGATGGAAAGCAGGAAAGAAGACTGTTGGAGAGAAGGTGGTTGTTGGCTGTTTCAAGAACTATCTTTCAAGGACTTTAGAGAAAAAGAGGAGGTTGGAAACAGGTTTTGTAATTCTTCATAATGTTAGGGTCAAGTCATGCTTTTTGAAATAAAAGGTGTGACTAAAGCAGTTTTGAGAGCTGAAGGAACATTTCCAGAAACAAGAGATGAGTTTACTATCTTTGTGATAGTTGGTTTAAAGCTGTGGCAGGCACTGTGCAAAAAGAGAAGCAGGTATGGGGTCGAGATCGCATGATTTATGGTCATTCCTTTCAGGAATTGTCTCGATTTCTTTCTCGCTTGCTGGATTGAAAGGACAGGGGAGGAGTGCCAGAAAATTGAGGATCCCCAAATTACAGGCTGGGAAAAGGAGTTTTGATCCAAGCTAGAGCGAATTGTGCGGATTTTGTCCCGAAAAAATTGCAGAAAATATAGAAGGAAGTTTAGAGTGGTTGTAGATAGAAGGCAAGAGGGCTATCCTTCGCAGATCCAAGCAGAGTAGATGTGAGGAAAAGAGAGATTTCATAGATGTGCATCAAGAACTTGAGAAGAGTAATACTTTTTTTTGCAGAATGGATTAAGGTTTTTACTTTGTTGATTTGTTTTTCGAAGAAGCTGTTTGTTTATTACAGTTTTTGTTTTTTTTTCGCCATTGCCATTCTAGTTGTTTGGCGTTTTTGCGTTTGCGACCAGGATGTCATGGGTGTACCATGGGTGCAAGGGCCTATCAGGCCCGGGTTGGTCAGTAGGAGGTGCATGCTCATCAAGGAGTTGGCTGAGGACGGTATTTAGTGTTTTAAGAAGGGTCGTTGGTCAGGGATTTGTGATTTGGGTGTTCAGCAGCTTGGGAAATAAAAGTTGAATATCTATGGCTTTAGGTTGCGACGGGTAAAGCACTTCTTCTTTCTGATAGGTTTTTGCAAAGTTTAGGGAGAAAAGAATGGTGAATGATCGGAGAGCCCGTTCGTCAGTTGACAGATACAGACTGAGATTGTGACTAGACCTTGTGAAACATCGGTGATAAGCCAGTCTAAATGTGACCATGATCTGTGTGTTGGTTCGTTTACCAGCTGGGGGAAAGAGAGTGGTTAAAACAAAGAAAAAGAAAGACGCTTAACATCAGGAGAGGAACTGGTTGTCCAAAATGGAAGTTGAAGTCACCCAAAAATGATAAGTTTCTTGGGAGAGAGGCTTTAAATGGTCAAGGGTGATTGAAACTCTTGGTGGAAAACTGAAGACCTCAAAATTTTTTTCTACGGTTGGGAGGTGGACGGGAAAGGCAAAAGAAAGTAACCCATGTGCCAGGTTTAAAGGGGAGGTTAGTTACACGACTTCGAAAGATTCAGGGAAAAAGGAAAAGGGGGGTGGGCAGACAGAAAAGGAGTTGGATGCAGAGTGTCTTTGTAAACGATGGCAATGCCAAACCCCCACGGGGAGAGTCGGGGGAAAGAAAGAGTTTGTAGCCCGTGGCGTCAGTTGTTTTATCTTTGGTCCGTGAACAAGTGGTTTTAGCCAAGTTTATGTAATAAAGGTTAAATCTATGTTGTTTTCAGAAATGAAGTCAGAAATTAAGTCGGCTTTGCCATCAGGACAGACAGATTGGGCGTTGAGAAGACACATGTGGAGAAGGTTTGAGGGAGGCAAAGAGGTTGAAGAAGACAGTGGTGATGGGCTATGACTATCAGAGGAAGGGGCATATACAAGATGAGAATTAAGGCACTGGCAGGCCTGCACTTGAAATTGATTTGGGAGATCGTAAACATTCCCACCCTTAATTCGGCAGACTCTGCAAATTTCAAATCCATAACTTCATGGTTTCATGGGATTAAATCAATCGATCTTAACCACTTAGGTATAGTATCCATCACTTTTACTTCTAAAACCCTATGTGAGAAGGAAAACTCCCTAGACAACCATGAAGAAGATGGAAAAGAAAAGACCTCCCTATGCTGCAGGTAGTGTCTCTCCCCCATCCAATTATCTCTACAGGCTGAGACAGACTTTCTCTTCACTAACAGACCCCAGACACTGCCAGGATTTTGCACACAGTACACCTCCACCTCCCTCCCCTTGTGCACACCACCATCCAGGCACACATACCCCTCTCTGATCTGATCAATACCAGACAGTTAGTTACCCTCCCCCCCTTCCTTTTTCCCCACCTTTCCTCTCCCCATCACCAACACCAGAACCACCCTCACTAAAGAAGCACGTGCACCCTCAGGGGGACACAGTGATGAAGACTGACAGATAATTAGCGGTAAGAACAGAATGTTCCTGTCCCTGCCACAGGGACACTTCCCAGACAATCCTGATTCTGTTTCCTCTCCATTGCATGATCTCAGTCTACAAACTTGCTCCTACCAAGAAAACTAAATGAAAAAATGTTCTACATCTACCGTAGAGAGAAAGATAAACACATTGGTTCCTGGAATAGTTCTGGTTTCCTTCACCTCTCAAGCAGAACTGGAGAAACATGGTTCATTACAAGTTTGGAAAGAAGATTTCTGCATTGCTGCTGATTGTCTTCAAAGTCAGTGATGAGGCAACAGTTTCCATTCAGAGCATGTCCTTTGGTGCAGTCAAGAAAAATCTTTACCTCTTTTTTTTTTACATTCCTCGGCTAGAGCTCTGAGGTTTACCAGCTGTAACACTTTGTGTATGCAACTGTTTTTGTCTACCACGAAGGTAGCTGCATTCCAACTTTGGAGATGTAGGCTGGGTATGTTCATGTTTCCATAACCCACCAAATGCTGACATGAATTACGTGGTATTTTACATGCATATGAGATCTTCTGCATGTAATATACATGAAGAGAATTAAGGCACTGTCAGGTCTACACTTGAAGTTGACCAGGGAGATTGTAAAAATCCCCAGCCTTATTTCAGAAGACTCCACCTACATTCAAATCAAAGACTTCATGGACCCATGAGATCGAAGGTGAACGGTCTTAACCACTTAAGTATAGTATCCATCACCTTTACCTCTAAAACCCTATGTGATAAGGAGAACTCCCTGGACAACAAAGAAGAAGATGAAAAAGAAAAGACCTCCCAATGCTGCAGGTAGTGTCTCTCCCCCATCCAATTATCTCTACAGGCTGAGACAGACTTTCTCTGCGCTAACAGACCCCAGACACTGCCAGCATTTTACACACAGTACACCTCCACCTCCCTCCCCTTGGGCACACCACCCTCCTGGCTCACACACCCCTCTCTGATCCGATCAATACCAGACAGTTAGTTACCTCCCCCCCCCCTTCCTTTTCCCACCTTTCCTCTCCCCATCACCAACACCAGAACCACCCTCACTAAAGAAGCACGTGCACCCTCAGCGAAGACACAGTGATGAAGACTGACAGATAATTAGTGGTAAGAACAGAGTGCTCCAGTCTCTGCCACAGGGACACTTCCCCAGAAAATCCTGATTTCGTTTCCTCTCCATTGCATGATCTCAGTCTGCCAACTTGCTTCTACCAAGAAAGTGAATAATGCAAAAAAATGTCTACATCTACCCTACAGAGAAAGTTAAACACATTGGTTCCTGGAATAGTTCTGGTTTCCTTCACCAGAACTGGAGAAACATGGTTCATTACAAGTTTGGAAAGAAGATTTCTGCATTGCTGCTGATTGTCTTCAAAGTCAGTGATAGGCAGTTTCCATTCAGAGCACGTCCTTTGGTGCAGTCAGGAAAATGCCTTTACCTCTTTTTTTTTATTACATTCCTTGGCTCTAGCTCTGAGGTTCACCAATGGTAATATTTTGTGTTTGCAACCGTTTTTGCCAACCATCAATGTAGCCACAATCTGTCTTCAGGGTTGTATGATGGCTATATTCCTGTTTCTGTAATCCACTACATGCTGACATGAGTTACAGAATCTTTTTACCTGCATATGAGATCTTCTACATGGGAATATACAAGAAGGGAATTAAGGCACTGGCAGGCCTGCACTTGAAGTTGACTTGGGAGGTCGTAAAAATTTCCTCCTTTAATTCAGCAGACTCTGCAAATTTCAAATCCATGACTTTATGGTCTCACGGGATTAAACCAATCAATCTTAACCACTTAGGTATAGTATCCATCACTTTTACTTCTAAAACCCTATGTGAGAAGGAGAACTCCCCAGACAACAATGAAGAAGATGGAAAAGAAAAGACCTCCCTATCCTGCAGGTAGTGTCTCTCCCTCATCCAATTATCACTACAGGCTGAGACAGACTTTCTCTTCACTAACAGACCCCAGACACTGCCAGGATTTTACACACAGTACACCTCCACCTCCCTCCCCTTGGGCACACCACCCTCCAGGTTCACACACCCCTCTCTGATCCGATCAATACCAGACAGTTAGTTACCTCCCCCCCCCCTTCCTTTTTCCCCACCTTCCCTCTCCCTATCACCAACACCAGAACCACCCTCACTAAAGAAGCACGTGCACCCTCAGGGGGACACAGTGACGAAGACTGACAGATGATTAGCGGTAAGAACAGAGTGTTCCAGTCCCTGCCACAGGGACACTTCCCAGGAAGCCTGGATTTTGTTTCCACTCCATTGCATGATCTCAGTCTACAAACTTGCTTCTACCAAGAAAGTAAATAATGCAAATGAAAAAGATGTCTACATCTACCGTAGAGAAAGATAAACACATTGGTTCCTGGAATAGTTCTGGTTTCTTTCACCTCCCAAGCAGAACTGGAGACACATGGTTCATTAAGATTTGGAAGGAAGATTTCTGCATTGCTGCAGATTGTCTCCCAAGTCAGTGTTGATGTGACAGTTTTCATTCAGAGCACGTCCTTTGGTACAGCCAGGAAAATGCCTTTACCTCTTTTTTTTTACAATAGAGCATCATCATCCAAGGGGGTTTTAACGCCAAAGTAGGTCCTGACTCTTACAACCAATGGGCCGGAACAGTTGGTCAGTTTGGAACTGGAGAGACCAACGACAGGGGACTACGTCTGCTGGAGTTTGCTTGCACCCACAGACTTACCATTGCCAATACCCTCTATCCCCACAAGTAGTCAAGGAGGACAACCTGGCATGCGCCAAACGGCAAGATCCATAACCAAATAGATTTTATCTTAACACCACGGCGCTTCAAATCCAGCATCAACAGAGCCAGAACAAGAACCTACCCTGGAGCTGACATAGGCAGCGACCACGACCTTGTGCTGCTGGTATTCAAAATGAAGCTGAAGAAAAACAAACAGCCTGCAAACCCACGTATCAAATTTGACGTGGACAAACTGAAAGATCCAGATGTCGAGGAGATCTTCCAGGCTAAGCTTGGCGGACGTTTTGCGGCATTAACCCTCCTGAACAATGACATCAATGACCTCACCAACAACTTTAATGAGGCAGTCCGAGAAACAGCAGAGGAGGTACTCGGTCGTCAGAGGAATAAATACCAGCCATGGACTACCAATGACATCTTGCTCTGCGATACAAGAGCACTGAAACCAACCAGGTCTTCCAACCCTAAAGAATACTGGGAGGCCAACAATCTTGTGAAGAAGTCAATGTTAAAGGCCAGAGAGAAGTGGATCAGTGATCAATGTGATGAGATCGAAAAAAGCATGAAAGTGGGCAACAGTAAAAAGGCATACGACACCCTGAAGAAACTCACAAAACCACTTCAAACCAAACCATCAGTCATTGAAGACAGTTTCGGAAACCTCACAGAAAGCTCAGCTGCATTGAACAGGTGGTCTGGGTATTGTCAAGAACTGTACAATTACCCAATACAATCTGACAAGAGCATAATAGAAGAGAAAGCAGCAACATCAAGAGCACCTTCGCCATTACCTATACTAAGGGAAGAAGTGGAAGAAGCCATCCGCAGCTTACCAGTCGGAAAGTCCCCAGGAGCAGACAACATACCAGCAGAGCTGCTCAAGCATGGTGGCGAAACAGTCATCACACATATTACAGCTATCTGTCAGAAGATTTGGGAGACAAAACAGTGGCCAACAGACTGGACACAATCACTCATCATACCCCTGCCCAAGAAGGGGAATTTACACCAATGCCAAAACTATAGAACAATCAGCCTCATCAGCCACGCCAGCAAGATCATGCTTAAAGTTATTTTGAATCAACTAAAGAAGGAGGCAGAAGAACACCTTGCAAGGAACAAGCTGGGTTTAGGGCAGGCAGGAGCACAATCGAACAGATTTTTAACTGCCCCATCCTGATGGAAAAACATTTTCAACATCAGAGAGATCTGTTCCACAACTTCATCGACTTCAAGAAGGCTTTCGACAGAGTATGGCACGAAGGCCTGTGGCAGGTCCTCAGAATGTTTGGCATTGAAGAAGGACTAGTGCAAACCATTCAAGCACTATACAACACCACAAGCAGTGCAGTCCTTATGAACAATCAGGTCGGAGACTACTTCAAAACCACAGTTGGGGTCCGACAAGGATGCCTGTTATCTCCAGTCCTGTTTAATCTGTTCTTGGAAAACATTATGAGAGAGACCCTCCATGACTTCCACTCTACCATCTCCATTGGCGGCAGACCCTCAACAACTTGCGGTTTGCCGACGACATTGACCTCATGGGCGGAAGTAACACAGAGCTGCAAGATCTTACGACCAGACTTGAGAACAGAGCTGGAGCATATGGGATGGAGGTGAGCTCGGAGAAAAGTAAAGTACTTGTGAACAGCACGAGCAACGCCACTGCTAAAATTTACATGAACGGCCAACAAGGAGGTAGACGCTTTTAAATACCTTGGCGCTACACTCACAAAGGACGGGCGATCAACGATAGAAATCAAAGTCAGAATAGCCATGGCAACATCTTCCATGACAAAACTCACCACCATATGGAAAAGTAAAGAGATCACTTTCCCAATCAAACTAAAATTCTACAAAGCCCTAATTCAGACTATCCTGCTGTACGGAAGTGAAACCTGGACATTGACTGCTGAAACAGCAAAGCGAATCCAGTCATTTGAAACAAAATGCCATAGAAAACTACTGGGTATATCCTGGAGAGAACGAAAGACCAATGAATTTGTCAAGAGTCAAATAACACGGCTGGCAGGTCCACAGGAACCCCTTCTCACCATCGTCAAGAAGAAAAAGCTGATATGGTTCGGCCACGTCACCTGCCACAACACTCTGCCAAAAACAGTACAGCAGGGAACAATCGAAGGTGGCAGAAAGAGGGGAAGACAGAACAAGTCATGGATGGACAACATCAGAGAATGGACCAGGATGAATGACTCGGCACTACTGCGCAGAGCCAAGGACCGACATGGATGGAGGAGGCTTACCACGGGATCGTCTTTCGTGTCTCCCCCACGACCGCCAAGGTCACGGGTCTGATGATGATGATGACTGAGGTTCACCAATGATGATAGTTTGCGGCTGCAACTATTTTTGCCCACCATCTCAATGTAGCCATATCCCAACTCAGGGGATGTGTGCTGGGTCTCTTCATGTTTCCATAACCCACCAAATGCTGACAAGAATTACGGGATATTTTATCTGCATATAAGATCTTCTGCATGTGAATATACATGAAGGGAATTAAGGCACTGGTAGGTCTGCACTTGAAGTTGACTGGGCAGATCATAAAAATCCCCACCCTTAATTTAGCAGACTCTGCCAAGATTCAAATTAATGACTTCATGGTCTCAAGGGATTAGACCAATCGATCTTAACCACTTAGGTATAGTATCCATCACCTGTACCTCTAAAACCCTATGTGAGAAAGAGAACTCCCCAGACAACAATGAAGAAGATGGAAAAGAAAAGACCCCCCTATGCTGCAGGTGGTGTCTCTCCCTCATCCAATTATCTCTACAGGCTGAGACAACAGACTTTCTCTCCGCTAACAGACCCCAGACACTGCCAGCATTTTACACACAGTACACCTCCACCTCCCTCCCCTTGGGCACACCACCCTCCAGGCTCACACACCCTTCTCTGATCCGATCAATACCAGACAGTTAGTTACCCTCCCCCCCCCCCTTCCTTTTTACCCACCTTCCCTCTCCCCATCACCAACACCAGAACCACCGTCACTAAAGAAGCACGTGCACCCTCAGGGGGACACAGTGATGGAGACTGACAGATAATCAGCGTTAATAACAGAGTGTTCCAGTCCCTGCCACAGGGAAACTTCCCCAGAAAGTCCTGATTTCGTTTCCTCTTCATTGCATGACCTCTGTCTACAAACTTGCTCCTAACAGGAAAAATAAATGAAAAATTTTTCTACATCTACCTTAGAGAGAAAGATTGGTTCCTGGAATAGTTCTGGTTTCTTTCACCTCCCAAGCAGAACTGGAGATCGGATCAACTGGAGAAACATGGTTCATTACAAGTTTGAAAAGAAGATTTCTGCATTGCTGCCGATTGTCCTCTAAGTCAGTGATAAAGCAACAGTTTCCATTCAAGAGCATGTCCTTTGGTGCAGTGAAAAAATATCTTTACTTCTTTTTTGTTTTACATTCCTCGGCTCTAGCTCTGAGGTTTACCAATGGTAATATTTTGTGTTTGCAACCGTTTTTACCAACCATCAATGTAGCCACAATCTGTCTTCAGGGCTGTATGATGGGTGTGTTCCTGTTTCTGTAATCCACTAAATGCTGACATGAATTACAGAATCTTTTGCCTGCATATGAAATCTTCTGCATGGGAATATACAAGATGAGAATTAAGGCACTGGCAGGCCTGCACTTGAAGTTGACTTGGGAGATCGTAAACATTCCCACCCTTAATTCGGCAGACTCTACCAAGATTCAAATCCAAGACTTCATGGACCCATGGGATTGAAGACGAATGGTCTTAACCCCTTTGCTATAGTGTCTGTCACCTTTACCTCTAAAACCCTATGTATAAAGGAGAACTCCTTGACAACAGTGAAGAAAATGGGAAAAAAGACCTCCCTATGCTGCAGGTAGTGTCTCTCCCCCATCCAATTATCTCTACAGGCTGAGACAGACTTTCTCTCCGCTAACAGACCCCAGACACTGCCAGCATTTTACACACAGTACACCTCCACCTCTACTCTCACCCACTCTTTTCAACATCTTCCTTGAGAGAATCATGGCTGATGCACTGGAACATCATGAAGGATCAGTCAGCGTTGGTGGCAGAACGATCACAAACTTCCGCTTCGCAGATGACATTGATGGAATAGCAGGATCAGAAAAAGAGCTTGCCAGCCTAACAGAACACTTGGATAAGGCCTCCAAAACATACGGCATGGAAATCAGTGCAGAGAAGACCAAACTGATGACTAATAACACCAACGGCATTAGCACTGATATCAGGGTTAATGACCAGAAGCTGGAAACAGTTCAAAGCTTCAAGTACCTGGAGCCATTGTATCAGACCAGGGATCCAAGCCAGAAGTAGTATGCAGGACTGCACAGACAATAACAGCTTTGTCAAAACTAAACACCATCTGGAGAGATAAGAATATCTCACTTATCTCCAAGATCAGACTAATGCGCTCCCTTGTCATATCCATATTTCTGTATGCCTGTGAATCATGGACCCTGACTGCAGATTTGGAGAGAAGAGTACAGGCAGTGGAGATGAGATGCTTTCGGAGACTCCTTGGCATCTCCTACAAAGACCACATAAGCAACGAAAGCGTGCATAACAGAATCCAGCAAACCATTGGACCCTATGAGAACCTTCTAACGATCGTGAAAAAGCGTAAACTTAAATGGTATGGGCATGTCACAAGATCCCAAGGAATTACAAAGACAGTTTTGCAAGGCACTGTCCAAGGAGGAAGAAGAAGAGGCAGACCAAGGAAGAGCTGGGAGGATAACATCAGCGAATGGACAGGCCTAGAACTCAACAAAACCCTGAGAAAGGCAGAACAGAGAGAGGAATGGAGGGAACTGGTTGTTGAGTCTTTGAGGGTGCCCCCACGGTCGTCAGACTACGGGACAGATAGATAGATAGACACCTCCACCTCCCTCCCCTTGGGCACACCACCCTCCAGGCTTACACACACCCCTCTCTGATCCATCAATACCAGACAGTTAGTTACCCTCCCCCTCCCTCTTTTTCCCCCACCTTCCCTCTCCCCATCAACAACACCAGAACCACCGTCACTAAAGAAGCACGTGCACCCTCAGGGGGGGACACAGTGATGAAGACTAACAGATAATTAGCGGTAAGAACAGAATGTTCCAGTCCCTGCCACAGGGACACTTCCCCAGAAAATACTGATTTTGTTTCCTCTCCATTGCATGGCCTCACTCTGCCAACTTGCTTCTACCAAGAAAGTAAATAATGCAAAAAAAATGTCTACATCTACCTTACAGAGAAAGGTAAACACATTGGTTCCTGGAATAGCTCTGGTTTCCTTCACCTCCCAAGCAGAACTGGAGAAACATGGTTCATTACAAGTCTGGAAAGAAGATTTCTGCATTGCTGCTGATTGTCTTCAAAGTCAGTGATAGGCGACAGTTTTCATTCAAAGCACGTCCTTTGGTGCAGTCAGGAAAATGCCTTTACCTCTTTTTTATTACATTCCTTGGCTCTAGCTCTGATGTTCACCAATGGTAATATTTTGTGTTTACAACTGTTTTTGCCAACCATCAATGTAGCCACAATCTGTCTTCAGGGATGTATGATGGATATGTTAATGTTTCCATAACTCACCAGATGCTGGCATGAATTACGGGATATTTTATCTGCATATAAGATCTTCTGCATGTGAATAAACATGAAGAGAATAAAGGCACTGGCAGGTCTGCACTTGAAGTTGATCTGGGAGATTATAAAAACCCACCCTTAATTCAGCAGACTTTGCCAAGATTTAAACACACGACTTCATGGACCCATGGGATTGAAGTCGAGCTGTCTTAACCACTTTGCTGTAGTGTCCATCACCTGTACCTCTAAAACCCTATGTATGAAGGAGAACTCCCTAGACCACAATGAAGAAGATGGAAAAGAAAAGACCTCCCAATGCTGCAGGTAGTGTCTCTCCCCCATCCAATTATCTCTACAGACTTTCTCTCCTCTAACAGACCCCAGACACTGCCAGGATTTTGCACACAGTACACCTCCACCTCCCTCCCCTTGGACGCACTGCCCTCCAGGCAGCACACCCCTCTCTGATCCATCAATACCAGACAGTTAGTTACCTCTCCCCCTTTTGCCCCACCTTCCCTCTCACCCTCAACAATTCCAGAGCCACTGTCACTGAAGAGTCACGTGCACCCTAAGGGGTCACAGCGATGGAAACTGGCAGAGAATTAATGTTAAAAACACAACACTCCATTGACTGCCACAGGAAAACTTCCCAGATTTTGCTTCTCTTAATTGCATGGTCTCAGTCTATGTACTGGCTCCTACCAATTTTTTTTTAAGAGAATGAACTGTTCAGATCTAAATTGGACAAAGATAAACACATTCCTTCCAGAAATAGTTCTGGCTTCTCTCACCCCCAAGCAAAACTGAAGAAACACTCTTCCTTAAGATGTTAAAAAGAAGATTGCTGCACTGCCACAGATTGCCTTCCAAATCTGTGATGAGGTGACAGTTTCCATTCAGAGCACATCCTTTGATGAAGTCAGGAAAAAACACTTATACCACTAAAAACCATGAGTGAAAATGACGCCCATCCGCACTCAAATAATCCATGCGTGATAGTATACAACAAAGCCAAAGCTGCATTCAAACAACTCAAAACAAGCACAATTCAGAAGCCCTGCTACAGCACAAACATTTCCTCATACACAGGAAAAGGATCAAAACTTTTTTTAAACATAAATTGCAAAGGTGCTAAAGGAAGACCACTGGCCAAACTGTATGGAACAACACTCTTTCAGGACAACAGCCATCTCACTAGAAATAAAAGCCAACCAACCTCTTAGCCAAGAACAACATATTAATACTGACACTTCTAGAAAGAACAACTAAAGTAAGAAAACAAATTCGATGTCACCCCAAAATACAAAAACAACAACATGAATCTAAGCCTGGAAACCTCAGCAAACTGGTTTGGGTTTGGTTTTTTACATCACAAAAGCATGTCATAAATGCACAAGGATGCTACGCCTAAAACTTGGCC
>CM054143.1:53040442-53042942 GCA_028751875.1 Rapana venosa | reverse complement strand
GTGTTGTGATTAACAACTCTATTAGTAGTGATGACTGGTATAACCACTTCAAAAATGTATTTCAAAACCTTGAAGTAAACATGGAAGGGAATTGTGGGAATGTTGATTTAAAGGAAGGAGATGAACACACTTTGAACAAAGAAATCTGTGAATCAGAAGTAGTACAAGCGATATCAAAGCTTAAAATAGGAAAAGCCTGTGGGATTGATAATATATTAGCTGAAATGTTAAAAAATTGAGGCAAAGCTGTACTTGAGTTTTTGGTGAAATTTTTTAACACTATTTTCAGTTTAGGTGTTTATCCGAAAGAGTGGTCAAAAGCCATAATAATACCTATTTACAAAAAAGGAGATATTGAAAATGCAGATAATTACAGAGGAGTGTCACTGTTAAGTATTATTTCAAAATGTTATACAACAATATTGAATGCAAGACTTTATAACTGGTTAGAAGACAATAATAATGATTTCTGAGAGTCAGGCAGGTTTCCGAAGGGGATATTCAACTGTTGATCAAATATTTAATTTATATGCTATTGTCCAAAAATGTATGATGAAAAAACGAAGAAAATTGTATGTAGCTTTTGTTGATTTCAAAAAAGCGTTTGATTCTGTACATCATGACAAACTGCTTGAATGCTTGAGAAACCAAGGTGTGAATGGAAAATTTTGGGCTTCCTTGAAAGCAATGTATTCTTCTTTAGTCTCATGTGTACGTGCAAATTGTGAACTTACTGATTTTTTTGAGTGCCCAGTTGGCGTAAGGCAAGGGTGTGTTTTAAGTCCTACGTTATTTTCTGTTTTTATAAATCAGCTTGTTAGTCATATGAATGTTAAAGGAAGACATGGTATCCAAATTTTGCCAGACATTATGGAATTGTTTATATTGCTCTTTGCGGATGATGTGGCTTTGCTTTCTACTTCAGTGCATGGCTTACCAAACCAATTAAACATCCTACATAACTGTTGCAATGTCATGAAATTGAATGCGAACACTGAGAAAACAAAAATTATGGTATTCAGAAAAGGGGGGTATTTAGGACGTCATGAGAAGTTGTTTTTCAATGGTAAGAAACTAGATGTTGTTAATAGTTATTGTTATTTAGGATTCCATTTCACTACAATGATTAGCATGAAAAGAGGTACCGAACGGTTGGCATCTAAGGGTAAGAAAGCAGTTGTTCAACTGAATAGGGCTTTTCAAAAATATAAAGAAATGACCACCAAAACATTTTTTAAGATTTTTTATGTTAAAGTTCAACCAATTCTGCTGTATGCCTCTGAAATATGGGGTTTAACAAAATTAGATCATTTAGAAAAAGCTCATACTATGGCTTGCAAAAGATTTTTAGGTGTTCCAGTCAGAACTCCAAATAAAATGGTTTATGGTGATTTAGGAAGATTTCCTCTGTATGTTAATTCTAGTATTTCTGTCATAAGGTATTGGTTTAGATTGTTACAAATGAATAATGAAAGACTTCCACACAAAGCTTATCAGATGCTGTTGGAATTAGATAGAATTGGTAAAGATTGTTGGGTATCAAAAATTAGGGAAATTCTATGCGAGACAGGGTTTAGTTTTGTTTGGTTGCAGCAAGGTGTCGGTCAGGTCAAAGTGTTTATAAAGTTATTGAAGCAGAGACTTGTTGAGCAGTATATCCAAGAGTGGTCTGGCACTATCAGAGACCGTGATAGGTATAGTAATTATAGATCCTTTAAAATAATTTTTGAAAAGGAAAAATATGTGACTGACATGGAAACCTACTGTTTCAGAGTTGCCATTTCACAAGTCAGATTTAATGTTCTGCCTATCAATGCAAATGTGCACCGATTTAGTAATATTCCGCAGAAGAAATCATGTCCATTTTGCAGGTCAGCAATGGAAGACGAAGAGCATTTTCTTGTTGTATGTCCCACATATTCTGATTTAAGAACAAAGTTTCTGGGGGGGGGGGGGGGGGGGGTAGCTAAAACCCCCATTCATGTGTTATTACAAATGACTAATAGTAAACATATGCACAGTGTCTCCAGGTTCATTTTCCATGCAGTGAACAGGAGGAAGAGAAACTTGATTGGAATTTGATATCCTTTTGATGGGCTTTGACAACTTAACTTAGATAGATGGTGTTTTTGTGTGTGGAGTTAAGTACTGCTTCTGAAATGCTGATGTGATGCGTGTGTGTGTTTGTGTGTGTCAGTGTGTGCCTGTGAGTATGTCTGTGTGTATGTGTGTGTATGCGCGCACCTGCGTGGGTGAATGCATGTGTGTATGTGCGTGCGCGTGTGCGAGACCTCATGAATGTGTGCGTGTGTAATATTGAATAGCTAAACAAGTAATGATGGAAAGTACCATGCTTATATAGATGTAAACTAAAAATATGATCAAGATGTCACTTTCGGAATTGATAACATATACCAAACAAGGATATAGATGAAGATGATGAAGTTAATAACGATGATTGTATTGAATGTAATTACTGATAACGGTGACATCATGTGTT
>CM054143.1:53030442-53035442 GCA_028751875.1 Rapana venosa | reverse complement strand
GAAGGCAGGAGAATGAACCAAGAAGGCAGGAGAATGAACCAAGAAGGCAGGAGAATGAATGACCCAAGGAGGCAGGAGAATGAACCAAGAAGGAAGGAGAATGAACCAAGAAGGCAGGAGAATGAACCAGGAAGGCAGGGGAATGAACCAAGAAGGCAGGAGAATGAATGACCCAAGGAGGCAGGAGAATGAACCAAGAAGGCAGAAGAATGACCCAAGGAGGCAGGAGAATGAACCAAGAAGGCAGGAGAATGAACCAAGAAGGCAGGAGAATGAATGAACCAAGAAGGCAGAAGAATGAACCAAGAAGGCAGGAGAATGAACCAAGAAGGCAGGAGAATGAATGACCAAGAAGGCAGGAGAATGAACCAAGAAGGCAGGAGAATGAATGAACCAAGAAGGCAGGAGAATGAACCAAGAAGGCAGGAGAATGAACCAAGAAGGCAGGAGAATGAACCAAGAAGGCAGGAGAATGAACCAAAGAAGGCAGGAGAATGAATGAACCAAGAAGGCAGGAGAATGAACCAAGAAGGCAGGAGAATGAACCAGGAAGGCAGGAGAATGAACCAAGAAGGCAGGAGAATGAACCAAGAAGGCAGGAGAATGTACCAAGAAGGCAGGAGAATGAACCAAGAAGGCAGGAGAATGAACCATGAAGGCAGGAGAATGAACCAAGAAGGCAGGAGAATGAACCAAGAAGGCAGGAGGATGAACCAAGAAGGCAGGAGAATGAACCAAGAAGGCAGGAGAATGAACCGAGAAGGCAGGAGAATGAAGGAAGGAGAATGAACCAAGAAGGCAGGAGAATGAAGGAAGGAGAATGAACCAAGAAGGCAGGAGAATGAACCAAGAAGGCAGGAGAATGAACCAAGAAGGCAGGAGAATGAACCAAGAAGGCAGGAGAATGAACCAAGAAGGCAGGAGAATGAACCAAGAAGGCAGGAGGATGAACCAAGAAGGCAGGAGAATGAACCAAGAAGGCAGGAGAATGAACCGAGAAGGCAGGAGAATGAAGGCAGGAGAATGAACCAAGAAGGCAGGAGAATGAACCAAGAAGGCAGGAGAATGAACCAAGAAGGCAGGAGAATGAACCAAGAAGGCAGGAGAATGAACCAAGAAGGAAGGAGAATGAACCAAGAAGGAAGGAGAATGAACCAAGAAGGAAGGAGAATGAACCAAGAAGGCAGGAGAATGAATGAACGAAGAAGGCAGGAGAATGAACCAAGAAGGCAGGAGAATGAATGAACCAAGAAGGCAGGAGAATGAATGACCCAAGGAGGCAGGAGAATGAACCAAGAAGGCAGGAGAATGAATGAACCAAGAAGGCAGGAGAATGAATGAACCAAGAAGGCAGGAGAATGAACCAAGAAGGAAGGAGAATGAACCAAGAAGGCAGGAGAATGAATGAACCAAGAAGGCAGGAGAATGAACCAAGAAGGCAGGAGAATGAACCAAGAAGGCAGGAGAATGAATGAACGAAGAAGGCAGGAGAATGAACCAAGAAGGCAGGAGAATGAACCAAGGAAGAAGGCAGGAGAATGAACCAAGGAAGAAGGCAGGAGAATGAATGACCCAAGAAGGCAGGAGAATGAACCAAGAAGGCAGGAGAATGAACCAGGAAGGCAGGAGAATGAATGACCCAAGAAGGCAGGAGAATGAACCAAGAAGGCAGGAGAATGAACCAAGAAGGCAGGAGAATGAATGACCCAAGAAGGCAGGAGAATGAACCAAGAAGGCAGGAGAATGAACCAAGAAGGCAGGAGAATGAATGACCCAAGAAGGCAGGAGAATAAACCAGGAAGGCAGGAGAATGAACCAAGAAGGCAGGAGAATGAATGACCCAAGAAGGCAGGAGAATGAACCAAGAAGGCAGGAGAATGAACCAAGAAGGCAGGAGAATGAAGGAAGGAGAATGAACCAAGAAGGCAGGAGAATGAAGGAAGGAGAATGAACCAAGAAGGCAGGAGAATGAACCAAGAAGGCAGGAGAATGAACCAAGAAGGCAGGAGAATGAATGACCCAAGAAGGCAGGAGAATGAATGACCCAAGAAGGCAGGAGAATGAACCAAGAAGGCAGGAGAATGAATGAACGAAGAAGGCAGGAGAATGAACCAAGAGGGCAGGAGAATGACCCAAGAAGGCAGGAGAATGAATGACCCAAGAAGGCAGGAGAATGAAGGCAGGAGAATGACCCAAGAAGAACAGTGACAAGGCAAAAAAAAAATTTTTAAGAATAATAAGGCAGAAAAGGGGATACTTTTTATTTTTAACAAAATTTATTGTATTCTTTTATATCGAGGATAAATGGAATAAACCGCTAATGTGCTTTTTGTTTTACATCCAGTCCTCGTGTGTATGCAGATTTTTTTAAAAACTAGGGAATTCCCTTAACACAAACTTTTTCCAGAAGGTAAGGGATGCTATTTTTATACTGACAGGCCACTGGCATCCTCACGGGAAGGGAGAGAGCGAGAGAGAGAGAGAGAGAGAGAGAGAGGGAGAGAGAGAGGGAGAGAGAGAGAGAGACAGACAGACAGACAGACAGACAGAGACAGAGAGAGAGAGAGAGGTAGAGAGAGAGAGAGAGAGAGAGAGAGAGAGAGAGAGAGAGAGAGAGAGAGAGAGAGAGAGAGAGAGAGAGAAAGACAATGACAATGACAATGACAAATTCTTTTATTTCGAGGATAATGAATAAGCACACATGTGCTTTTTTACATCCAGTCCCCGGACAGAGAGAGAGAGAGAGAGAGAGAGAGAGAGAGAGAGAGAGAGAGAAGGAGAAGTGACTTACACAAGACCCAAAAGGACAAAAGGGTATATCGCGCGCCACAGCCTCGAAACTTGGCCTGGCCTTGACAAATCAATGGGAGAAGTGTACCCTCCTCCAACCCCCCCCCCCTACCACCCTCCCACCAACCCCCCACCCCCCACCCCCACCCACCCCCGGCCCCCATCCTCCTGGGAGGTGGGTGACCACAAGGGAGTATTGGTAGGACGGTGTTCCTGCCTTTCCCGTAAGGCTATGGGGGGGCCATAGGACTAGCTGCAGGGAGTGGACAACAAGCTCTTGGCGTCAGGGAATAATACTAACTACTACCAGGAGGGTGGGTTAACCTGAAGGGCAGTTCTTTATACTAGTGGTGGGGGGTTTTTCTTCTTTTTTTTGCGTTGTTGTGTACTTTTGTGTCCTTGAAGCTGAAAATAGTTTTGCATGTGTGGGTGTGTGTGTGTGGGTGTGTGGGTGGGGGGGGGGCGTGTACGGGGTGTGTGAGGGGTGTGGGGGTTGGGTGTGGGGGTGGGAGTGTGAGGGGGTGGGCGGTTATTTTTATTATTATATTTATTTTATTCTTTTATATCGAGGATAATGGAATAAGCACTCATGTACTATTTTACATCCAGTCCCCGGTTAGTGTGGGTGTGTGTGTGGGGGGGGAGGGGGGTGTAAGTGGGTGGGTGTCCGTCTGTCTGTCTGTCTGTTTTGTTTGCTTGGTTTTTTGTTGTTGTTGTTGTTGTTGGGTTTTTGGTTTTTGTTGTTGTTGTTGTTGTTTTTTTTGGGGGGGGCAAATTCGTTTAGATATTAACATGATTTTAAACACATTTAGTATGACTCCCATTTGAAAAGTATCGTACCCCAAAGATGTACCCCAAGAAATGTTCCCTTAAAGTATAAAATCAACACCAACGCAGCGGATTCCAGTATGCAAAAGTGTACACGTAGCAAAAATGTACACTTCATAACATTGACACCTCGCGAAAATGTAGCCTTCGAAAAAAATGTACACCCCACAATAGTGTACACTATGCCCCCAAAAAATGTACACTCACAAAAATGTACACTTCGTAAATATGTACACTTTGCACAAAATGTACTTTTTTCCCCTAAAATGTACACTTCCCAAAAAATGTACACATACAAAAAATGTACACTTCGCAAAATAGTGTACCCTTCACAAAACACACACAACACAACACACACATCAACACAACGCACGCAAACAGACACAACACACACAACGCAACACACACAACGCAACACAACACAACACACACAACGCAACACACTCAACACAACGCAACGCAACACACACACACTCACACACACACACACACACACAACACACACACACACACAACACAAAACGCAAACAACAACAAACACACACACACACACATACATACACAACACAC
This sequence comes from Rapana venosa, assembly GCA_028751875.1. Taxonomy (NCBI): domain Eukaryota; kingdom Metazoa; phylum Mollusca; class Gastropoda; order Neogastropoda; family Muricidae; genus Rapana; species Rapana venosa. Next base: position 53,031,254 of record CM054143.1, on the reverse strand, counting down.
ACACACACACACACACACACCAACACACATACACAAACACAACACAGACACAACACACACAAACACATACAACACAAACACACACAACACAACACACACAACACAGACACACAAACACAACACAACACACAGATCACAACACACACAACACACACACGCAACACATCACAACACACACCACACACACACACACACACAACAACACAACACACATGCACGCACACACACACACACACACACACACACACACACACACACACACACACACACACACACAGAACCAACCAACCAACTAACCAACCAACCAAAACCCATGTATATTCAAGCTTCCACAGAGAAAAAGACAAGAAGAAAAAAGGAAAACTCCCAGTACAAGAACCAGCATCTTCCTTCTTTGCCCTCCTCTTGCCCTCCTCTTACCCTCCCTCCACGCCACGCGGGTTTAACAAGTACCCTCCCGGGAAATCAAGGAAACAATGGCTGACAAAGGCTGACAGACTGACAGACAGACAGACAGACTGACAGACAGACAGACAGACTGCAAGGAGATGAAGCCAAAGCACTGAAGGGGCCACGTACCTATACTTCTCATTGCCAGTCACGCAAAAGATGGCTCCCAAAACTGCCAAGCCAGCAAAAGAGAAGGAAAAAAAACACCTTAAGCGTGTGGCTCGGTGGTCTAGTAGTGGTGGATGTCTTGAAAAGGACAGGATGTGAGTTCCATCCTCTCTGAGACTGGACGCTTAACCTCCTACCTACCTACCTACCTCAACCAACCCCTCCTTCTACCTCCAAAACCCTCCATGAGTGGT
>CM054143.1:53012942-53025442 GCA_028751875.1 Rapana venosa | reverse complement strand
GGTATGCAGTTGTGTAAATTTTCATTCGTTTTGGTGTGTAAGTTGTGTGTTTTTAGTTGTGTGTGTAGTGTGTGTGTGAGTTGTGTGTGTGTGTGTGTGTGTGTGTGTGTTTAGTGTGTGTGTGTGTGTGGTGTGTGTGGTGTGTGTGTTGTTGTGTGGTGTGTTTGTGTGGCAAACGTATGGTATATGTGTGCGTTTGTGAGTCAGTGTGTGTACACACCTAAATACACATGGTACAGCAAAAGGAAGAGGGAAGAGAGGTCAGAGAGTAAGAAAAGAAAACACACACAAAACACACAACCCACACTCCCTCCTCCCTCCTCCCTCTCTCCCTCCCTTCATCTGTCTCCCTTCTTCCCCTGTCTGTGCCAATGGAATCTGTGAAGGATCAATACCATGACAGAGAGAAAACAGGGTGCATTTGTGTCTGGCACCTGTAAATTAGGAAAAAAAAGATTGGTCCATTATGCTAAAAGTCTTATTTAGTAAGCTGTAAGAGTGAAAGGTCAAATGTAAATAGTGTGGTGTGAGGTGTGAGTGTGGTGTTGTGTGTGTGTGTGGGGTGAGTGTGTGTGTGTGTGTGTGTGTGTGTGGTGGTGTGTGTGTGTGTGTGTGTGTGTGTGTGTGTGTGTGTGTGTGTGTGTGTGTGTGTGTGTGTGTGTGTGTTGTGTGGTGTGTTGTCTATGTGAGTGTGTATTTTTATCTATTCTTTATTTTCGAGGATATGGAATAAGCGCTCATGTGTGGTTGTTTTTCCAGCCCCGTGTGTATACAGTTTTGTAATTGTTGTCATTCGTTGTGGTCTATGTTGTGTGTGTTTTTTTAGTTGTGTGTGTGTGCGCGCGCTCGTGCAGACATATGGTATATGTGTGCGTTTGTGAGTCGTGTGTGTTTCACCCTATATACACATGTCAGCAAAAGGAAGAGGGAGAGAGGTCAGAGAGTAAGATAGAAACACACACACACACACACACACACACACAACTCGCCTCCTTCCCTCTCTCCCTCTCTCCCTCCCTTCATCTGTTCCCTATCTTCCCCTGTTTTTTGCCATGGAATCTGAGAAGGACAATACCATACGAGAGAACAGGGTGGCATTGTGTCTGCACCTGTAATCAGGGAAAATAAAGATTGGTCCATTATGCTAAAGTCTTATTCGTAGCTGTAAGAGTGAAAGGCAACATGTAAATTGTTGTTTGAGGTGAGTGTGGTGTGTGTTGAGTGTGAGCTAGTTTCCCGTGTGTGTGTGTGCGTGTGTGTGTGTGCTGTGTGTGTGTGCTGTGTGTGTGTCGTCGTGTGTGTGTCTGTGTGGGGTGCGTGTGTGTGATGTGTGGTTATTTGCTATTCTTTTATTTCAGATATGGAATAAGCCTCATGTGGTTTTTCATCCAGTCCCCTAGTGTTATGCAGTTTGTAAATGTTGTCATTCGTTGTGTGTGTGTGTGTGTGTTTGTGTGTGGGTGTGTGTGGTGGTGGTGTGTGGTGTGGTGTGTGTGTGTGAACGATGGTATAGTGTGTGCGTTGTGAGTCAGTGTGTGTACACACCTATATACACATGGGCAGCAAAAGGAAGAGGGAAGAGAGGTCAGAGAGTAAGATAGAAAACACACACACACACAATCGCCTCCTTCCCTCTCTCCCTCCCTTCGTCTGTCTCTCTTCTTCCCCTGTCTGTGCCAATGGAACCTGTGAAGGATCAATACCATGACAGAGAGGAAACAGGGTGACACTGTGTCTGGCACTTGTAAATTAGGGAAAATAAGATTGGTCTATTATGCTAAAGTCTTATTTAGTAAGCTGTAAGAGTAAAAGGCCAAATGTAAATTGTGTGTGGTGAGTGTGTATGTGTGTGTGTGTGTGTTTGTCTATGTGTGTGTGATTTTATTATTTTTTATTCGAGTGATAGTGGATATAAGCGCTCATGTGCTTTTTTTCATCCAGTCCCCGCGTGTATACAGTTTTGTAAATGTTGTCATTCATGTGTCTATGTGTGTGTGTGTGTTTTATTTGTGTGTGTGTTTGGTGTGTGTGGTAGTGTGTTGTGTGTGTTGTGTGTGTGTGGTGTGTGTGTGTGTGTGTGTGTGTGTGTGTGTGTGTGTGTTAGTGTGTGTGTGGTGTGTTGCAAGACGTATGTGTATATGTGTGCGTTTGTGAGTCAGTGTGTGTACACACCTAAATACACATGGTCAGCAAAAGGAAGAGGGAAGAGAGGTCAGAGAGTAAGATAGAAAAACACACACACACAACCCACACAACACAATCGCCTCCTTCCCTCCTCCCTCTCTCCCTCCCTTCATCTCTCCCTTCTTCCCCTGTCTGTGCCAATGGAATCCTGTGAAGGATCAATACCATGACAGAGAGAAAACAGGGTGGCATGTGTCTGGCACCTGTAAATTAGAAAATAAGATTGGTCCATTATGCTTAAAGTCTTATTTAGTAAGCGTAAAAGTGAAAGGTCAAATGTAATTGGTGTGGAGTGTGAGTGGAGTGTGTGGTGTGTGTGTTGTGTGAGTGTGTGTTGTGTGTGTGTGTTGTGGTGTGTGTGTGTGTGTGTGTGTGTGTGTGTGTGTGTGTGTGTGTGTTGTGGTGTGTGTGTGTGTGTGTGTGTGTGTGTGGTTGTGTGTGTGTGTGATGTGTGTGTGTCTATGTGTGTGTGTAATTAATCTATCTTTTATTTCGAGATAGTGGAATAAGCGCTCATGGTGGTTTTTTTTCATCAGTCCGTGTGTATACATTTGTAATGTTGTCATCGTTGTGTCTATGTGGTGGTGTGTTTTTAGTTGTGTGTGTTGCGCGCGCACGCTGCAGATTTGTTATGTGTGCTTTGTGATCAGTGTGTGTACACATCGCTATATACACATGTCGCAAAAGAAGGAGAGGTCAGAGTAAGATCAGAAAACACACACACACACACACACACACACAATCGCCTCCTTCCCTCTCTCACTCTCATCCTCCCTTCATCTGCTCCCTTCTCCCCTGTCTGTGCCAATGGAATCTTCTGTGAAGGATCAATACCATGACAAGAGAAAACAGGTGGCATGTGTCTGGACCGTAAATTAGGGAAAATAAAGATGGTCCATTATGCAAAATCTATTTAGTAAGCGAAGAGTGAAATGTCCAAATGTAAATTGGTGTGTGTGAGTGTGAGTGTGTGTGTGTGTGTGGAGTGTGAGTAGTGTGTGATGTGAGTGTGTGTGTGTGTGTGTGTGTGTGTGTGTGTGTGTGTGTGTGTGTGTGTGTGTGTGTGTGTGTGTGTAAATGTGCGTGCGTGTGTGTGTCGTGTATGTGAGAGTGTATCTTTGTGTTCGTGCTTGTGTCTGTGTGTTGTGTATGTGAGTGTGTATCTGTGTGTGTGTGTTTCACTGTGTGTGTCTGTGTGTGTGCGTGTGTGTGTGTTTGTGTGTGTGTGTGTCTGTCTGTCTGTCTTCTACTCTCTTTTTTCTTAGTCTCTGTATCTCTGTATCTCTGTCCCTGTATCTCTGTCTTTTTCTCTGTCTCTGTCTGTTTCTGTCTCTCTCTCTGTCTCTCACTCACACACACACACACACACACACACACACTCTCTCTCTCTCTCTCTCTCTCTCTCTCTCTCTCTCTCTCTTCTGTTCCTATGTGTCTTTCTTCTTCCCTTTTCAAAAAATGACACAGGCATAACCTACCCATTCCTTATTCATTCTTTTCCACTTTCCGCTAGTCAGTCCTCTATTCTGACTTGGATATATAAGACGTTTATCTCCTTAAACCCCTTCCCCCACCCCCCACCCCCCACCCCCACCCCCACCCCTTGTCTGCTTCTCATTACTCCAAACCCCAACCCCCACCCCCCACCCACCTTCCCCTCTCTCTCTCCCCCTCCTTTTCCCTCCCCCCCCCCCCCCCCCCCCACCTCCATCATTTTCCTCTGAGGGTCGCCATGAAACTAGGAAATATCAATGGTGGTCTCATTGGGCCTGTCTGTCTGCCTGTCAGAGGAAACCTTTGCGGATCTGTCACAGAGATACAAAGTGTGTGTGAGTGGGTGTGTATAGAAGTGTGTGTGTGTGTGTAGGTGTGTGTGTGTAGGGTGTGTGTGGGGAGGGGTGGGGGGGGGGGGGGGGGGGGGGGGGGTGGGTGTGTGGGGTGTGGTGTGTGGGTGGGGTGGTGTGTGGGTAGGGTGTGTGGGTGTGGGGGGGGGGGGTGGGGGGTAGGGGGGGGGTGTGTGGGTGTGGGTGTGTAGGTGTGCGTAGGGGGGGTGTGTGGTGGTGTGTGTGTGTGTAGTGTGTGTGGTGGGTAGGGTGTGTGTGTAGGTGTGTGTGTGTGTGTGGGGTGGTGTGGGGTGGGGGGGTGTAGGTGTGTGTGTGTGTGTGTGTGTGTGTGTGTGTGTGTGTTGTGTGTGTGTGTGTGTTGTGGTTGTGTTGTGTGTGTGTGGTGTGTGTGTGTGTGTGTGTGTGTGTGTGGTGGTGTGTGTGTGTGTGATTCAGATTCAGATTCAGAATATTTTATTGCCATTTAAATCATGTAGACTTATTTGACACAACAAAAACATCAACTATAATTATTATCTATTTTGGCTAAAAGTGATGTACACTAAAAACATGTTGTATTTTACTTCTCTTTTTCTGTGTGGTGTGTGTGTGTGTGTGTGTGTGTAGGGTGTGGGGGGGTTAGGGGGTAGGGGGGTAGATGTGTATGGGGTGGGGGAAGGAGTGGGTAGGTGAGGGGTGGATGTGTGTATGGGGGCGGGGGGGTTGGGGGGTATTTGTGTGTGTGCGTGTGTGTGTGTGCACGCGCGCGTGCATGTGTGTATGTGTGCGTGTGTAGGGAGGGGGGTATTGTGTGTGTGCGTGCGTGTGTGTGTAGGGGGGGGGGGGTATTGTTTGTGTGCGTGTTTGCGCGAGCGCGTGCATTTGTGCATGTGGGGGGGGGGGGGGGGGCGTGCATGCGTGCGTGTGTGTTATTGTATGTGTCTCTTGTATATGAATTGGAAGGGAGGCAAGCTGCTAAAGGATTGCATACAACAATTCAGAATCAGTACAACACAGGATCTCAGTTTATCATCTTATCCGAAAGACTATCACCCAGACCACCACTTTTGGTATGGTGGATGGAATACAAAATCAAGCTTTAGGGTGTAAGATGAACAAACAGCACACAACACGAATGTAGAAGAAGATTTTTTCTATACCAAAAAAGAACTTGGAATTGAGGAAAGAACTGTGTGAGAAAAAGATTATATTCAACTTCGTCTCATCCGAAAGACAAACACTCAGACATCCTTCCCCCCTCCTCCCCCTCCCCCTTCCTACCCAACTTTCCTTCACCCTTCATCTATTCCGTAGTCCAGTACACCGTAGGAGCACCACTGAAGATTTTGCAACCAGCTTCCTCCACTCTCTTTATGATGAAATTAACCAGGGAAAGAAAGTCCAGCTACCCAAACTCTTCGTTTTCTTCTATGAAGGCCGCGTGTGCAGCATATCATACACTTTACGAACGTAAAAGACTCCACGGCAACAAGAACTGTCCCTGACAAACATTGTGTATAAAAAAAAGGTTTTTGGTGCAGAAACAAATATATACACATAATCAAGAAAAAATACTACTCACCTCCTCCAGAACAAAATAGGTGTCGCTGAGCTATGGCGACACATTCTTCTCTGGGAAAGACCAGCCCAAATTTCATGCAGGGGAGATAATTATCTTCAGAGATTATTACATGTTGTCTTGTAATATATTTATTTATTTATCCATCTGTTCTGATGTAACAGTCAAACACCATGTGAAGAAATCGTGAGATAATAATGTTCCTGTCGAGTACGTGATATGTATAAAATTCATACATACATACATACACACATACACGCACATATGTGTGTGTGTGTGTATGTCTGTAGAGATAGATAGATAGACAGACAGACAGACAGACAGACAGATAGATAGATAGATAGATAGATAGATAGATAGATAGATAGATAGATAGATAGATAGATAGATAGATAGATAGATAGATAGAAATAGATAGATAGATAGATAGATAAGATAGATAGAGAGAGAGAGAGAGAGAGAGAGATAGATAGATAGATAGATAGATAGATAGATAGATAGATAGATAGATAGATAGATAGATAGATAGATATTTAGATATATGCGTGTGTGTGTGTGTACAGACAGACAGACAGACAGATACATACATACATACATACAAGCATACATACATAAATACATACATACATAGGTAGATACATAGATAGATACATAGATACATAAATACATAGATACATAGATAGGTATCTCTCTGCGTGTGTGTGTGTGTGTGTGGTGTGTGTGTGTGTGTGTGTGTGTGTGTAGTGTGTGTGTGTGTGTGGTGTGTGTGTGTGTGTGTGTGTGTGTTGTGTGTGTGTGTGGTATTCAAAATCTTTTCTAATAACTGCTTCGGGGGGTTGTAAAATCTCATTTACTTCAGATTTTGGCCAAAAATACTAATTCAGAGGTAGCATTAGTAATGAATGACATGCGATGACAATAATGAATTTGGTGATAAGGAGAGGGAAAGAACTAAGAGAAAAAGAAGGAGAGAAGGAAGAGGAGGAGGAGAAGGAAAGAAAAGAGGAGGAAGAGGAGGAGAGAAGGAAAGAAAAGAGGAGGAGGAGAAGGAGGTAGAGGAAAAGGAAAACGAGATGAAAGAAGAAGCAGAGAAGGAAAACAAAAATGAGGACAACCACCATCACCACAACCATTACTACCACCACCATCATCACCACCACCACCACCACAGCCACAATCACTACCACCACCACCATCACAGCCACCAAAAACCATCACCACCACCATCACCACCGCCACCATCACCGCAACCACCACCACCACCATCACCACCACCACCACAAAAACCACCACCATCACCACCACCACCACCATCGCAACCACCACCACGACCACCACCACCATCACACCACCACCACCACCAAAACCATCACCATCACCAACCACCACCACCATCACAACCACAATCACTACCACCACCACCATCACAACCACCACCACCACAACCACCACCACACCACCATCATCACCACAATCACTACCACGACCAACCACCACCACCATCACCACCACCGCCAACATCACAACCACAATCACTACCACACCAACCACCACCACCAAAACCATCACCATCACCACCACCACCACCATCACAACCACAATCACTACCACCACCACCACACAACCACCACCACCACAACCACCACCCCCACCATCATCACCACAATCACACTACCACGACCAACCACCACCACCATCACCACCAACCGCCACCATCACAACCACAATCACTACCACCACCACCACCCATCACAACCACCAAAACCATCACCACCACCATCACCACCACCACCATCACCGCAACCACCACCTCCACCACCACCATCACCACCACCACCAAAACCACCACCATCACCACCACCACCACCATCACAAACCACAATCACTAACCACCACCACCATCACAACCCCACCACCACAACCCCCACGACCAACCACCACCACCACCATCACCACCAACAACCACCACCACCACCATCACCACACCATCACCACCACAACCACCAACACCACCACCATCACCACCACCATCGACATGAGGAGAGGAGGAGAAGAAGAAGAACACCTCTACCTCTACCCCCTACCCCTACCCAATACCCTTCCTCTACCCTACCCTACCCTACCCTTCTCTACCCTAACCCTACCCTACCTCTCTAACTCTAACCCTCTCTCTACCCTACCCTACCCTACCCTACCCTACCCTTCTCTACCTAACCCTACCCTACCCTTCTCTACCCTACCCTACCCTAAAAACCCTTCTCTACCCTTCTACCTACCCTACCCTAAATACCCTCTACCCTACCCTACCCTACCCTCTCTCTACCCTACACCCTACCCTAACCCTTCTCTACCCTACCTACCCTACCCTACCCTACCCTTCTCTACCCACCCAAACCCTAACCCTACCCACCCTTCTCTACCCTACCCTACCCTACCCTACCTCTACCCTTATCTCTACCCACCCCTAAACCCTACCCCTTCCTACTCCTCCCTACCCTTCTCTAAACCTACCCTAATCCTACCCTCTCCTACCCTTCTCTACCCTACCCTACCACCCTACCCTACCCTTCTCTACCCTACCCTACCCTAAACCCTACCTATACCCTTCTCTACCCTACCCTAACCCTACCCTTCCTACCACCCTACCCTACCCTTCTCCTACCCTACCCCTACCCTAACCCTTCTCTACCCTACCCTAACCCTACCCTTCTCTACCCTATACCAACCCTACCTATCCACCCTTCTCTACCCTTCTACTACCCTACCCTACCCTCACCCTTCCTCCCTACCCTACCTACCCTTTCCTCTACCCTACCTAACAGTTCCTTCCTCCTACCCTAAACCCTCCTAACCCTTCTCCTACCCTACCCTAACCTCTACCCTACCCTTCTCTACCTACCCTACCCTACCCTACCCTTCTCTACTCCCACCCTAACTACCCTTCTCTACCCTACCCTACCCTACCCTTCTCTACCCTACCCTACCCTAAACCCTCTCTAACCTACCCTACCCACCTACCCTTCCCTACCCTACCCTACCCTTCTCTACCCTACCCTACCCCCCCTACCCTTCTCCTACCCTATCCTACCCTTACTTCTCTACCCACCCTACCCTACCCTTACCCTACCCTAGACCCTACCCTACCTCTTCACTACCCTACCCTACCCTAACCCTTCATCTACCTATCCTACCCTATCTAAAAACCTTCCCAACCTAGACCCTAACCCTTCTCTAACCCACCCTAACCTACCCTTCCTACCCTACCTAAACCTACCTCTCTACCTAATCCTCACCCTTCTCTACCCTACCCTCCCTTCCTACCTTCCCTACCCTACCCTACCCTTCTCTACCCTACCCTACCCTACCCCTACCCTACCCTTCTCTCTCTAACCCTCTACCCTAAAACCCTTCCTCTCCACCCAACCCTCCCGTCCTCTCTACTACTACCCTACCTACCTACCCTACCATCCCTACCCTCCTACCCTACCCTACCCTACCTTCTTCTACCCATCCTACCCACCCTACCTACCCTTCTCACCCTTCCTAACCCATCCTACTCCATACCCTAACCTACCCTTCTCTACCTACCTACCCTTACCCTTCTCTACCCATACCCTACCCTACCCTTCTCAATCCCTATCCTACCTACCCTACTTACTTCTCTACCTTCTCAACCTCAATCCACCACCCCTATTTCCTTACCCTCCTCCCTACCAATACCCCCTTACCTACCTAAACCTCCCTTTCTTACCCTTATACCTACCCCAAACCCAACCCTTAACCCCTACCCTACCTTACTAAACCCACCCACCCCACCACTAAACCAAAAACCCACTTACTTACCCAAACCCCAAACCCTTTCCCACCCCCTAAACCCTTTTCCCCCCCTACCCCCCCAACCCACCAACCACCCAACCCACCCCTTTAAAACCCTACCCCAACCCTTCCTACCCTACCAACCCCCCTAACTCCCCCTTTACCCAACCCTACCCTTCCCACCTCCACCCCCAATAAACCTAACTCCCTCCCACCCACTCCCTTTAAAATTAATCAAAAAATAAATTTCCTCCTAAAAAACCCCAAAATAACCACCTTCCAATAAATCTTAACCTTTTCCTAACCCCCATCCTCCCTCCCTCCTTTTATCCTCCCTATCCCAATCCCCCCCACCAAACAACCCTCCTCCCCTTCCCACCCCCCCCCCCCTTTTCTCCTCCCCCCCCCCCCCCCTCCCACCCACCCCCACCCCCCACCCACCCTCCCCCCCCTCCTCCTCCCCCACCTATTTTTCCCCCCTTCCTTCCTCTTTGCCCTACCAACCCCCTCCTCAACTATTTTTATTAAAAAAAATAAAAACCTTACCTACAAAACCAAACCCCAAATTTTTAAATAAAGAAATTTAATTTAATTAAACCCTTTAATAACCTTTAAAAAATTTAAAAATTTAAATATAGGGGCCCCGAAATCCCCCTTTTCCCTTTTCCATCCTCTCCCTTTCTCTCTGTTTCCCCCCCCCCCCCCCTCTCCCCCCTCTCTCTCTCCCCTTTTCCCTCACCCCCTCCTCTCTCCTTCTCTCCCTCCCCCCTCCCTATCCCCCTGGGTTTTTTTTTTTCTGCCCCCGCTCTCCTTTCTTTTCCCCTCTCCCTTCAACCCCACCTTTTCCCTCCTTCCCTTTCCCCCCCCTTTTTGTTTCCTTCCTTTTCTGGCTTTCTCCCTTTTTGGTCTTTTACTTTTCTCCCCTCATCTCCTCATCTTAAACTAATTTTCCCCCCCTCCATCTCTATCCAATCATTCTCCACGTCCCTTTCCCCCTCCCCTCAATTTTTTTGTAGGTTTTTTTCGTTCTTCGGTTTGGGGGTTTTCTCTTCGTCTCGTGGTTGGGCATCGTCTCTTTTTTCTTCTCCTTTCCCCTTTGGGGGGGTTTCCTTTCCTTCCCCCCCCCTTCCTTCCCCTCTCCCCCTTCCCTTTATCCCTTTTCTCTCTCTTCCCCTCTCCTTCTCCTCCTCCTTTTCATCTCCCCTCTCGGCTCTCTCCTTTCTTCTCTCCCTCTCTTCCTTGGTGCGTGCGTGCGTGCGTGCGTGTTTCGTCTTTTTGGGTTTTGTTTGGGGTTTTTTCTGGGTTTTGGGGGGGGTTTTTTTTCCCAGTTGTTTCTCGTTTGTCTTTTTTCCTCTCTCACTTCCTTTCTTTTTCCTTTACTCCCCCTCTCTCTCTCCTTTCCCTCCTCCTTTTTTTCCTATTCTTTTTCTTTTCTTCTCCCCCCTCTCCTCTCCTCTCCCCCTCCTCCCCTTTCTCCCCCCCTCCCTCTCCCCTCCTCCCTCTCAACCTCCTCCCCTCCTCCTCATCCCCTCTCCTCCTTTTCTTTCTCTTTCGTTTCCCCTCTCTCTTCCTCTCTACCCCCCTCTGTTTCCCCCTCCTTTCCCCCCAACAAAAAGGGCAAATTCGTACGAGGGCCCTTTGTTATTTAAAAAGGGAAACTTTCTCTCTCCTCCTCTACACTCTCCCCCCTCTCCTCCTCTCTCCTCCCCCCTCCCTCCTCTCTTCCCCTTCCCTTTTCTCCTCCTCTCTCTTTCCTTCCCCTCCCTCCCTCCTCCCCTCTCTCTCTTTTCTTTCCATTTTGTCTTTTCTTCTCCTCTGTTTCCCTCTTTTCTCTCCCCCTCTTTCTTTTTCCCTGTCCAACCTTTTACCCCTTGTTTCTTTACTCTTCTCTCTCTCCTTTCTTCTTTTATTTTCCCCCTTTTTTTTTTTTTCTGTTTTTTTTGTTTGTTTCTTTTCTCTCTCCTTTTTTTTCTCTTTATTTTCCCTTTACCCCCTTTTTCTTGTTCCTTCCCCCTTTTTGTCCCTTTACCCCTCCTCTCCTCCCTCTCTCTCCCTTTTCCTCCCTCTCTCCTCCCTTCCCGCTTTCCCCCCCCTCCTTTTTTCCTTTTTTCCGGGGCCCCCCATTTTTTTTTTTTCTCTCTCCTCTTCTTTCCCCCCCCCCCCTTTTTTTTTTCCCCCCCCCCCCCCTCCCCCCCCTCCCCCCTTCTCTCCCCTCCTCCCTCCTTCCTTCCCCCCCCTTTTTTTTTCTTTTTTATTTTTCCTGTTTCCTTTTCCTCTTTCCTCCTCACCTTTTTCCCCTTCCCTCCCTTTTCCTGTCTTCTCTCTCCCTTCCCCTTTTCTTCCCCCTTCCCCCCCCCCTCCTCTCTCTCTCCTCCTCCCCCCCCTTCCCCTCCCTTTTTTTTTTTTTTTTTTTCCCCTTTCCCCCTTTTTTTTTTTTTCCCTTTTTTCCCCGTCTTTTTTTCCCCTTTTTTTTTTTTTTTTTTCCTTTTCCCCCTGTGTAATCGTTTGACTCTCTCTCTCTCTGGCCCGGTCTCGTCAGTGTTGTTTGTGTGGCGTGTGTTTTTTATGTGTGTCTGATTATCTGTCGTCCGCTGTTGTCTCTGTCTCTATCTTTCTGTCTCTCTCGCCTCTCTCTCTCTCGCCTCTCTCTCTCTCTGTCTCTCCTCACTCCTCTCTCATCTCTCTTCTCTCTCATTTTCTTTCCTTTTCTCTCTCTCCCCTCTCTTCTCTCTCTCTCCTCATCTCAACCTTCACCAAAGCTGTATGCTGTTGGCGCACGTACACCCTGAAAGAAAAGGAGGGGAGCAAATAATTTGCGGTGGACAGAGGACCCCTGAATTGACAAGAAAGAAAATAATTCTCTCTCTCTCACTCTCTCTCTCTCTCTCTTCTCTCTCTCTCTCTCTCTCTCTCTCTCATCTCTCTCTCTCTCTCTCTCTCAATCTCTCTCTTTCCTCTGTGTCCCCGTGTCTCTCTGTCTCTCTGTCTCTGCCTTCACTTTTCCTCTGTCTCTCTCCGTCTCCCCTCTCCCTCTCTCTCTCTCTCTCTCTCTCTCTCTCTCTCTCTCTCACTCTCTGATTCTGTGTGTATGTATATGT
>CM054143.1:52890442-53000442 GCA_028751875.1 Rapana venosa | reverse complement strand
GCTTCATACTGAATGTCTTAATGGCTGCCTAAACATAAATAATCTGAGGTTTGCCCCCACTCTCCTCCCCCCCCCCCCCCCCCCCCCCCCCCCCCCCCCCCCCCCCCCCCCCCCCCCCCCCACCCCCCCCACCCTCTTCCCGCTAGAGTTCCGTGGCTCACCAATGGTAAGATATTTTGCGTATGCGATCGTTTTTGCCCACCACTGAAGATAGCTGCCACTAGATGTGGAACGGTTCGCTACGGAAAGCAGAGGACCGCAGGGAGTGGAGGAAGCTGGTTGCAACATCTTCATTGGTGCCCCTAGGCACGGTCCATGGGACTACGGGATAGGTGAAGGTGAAGGTAGCTGCATTCTGACTTCGGGGATGATGTCTAAACACGACACCAGTTTGCATGCAGTTTTTGTTGTTGTTGTTGTTGTTGTTTATGTTTTAGTTTTGCTATTATTGTCGGAAGGGGGTATTGGGGGGGTTGTGGGTTTTTTTGGTCTGCCGTTCCTACAGGCATGCAATAGCCTACTCTCCCGAAAGGTGGAACAAGTTTTAGCGTGTGTGCAAGATGTTCTGCATGCGTTTGAACACAGGACCTCGGTATATTATAGTCTCATTCAAGGGACTTTTGGGGGGGAGTGGAGTCGGCACTGATGTTAACTCCAGGGAAAACAAATCCCCCTTGAACGGGTGTCTCAGTGGCGGCTCGATCCCGGGCCGTCAGATTACAAGCGCAACGCTCTAACCATTGGCTAAAGCTGTCCTGCCCCCCTGGTTTTGAGTGTAAATACTTTGACCTGTTCTTAGGAGGCTGAGTGAAAGTAAAGGTAAAGGTGTCCCATAACCTATAAGGTCGTAGGGGAGCGAGGCGTCAGAGACCTCACTTCTTTAGGGGCCAGCATATTGAGTGCGGCGCCCATCTCCTCTCCCTCGCTGCTTTACCTTCCCTGACCCTAAAGAGGGCAGGTACCCATTTACAGCTGGATGAACTGGGGGGACTGTACTGAATCCAAGGCGCACAAACGGTCACCTATCCAAGTGGTGACCACGTTCGACGCTGCTTAACCTTAGCTGGAGGAAAGTGAGCGCTCCGACCACTGAGCTGTCCCGTCCCTATTCCCTATTTTTACATTATATATATTCTATATCCCTATTCTTTGTATTCCAATGTATTTTTGAAATGCATGTTTTCTTTCTGTCTTTCGCGTTCGTTGCATAATTGCTACAGGTTTCCTTCACTTTTAGCGCTGACACTTCATGGCAACTTGTTCTTTTTTACCAGAAACACAATTATTCGTAGTAATGTAACATGATTCAACAACCCTTTCTTTATTACCGTGCTATTACGGTGTTTGTTGATCATTATCACACAACTACCACCACCACTGTCAGCACCATCACATCTGCTAAAATAGCCTGTTTGGAATGTCCTTACGTAGCTGTTGTCCCTAAGGTGGCAGAGCCTGAGATGTGGCATAAACGAAATCTGGGTATTGCTGGGGCGGAAAGATCGAAATGAGCGGCGTGGGGACAGCAGGATGTATAAACAATACAGGAGCTGAGGCAGTAAACATATAAAACAAAGCAAAATCCTGAAAATGTCGTGTAGACAGTAGCGTTTTGTATTTGGTATAAGAAATGTGTGCATTCAGCTTAAAATGTGCGACTCTCGCCCGTGGGGATGCCGAGGGGCCTGTCAGTATAAATAGCATCCCCACCTTCTGGAAGTTCTGTGCCAGAAATTTCCTCTTTTCTATCACTCTCTTTGTTTTCTGCCTTGATTCTTTTCTTCCTGTCACCTCCTTCTTGTCTATTTTCTGCATCCTTGGTCCATTCTCCTGCTTTTTTTTTTTCGAAAAAGACTTAAAAGATAAGAATTCTCTCTTATGCCGAAGTCGGATGTGCTGGGCTTGACTTGTCAGGCGCTTAAAGGCAGCGTGACGCGTTTTCGCACATATAACAGACAACAATATTTGCTGTCTGAGCATTCGATGAAGAAGTAGAAGAAGGAGGAATGTCACAGAAGATAAAGCAGTAAACAAACAAAAACAAAGCAAAAAATGGTTGGTCTCATAATCTAGTCAGACTCGACAGAGATAAGACCTGCTTCCTACCATCTGAACATTTCGTGTGGAAAGCCACGTTCTGTATTTTGGTATAAGAAATATATACATTCAGCGTAAAATGTGTCATTCTCTCAACCTCAGTATCAATGAACCTCGATATTATCCCTTGCTGTTATAACATACCAACATATATCTTCGAATCCTGTCTGACTCCAGAAATTTTGCCGGCAAAATTCGGGAGTACTCTTTTCATGTTCATAGTCTCGACTGAGGTTGTATTTAATTGAAAATGATATTTTATTAATTTTTACTTAGACTGTGTTCACGTTTGTGTTGGTGAAAAGATATCAAGACAACCTGCTGGGCAGTTTAAAAGATAGCCTACTATCTGGTTACCTAAGGACCGGGTTTGCTTAAGGGAACGTCTGGTACCAGTTAAAGACCAGAAAACGACTTAACGACACCACGCTGGCTTATTTTCTTTTCACGCTCCCCACCCTACCCCCATCCCCACCTTCTACTACCACCCATCCCACCCTCTACACCCACCCACCCACCCCACCTCTCCTCTTTGCCCCAAAGAATGCTGAAAATCAACATTATCCGAGGCGAGGCCGAAGTGTGTTTATTCTGCGGGGCATAAAGTGTGTGCTGGCCACCCAGGTTATGAGCTGACGTATCGATTGCAGACCACGTTTGGAAACAACCCTTGTCCTTAACTACTGGGAGATTATGAATGTTGCTTCTGCCGCCGCTGCTGGTCTTGTTACTATTGTTGTTGTTGTTGCTGCTGCTGCTGCTGCTGCTTCTGCTGCCGCTGCTGTTCTTGTTACTATTGTTGTTATTGTTGTTGTTATTGTTGTTGTTATCTGCTGCTGCTGCTGCTGCTGCTGCTGCTGCTGCTGCTGCTGTGATGATGATGATGATGATGATGTTTTGTAATTGTTGTTTTACTGCTGCTGCTATGCTGCTGCTGTTGTTATCGTTTTTGTTGTTGTTGTTATTGTTATTGCTGCTGCTGCTGTTGCTGTTACTGATGCTGCTGTTGTTGTTGTTATTATTGTTGTTGTTACTGCTGATCCTGTTGTTGTTATTGCTACTGCTGCTGCCGCTGTTGTTATTGTTGTTACTTCTGCTGCTACTGTTACTGCTGCTGCTATGCTGCTGCTGTTGTTATTGTTTTATTGTTGTTATTACTACTGCTGCTGCTGTTATTGTTGTTACTGCTGGTGCTGTTGTTATTGTTTTACTGCTGCTGCTCTTGTTGTTGTTGCTTCTGCTACTGCCGCTGTTGTTATTGTTGTTACTTCTGCTGCTACTGCTACTGCTGCTGCTGTTTTGTTTTGCTTTGTTTTGTTGTTGCTGTTGTTGCTGATGTTATTGTTGTTACTTCTGCTGCTACTGCTGCTGCTGTTTTGTTTTGTTGCTTTGTTGTTGCTGGTGGTGGTGGTGGCGGTGGTGGTGGTGGTGGTGGTGGTGGTGGTGTGTTCTCCAGCTTAACGCCCTTGGGGGGGTCACCCAGAATGTGTACTCTCACTCACTCATCCCACCTGGCACATCCCTTTTGAGACCATAAGGTACACTCCAGGTGAGACGTGTCCGCCGTATATGACACTTTTCGAGCACCTTGCAATATAGGCAGCTCTACTCTGACTTTAGAGAAGGAGTTTATGAATGAGGAGGATCATCGTGCATGAGGGAGGGAGATGTTTGCTAATAGTAAAAAGGTAAAGTTAAAGGTGTCCCATAATCTATAAGGTCGTAGGGGAGCGAGAGGTCAGAGACCTCACTTCTCTATCTGTTTGCTAATACAGCTCAGAATTCTGATGCGACATATTGCTGTGTATATTGCTGCGCCTTCGCGCGCGCGCGCGCGCGTGTGTGCGTGTGTGTGTGTTGTGTGTGTGTGTGGTGTGTGTGTGTGTGTGTGTGTGTGTGTGTGTGTGTGTGTGTGTGTGTGTGTGTGTGTGTGAGTGTGTGCGAGCGCATATGTGTGTAGTGTGTGCACGCTTTATGTGCAAATATGCAACACACATGACTTATCACAGTATGCGTTCTTTTTGTGCATGCATTGTGTATGAATCACATATGTAGGACTTGTTCTAAGCTCTCATATATAAACGTTTGGTGGTGGTGGGGGTGGTGGTGGTGGTGGTGGTCTGTGTGGTTTGTGGAGGTGGTCAAAATAATGATAACGATGATGATCACAATCGGTACCATGATCGCATCAAAAAGATTGAAACGATGATGATGATGATGATGATGATGATGATGATGGTGATGATGGTGGTGGTGGTGGTGGTGGTGGCAACACAACCATTTTTAAGAGGCAGGTTCTCAAAGACGTCTAAGCAAGCATGTTGCATGATGATGATGACAATAACCAACCATGAAGATATATCATCCTTTCACCATGACGATAATGAATGAATGAATGAATCTAGGATTTATAGAGCGCATTGAAAAGCATAGCATACTGGTGACCATACTGATGTATCACGACATAATACCATGGTGTTACTTTCATGGTAATGAATGAATCTTCTTCTTCGTCTTCGTCGTCGTCGTCGTCGTCGTCGAACGCTCAGGCAGAAACTATAGTTGTCTTCCATATAATCAGAAAATGCATCGGGCTGCCGTTAAGCGCTCGACAAGAGTAGGCCATTGTGTGCCGGTGGAGACAGATGACAAAATTTACAAAACCGCATACACACGGGGACTAGATGTAAAAAAAAAAAAGCACATAAGTGCTTATTCCATTATCCTCGAAATAGCAAGAATAAACAAATAAAAATAAGTAATAAATGAATGGATGAATCTATGATTCATTAATAATAATAATAATAATAATAATAATAATAATAAATGGAATTTATATAGCGCTGTATCTTGCACAGACAAATCAAAGCGCTTGCACTCAACTCATTCTTACACAGTCATGCAACCAATAGAAAGTAATAGTTCTAACAAGTCCAAATGCACACACACACACACACACACACACACACACACACACACACACACACACACACACACACACGTTATACACTTGGCAGGGTGATGGAATTTTTGGCTGTTGAAAAGCAGGGATAGCTAAGCGCGTTAAAACAACAACAACAACAACAGCAACAACTCTACCATGGTTGTAATCACATTGCTGATAATACCAGATAATAATAATCTAGTAGTAACATACCTGTCTAGAGAGGGAGAAGTGATGGCCTGATTCCTGTTTCTGCCTGAACGGTTTTCTCCATCCGCTAATGTTGTTAAAATGATGAGTACTATCAGAAATAACATAATGTAAACTTTGTTCCAAGAGTTTGCTATGTGTAAACAGACAGTTGTTGTTCTATAGTAATGTGTTCAAATATCCAGTTACGTGGTGCATGTACGATGTTCAGTTATGATTTTGTTCATTGATAATTGTGTAAAATCCTCCATATCCCTAAAGGGATGACAGGAAATAAAGAATGTGAACTTTTGCTAAACCTTGAATGATGGTTTGGGTGCTAGTCCTTTATTTTTATTTTTTTTAGATGAGATGATAAACTGGGGTCCTATATGCAACACGCATTCAGCACACGTAAAAGGACACATGGCAACAGGCATGTTCTCCCAGGCAAAATTATATAGAAAAAGAAACACTCGCATAGAAAAACAACTACAAATGCTAACATCATTTTTCTAATGGGTGGCGCAGGTCTTGTGGCGCCGTGCTCTCCCCAGGGAGAACAGCCCAAGTTTCTTGAAAAGAAATCAGCTGTGACTGACAGTACAACACAATACAATACAAAATAATGCAATACAATACAACAAATACAATACAACACAATACAATACAGTGCAGTGCAAAATAACGCAATACAACACAATACAATACAGTACAGTGCAAAATAACGCAATACGATACACTATAATACAATAAATACAATACAATACAACACAATACAATACGACACAACACAATACAACACACACAATAGCCTACAACACAACACAATACAACACCACACAATAGCCTACAATGCAATACAACACAACACAGTACAATACAATACAACACAATACGATATAACGCAATACAACACAACACAACACAACGTGACACAATTCAACACAACACAACACAACACAACACAATACAAAAAAGGCTACTAAAGACATCTGATTCAGCTTTTTCACTTACCCCAGAAGTACGAACCCCTTAGCAAAAGACCACAAAATCAAACAAACAAATATCCCTAAAGACGGAATACAGCTACCTTGATTGGTGAGGCAAAAACGCTTGCATACACTAAACCCCACCGTTGGTGGAAGTCTCATCTCTCTGGCCCAGGAACATTTTTTTTTTTAAATCATTAATTAAAAAAACAGAACAAAACACAAAATAAGAGACACACTCTAGTTCTGAGAAACCTCTGTCCACCGGCCATTATCAGATTAATTGCCCTATTCTGGAAAATTTAAGAGTCCTCTTTCCACAAAGAACCAGGTTCTGGAATTTTTTTTTAAAATGTTTAAAGGGGGGGGGGGTTATCTCCCTTCTTTTGCAGTGTCGTTCAGCAGCCTCGTTGTCTTCCTTTGTCGTTTGTTCCTTCTTCTTCTTCTTCTTCTTCTTCTTCTGTTCTTGTTGTGGTTGTGGTGGTTATTGTTGTTGTTGTTGTTGTTGTTGTTGTTGTTGTTGTTGTTGTTGTTGTTGTTGTTGTTGTTGTTGTTGTTGTTGTTGTTGATGGTGGTGATGGTGGTGGTGGTGGTGGTGATGATGATGATGTTTGATGATGATGATGATGATGATGATGATGATGATGATGATGATGATGAATGATGATGATGATGACGACGACGACGACGACGATGATGATGATGACGACGACGACGACGACTGTGGTGGTGGTGGCGGTGAGGAGGAGGAGGTGGTGGTAGTGGTGGGTAGTGGTGATGATGACGATGACTGTGATGATGATGATGATGATGATGATGATGATGATGATGATGATGATGATGATGATGATGATGATGATGATGATGATGATGATCTGCTGTTGTTGTTTGCATCTCCTGCTTAGGTTTCTGACTTTGCTTGCTTGCTTTTTTTGCCTGCCATGTAGTGTCTCCTCTTTGTCTTCTCTAAGTTGTTGGGGGGGTTTTAATTATTATTGTTAATTGTGTATTTCGTTCTTTCTTTCCTGGCTATTTTTTTTTTTTAGACTGGCGTGATTTATAACCGTGTTTATTTCATTCTGTGCACACTATATACACACCAAGCTGATTAAGGCATTGGCATGCCTGCATCCCGTTAATCTTGAAGATTTAAAACACAGCAACATACGCACGCACGCACGCACGCACGCACGCACACACACACACACACACACACACAAGCATCCTTGATCCGAAAAAGAGAGAGAGAGAGAGAGGGGGGGGGGGGGGGGGAGAGAGAGGAAAGAGAGAGAGAGAGAGAGAGAGAGAGAGAGAGAGAGAGAGGGGAGAGAGAGAGAGAGAGAGAGAGAAGAGAGAGAGAGAGACAATGACAATGACAATGACAATGACAATGACAATGACAAATTCTTTTATTTCGAGGATAATGAATAAGCACTCATGTGCTTTTTACATCCAGTCCCCGCCCGTAGGGATACATCTTAATAATAACCCAAACTTATACAGTCTCACAGTAGAAACATGGGAAATAACCCTTTTCAAAGCAGCCCCCCCCCCCCCCCCCCCCGAAAGCAAACTAATAAAAAAAAAACCCTAAAAACATCCCCCATCACCCCCCCCCCCCTCCACCCCCCCCCCCCAAAAAAAAAACCACCCACAACCAAAACAAACAAACAAAAGAGAAAGAAAGAGAGAGAGAGAGAGGGGGGGGAGACAATGACAAATGACAATGACAATGACAAATTCTTTTATTTCGAGGATAATGAATAAGCACACATGTGCTTTTTTACATCCAGTCCCCGCCCGTTAGGGATACATCTTAATAATAATAACCCAATACTTATACAGTCTCGCAATAAAAAAAAGGGGGAAATAACCCTTTTTCAAACAGCTCCCCCCCCCAACAACCCTCCCCCCCCCCCCCCCCCCCAAAGCAAGCAATTAAAAGAAAATCCTAAGAATACCCCACCCTACCCCCACCCCCCAAAAAACCCTAACCAAAACAAACAAACAACAAAAGAGAAGGAAAAACCAAACCAACAAAAGATGATAAAAAAGAGAAAAACAGACAAACAACAACAACAAGAACAAGAGCAACAACAAAGCCAAGAAAAATAACACAACCAAACTTAATAAGTCATAAAGATAAACATCTACACATTGTCAAATGGTACACATACTTGTTACACATAATTATAGATATTGAAATAGGGCACTCATTAAAAACTTAAGTACAGAGGCAAGTCCAATAAAGTATTGAAAATATAAAAATATGAATCCTTCATCAGGATATACTATGACTATAAGCAGGACGAAAAAGGTGAGAGAGAGAGAGACAGAGACAGAGAGTGTGTGTGTGTGTGTATTTCAGAGATAATATCCAATATAAATCCAAAACAGTATGCGATCCCATCAACATCATTTTTAGATTATACTCGTTTCAAATCATATGTCATGATAATAAAAATAAATTAATGCCCATACTCCCCACAATAAAAACAAAAAACAAACCAATAAGAATTAAAAACTATACAGTCGTTTAGGGAGGAAATATGGGTGGGTGAGTGAGTGAGTATGTGTGGTGTGTGTGTGTGTGTGTGTGTGGTGTTTGAGCGCGCGTGCGTGTGTGTGTGTGTGTGTGTGTGTGTTTGAGGGGTGTGTGTGGGGGGGGGGGGGGGGGGGGGGGGGGGGGGGGGGGTGTTTAAGGATAATATAAATATGTAATATCAATAGACCGATCAAAACAAAACTTTTTATATGTTCTGCAAATGAATGTCATGGTATAAAATAAGTGCATACCCCTACCTCTCATAATAAAGAGGGGGAAAAGCCAAATAAAGTTTACAAAAAGAACATCTACACATTGTAAGTAATAGAAACAAATTTTTTTTTTTCCCAGGATAATGAATAAGTATTCATGTTCTTTTTTACATCCAGTCCCGCCCATGGGTCACATTTAAAAATGCACTCGGTACTCATACTTTCAAGCAGAAGAAGCAAAGGGAAAAACTTTTTTTGAAAAAAAAAGAGGGGAAGAAGAAAAAAAGAAAGAAAAACAAACAAACAACCCAGACGAGCAAAAGACAAAACAACCCCAGAAACCCCCCCCCCCCCCAAAAAAAAAAAAAAAAAAAAAAAGCAAGCAAACAAACAAAAAAGGAAAAAAGGAAAAAAAAAAACAAGAAAAAAAAAAACCAAAACAACAACAAAAAAAAGCAGACAAAAGCACCCTTCCAAATAAACAAACAAAAAACAAGAAAAAACAAGAACATCAAACAAACAAATAGAAAAAAAAACCCAAAAAACAAACAAATAAACAAACAAAAAAACAACAATAAAAAAAGAAAAAAACAGCACCGTTCCCCCCTTCACACACACACACACACACACACACATACATACACCAAAACAAAAAACTAGCAAGAGAGAGAGAGAGAGAGAGAGAAGAGAGAGAGAGAATGACAATGACAAATTCTTTTATTTCGAGGATTATGAATAAGCACTCGTGTGCTTTTTTACATCCAGTCCCCGCCCGTAGGGATACATCTTCATAATAACCCAACACTTATACACTCTCACAGTAGAAACAAGGGGAAATAACCCTTTTCAAAACAGCACCCCCCCTCCCAAATAAAATATAAAATTAAAAAAATATTTTACAAAAATTAATAAAAAAACAACCCCCCCCCAAAAAAAAGCCTACCCCCCCCCCCCCCCCCCCCCAAAAAAAAAAAAAAAAACCCCAAAACCCAAAAAAAACAAACAAGGAGAAAGAAAAACCAAATCAACAAAAGAAGGAAAAAGAAAAAAAAGAGGAAAAACAAACAATAACAACAAGAACAACAACAAAACCAAGAAAAATAACAACAACCAAACTTAAAAAGTCATAAGGATAAACATCTACACATTGTCATATGGTACATATACTTGTTACACAGAGAGAGAGAGAGAGAGAGAGAGAGAGAGAGAGAGAGAATAGCTATAGGCTACATGCCACCTGGATTATCACGAATCTATCACGTGATAGCGGTGTAAAGTTGCACAAGCCATAAAAAAAATTAAACTTTGTTTTCTTGTGGCAGACCAGTTTGTTGCAAGATGATTTTGAATTGATACAGTTTTGTGGAAACTCCTCCTTGATAATTCCTTATGAAAAAAAAGGATGCCAGTCTCTCCTGTAACCATGTTTTGGAATCCATGACATGATGACTATTTCGGCTGAAATTTGTTAAGTTCTCAGTGTATAATGTGTCTTATGCAGCACCACAACCCCCCCCCCCCCCCCCCCCCCCCCCCCCCCCCCCCCCCCCCCCCCCCCCCCCCCCCCCCCTTGTGAATGGGCATCTTGCTTATCACAATAAACCTCTCTCTCACCATATTGTAAAAGAGGAAATACAGAAATTATTGCACATTGTTTAGTTTTATCTTTGTTCGTCTGACTATTCCTACTTGTGGCAATATCTTTTAATCCTGAACTAAGAGTTGCACCATTCTTGCTCAACAAAACTTGACTAGTGGCGAGTTGGAAAAAAAAAAAAAAAAGCACTAGGCCTATCTACCGGAACCTCCCAAAATTCATTGCAATCGCACGAAACTTCTTAAAGTGGGCGAGTGTCCTTATTATGAAGATGGGTCTATGCAGCCAGTGACAATAAAGATGTGGCCAATTAAAACTGCTGTTGAATATGTAGCATAACTAGCGAGACTACAACCTGAGGTCACGTGTGCAAACGCACACTGAACGCTCAATTTTGTGCGTATGTTAAAAATCCGTTATGCCTTACGAAAAATAGGCAATATTGTTCTGGTAGGAACGGATGACGAAATGTAAAAGTTGGCATGCACATGAGTCCTTATTCAGTATCTGCAAAGTTAAGAATTGTTATAAGATTATTATTTTTCTTGTGTATCATGACTAAATAAACGAGTCAGTCGCTTTTTTTTGCGGATATTTGGACAAGACTTGCTTTATTTGGGCAAATTCTTGTATAAAGAGGTAGCTTACTTCTTCCCGTGCAATCTTCGCGTGGTTACATTTAGGGCCTAGGCCTATTGCTAGCCTATCCATCCAGAGTGTAAGAAGAATATTTTGATATCATGGCTGTCCGGTGTCAATTTGAGAGCAACAACGATATAGGTGTCTTTTCAAAACTCACAAATTCCTACTGTCTCGTGGGGATTGGAGGATCAGAGAATTTTTACAGGTAAAGAGGTTTTTTCCTTGATCATTCAAGACTCACTTCACTTTTTTTGCCTACTGACTTAGTGACTAGGCCTAACTAAGTAACTTACACTAACTAAACTTTACACCCGTTTACCCCTTCAGAAAACGTTGGTACATAGCAAGGTTTTTTGGTAGTGTGTTATGGGCAAGTTGAACCTGACGGATCCCATCCCTCTGGAAGGATTTACTTTTACTGAATCTGCTGCCTTTATCAAGTTTATGTTGACATGTTATAAATTATTAATTTACTAGTATAATACTTAATAGAGTATAATAATAGCCTAGTAAAAGTCTCAGAACCTTGTACTGTAGCTCTAGCTCAGTGTAGGGTGTAGCATTATATAATTTATAAACATTATAGACTGTAGTCTATAGTCTAGATGATTGATAGTCCATACAGAATACTATCAAAATTGACATTCAATCGTTGTGTATGGCTAGTGTAAAGTAGTAAAAGCCAAAGGTTAAAACTCATTGTAGGCATCCCTCAATCTTGGAAAACTATAATATATGGAGTTGTGCTCTAGTTGTTTATTCTGGTACAGCGTTGGTTGTGGCTGGCCAGTCCGACAGTTAATAATATAAACTATTCAGGTTTACAATGGTCAATGTTCAACAAACAAGTATTGAAGGATGCAATAGGGGAAGTGGAAAAGGGATGGGGGGGGGGGGGGCATATTGCAGGAACTAAGTAAAGTATCTTGACACCAGTACAGTGTAGGATGTGCTTGGAATCTCCTTAGCTTGGTTTTGAAAAAATGATTGAAGACCGTGATTTTACAAGTTGGCTATAAATTATAATTTACTAAGACAGTAAGAGTAAGACTGTAAGAGCTTATCTATTACTATTTTTTTAGTCTGTGCACTTCAGTGTTAATGTTGTGCAACTTGTGAGAAAAGATTGTAATTTGGCCTCTGATTAAAGTACATGTATCCGAACTGTGATGATCAGAATAGTTTTAAATCAAATGGGTTCAACTCTCTGCTGAGTGTCTGAGGGGATTTGAATCTCGGTAGTCTCATGAAGTTAACATCAGTTGATACTGACTTCCTTTTCCTGAAAGTGAAAGTGAAATGAAAGTTCTTATGATTATTTTAATATTATTTTTCACAAACTTGTGCAAATGCACACTGAGCAACTGTTAGTGTCACTTGTTCAAAAACAGTGCACCCATCTAGAAATTTAGAAGTGAGAAATCATTTAATTCCTGTTTGAACCCAAACATTTTCCCATGATCTTCTACTGTTCTAGACCTTAAGTATTTAAAGTAGTAACTAGTGCCCCTGTACAAGTAGTCAGGGTGCTTTTTTTTTTCAGACAAGACAATAAACCAAACTCGTGTGTCTAATAAAATTCACTTTTAGTGCACATAAAAACACTAGTAATAGGGAAACAAAATATACAGCATGCATACATGAAGAATTAGAAAATAAACAACGGCAAAAAGTTGGCGCTCGTTACCTATAGTCTGTTCTTGTGCCTGTTGTGGTGACATGCTCTCCCTAGACCCAGAGAGCATCTTGAATTTTGTGCAGAAAAATGTCATGACAAACTAAGTGAAACACTGAAACTGAAAGTGATTATTAATTGATTCAGTAGATCAGCATGCCACCTATGGCCGCTTGGACTTGGAGAGAGATGGGTCCTGCCCAGTTCAGCTTTCCCAAAGCACACTTCCTGAAAAAGTCATTGAAGTATTTGAAGTGCCCCTCAAGAATTCAAACTCGAACACGAAAGATTTATTCACAAAAAGGCCATTGGCCCATACATGAAGGGAGGTTGCCAAACTGCTTAGTATTTTAGTGAGAAGTAACACACACAAAAACCAAAGTGTTAATGTATACCCACAACTACCACAATTTAAAAAAATCAGTTCCAAAAAATATGACTTAAGTAGTAAGAAACCAAGATATCTCTTATTCTAAAGGCTTTACACAAATATAACACAAGGCTGCGCACAATCTCCGGGTGACTAGATGCCATGAGTAGACAGAATCTAAATAAATTAGGCTGTCTACTATACTTTACCAGAATGTGCCCCTCAAGAAATGAAAGAGGAAGTCGGTCAATCGACTCAATGTAATGTTGAACAATTCTATGTCAGATTGTGAAGTACTTCCTCTGTTTTGATATAGATAGATAGATACTAAGATAGATAGATAGATATTTATATATATATTATATACATATAATGTGTGTTTTTTTCTGATCTGAACAGTGTGTTTGAGGGTGAGCTGTCAGATGCCAACATACCTGTCGTGCACACAAGTCTTGCAGGATGCCGCATTATTGGCAGAATGTGTGCAGGTAAGCTCTCTTCTTTCTCTCTTCCAGTTTATTTCTGTCTTTATTTGCTGCTTTGCAGTATACTGTATGGCTGTCTGCCTACAGATTGAGATTGTCTCGCTCTCAGTTTCAATGTCTTTCTCTAAAGTTTAGAGTAGTGCTCAATGTATCCTCCCTCTCTCTCTCTCTCTCTCTCTCTCTCTTCTCTCTCTCTCTCTCTGTCTTCTCTCTCTCTCTCTCTCTCTCTCTCTCTCTCTCTCTCTCTCTCTCTCTCTCTGAGTCCCTCTAAGTGTTTCAATCAGTGTTTGATATATATATATAATTTTATAATATCATTATTACTTTATAATTAGTAGTATATTTCACTTCCAGGCAGGTTAATTTTAAAACATTTACATTAAAATACAGTGATTTACTACAGATTTAGGCTGAAAATATTAGCAAGTGTAACAGAGCTTGAAGTTGAAGTTCCTGCAACAAGAGAGCTGTCGGTAAAAAATACAAACAGGAGTCCTTGTCCTTTTTTTTAATTTTTTTTAAAGCATGAGATGTTCCACTCTGATCGACACATTTATCCATGAGGAAAACCTATGCTGAATTTCATGCGGAAAAATCTGCGGTGATGGTAACTTGGTGTATGTATTGGCTTACTTTTAGAACTTGTCTAAGTTCTGTGATATGCCATGATGCAATACTGTGCATGACAAGTTACACTTTGGGAATCTAACGTTACAGGCAACAGACACGGGCTTTTGGTGCCCAACTCAACAACGGACCAGGAACTGCAACATATTCGCAACTCGCTGCCAGACTCTGTGCGTGTGATGCGTGTCGAAGAGCGTTTGTCTGCCCTTGGCAATGTCGTGGCCTGCAACGACTATGTGGCTTTAGTTCATCCTGATCTGGACAGGGTAGGTGATCTTTCTATACTGTAAAAGTTTGGAAAATAATGTGTTGATATGATTTAATATTATTAATTTTAATACGGCTTGGTTTAGCTGAAGGATAGTACTCTATGACTGGAGGTGTTCAGTTTTTGTTGTGTGTGTGTGTGTGAGTGTTTTATAAGCCTTGATTGAATTACTTCAGTGCTGTGGTAATTATATGTGTAACGTAATTTATCGTGAATTGTGTGTTTGGTTCTATGGGTGGAAATTGGTTTTGCTTTGTTTTCTCTTTCCGTATGTTTTATTTCAGCCCATCTTATTTTCTTTGGCTAGAGCTCCAAGGTGAGATATTTTTATATGCGACCGTTTTTTAACACCCCCACCACCACCATTAAGGTAGCCACATTCCAACTTCAGGGATGGTGTCTAAACATAGCACCTGTGTACATGTATGCGTTTTTGAAAAATTTGTTATCCATTCCTAGCAGCATGCAGTCACACACTGGGCCTCAGTTCATAATCATATCCGAAGCACTTAAGCATACAGTTTGATTTTTCTCGTTAAAGTGGAAGAAAGGGCAAGGTTGAGAATTGAACCCAGAACCTTTCAGTTTACCTGTAAGGCAGGTGAATGTCTTAGACATCGTGCCACCTTCCTTCTTAGATGCCATATATAAATTTAAAGTTACATTCATTTCACTTGTTTGATACAGTGTTGTGAAATGACGAAACAATAGTTGTGCGTGACTTTTGTTGCAGGAGACAGAGGAAATCATTTCAGACGTGCTGAAAGTGGAGGTGTTCCGACATACCGTGGCCTCAAATGTCTTAGTGGGCAGCTACGCCGCCATTTCCAATCAAGGAGGACTGGTGAGTCGCCCTGCTTGAGGCATAACTTGTCATCTTGAACAGGTATAAAGTCAAGGGAGAGGACTGTAGCTTGGTTTACTGTGATGTGTTGTTTGAGATTGTCATATTATTAGGGAAGTTACATAGCTGCGTGACAATGCACACGCGCACACACACACACACACACACACACACACACAAATGAATGGGCGCACACACACAAATGAACGCACACATGAATGCGTTGGTGTTTTTTTCCCCCGCCATTTATGAATGTACAAATCCATGGGCAAACACAGACC
Source organism: Rapana venosa (assembly GCA_028751875.1). NCBI lineage: Eukaryota > Metazoa > Mollusca > Gastropoda > Neogastropoda > Muricidae > Rapana > Rapana venosa. The sequence continues at coordinate 52,984,674 of CM054143.1, read as the reverse complement.
TCATTGTTGATGACGGTGGTTTGATGGCCTTTGTTTCAGGTTCACCCCAAAACCTCCAAGGACGGTCTTGAAGAGCTGTCCTCGCTTTTACAAGTGCCGTTGGTGGTATGTGCTGGTTTGCTGTATGTGAAAGTAAATAACTTGGTCGTAGATGGTTGGCAGAGAAGTGTTGGGATTATTTCCGTATACTGCTAGACAGACGCTTTAGTAGCTCAGTGGTTAAGACCGTTTGACTTCAATCCCATGGGTCCGTGAAGTCGTGGGTTTGAATCTCGGCAGTGTCTAGTGAATTAAGGCTGGGGAGGGTTTACGATCTTCCCAGGTGAACTTTAAGTGCAGACCTGCCAGTGCCTTATTTCCCTTTGTGTATAATGCATGCAGTAGATCAAATATGATCGTGTAATTTATGTCGGGTTCAGTGGATTACGGAAACTTGAAAATACCCAGCATACATCTCTGAAGTCGGAATGCAGCTATCTTCATGGCAGGCAGAAACAGTCGCAAACACAAATTCTCACCATTGGTGAACCTCGGAGCACTAGCCAAGGAACAAGGAGGGGGAAAAGATAAACAAGACATGTTTGAGTCTTGTCAGAAGGATTTTGTGTACATGTAGTCATTTAAAAAAAAAAAGAAAAAATTTACACTGCAGGCTCAGACCAGCGTAAGGATTTGTGTGTGGCAACACCAGGCACAACAGGTTGACGTAGTAGCAAAAAACTAGACTTATGAAAGTATACACTGATTTATGATTATTATTATTGTTTTTGTTGTTATTGTTATCATTATTAATAAAGGTTGGTAGAGCCACATGGGGAAAAAGTCATTCAGTCGGCCATTGGATCTACCTCTGATATTGTTTAGAATGTACCAAACTTCCTGTCATTTTTGTCATCAACTGTGTGTCTGCGTTTGTGAATCAGGTGTTGGTAGTACAGCCTTGTCATGCTAATGAGGACTACTCTTTTTTTTTTCCTTTTCAAAAGTGTGACTGCGTTTTTTAATTTGTTGTCAGTGTCGCCGTGTCATGTTTAACTCATTGGCATCATCCCCAAAAACTGTAGCTGCAGCAGTCTGTCAGCTCTGAATGATGTGCCCAAGCTTAGGCTGCGGCATGGGTTTAACTGCTTGACTGCCCCTGCCCAGAAATTTTCCGGGCTGAAATGTGTGCTCTATATGCCAACAACCTGGAAAATTTCTGGGGAATCTACAGGATATATATATACTATCATTGGGCGAAATGTTAGGATTATTCTTCAAGTAGTTTCTGAGTCATAGGGACATGATGAACATAGCAAGTGGTATATGTGAATTTTTCTCCCCAGCATATATATATATATAGAGAGAGAGAGGGTGTATTTGCACTCAGCAGGGAAGAGGTTGATGATCTGAAGTCTGTAGCTAGTACCAATAGACTGCACTGGTTTGGGCACGTTCACGGAAAGCAGACCACCACATCATAAAAAGAGCAATGAACTTTGTAGTGGATGGAGGGAGACCAAGGGGAAGACCTAGCAAGACCTTGGCTGCCTGTATTGCAGATGATCTTAGAGAGAGGGGTATGGATAAGGAGGAAGCTCAAAACAGAGAGAGATGGAGAAGCCTCATCAATGTCAAACCTCCCTTGGGAGAAACATGACAAAAAAGGAAGAAGAAGTGAAGAGGTTAAATCATTTCAACACTGACCATGGTTCAGTCCAAGGGAAACAACTGCTTAGGCACGATGTAGAGAACTCATTTTCCCATTAGAGCTGCTTACGGTTTTACAGACCGTGCTAGAACAAAGATGTTTTGCAATAAACTGAAAGTCACACTTGTCCGGTGCTATGACAATCTTTGTTCTTTCTTGTTGTATGTAGAGGAACAGGTGACTTCAAACTGACTTTTATTGCTGAGAATGCTAAGCACCTTATTGGTGGGTAAGAACAGCCGCCTAAGCAAATTCACGCCGTTGATGGACCTCGGAACTCGAGCTGAGAAACAGACAAGACAAAAAATTATTTACAAGACCTGTGCAACATTCTTTATGGTGTGAAATCATCTCTTGATGCCCATTGTATCAAGTTATTGATGTTACATGCTGTCTAAGAACACACACACACAAAATCATTTGTATTTGTTCAGGTGTGTGTCTCATATCAACTGTCAGTGCAGTGTAAGTCATGTTATAAAGAATTTTTTTTTTTTAATTTAAAAACAAAATCTCTTTTTTGTGTGTGGCATGCATAACTGGAACTGTCAAATAAATCATAGGACTTTGAACAAACTTAAAGTGGGAACTTCTTGACACCCTAAAGAATTAGTTACAGGAATCCAGCCATAAGCAGTCTGTGGCCAACTAATGACGTTGTCAGAAATTAGCTGATTGTGCTGTCGCTGTCTGCTTAGCTTTGTGCTCCTGCTGTGAGCAATAGTTGTAAAGAAGTAAGCGGTTAGATATCTGACTGTTAATGCATTCGTGGTTGGGTTGTTCGGGAGAGTTTAGAGGGGAGGGGGAGCAGTGTTGTTTTGGTTTGTCTTTTGAAAGAGGGATAGCAGGGAGTTTATAATTTGTTTGCATGCAGTGTATTGTGATAATGAAACTAGGTACATTTTTTTGTGTTAAATTGTTGAAACTTGTTGTACCAGCAGTATACAAATGTGTGTGTGTTTGTGTGCAGGCGGGGACAGTGAACAGAGGCAGTGATGTCATCGCTGCTGGCTTGGTGGTCAACGACTGGACGGCGTTCTGCGGCCAGGACACCACGGCTACTGAAGTGTCCATCATTGAGAACATTTTCAAGATCGGGGGTGGAAATCCATCCACGTTGCAAACTGACATGCGGGGTGCACTTTTGGACAGGTAATGAATGTTGCTCCTTTTTTTTATTTTTTTTTTATTCAAGAACGAAACTTGTTTCTAAAACAAAAAATCAGAAATGTAAGAACAGTGCTCAGAAGACTTAATTGAGGTACTATTATAACAATTGGGGTTGGTTGTTGTGTGTGTGTGGGGGGGGGGGGGGGGGGGTAATTAAAATAATTGTCACCAAAAGAACTTTATTTACATACTTTTATGTATTCTTCTCATTTTACTTTTTTTTTAAGTTAGTTTTTGATGAAAGTTTGTTTTCTCTGTTTCAGCTTGACGTAAATGCAACAATGGGAGACAGCAAGAAATGTGGGTTGAGGAGTGCAAGGCAAAGATAATACATAGACAGTTGTACAAAAAAAACATTTGTTCCTACTAAATATTATCAATATGTAAAGACATGTTACAAACAGAATGTTCTACGTTACTGAACAGAGCAAGGCAGATGTTAGGGCAAACAGACTGTGGGTGCAGGCGAGTGTCAAGTCAGATATTTTGATTCATCCCTGGCCATGCAAGTACAGATTACAGTGACACACTCACTGAAATGAAATTGTACATTAGAGCATGCATGTATAAGCATCTGATGAATATTGACCATGGACAATACATTTTTGGCTCATATAATTTCACTCGCTCACACATGTATATTAAGTTGGGCCAAAGTGTTTGAAGACAGTTCAGTCGAAACAAAGAAAGTCGGTGCGTTTACGTGCACGTTTGTCAAAGGGGAAAAAGGTGAGAAGCTTTGCTTATGGGTGGTTTTGGGTAAAAGTGATCATTGAGGTGCAAGCATGTGTCTACAGGTGTGGAAAAAATATCTTCTTTTTTTTTTTAAAAGTGTGTGTATATGTGCATCTGTGAGAATGTGGTGTGTGTGTGTTTTTCTGCTGTGGACAGATATGAAGTGTGAGATGGTGTAATGACAAAAAGAAGCCAATTACTAAAGCAGATATTTAGATAACAGTCATTGAGCCGTTATTTGTGACACCACTTGTTTAAAAGTGGGTATGTTTTCTGTTTGATTTGAATGTCTGTCCATGCATATGTCTTGTTTTAAACTTGAAAAGGGATGACTTTTCTCTAAACTTTTAGAACATAACCAACCCAGATATGGTTCTAGATAAGACTATTCCATTTACTTGTCTCCATTTTAGAAATGGCTGTCTGCGGAAAGAAAATTTGGCATATCGTAGCAAATCTGCTTTTTCATGTATGTTCCCAGTGTACCATCGATATGCAACAGCTAAAGGCACTCACTTATTTGTCTAATACATAACAAGACACAACATCTTCAACAGTGTGCCAGTAAAGAATAAAAGGTATAAAGAGTATGCTCATGTCCTCAAGGAAAAAGATTGTATATTGACTTTGCACTGTTGGTGTGCAGATTTTGCGATCCCCTAAGAAAGGTTGAAAACATGGCTTTTTCCCTTTTATTTGCAATGTCAGAAGGTTTTAGCCACATAGTAATTTTAGAAGAAAGAGGTTCTGGATTTTGTTGCTAAGTAACCTGACTCTCTGGTCTTAAACATTTAAAACAAAAGCCACAGGTTGCTTTGCGTTGTTCACACCCCTTTTTGTGTTACATATGATCATGCAGTACAAGTATGTTAACAACTGTGGAGATAAATGATTTCTGATGTGATTTTATTTGTTCTTGTTCCCAAAATAAAGGTCCTAAAATCAGAAATACATTGCCACTTGTGTGTGTGTGTGTATGTTGATGGGTAATAGTTTACTTTGGAAAACAAAGTACACATAACACAAAATGTATATCTCTTTCACCATTACATAAAAATGGATCTGTACAGATTTTTGCAAATATACAAAGCAGAAAATCGCTATTACGTTGTTGTTTTAAAATTTAAAAAAACAGAAAAAAACTTTCCTATTACAGCTTTCAAGGCTTTTTGCAGTGAAGACCATTAACCTGACTTCCATTAATTTTGGACCCTGAAGAAACCATCATCAGAGGCATTGCTAAACTATCTCATGAACAAAAAACACATATCTCAAAACAGATATATACATTCACAGGAAAGAACAATCCTTTTGCCTACCTAAGCTGCCATAGAAAGGTAATAGAAAAAAACATTTTAACTATTTGAAAACTGTGTAAGATTATTACATTGAAGGAATAACAATTACTATAAATATATATATATAAATTCCTATTGCCTTGTGTTCAGAAATCCAAAATACAGGTCATTTTTGGGGTTACAACTGAAGTGGTCCATCTCATCTGTAAGATAACCCAAACATTGTCAAGTCTTTTTAAAATGACAAGCAAAAGAAGTTTTTTTTAAAACAGCCTTTAGCTGAATCTTCTAAAAGAACATGATTCCCACTCTTTTTTTTTTTCTGTTCCTCAGCTAGAGTAGAGCTCCAAGGTGCACCAAAGGTGAGATTTGTTTGTAAGCGACCATTTTTTGCCCACTGTTAGTTAGGTAGCTGCATTCTTACTTCGGAGGATACCCACGTTTGACCAAATAACAATTTTGACAAATAATGGAGGGTAAAAAGCAGGGGTACAAAGGGTAGGCTTCTTCATCATTACACATGATTTTGCACATTATATCCAAAGTAATAATGATAAAACAACAACAATGAAAACAAAAACCTTACAAACACACACACATAACAAACAAAAATAGAAAGTCTTTTGATGATGGCATCCAAGCCTTTTTGCATGAAGGACCATTAGGTTTCTCCAGCCTGACTCTTGAATTTTGGCCCGTGGATGGACCATCATCAGAGATGTGGAAGGTGGTTTCAGTGAACTGCCCTTTCTGCCTTAGCTCGGTGCTATGTTGCCGCTCCACACTTCAATACAGAAAGATTGCTTACGCTGACTTCCCAAGTTGGGTACAACGTCAAAAGAGTTTACACACCCCCTTGTACGTGTGTCTGCAAAATTATTAAATGAGGCTCGCAGCATTTCAATGTGTGGAGCTGTTTAGCTTATTGTGGGCCCCCCTCGTCTTCTGTACAGCAGTATATTGTGGACTGACAGTGCAGCGGTTCGTGAACAGTGCAATAAAATTATGAAATTATGCAAAATGTGTACAGCTGTGTAGCATATTGTGTGCCCCACATCTCGTGTATAGCAGCACATTGTAGATGTTATGCCGTCAGTGCCTGGGCTTTATCACAGTTCTTGATTAAACTATTGAGCTGGGGGCAACAGCAAAGTGAGAGGCTGTATGACCAGTGGCTTTCCCATTCATGGAATTCCACTTTACAGTTTAGTCTTTAGTGATCGACTATGACTCTCTGACTAGGAGGCTTGACTCGCATAGTCATGTGCTGCAGCCCTGGGGGCTGGTTGGCCTTTGGAGAGCACGAGAGAGTGGGGATGTGCTGTGGGCAAGGCATCACTAAAATCAAATTTCTGCCCAGTTTCCAAAACAGCAGCTGCCTCCTCTGCTGTTTTGGAGGTCATCGTCGGACACGACGGACAAACATACATACGTAGAGGGAACGATGTGTAGCTCAACCTCGTGCCCCCATCCAGTGTGCAGCATCATATTGTGGACTGAGGGTGCAGCATTTTCGTCAAGAGCAATGATGAAATTATGTTCTCATGAAATTACGCAAAATGTGAGGAGCTGTTTAGCATATACAACCCCAGTTTATCATTTCATCTAATATATATATATATATATATATATATAAAAGACGCACCCAAACCATCATTCAAGATTTAGCAGATGGGGGAAACGTTCAGGTAGAAACGGGAATCAGACCATCACTTCTCGCTCTCTAGGCAGGTATGTTACTACTAGACTATTATATGATATTATCGGGCAATGTGAGTACACGTATGGTTGAGGTTTTTTATATACGCGCTTTATGAATCATAGATTCATTCATTTGTCAGGCGCTTAATGGCAGTGCAATGCATTTTCTGCTCATATGAAAGACAACTCTAGTTGCTGTCTGAGCACGCAAAGAAGCAGAAGAATTGCGAAGAAGAAGATTCTTTCATTACTATTAATTAAAGTAACACCATGACTGGACTATGATAAGGCTAAGGGTGAAATGCAGGTTTAAGCTTCCTACTTTTAACACACACACACACACACACACACAACCTGCTTAGTTGAACTTACAGCAGTGTAAGTTAAACCTGTTCTGACTTCTTTTTTTTTTTGTACATCCACAACTGCAAACTCTTGTACCACAACTATATGCATTCTCAAAAATAGAATTTTGAAATATCATGGTAATATATTTGATCTGATTTGTTTTGATTTTGAATTAATGTTTATTCTCTCTTGGTGATATTAATTCTCTCTTGGTGACATTAGATTATTTTAAAAAAATTGAATAAATGCATAGACACAACATAAATGAGTTTTAATAAATAAGTAAGAAGGAAGGTCACAACACAGTTTAGACATTCACCTGCCTAACAAGTAAACCGTGAAGTTCTGGGTTCGATTCACAGCCTTGCCCTTTCTTCCCATTTTGAGGGGAAAATTTAACCCAGTGCCAAGTCTTTCGGAGGAGACACTAAACCAGTCGAACCCGTATGCGTAGGGACTTGTGCCCGTCAAAAGATCCCAAGGCAGTTGAAAATCAGAAAGAGCAGGGAGGAACCTCCCGACTGTCCAGCCATAATTGGTAGGTTCACTTCCCAACTGCATCCCCAAGTCGCTGCCTTAACAAAGGGGGGGGGGGGGGGGGGGACCGTCACATATGCACAAATCTAACCATTGGTAAACCTCAGAGCTTTAGCCCAGGAATTTTAAATAAAAAAAGAGAAAAGTTAGGTCAATGAATGATACGAAATCTTTATGATAAAAGAATCTTCATAATTGTATGAGTCAACTCTCTCCCTAATCATTGTAAATCTAATTATGATCATATAAACTTTTGATATGTAAATCATTTCTCCTCATTCTCCTCTCCCGTTCTTCAGTCAAGCAAAGCACCTGCCAGGTCTTCAGATGGAACTAGATCCAAGCACATACTTCAGGTTTACAGTCCGTGGTAAAGTTTATGGCCCTGTCAAGCGTTGGCCTGCTTCTGAGAGATTGTCACCCTAGCTTATGTGTCATTGTATTATCTTTATGCACCTTCTTCCCTTCCAGTGCTGAAGATGGTCTGAAAGATTAAAGTAGAGGTAGCATTTTTAAAATTTTTTTTTAGTTCCTTGGCTAGAGCTCCAGGTTCACCAATAGTGAGGTTTCTGCATTGGCAACTGTTCAGCCACCATTAAGGTAGCCACATTCTGACTTTGGAGATGAAGTCTTAAACGCGACACCAGTGCGCATGCGTTTTTTTAAATTTTGTCATCTGTTCCGGTTCCTACGGGCACGAAATGGCCTACTCTTCCGAAAAGCAGAACAGGATTTGTTAACGAGTGCGCAAGATTATTCCACATGCGTCCGCGCACGAAACCTCAGTTTATAAGTCTCATCCGAGTAACTCTTGGGAAAGATTTTCCCAGACCATGGGTCACTAAGTCTTTTAAATGGATTTAAAAAACAAAACAACTATGAACAAAACAAACATGCATTTCAGTCAGGAAAAAAACTTTTGCAAAGAAACAAACACATTCAAAACTTGATACATGAAACACAACATGAGCAGAAAGAATACGGGTTAAAAGTAGAAAGTCTGGTTCTTATGAAAATTGCCTGGGATTGGCTTTTAACACTTTGAAAGGACAAAATAAAACAGAAAGCAAATGCACTTTACCAAACGAAGAATGCCTTCACGCGAGTGTGTGTGTGTGTGTGTGTGACAGACAGACAGAGAAAGAGGGAGAGAGAGAGGTCAAGCCTTATCACATCTAAAGATAACTGTTGTTTGTCAATCACTTTTGAGAGATTTCGTTTCGATTTTGATATACTGCTAACATTTTATCATTTTGACACAATAGTTTTTTTTTAATATATATATATAATATTCTTGAGTCTTCTTTATTCATACTATAATTATCATGATTAATGTATACAACAGCCGATCTAGTGGGGGGGGGGGGGGGGGGGGAGGGTAGCCATTTACTGATGATGTGTTGTTTTCACAATGCACTGAACATGGGATGTATGACGGAGCATAACTATTACTATTCACCACTGAGAAAACAAATAATTATATATAAATGCATCAAACCATCGTGTTAAAACCTGCTCCGCCTTTCAGAAGAGTATTCATTGTGTGATACTGGAATAAATAGCACTTTTAAAAAAAATCAAAACTCATGCACACTGGTGTCGTGTTTAGACATTGTGCTTGAAGTCAGAGTACGGCTACCTTAATAGTGGTCAAAAACGGTTGCATGCACAAAATAAAAATCTCACTGTTGGTGAGCCTTGGAGCTCTTGCCGTCGAATAATAATAATAATAATAATAACTTATCCCCAACAAAACCAAAACAATGCTGGAAAACAAGGACCTTTGCAAAAGCTTGCTTTTGATAGGAGCTGTCTAAATCAATAGGTATAAAGTGTGAGTGTGTGTCTGTGTGTGTGTGTGTGAGAGAGAGAGAGAGAGAGAGAGAGAGAGAGAGAGAGAGAGAGAGAGAGAGAAGAGAGAGAAGTGCGTGTGGTGAGAGAGAGAGAGAGGAGAGTGCGTGTGTTTGTGTGTTGTGTGTGTGTGTGTGTGTGAGAGAGAGAGAGAGAGAAGAGAGAGAGAGAGAGAGAGAGAGAGAGAGAGAGAGAGAGAGAGAGAGAGAGAGAGAGAGAGAGAGTTGTGTGTGTGAGTGCACGCGCGTATGTGAGTGTGTACGTGCGCGCGCGCGGTGTGTGTGTGTGTGTGTGTGTGTGTGTGTGTGTAAATTTCGCGAGTATTACAATATCTTCCAGATACCATTTCCTTCACTGACGGCAATAAAGTTGACAGGGGCGTGGGTATAGATATATTGCCTGTTTGACCATAATTATTGTGTCCACACTGATAAAGACTACCAGCCCCCCCCCCCCCCCCCCCCTATATATATATATATATATATATATATATATATATATATATATATATGAACCCCTTCCCTTCCCCCTCACACAGAGCCATGCACATGTTGCACACATAGGCACTGCGGTCACTCAGGCGACTTCTCGGGGTGCTTAAAAATGTCCCAAGAGAGGGAAAGGCAATTGTCAAGCAGTTGTGAAATCGAAACGTAATCTTTGGGAGGCTATTTATCGTCTTAGTTATCTTTATTCCCACGTTAATCCCCCCCCCCCCCCCCTTTCCACCAAATATTCTGGTTGAATCAGTTTTGTTTAAATTAAGTGAGCGGACGCAGTGTAGCATATACTAAAAGGGAGAACTACTCCGCAAGCACACACTTCTCTGTTATAAACTGAAACTAGCTTTTAACAGAAAAAGACATGATCGGTGTTCTCTAGGCCTATGTCTATGGGTAAACCTAGGTTACATTGGATAGCCACGCGAGTTGCTGAATATACCCAGTTTGTCGTCTGCATTAACCAATTATCACAATCAAGTGTATTCATCTCAAAACCTTGAACAAAACAAAAAAGGCACATTAGCGTGTGAATGCAGTCAGTCGATAATCTCCTATGTATACTTTGTTTTATAACATAATAATCTATTTGTTTCGTTTCTTATCGATGACGTTTCAGTTTTAAAGTCATATATTGCGCATGCGCAGTGGGAGTGTCAGAGGAGAAGCAGAAAATTCATGAAATTATCCACGAATTTGGATCCAGCAACCTCATAGACACTTTTGAGGATTAACTATGGCAAAAACAGAGCAAGCCCTTGTTCTTGAACCAGCTGTGGAGTTGATGTTCAAAGGTAAGTCAGCTGACATCTTGGCTTATGGTGCCAGAGTCGCAGAATGATCTGTGCCACGGCCCGAGTCTTTACCAACCACTTACCCAGACAATGTCAAATTGTACAGGACTGTTTGTGTCCAGTTGTTTTTATTTTTGTTGTGATGTATGATGCTAAAAGCTTTTTTTTCTGCATGAAAAGAATGGAAACAATAGATCTAGACTTGCTGTCGAAACAGTGTTCTTAAAAGGTCAGGAGAAGGTAAATCTGTTTAATTTCTGATTACCGGCTGTTGTTTTGATCTTGATCCAGACAAGAGAAACAGGGATAACGTTCTGAGCTCTGAACAAGTGTTGATTGCTAACACGCGTGCATTAAAAAAAAAATTATTAAGAAATTGCATCAATGCAATTTTTGTCTTTTCTCAGGTGGGGATATTAATCTTTTATTGTACTGCCCCAGCACTCTCACTCTGGCTTAACTCATTACTGGAGGTGTATGCAGATTACATGCTGAGCGTGTTTGTGGAATCCATTCATATCACTGGCCAAGCTGGTCTTACAATATATTCTGCTTGAAATTGAAATGGATTCTCATGATGTTATGTATGCAGAAAATGGGAGTATACTCTGAGCTCTAAACAAGTGTTGGTTGGGTTTGAGATAATTATCAATATCAAATTATCATTGTCTTATCAGTGTTATCACAAGTTTTCAGGGCTTAGTTGCAGGGAAGTAGATAAGATACTGATTGCAGAGTGTAGCTCTGGTCAGAACCAGTATAAATTAACTCCCAGAAAAAAATCATACATTGACTGATTGAGGTAGCTCAGAGGAGACTGAGCTAGTTCTGTCAGATTTTTCCAGACCAATCTTGGCACTTAAAGTTAAAGTTAAACTGTTGAGCAAGCTGCCCCCTTGACTCAGTGACATATCTCTGCCCATTCACACCCCAGTCACCATCATGCTCTGTAGCAATTTTTTGTTTCCTTGGTCTAGAATAATTTGATTAAATATCTCTGATTCTGAAGCATTTTACTTTTGACTCTTGAGAGGGAGCTTCGGGTCACTATTGTGTATTAGATTCTTTTTTGAGGCAGGATTTTTATTGTTAGTTTTGTTACATCAAGTACCTTGGCTTAAGTTACATTTGTTGAAGTGGAACCTCATGTTGCAGAGATCTTTATTGAGTTACTGTTCGGGCTTCAGTTTTCTTGGAGTAATTCAATTATTCATGCTCTGTGTGTGTGTGTGTGTGTGTGCCTCTGTGTGTGTGTGTGTGTGCCTGTGTCAGTGTGTGTGTCTGTGTGTGGGTGGGTGGGTGGGTGGATGGATGGGTGTGTGTGTGTGTGTGTGTGTGTGTGTGTGTGTGTGTGTGTGTGTGTGTGTGTTGTGTGTGAGGGGATATGTGTTTTAATAGTCTATTAGTATTACTGTATGTCACTGGTGTGTGTGTGTGTGTGTGTGTGAGAGAGAGAGAGAGAGAGAGAGGAGAGAGAGAGAGAGAGAGAGAGAGAGAGAAGAATCCATTTGGGCAGTCAGGATGGCTCTTGTTTGGTTCATGGGAAATGAGAATACGTTATTGTTTCATAATATGATCTGTGGTGTTTCATTAAGACACCAACCAGTTTTGGTATTTTAAAAAAATCTGAGGGACACCCCCCCTTTTTTTTTTAAATCAAAAACTTGTTGAGCACAGTTTTGTCAAGATGTCATTGAACTTTGAAGCTTGTTTTTTTTTTTTATTGTGTCTTTGTTCGGGTTTTCACTAATTTCAGTTTTTATCCAAAGCTTGTGTTTGTACTTACCTTAATGTGTAGAGATAATGTAAAAAATAAAAAAAAACAAACAAAAAAACCGACTTTTTGTTGTGGGTTGGCCATTTTGTTAGCCCGAGAAAGGTTGGAGACAAACTAAAAATTTGTTTGACTTTGAGTGTTGTGTTCTTACCTTTTCATCTGCTCTTAAAACTAAGTAAAAGAGTTTAGGTCCAGTGATGTGTCATGGATCATATAATAATAATAATAATATTAATAATAAATGGAATTTACAGAGCGCTGTATCTTGCAAAACCAGAGCGCTTCATTCAATCCGCTTACACACACACACACACACACACACACACACACACACACACACACACACACACACAGGTTGTACATTTCAGCAGGGTGATGGAATTTTGGCTTTTTAAAGGCAGGGACAGATATGAAATGAAACAAGAAGGAAAAATCTTAGGTTTGAAAATGAAATAGGTATGTTTTGAGGCTGGATTTAAAGCTGTCGTAAGTAGGATTTTCACGAAGGGAGAGAGGGAGGTCATTCCAGATCGATGGACCAGAAACAGAGAAAGAGCGATGACCAACAGTGTCGGTAGAATATATATATATATATAAGTGTTTGGTGGAGATGGAGATCTGCTAAATACTTAATAATAGTCACAGTATACTATTAGTAATATAGTATTACTGTTAGTGTTACACAGTATTAGTCTATTACTGGGTCTTTTTCACTTTTGAATACATTTTCAGTATAATTTCACATTTTCATTTTATACACGTTTGAATACATCACATATATAGTATATCTTGTGTCTAGTTCCAGTATTGGTATTTCATTTTCCTCTCATTGATACATTGTCATTGTTGAGGTTTATTTCAGAAATTATGGGTTTCTTGCAAAATCTTGGGAGAAAATGGTGTTGAATTAACCAATCAAAATTGTCCTCATTGGAAACATTAAACATGTCATCTAATGATCTATAGATTTATGCTACAAGTTCTGCAAATCTACAATGTGGTTTTTTTTCTTTGTGTGTCAGTGTGTGTGTGTGTGTGTGTGCGCGCGTGTGTGCATGCATGCTTGTGTGTGTTAGGAAATTAGTATGTGTTTTTGGCTTTTCTTTTTGTTGATGTTGTGGGTTTTTTGTTATTCAGGTTTTTTGTTTGTTTATTTAGTGTTTTATTTGTTTGTTGGTTTTGTTGTTGTTGGTTTTGTTGTTGTTGTTTTTTGTTGTTGTTTTTTTTTTGGGGGGGGGGGGGGGGGGGCATTTGAAGTTTTTTTAACCATGTCATTTCATAGTTTATGTAAACTTGTGACTTGTGTAATTTGTAAGACATGGTTTTGGGCAAGATCTCGGAAGAAAATGGGTCAGAAAACTAAACTCTAGGACACATTATATTTGAATCAATTTTTGTTTGACTGATGCCTTGGCTTGATAACAAGTTGATAATAAATCAGCGTTAGGCCAATCAAAAGGGCCATTGAGATTTTCACTTTCATACTTTGATCTAGGACTTGACAGATCATCATTAAAGTGATTTTGATATTACGGTACATAAATCACTTTAATATTAGTTTAAATGTACACTGATTGTGTCCAGTGTGCTAGATTTAAGATTATCATTACTTGTAATTTGTATGTTCAATGTAAGGAAAAATTGTGAGGAATATTTGTGACAACAGCATTAGACTAAAAGTAAAAGTTAAACTAGTATTAAAAGTAAAACAGTAACAGTACTTATAATATCATTACATGTTATAACTTATAACTTAGATCATAATATTTCCACATCTCACAGTGATGAAATGTTGCTTGTAGTAGTTAATAAACAAAAGAATTAAAAACGAATGCTTTTAGTATTTATAATCATATATGATTAACAAAACAATTAAGAAGGAATACAAAGTTATTGTACTCAAAGTATTTACTATTACTGAGTAATAATCAATTATATCAAATTAGAACTTGGAAGGCAAATCTACTGATGTTGGTTCAATCTAATTATAAAATACGACACATGCTGCAGCTGAGTTGTTAACTTTAAGACTGTTACTTTGACCCCATGGGTCAGTGAATTCATAGACCTTTGAATCTTGGTACCTAGTGTTTGGCGAATTATGGGTGGGAATTTTTACATCTCCCAGGTCAACTTTAAGTGCAAACCTGCCAGTGCCTTAATTCCCTTCGTGTACACACGTGCATAAGACCAAATATGTGCGTTAAAGATCCCGTAACTCGCGTCAGCGTTCTTCGGGTTATGGAAATTTGAAATACAAACTTACTCAGCATACATCCGAAAGTTGGAATGTGGCTACCTTCATTAGTTCATATGGTTTGAAGAAATGGTAACTGCAAAATCTCACCATTGGTAAATCTCAAAGCTCTAGCTGAGAAACAACAAAATAAATAATATACAAAGTTCTTTGTTGACTCTGTGTGTGAGTGTGTGTGTGGTGTGTGTGTGTGTGTGTGTGTGTGTGTGTGTACACATGTGTATGTGTGACTGTGTGTGTGGTTTTTGTGTGTGTGTATGTGTGACTATGTGTGGTGTGTGTGTGTGTGTACAACATTGCAGCATTTACTGATTTAGCCATCTAAAATAGTTATAGACACTAAACATGTTTCAGGTGCATAGTAATAGTAGTCCTGAACAGTGTTTACTGTTAGCATGATCAAATCTCAAGTTATTTCCTTCTTTCCAAAGACCATCACCATCCCTTTTTCAGTTATGATTTATCTTTACTTGGCTAACTACTGTGAGGAAATTGAGAGAGAAGGGATTGCCTCAGCTAGAGAGTAAAGCCAAAGGAGTGTACAACAATTAATGCATTAATTATCATGAAAAGGAGTTACCACCTATGTGTTTTAAAAGTTGTTGGGTTTGGGGTTTTTTTTAACATTTGAGTGAGAGTACACAATTAAATTAATGTGTGTAGTTATGTCAGTGTGTGAATCGAAAAGAAAGTCTAAGAAATTCAAGAAAAGTTCACTGCATATTTTGTTTGCTCCAGAAATAAAACAACCAACAAACCACATGACATAGCAGTCCCAAAGCAAAGGTATTTTTTGGTCAGATAAATTTTAAATGTTCACTGGTTGTTTTGTACACTAGTATGGTTTATCATTTCTTTCTGCTGTAAGTTGTTCATGTGTTGAACAAAAAGTAAAATGTATGTATGTATACCTAGTTATGGGAGTGGGAAAAGCCAAAAGAGAAAAGGAAATGACAACAAATAGAAGATAAGAGGACTGTCTGATGGGAGGCTTTGTCATGAAAAGGAAACAGAAAGTGGGGAGAAAAAAAAGGTAATACAACATGTAGACAGGTCTATGAACATAAAGGTTTGTCACTGTTGCCCTCACTTTTTTTCTCCCTATATAGTGACTCTCCTCTTGACCTAGTTATGTTTCATACCTAGACTATAGCTAAAGTACAAGGATGAGTTTGGGATTGTAGGAAATAAAACAGACTTACGGGGTATGGACACTCAGGAATGAAGTTCAAGTTGAAAGTAAAAAATGACACACTGTAATGGGGAGTTCTAAACCGACTAAAGGCACAACAATTACTTAGGTATGATTTCAGATTAAAAATGACAGCAATGGGTAGATATCATGAAGGCTATGGATTTTAAACTTTTGAAGAATTTTTTTTTTTAAGGGTCAATAGTTTGATTGACAGAAAAATATCAGCTCTGTAAAGTGTAATACAAGGAAAGGGTGGAAGTAGTAAAATTGTATGTTATTTTTATTACTGTCACTGTGTCAGTTACAACTACTGGACTAGATGAGACAATTTATCTTTCAGTTTTAGTAACAACTTTTGTTTTTAAAATTAAACTTATTTAAAGTGACCCCTTCCCCCTGAAACAAAACAAAACAAACAGAAAACATCAATTACCTGAAGTTGTTAACAGTAGTTTGGGAAGGAGTTAATTGCTGGTGATGATATAAAGATATATATATATATATCCATCAGATTTGGCTAGAGGCTTTGTTATGAATATGTTTTCCATATTGACTGATAGCTGTGCATTCAGGTCTACACAGTCACACAGTATTGACAACTTTGCTCAGTTTGCTCTTTAATGCACTGACCAGACATAATGAGGAGAGAGCTCTCGACAAAAAACCCAACAAACAACAACAACAAAAACAACAGACAAACAAAACCAAAACTGTAGAAATACTCATTGTGCATTAATTAGTTATGACCATGCAATTGATTGTCAAAGCTCTAGGCTTTGTCTGCTGTCAGTACCAAGTACGCCATAAGGGTTGACAGAAATGTAACAAAACAAAACCATTTCGCCGGAGAAGGAAGGGAGCCTTATTATTTTCAGCCGTTGCAGCTTTGGAAATAAAAGAGTTCCTAAATGATGACTCATGTAGCAGGTTGCATGGACGCACTGACAGTGTAGACACTACCACCCTGACATATTAACTGTAAGTGTAACAAGCCTATAGATGGCAGTATGGGGTATGGGATGTAGGGGGAAAGCGAGGCAGTGGTGTTATAAATACACTGTAGTAGATCATTATTGGTGTATAATATAAACTGTAATTATTAAGCGTAGGCTGTCACAGTAGGAACAGGCGATGGAGGTCTTGAGTGGCAGCTTGAGGTTACAGTTTTACAGTATTGCTTGTGCTGTTAGTCTATAAATAAAATATGCTCAGTTATAGTTTATACTTTGTAGACTTTATACTTTATAGCCATAAACTTGTGTGTGACTGTGAGTAGTGACATGTATACAATTTTAGATCAAGAGTAGTTTTTAGTAGTATGTAGTTAAAAACAGTTCTGTGGTGTTCAGGAACATGGTTGAGAAGGTGAAAAGAGGGGGAGGCAGCTGTGAAAGTACTGAAACCTGCCCATGCCGTTTAAATAAAGACCACAAAAATATAGTATGTGTGTGTGTGTGCATGTGTGTATGCATGGCGTGATAGATAAGAGGTTGTATACGCTCTTTACGACTTAGAAATGGTACAGTAAGCAATAGTACTTGTAAATTACAGACAGTTATAGGAAATTGTCAGTAGTTATGATACTAATGCACTTAATAGCAATTAAAGTCACAAGGAACACTTGGCAGTGGTAAAGTAAGCACTCTGTATGCTGACTTGACCTGAATTCTCCCTTAACTCATTCAGGAGATAGGGTACTGCAGTAACTTTTTCAGGCTGTGTGCCATGGACAAGGTAAAACAGGCAAAGCCCATCCTTTTCCAAGGAGCTCAGTGCATGCTGGGCATGTTTGTGTCATACATCTGTATGGCCACAGCTGGCATAATCTTCTGCAAAAAGTGGATGGGTTTATAACCAGGTACCCCCTTTCTCAGTATCCGTGTTAGCATAAATCACATTGGGGTAACATTTTGATTGTTTTCCAATAGGTAAGGCTTGTAAACTCAGAAATTAGGTTCATCAATTCTTTTTATTCTCATGGAGGCATTGATAACGTTGTCTGTGAGGGTTTTACTCATACTATCAAAGCAAAGCCACATGATCTGCACCAAAGTTACTGAACATTACATGCCTTACCAAACTGCATGGCGCAGTGTACTTGTAAAACTAGAGGTGCTGACAAGTATTTTGTGTTAGCACAATTTTAGGTATCAAGTATCAGTCATTGAATGAGCACTTTACAAGATCTTTTGTGCGTGTGATATCTTCAGCATTTGTTTGTGGTGGTGGTATAAAACTTTAAAGTTATACCATAGCATCTCTACACATAATTTGGGTTGGGAAAGCCCTGTGTTAATCTGTTGCTACATAAACAGAAAAAGAACTAATAGTGCTTACAGAATGCATATGATACATAGTTTCCTTTTCCCACACTCCCATCCCATCAACAAGAATAGATATATCCTGGTTTGTTGATAAGGTTATTATACAGGATCTAGCATGCAGTGTGAACTCTGTGTGTGTGTGTTTTATACTGCTTCAGTGCTTGCTTATTTTTACATTGATTGTCTGTGAACGTCTTCACCTGTACAGTGTACACTCCTTCTCGTTCCCTTTGCTCTGCTGCAGATTCCTTGTGCTTATGAATACCTAGATTCAGCCAGTCCACCATCGTTCTTTCTCTGTTTCTGGTCCATCGGTTTGGAATGGCCTCCCTATCTCTCTTCGCCAAAGGCCTTCTTGTGACACTTTTAAATCCGGCCTCAAGACATATTTGTTTAAAACCTAGGCTTTTCGTTTCATTTCATAGCTGCCAAAGTGTATGAACTGTGTGTGTGTGTGTGTGTGTGTGTGTGTGTGTGTGTGTGTGTGTGTGTGCATTTGTACTTGTTAGAACTATTACTTGCTATTGGTTGCATG
Organism: Rapana venosa; assembly: GCA_028751875.1. Taxonomy (NCBI): domain Eukaryota; kingdom Metazoa; phylum Mollusca; class Gastropoda; order Neogastropoda; family Muricidae; genus Rapana; species Rapana venosa. The sequence continues at coordinate 52,965,962 of CM054143.1, read as the reverse complement.
ACTGTGTAAGAATGAGTTGAGTGCAAGCGCTTTGATTTGTCTGTGCAAGATACAGCACTATTATAAATTCCATTTTATATTATTATTATTATTATTAATATTATCATTATGGCTGTTTTTGCAGGTCCATTCACAGACGTGGTTACAGCAGAATTGAAACTCTTCAACCCCACAGAGAAAAGAATATGCTTCAAGGTGAAGACCACAGCACCCAAGCGCTACTGTGTGCGACCCAACAGTGGCATTTTGGAGCCAGGAACTTCAATCACTGTTGCTGGTATGCAATCTTTGTCTAATTTTTTTCAGATCAGCAGAACTTTGTCTGCTGTTGTGTATTTCTTTCCATTCGTTAAAGATTTAGAATGATGCTCATTTAAGGTTAGAAAAATCAACAGCTTTTATGTTACATTCATTTTGTGACCTAAGAATGAATGTTTAAAAAATTATTTTTAAAAAAAAATCATCATTGTATGTAGACTTCTTATTTGATAGGCAGTGATAATGAAGAGCTGGTTTTGAAAATTTTGTGGTGAATGAACTGGAATTCTGTTTGTAACAGACAAAGGAAGCAAGGGAAATTGAGAAGGGGGAGTGTATACTTGTTTGAAGGGGTTGGGGTGAGTGCAGACCTCCATGTTGTGTCATATACATTGGCAAATAGAGTGATTTATAGATATAAATGTATGTAAAATTACACATGTAAACTGTATCTTGTGTTGACACGGTTTGAAGAGCAAAAGCTAAGGCATCATTGCTAGATAAGGAAATTTGCCCATTTCATCTGCGTACCTATAGGACCTTTTCTATCAAATAAATTATATGTCTTTGATTTTCTTAGTCTTGAATACATATTACCATAAATTAAAAAACAAAACAAACCAACCACCAAAAACCCCATGCATGATATTTGATAAACAGTGTTTTCCCCCAGTGGCCACCAACACATTTTGAAATATTCTTCATTCCCAAAGTCGGAATGCAGCTACCTTAATGATGGGTAAAAATGGTTGCATACACAAAATCCTACCTTTGGAGAACCTCGGAGCTATAGCTGAGGAATGAATAACAAAAAAAAACACCTTGAAAATGTCACAGTCTTAACAGATCCCTTTCTATCTCTTCTTATTTTTTGTACAGAGGCTTATTTGACTGGTAATCCATTGGTTTTAGTGATGTTGCGCCGTTTGAAATGACCAGAATGAGAAGAACAAAGAACAAGTTCATGGGTGCAGGTCCAGTTTGCGGGGAGGGGCAAAATAGACAGCAGATCAAGATTGGTAAGTCTTCAGAAGAGAGAGAAGCCTTTTAAGGACAGAGGGAGAGAGGAGGGCTAGTGGGGGCAGGGGGAGGGGAGGAATTGGTCCCAAAACATGCTAGACAGGTAGGTAAGAGAGAGAGGAGGGAGTTGAGGGAGGAGAGAAGGTGGGCAGAAAAGACGCAGATAAATTGGAGAGCACAGAGAGAGAGAGAGAGGAAGGGCCCCCAAATAAATTGGAGAGCAGTCTGATCAGGGTTCCTCTTGAGTTATACAGAAACAGTGAAATTGGAAACAGGGGGAACAGACGTGTTATCGATACCGCTGCTCTGTGTGCTGCAGCCAGCCTCTGACATAAATTATTCACAGTAAATGCCCTGTAACAATAGAGGTCCAGCCACAATGGAGACTGAGGTGCTGCTGCATAACTGTCGGTAATCTGCTGTCATTTGAATGCACTATCATGTTTTTTTCAACATTGCTTCATATATTTTCTGGTTGGTTTCAGCCAGAATTAAAGTGTGTTGCACTTGCATCAGCTCTGCGCAAGCCATATTATAAGTAGGGGTGAAGGGGAAAAAGCTTCATGTGATATGGATGGTTGAGCTTGCTTTCAGTGTGTGTGTGTGGGGGGGGGGGGGGGGGGCGTTGTTTGTGTGTTGAAAATTGATGGTAAACCTGAAAATGCAAACTTATCTCTCAATTGTTTATTTTGTTTTAAATCTTGAAGGTCTGAACACATCCACTATATGCATTTTAACACAGTACCTACCTCTGATTTCAGAAGTCAGTGCACTTTTTTTAGAAGCACAATTGTTAATAATGGTTTCCAACCAAAACAAAAAGCCAAATACAAGCTTCCCCCCCCCAATCCCCAACCAATACACACACACAAAATCCCACCAACAAAATAAAACAGATCATACTCTATAAAGGGGAAACATCATGAATGTAAAAGTCACCGCCGGTGTGGTTAAGAAATAATTGTACAGGCAAGCAGGTTTGCAAGACAACTGTAGAATTCAGTGGATACATACATACAGTCTAGCCAAACGGGGGCCCTGCCACGTGATTGAACTGTTAAGTCATTAAACTGCTGCTCTGTATTGTCATCCCGTCTTCAGTTTCTTGGTGTATGATTGGATTGAAACATAAAACTGTTGTGTTGTGTTCTGCAGTGGAAGGACGCCCCACCAGAGAGTCTGATGGACACAAAGCTGAGATGTGTCTTTGAGATGCCCAAAACACCAGCACAGGTCAGTGGTGTGTCTACTACATGTATGTATGCACCTGTCTGTACTTCTTGTCCCTGGCAGTGACTGTGTATTGCAGTTGTAGCATTCATCCTGCTTGTGATGTTGCTGTGCATTTTTCATGGAGGATCTCTTTTAAGATATGCCATGCTTTTGAGATCGCGTTCGTGTGGTTTCCAGTGTTCACATCTGTACACTTTTTGTTGTATTTTACTTTATAAATTGTATATGGTTAAGAATTTATTTTAGATAGAAAGGGGGAAGATTTAGATAAAGGGACTTCAGACATGAGATAGTTCATACTCTTGAACTCAGGCTAGCTGATAATGCAGACACAAACTGATTGTTAAGCAGATGTAAAGAATTGCATTTTGAATCACAGTCGGGAAAAAAAAGGAAGGAAAAAGACATAAAATACCCAGCGCCCCCCCCCTCCTCCCCAAACAGCAAAACCTGTAAAGCAAGAACGAATGAATGAACAAATTTAATTTGTAGAGGGTTATTGAATAAACATAACAAAAATCTTTTGTACGTCAGGCCATTGCAATAAACAACCCCCTTGTAAGTCTGTTGTATATTCATCCTGAAAAACTGCTCATTTAATGGTCAGTGCTGTTTTTCTTTTTTTTTCCTTTTTCTTTTTAAATCAGAAACAATCTCTACCTTGTGTTATTTTCCTATTTGTTTTTGCTGCTTTGGCACAGTAGTGTAACAGGCTTCCAGGTGGAAGGTTGTTGGTATACTATACGTCTCATCAGAGATAAGGATTGGGTTGGGTTTTTTTTAAAAACATTTTTTTAAAGCTTTGGCTGCTGCTATCTGCTCAGAGCTTGGTATGCTGGGGGCTGAAGTGGGAAACTTGACATGACACAGTCTCCTTGAAGTCAGAATGCGGCTACCTATATCATGGTGGTGGGAACGGTTGCATACGCAAATTGAGTGAGAGAGAGTGTAATATATTGTGGTGTTTACAACACTTGTAAAGACTGTTGATTTTGTGTGAATACACGTATCTGATGCTACATGTTTGACTGTTTTGGATTGTTTCAAGGCTCCTGTACAAGAAAGCGTGCAAGAGGAAAAGGCCAAAGTATTGAAAACAGACCCTGTCATGCTTCCCAAGGTAAAGAAGACTAGTGCTTATCATTATTTTTGTCTTTGGTGTGGAGGTTGTGCTTTGGGTGTATTTTTCGTCATTAGCATCATACTAGGAAGATTGCTGACCTGTTGGCATCTCCAGGTAGAGAGTTAGCCGCTGCTGCATTCACTGACACTGAGGTGACTGTCTCCATTTGTTCTGGTCTTTGCTGGCCTTAGTGACACCATGGATTCTCATGCCACTGGGTTTGGTGATGTTGCCAACAAAGTGACACCATGGATCCTCATGCCACTGGGTTTGGTGATGTTGCCAACAAAGTGACACCATGGATCCTCATGCCACTGGGTTTGGTGATGTTGCCAACAAAGTGACACCATGGATCCTCATGCCACTGGGTTTGGTGATGTTGCCAACAAAGTGACACCATGGATCCTCATGCCACTGGGTTTGGTGATGTTGCCAACAAGAGAAGCTGGTGGTCTGCCTTTTTAAGAAAATTCTTTTTGCCTCAGTCTTGCCTTGAAAAACAAGTCTTCTTAGGGTCATTCTCTCGGTTTCGTAGAGCATAGCCTTCATATTTCAATTTCCGTTCATTTATTAATGATACGAATGTTGTTGTTCCAAGTTCCTGTGGTATACTTTCATTGTTCTTGTGTCTTTCCAGCTGACCTAGAGCAGTTCCCTATAAAGCCGCATCTTTTTTCATTGTCTTGTCTTTGTGTCCAGAATTCACAGCCATAATTGTAACATAGATGGGCCATACAAGGCATTTCCATGTTTTCATTTTCAACTGGTAAGCAATGCTGCAATCTTTCCAGATGTTGATTAGTTGGATCATTCTGCCTTTAGCCATGTCTGTTCTTGTTGTGTTTTGGCTGAGCCTAGATATTCAAAGTCTTTGATATTTTTTAAAAGAGTTTTGTCAGTCTTCATGTCATGATGCTCTGTTTGGCTGTTGATTTTGGCAACGTGGAGTACTTTGGCATAGAGCTGGAGACTGGCTCTTCTTCCTGTTTCATCGAGTCTGTAAAACTCTCTTCATGCTAGTGTTTTGTCAGCTGGTAGTTCTGTATCATCAGTGGAACGTAGCACAGATTTCTTGTATTTCTGCCTCCTACATGTCTTCAATACTAGACTGTCTCATAACTTGCTTTGTGTATATGTTGAAAAGGTGAGGTGAGAGGATGCAGCCTTGTCCAACTCCTTTAGAGATGTTGAAAAATTTGCATCTTTGATTACCTCATCTGATAGTACCCTTTTGGTCTTCATAAATAGAGGAAAACAGTGAGATGATGTCTTTTGAGAAGCCCATTTTATGCATTGTGTTAAAAAAAAAATTCTGCTGGATCAGACTGTCAGAGGCTTTGCTGTAGTCTATGAAGCTGATAAAAAGTTCCTCATTCGTAAGTGATGTTTTGAAGCACGAGTAACATGTCTGCTGTTCCTCTTTGTTTTCTGTAGCCTGCCTGACAGTCTGTTCAAACTCTTCTTTGTGTTCTTCCGTCCTGTCTTAAGATTATGACTAACAGGATCTTACATGACAAATAACAACTGTTGCCCTGTAATTATTGCAGTCTGCTACATTTCTTGTGGAGCATGAGCAATTCCTATGGCATCCAGATTTTGCAGCAAAGGTAATGCATGGCCCTTAGTCCTCCTTCTGGATGCTTCCTGGAGAACTGTTAACTCTTTTCACTTCTGGCGCCAGGCGTACTGGTTTCACTAAGCCTATCCTTGATTCCCAGAAACCCAGTTTGGGTTATTTCCCTTCATTCCTTGCCGGGATGCAGCTGGTCAGTATAAACAGTACACCCCCTGACATCCTGTCTACTTGCTTCTCTGAGAATCTGATCCTTTGCGATATCGTTTATCAGTGGCCTGGTCAGTGTTTGTGAAGGGAAGGCCTCCTGGGGCCCTGGAGAGCCATGGGGAAGTCATTAAGAAGTGAGTGGCTTTACAGCACTTGAGGGCGGTGGAGAAGTCATTAAGACGTGAGTGGCTTTACAGCACTTGAGGGTGGTGGGGAAGTCATTAAGAAGTGAGTGGCTTTACAGCACTTGAGGGCGGTGGAGAAGTCATTAAGACGTGAGTGGCTTTACAGCACTTGAGGGTGGTGGAGAAGTCATTAAGACGAAAGGGTCTGTGTGAGACACTGGTACCTTGCACGTTTTTTGTTGTTGGTTTGTTTTGCACTTGTCAGATAGCTCTGTCTCTGCTAGGAAGGCAGCTGCATGCTGCAGGTCCTCCCAGTCTCCATAGAGCTTCTTGGCCACTATGGTGGGATCAGGCCAGATCTTTTGAAGCGCCTCGTTTAGTGGGTAGGACAGTAGCACGTGTTTTGTAGTCTGGCTGCAGGTCTTGCAAGAGCACTCTTCTGTGTGGCCGACATGGAGTTTTGTGTACATAGGGTAGTTTAGGCTGTTGCGGCCTGTCCCTAGTCTTGAATATGCAGATCTGCTCTCGTCGTGTCATTAGGTAGTACAGGTCTGCCCTGTTGTAGTGTGGATGATGTTGTTTTATCCTCTTGTTGTGTAGCTTGGCCTTGATGATGATGGTCTTGGCTTCAGAAAAATGGACAGACCTGTATATCCACCTGTTCTTGCCTTGTGCCCTCCTGTGCCAGGGAGTCCGCAATCTCATTGCCAAGCACATTGCAATGCGAATGTTCAAAACTGCACAAAATATTTACTGCATTTACTTATTAACAGAACAGTGCATGATATGCGGGGTTGATAATGTTAGATTTTGGTGTCATTTCACTTGGAGCAAAGTACCTTATTTTCAGGAATTAACTCTTCCAGAAAAGCTTTACTTCCCTTGGAAAGGAAGGGAATTTTAAACTACTCACAGGAATGTGCAAATTGTGGAGAATTCAGGAGAATGTTGAAGGTTACTGTAATAGGGAAACATTAGATTAGTGGATACCAAGAATGGGGGACAGTGTCTTTAAAAAAAAGGAGAGAAAAAGAAATTAAAAAAAACAACAACTACCCAAATATATATACACACTTGCACTAAGTTTTTTAAAAACCAGGTTGAACCTTTGTGTGTTTGTGTGTGGGGGGTGTAGCCTAGTGGTTAGAACATTGTGCTTGTGATCTGATGGCCCGGGATCAAGCCACAATGGAGGCACCCATTTTAGGGAATTTTACCCTGGAGTTAACATCATACTGACTCCACTCCCTCAAAAGTCCTTTAGATGAGACTATAACCTTAACCCCATTGTGCAAAAGCATGCATAGCATCTTGCACACATTGTGCAAGATGTTCCCTGCATGGTTTCGCACACGTTAAAAACCTGGTTCATATTTCGAGTGTGGGCCATTTCGTGCCAGTAGAAAGAAATGACAAAACTTTTAAAAGCACATGCTGACAGGTGTCGTGTTTAGACACCATCCCCTAAGTCGGAATGTGGCTACCTTAATGGCGGGTTAAAACAGCCACATATGCAGAATCTTACAAAACAGAATACAGTGGGGGAGAGGGGGATCTTTTTATGATATTGGATTGATTATTAATGTAGTATACTAACATATGGAGGCACCGTGGTCGAGTGGTTTAGGCGGTCAACTTGTGATCCAGAGGTCGCAGGTTCGATCCCCGCTCGGCTCGGTGTTGTGTCCTTGGGAAAGACACTTTACTCCTATTTTCCTCACTCCACCCAGGTGTACAAGTGGGTACCAGCTCTGCTGGGGAAGTATCTGGCGACAGACTAGCGTCCTGTCACAGGGGTGGTGAAAAACCATCAGTTCGCTTAACGCTACAGAAACCGGGATAAGCTCCGGCTCTATGGGCCTTCTGGCTCGAAAGAACATACTTTTTTTTTTTTTATACTAACATATGTCATGAATGCTTTCATCAGTTATTTTCATATAGAACCATGTGGATTGGAGTATCAAACAGTTAAAACAAAACTTAAAAAGATATTAAATTGCACAGGCCGTGTGTTTATTGCAGTACATGTCATTAAATTGTCAAGGATCTGTAGAATTGGTTGTTGATATTAAGACTTGTCAAAGCAGTGCATGCCCATTAAACCTTATTGATCTGTGGAATTGGCTGTTCATGTTGAGAATTGTCAAAGCAGTACATGCCATTAACTGCTGACTGTTGCGCAAAATGCATGTTTTATAATTTCTGTCTGCCGGATCAACATTTTGAGTTCTTCAATAGACTCAAGATAACTTTATGACCTCATACAGAGAAATTACATATGGTGCAGTTATGTCTCAAAGAGAGAACACCAAAATATTGTTCTTAAAGCAAACAACTGTAATTTTATTTTAGAAACATTCATCATTAATGATTGCAAATGAATTGAATTATGTATGATGAGATAAGACAAACTTAATTATTGCGTTAAATCAGACATTATGGTCAATCAGTGGCACTAAACAAGCAAAACAAAACCCCCAAAATGGTTGCATTTCATATTCTTGATCCTCGGAGCTCTTGCTGAGGGACATTTAAAAAAAGAAAAGAAAAAAGATGCGATTATAACATAACCTTTTCCCTATGGGTAACCCACTATAGGTTTACCAACCATCTAAAAACTTTTCCACCTACGTCACCCACTACTGGGTTACAGAAGCATATAAATGCGCACAGTGCATGTGTACTGGGAAAGAGGGATAGTGTTAATTTTGTGTACAATTTTATTTGTTGCAAAAATGGATATTATTAACTTGACCACACACACAAAAATTAACTCGTTCATTTTGTGAACCCAGTATACTGGGTTCACTAAACATTTTGATAACCAGAAAATTGGTTTGGGCGAATTATTTCCCTTCATTCCCTTCATATGCGCTTTGATTTGTCTTTGCAAGATATTGCGCTATATAAGTTCCATTTATTATTATTATTATTATTTATTATTCCCATGGCCTGGAAATTCTGGATGCAGCTGGGTCAGCCTAAACAGAACCCCCCCTGACATCCTGCCTACTCCTGTATCTGAGACCCTGATCCTTCGCTATATTGTCTATCAATAGCCTGGTCAGTGTTTTTGTGAAGAGAAGGCCCCTGGAGAGCTATGGGGGGGAAGTCTTTTAAAAAAAAAATTAATTGTTTTACTTTGAGGATGATGGAATAAGTACTCATGTGCTTTGTTACATTCAGGCCCCGTGTGTATGTGGTGTTGTAAAGTTGTCATCCATTCCCACCAACACACAATGGCCTACTCTTCTGAAAAGTGGAACAGGTTATAATGTGTGTGCAAGATGTTCTCTGCGTGTTCGCACACGACCTTCAGTTTATCATTAAGACGTAAATGGCTTTATAACACTTGAGGGTGGTGGTGAAGTCATGAAGATTTAATTTCTGCTTGGGACACTGATACCCTACAGGGTATGTGATGAAATACATCTTGTGGATTTTGCTTAAAAAAATATATATAAAAAAGGGTACAGGCATGTTTCATTACTTTTCCATGAACGGTTTTGTACATAGGCATGCATGTGTGTATTTTTCTTGACAAAGTTGTTTGTATTACCTAACAAACATCTGCATGTCACCAACACTGTAATAACACTGTCTAAACTGCATTCTTTTATTAACACAACAGTGAATGATACGTGGGGGTTAACTCTTTTCGCATACCGTTTTCACTAGATCTATCCTTGATTTCTAGACACCAGAAAAAACAGGTTTGGGCTTACCATTTCCTTTCCTTTCCATGCCTGGGATGCAGCTAGTCAGCATAACCAGTACACCCACTGACGTCCTGAGACCCTGATCCTTTTGTGGTATTGTTTGTCGATGGCCTGGTCAGTGTTTGTTGAAGGGAAGTCCTCCTGGGCAGCCATGGGGAAGTCATTCAGACGTAAGTGGCTTCAAAGCACTTGAGGGCAGTGGAGAAGTCATTAAGACAAAAGTGTCTGTGTGGGACACTAATGCCCTGCTGGATATGGGTTGAAATCTGAGGTGTGGGGTTTGCTGAGGGAGTGCAGGCTGTTTCATGACTTTTTCATGAACAGTTTGTACATAGCGTGCATGTTTGTATTTTTCTTTAACAAAATTGTTTGTGTTTACCTGTTCTAACACCTGTGACTCACCAACACTGTAATAGATATGTTTAAACTGCAATAAAATATTTTTATGTATCCACTTATTAAAACAATAGTACGTGTTACTTTTGGTTGATGTTAGATTTTAGGGTCATTTCAGTTTGAGTATTTTGAGTTTTGGAACATAAAGCATACCTAATTGCACATAAAATCACACAAAACACAACAAAACATGATACTGACTTACCAAGATGTGCTGAACATCAAAATGAACACCTGGCCCTCCCATTTTTACCAGTGATCAAATATTTTGAATGATAGTCATCAAAACATTGAGGGAAATACGGTCCAGGCTTGTGGGTCAAAATCTGCATTGCCATATTCTTCTAGTTACTAAATCTGACAAAGGAAGGTGGTTTTGATCGTTTTCCAGCTCTTCTTCATCTACATCACTGTTGTCCTCTTGCACTACTCACCAGTCATCCTCACCGCTGTCATTATTGTTTATAATCTCATTTGCCACTTCCAGAGCAGTGTACATTCCAGCACCTGCAGGTGCATTGTCGATTTGCTGAGCTCCATGTTGGGTCAGCCATCTCGATAATCGCTTTCAGTTCATGCAACTTCTTGGAAGTAATGCAGCTAAAAGACAGACTTCAATAACAGTTAACACGATCCATACATTAAGGGAGAGAAACCCCTCTTTCCCAGTACATGTGCACTGTGCCCATTTGTATGCTTCTGTTACCTGGTAATGGGTGATACAGAGGGAAGGGTTAATAGATGGTTGGTTACCCTATAGTGGGTTACGGGTTACCCGTAGGGAAAAGGCTAAAGGGAGGATTTAACACCCCCCCCCCTTCAAAAAAAAAAGTGGAAGGGAGACAACTGCAATTTAACATCTCGAGAAGACAGTGGACCAGATTATATAGTTGTTTCCCTTAAAATTTATCGCACATCAGCAAACAAAGCAGTCACGTATGACCTAAATATATAGGCATATAACATCACCAGAACAGATGCGTGTGAAGCCGACAAGGACTTAAATTGCCACAGATCTGTGGAATGGTGGTTCATGTTAAGAATCGTCGAAGACAAGCATGACATGACGTGTTCGTATGAATTGTCAACGCAGCGCATGACATAACATTGCTATGGATCTGTGTGTGGTCCATGTCAACAACAAAAAAAAGTGTCAAAGCATTGCATGGCATGACATTGCCATGGGTCTGTGTGTGTGGTCCATGTTGTTCATGTCCCAAAAAACAAAAAAAATGGTCAAAGCAGTGCATGGCATGAAATTGCCATGGGTCTGTGTGTGTGGTATTTGGTTGTTCCGTGTCCAAGGGGGAAAAAAGAAAGTGCTGAAAGCAGTGCATGATGTTAACGTGTGGTGGATCTGTGGGCTGTGCAGGCGGCCAACGTGGTGGCAGGAGGGGACGACAAGAAGATGCTGGAGGAAGTCCGGAGGTTACAGGCCGAAGTCAACTCCTTGAGGTCGGAGAACAACCAGCTCAAGGTGAGAAAGTTTTGGGTGTCGGGTTTGACAGTGAACATAAGTGCAGGTGTCCCAACAACAACAGCAGCAGCATCAACAACAAAAATAATAATAATAATAATGTATGGAGTTTATATAGCGCTGAATCTTGTAAAGCAACAAATCAAAGCGCTCAGATTTTTTTTTTTTAATGCGTGTGTATGCGGTTTAAAAAAAAAATTGTCATCTGTTCCCACCGGCACACAATGGCCTACTCTTTCGAACGGCGTAATAGGATTTAACGCGTGCGCAAGATGTTCTGCGTGTGTTTGCACACGGGGCCTCGGTTTATAGTCTCATCCGAAGGACTTTGACATTGAGTTTGATTTTTTTGTCAAACTGGGAAGAAAGGGCGAGGCTGGGAATCGAACCCAGAACCTCACGGTTTACTTGTTAGCAGGCAAACGTCATAACTATCCTGCCACCTTCCTTCACAAATGACAACAAGAAGTGCAGGTGACAAAAGGGTATGGCTGGAAGATGCGTTTTGGCAGTCTGGAAGTGCTGTGGTTGTGGAACGTGTGTTGGTTGTGGGGGTGTGTTTGCTGATAACTTTCTGGACGTTTGTGTTTATAAAATAAAGTTTACTGGTCACTGACAGATGTTATCTATCTGTCTATCCATCTATCTGTCTTCGCATAGGCGTGTGCGCGCACACACACACACACACACATGCACACACACATGCACACACACGCACACACACACAACTGCTGAGGAAGGCAGAAGCTGAAATATAGGGTGTCAATCAAAATAAGCTTGTTTTTCTTTCACCACAGGTTATATAGATGCAGATGGATGACCATTCGTTTACCCGTACTTCAGTACAGTCCCCCAGTTCACCCAACTGTAAATGGGTACCTGCCCTCTTTAGGGACAGGGAAGGTAAATCACGAAGGGAGAGGAGATGGGCACCTCCCTCAAGAAACTGGCCCCTAGAGAAGCCAAGGTCTCCGACACCTTGCTCCTCAATAACCATTAAAAGTGTCTGTTGCAATTTGTTGCACTTGTACAGGAATCCAGCTTTTTAGCCCCATACCAGCCATAGTAGTTTCATAACATAACAGGCTGGTAGAGATTGTCTTTGTAGAATTTTGACAATCGCCACATTCTTCTGATGACGAGCCTAATCGAACCCAGGACTTTGAACTCAGCAGCATGGGCAGGGAAGCTTTTTAGAGAAAATCAAAGAGGTAATGTAAAATCCAACATATTAAATTCTGCAGACATCTCTGAAGTCTGAATGCAGCAACCTAAATAGGGTGGGGGGGGGGGGGGGGGGTGATGTAATGGTTGCATGCGCTAAAATCTCACCATTAGTGAACCTTGGAGCTCTAGCTGGGGAACAAAAGAAATCTGCAGATCCTGAAGTCATTGATGTAGTAGACAGTCACAGGCATGGAACGTTGATCGAAATTGCAGAGCCGCACTGGATCCCAAAGGCCTTAGAACCTGAAGGTTTTTCTTTTCACTCTGTTACATGGTTGTTGCTAAGGATGATGATGTTTTGGGAGACTTAGTTTGGTGTACGATTGTGTGACACATGTCTGTATTCCTTTCATATTGTGCACCTGCAATCAGTTTTGGTCAGCTCATTTTTGCAGTTCTCTGGTTTGCATACTGAATGCAGACTAGTATCAAAATTTTGGTTTTAAAACTTAGCACACAATATTTTTTATATAGAAAAAGTGAGGGGAGGGATGGAGTGCTAATCTCATCTCATCTGCTCTCATAACCCCCTCCAGGGTCGTAGGGGCACTGCAGTGACGAACGTTGCACCAGTTCGCTCCTTTTGCGGCAGTTGTGTGCAAGTGCCTGGGTTGTGGAGAAGCTCTTCCCAGTCCATTCAGTGATGATGTCTTCCCATTTGTTCTTCAGCTTGCCTCACCTTCTATTCCCCTGCACTGTTCCTTGCAGTATGGTCTTGGAGAGCCTATTTGATCTTGTCCCATGTCCATACCATGTTAAATCCTGTTCCGCTTTTCGGAAGAGTAGGCCATTGTGTGCCAGTGGAAACAGATGACAAAATTTACAAAACCGCATACATACAGGGACTGGATGTAAAAAAGCACATGTGCTTATTCCATTATCCTCTATATAAAATAATAAATACAATTAAAAAAATAAAAATAAAAATACCATCTGAGCTTCCTTTTCTTGACTGTGGTCAGCAGGTCTTCGTACTGTTTTACTTGTTGGGTGATGGTTTGTTGGACTTCTTTGTTGGTAATGTGGTCTGTGTATGAAATGCCAAGGAGTCTTCTGAGGCATCTCATCTCCAAAGCCTGGATCCTCCTTTGTAGATCTGCATTCAGTGTCCAGGATTCACATGCATACAGATATGTGCTAAAGTGCTAAGTTAAAAAGGAATTTTGTCCATCTACATTGAAACGGTATTGCACAAAAGAATCCTTTGTACGGAAGCATGAACTCCCAGAAATGGGGCAGTTTTGTCTAATAGGAGAGAAACAATGATAACAGTTTTTTTCTAATAGGAGAGAAAACAATGATAACAGTTTTTGTCTAATAGGAGAGAAAACAATGATAACAGTTTTTGTCTAATAGGAGAGAAAACAATGATAACAGTTTTTGTCTAATAGGAGAGAAAACAATGATATTCTTTTCCCCTCTTCTTTCAGGACGAGGGCACCCGCTTGAGGAAGATGCACCAGTCGGACACCTCCATCTCCCCACCTCCCTCACAGTCCTCTTCCATGAGCATGGCCTCGCCCACCAGCACCTTCCCCCCTGTCATCTACATCATCGCTGCCATCATCATCGGTCTCCTTATCGGCAAACTCATTCTTTGAAACTCGCCCACACTTTCCTCCCCGCCCCACCCCATTCACTTTCTCCTCTTTCCTTCCTTCTTTCTTCTTCCTTTTTTTTTTTTTTTTTTTTCCTCCCTGGGTGTTCTACAAACAAGTGCAGCCTGGTGGACTTGATCAGACACACACACAGGAAAAAAAAGATGTCGCTTGATTAATTAAAGGGATGATGTGAGGACAGTGTTGTGGTTGGCAGCTGCACTCTGTGGGTGGAGTTCAGCAGCCTCTGGAAAATGTTGCTTTTGCAGAGGGGGAGGTAGCTGTCGGCAAGGGCCAACATTGTCGGTCATCAGCACACACAACAGTCAGATCAACGTGGTGACAACTTCTCCATTCTCACTGCTCCACCCCCCCACCCCCTCCCCCTCTGGTGGTTTTTCAGCCCCCCCTTTTTTTTCTTTCTTCTTTGTTGTTTTTTTTTTGTTTTTTTTTAAATTTCTCCTTCCAGTAACCATGGTTTTCCATGGAAAGAAAAAAGCTGTAACCCTGGTTGATATCGAGAGTAAAGATTCCGATCGGATGAGTTTGTGTTTATTTCCAGGTTTTGTTATTTAGTATGTGTGTGTATGTGTGAGTGTGTGTGTGTGTGTGAGTGAGTGAGTGAGTGAGAATGTTGGAGACTGGTATTTGTGGCCATTTTCATCGTCACTGTCGAGGTTGTTTCCTTTTCAAAAGTGGCTGTGACGATTGTCTTAGGAGTTGGTTTGTGTTTGAAACAGTGTGGTCTTGTTCTATTATTGACATTGCTGTACATATTCTCATGGTTGTTTTGTATTGGCATTTTATGTGTTCGTCACAGATGTGTGTGATGCAAAAAAAAAAAAAAAAAAATGGTTGCAGGTGTGGATCATAAATTCAAACCAAAAAGAAAACACAACGTGATTTGACTCTAACTTACTTTTTTTTTTTTTAAATAGATCAGCCCGGGAAGTGATCTTGTAACACTTCTAGGTTTTTATTTTATTTTATTATTATAATTTTTTTGAAAAAACTTTTGAGCACCTGTTTTTGTGTCGATTTATTTTTATGGGAGAAAGGAAATAAAGTAAGCTCGTGACTTTACTCTCAAGATACTCATCTTCCAAAAAAAAAAAAAAAAAATCGCAAAATCGTAGAGGGTTGACTTTGGAAAAAAGATGGTGGTTTGTAAGGTCGACGTTCAGTTAGTCAGTCTTGGCAGCTAAGCTGTATAGGGTTTACGTGGTCAGAAAAGGTCAGTTGGAAAGAGCACAGGAATTATAGTGTAGAGTATCTGAGAAAAGGTCACCACCGTTAGAGCCGTCAAGTTTTGGGAGTTTACGTTTGGTTGGTCAGAGTCCTGTCCCTGCATGTTCTATGAACGAGAGTAGAGTCTTAGCATCACATGTAGTCCCCATATAATCTATCCCAACTTTTCATGGCAGAGTAGGTCAGTGAAGGCCTGTGCTATGGATGACACAAATAACACTACAGTCACAGTCACTACACCGTTTAGATGACGACGACAATACTTAGATGTTATAATGGAAGATCTATACAAGCATAGAGGTGCAGTTGAAGACTAGCCAGTGTTTCTTTAAATGGAAGGGAATTACTATCTATCCTGAACCTAACTTGGTAGAACTCCTTGAAGACTGTGCCCCCCCCCAAAAAAAAAAAAATAAGGAAGAGAATACTGCCTCTGCTGGGATTATTCTACTCTACACAGCATTCTGTACCTTCTCCTCATGTCCATAAGCTCTCAGATTGGAAAGGGTTATTAGAGTTGGGAAGGAGGCACCGTGGTCGAGTGGTTTAGGTGGTCAACTCGTGATCCAGAGGTCGCGGGTTCGATCCCCGCTCGGCTCGGTGTTGTGCCCTTGGGAAAAAGACACTTCTATTTTCCTCACTCCACCCAGGTGTACAAATGGGTACCAGCTCTGCTGGGGAAGTATCTGGCGACAGACTAGCGTCCTGTCACAGGGGTGTGAAAAACCATCAGTTCGCTTAACGCTACAGAAACCGGGATAAGGTCCGGCTCTATGGGCCTTCTGGCTCGAAAGAACATACTTTATTAGAGTTGGGCATAAACAACCCTCCTCCTTCGCTGTAAAATAAAACCTGGTACGGAAGGCCTGGGAATACAGGATCGTACAAGACAATACCCCGGTTTTCCCTTTATCATTTAAATGCAACGCAGAGTCATCTATTGAAGGGATTACAAGTATATCCATGGTCTCCATAAACGGAATCAGAACAGGCATGATAGATCAATGTCAGAGTGACTCGGTGCTTTGCAGGGGGGTTGTGCATTTTAAAGTCTATCCGCACTTAGTGATAGTAGCTTTTCAGGGTCTTCTCTGGCAAGTTGTCTAAAGGAACACTCTGGTATAGGTACTCTCTCTGAAGCCTTTGTGTTAAAAGGTCATAAGGCCTAGGTACTCCCTTTGAAGCCTTTGATATTAAAGGTCAAAAGGTGTAGGTACTCCCTTTGAAGCCTTTGGTGTTAAAGGTATAGGTACTCCCTTTGAAGCCTTTGATATTAAAGGTCAAACAGTATAGGTACTCCCTTTGTAGCCTTTGATATTAAAGGTCGAAAGGTATAGGTACTCCCTTTGAAGCCTTTGATATTAAAGGTCGAAAGGTATAGGTACTCCCTTTGTAGCCTTTGATATTAAAGGTGGAAAGGTATCGCAGAATGATCTGGAGCTGTGTGTAGCATGGGGTAGCAACTAGGAAATGGATGTCATTGAATGAAGCAAGTAAAGTGGAGCAGCAAGGGTTTTAAAAAGGCTTTCTTTTATATGATGATGTTAATTTGTGGTCATTGACAAATCTCAGCTATTTTCAACTGTGGTGGTGGTACTGATGTATAGTGATACCAGTTCAGTCTGGAAAAGATTTATGCACTCTGTTGAATTAAGTTTTCATTTATCATTTGGGTATCTTTCTCACGAGTCACAAAACAGCGAAGATTATTCAGATTGTTATTGTACTTCATTCGATGTAGTCAAACAGTCATGAATAGAACGTGCACAACCTCTATGTCCTTGCCAGCTCATCAGTTACTTTCCCATTAACAACGTGAAGTGTCCGGACTTTGAAGATCTAGACAGTTTTGCTGCCTCTGCAGGCGTAAGTGTGTGAGTGTGTGTATGGGTGTGTGTGTGTTTATACTACATTTCTTATATTGATTATTTGCATTGTTGTTGTTGTTGTGTTTGCAGGTTAACGATTATACTTCGTTTGACATCTTTGTTGGCAGATTGGTGGTTGTGACTTTGTTTAATGAATAAGGCATTGAGTTTGAAATGGAGACAGTTTAGTTTCTGTCCTCGTCAACTTTGTAATAAACTGATTCGTTTTATTTTTCAACGTTTGTGTGCGTGAATGTCTTCAAACCTTACATCTGTCATACAGCCAGAGATGAATAATGGAGTAAAGAAATGTCAACCTGTGGACAGTCATTAATAGAATATCCCTGAAGTCAGAATGTGGCTACCTTCATGGTGGGCAAATACGATCACATCCGCAAAATCTCACCATCTGTGAACCTCGGAACTCTGTCTGAGGAACCGAAAAATTAAAAAAAAGAGAGAGAATAACTATGAGATCCCAGGTAAAGTTACATATATGCAAACCTTCTAGTGTTGATTTTTTTATTTCATGTATACATGTACACAGAAAACCAAATACTTTCCAGGTATTGATACATTTTTTAAAAAAATCAATAAACACAAGCAGAAGATAAAATAAGCTTGCTGAAAATCCCCAAATTCATGCCAGTCACAGCCCGCAAATCCAACATCACTCGGTCAAGAGCGCTAAATTTAGCATGCCCCTATCCTTTTACCTAGTCCAAGCGTGGTCAGTTCCTGCTGTAATTAGCACCAGCTGGGCTGGATGGGATGGAATGGATAGCAGCTGAGAGCAGTTGAAAGTGGGAGAAGCTGACAGCTGTGCAGTGTTTGGTAAGGTGATGAAACCCAGAAACAAGAAGATACAAACATGCATGAAGGATTCACAAGCATATTTGTGTGTAAACTGTCTGCTTTGTAGAGGTATTTTGGAAGATAATGCGTTAGTACATACAAGAATTTTGTACCCATTGTGACATCTTCGAGAGAAAAAAACTCAAACTTGAATACTATGGCTTCAACTATGGCTTCGAATACTATGGCTTCAGGTGGACAGATACTTGAATGATAAAGGTCAACGAAAATGAGGTAGAACTATGTTTGATTTAACAAGGTGTCACTTGGGTTCAGTCATGACTTTACGTCAAGTTCATGTTTTTAGTGTTGGTTAATTAATGGTGTGTCATTTGAACCTACTGCTATTCCAGACCTTCATTGTGAATTGGCTGCCCAGATTTAAGTCTTAAAATGGTCTGTAGAGTTTCAATGAGAAGAAATATATCTCTCTTTCTGTGTCTCACTCTCTTTCTCTCTCTCTCAGATTGAAAGCTTTCTTGATGCTCGCTTGCTCTCTCTCTCATTGAAAACTTTCTTTACGCTTGAGAGAAACGAAGTAAAAGGAGTCTGGACATAATAATCTGGTTTTGCATGATGTAGTCATAAGTCTGACATTATTGTTTGTATTTTTGTTGCAGATTGTGTTCTTTTTTTTGGGTTTTTTCTTATCCGCGATCCTTAAAAACAAAAAAGTGTTCGTAGATTCTTCATTTTCTGTGTGTGTGTGTGGTGTGTGTGTGTGTGTGTGTGTGTATCTCTGTCTCTCTTTCTCACTCCCTGTGTACTAACATTTTAAAACAGAGGACTGCTTTTAAATTATATGATTCAAGTTTCTTGAAAGCTTGTGTTCCATGATTATATAATTGCTATACTGTTGACAGACTGCTGTATTGTTCACTGTCTTCACATGCATATATATATATAAGCAATTGTTGTTGCACCATTTTTTTCTTAGCTTGAAAGCTTATGTTATTATGGAAACAGCAGAAGGTAGAAAAGGGAAAAGTTAGTGATTTTATGCAAACAAAATCAAAGACACAAATGGAAAACATCAACCAACAATAATAACAACAACAACAACAGCAAAAACCTTTACCTAGAAATGGCACCAAATGAAAGTTAAAAATTTGTTTCTAAAAAAGTCAATATTTCTGTTTTTTAAAAAAAAATTGCGTTTCAGCAGCAGTCATACTAACAGAGAGAAGAAGTAGAGGAAGAAAGCATGGGAATTTAGGTAGATGTCGAGTATGTGTTTTGTCTTCCCTCCTCAGACCCATATATCTTACAAAGTCTTGATATTGTTGTAATTTGTAGTGAATTTGTAATTGAAGGACTTAACTTTTTTGGGTTTTTTTTGGTGTGTTTGTTTTGGCTGTGTATGCTCTTACATTTTGATTATACTATCAGATGTACAGTTTTAGCGAGAAAAAGAAACGAACTTTAATCAGCTGCACAATATCAAAAAAGTGTAAAGTCAGTTCCAGTATCTTTTGTTAACAGAAACTGCCCACAGCTCAAGCTGTATATGTATCTGATATTGATAGAATTTGCTTTTATTATATAGACTGTTTATTACACTGGCTTGTCTCTACTGCACTCTGGATGACCATAGTTACATACATTGTCTTGCGCATGGCTTCCTTGTGAATCAGTCTTTAGTGTGTATGAGATTTTTTTCTTGTTCATATTTTATATAAGGGCATTTATAGAATATAAAAATAAAAAGATAAATGTGTCTGATGTGTGTGTGGTAATTTTTGTTGGTCCAGTTTATTATTGTTTTTATCAGTGGGTTTACTTGTTGCACTAGCCAGGGTGTGTTGCTTGCTTCTTCCATAAGAGATTTTTTTTTTTTTTAAAAGCAGAGTACATTACTAAATGATGTAGGTTGACCTATGGTCAGTAATCAGTTAAACAAAAGAAAACAAACAGACCTGCCATGCATCATTTTCAGTAATCAAAGAAACCAGCTTGAATTAAGGATTACATATATGGTTAAAAGACAGAAAAGAATTTGTGATGTGACCGAGATTTTACACTTTTAAAGTTATGCACAATGCAAATAGGATCACTTGAAAACTTTTAATGTCTTCCCCTTCAGGTGTTTTTTTGTGTGTGTTTTTCTTTTACCCCCTTTACTAAATATTCAGCTTAAAAAGAGAATACAACTTGAGTCATATACTTTTGTTTGTATCTTATCTATGTCAAGAAATAAGTAGCTTTACTATTGGAAAGAGATTTATCATTTAAAGCATATTTTGATGACTGTTTTGTAAGTTGGGAGGGTGTTTGTCTTTTCGTAGGTTACGGAAATCGTGCGTGCTGAACGTTTTGTCATGAAGGGTGTGTGATTTGATGTGCAATATAGTTTGCTAGAGTGACATTTCATCGTAACACCCCAAGTTTTTTTCTTTTTATTGTTTTGTTCCATTCCTTTCTTCCTTTTTCTTTTCTTTATATGTTATATATTTTTTGGGTGAAGTTTTGTTATAAAATCCATTTAAAATCCACCTGGTCTGTACCAAGCAGTATGATGAAAATACAAACTGACAGAAAGTTGCTCCTCTAAAATGCTTCAAGATTGTAGTGTGTAGGTGCTTGCTATGTATGCATTGTGAGCCTGTCCTCTCTCTCTCTCTCTCTCTCTCTCTCTCTCTCTCTCTCTCTGTTCAGCACTCTTCCTTCTTCTGCCCTGCTGAAGAATAATTGTCTTATCTGCCCTGTTTTGTATTTTCCATTGTTGAGACATAAAAAAAACTACTAGTTCTCCTTGAGTTTCCCAGTTTTTGCTTTGCTTTTTTTTTTTGTAATTTTTTTTATTTTAAATTCATAGATGACTGAGTGAGAGAGAGGGATGATGTGAACTATGGGGGCTGTTTGTGGTGTGTCAAGATTGATGGCAACACAAGAAGTGTGCTGGCTGACTGAAGGCACGGCAAAACTTCACCAGTCTAGAGACTTGCGGAAGTAGATGCGTGGTTACAAACTTGTGATTGAAGTCTGTAATAAATTGGTGCAAAACATCACACTTCTGTGTGTGTGTGTGTGTGTTTTGTGTGTGCGTGTGTGTGTGTGTGTGTGAGACAGTATGTGTGTTTGCTTCAGGTTGACCTTTTGTGTGTTTCATTATTTACTCGCTTATTCCTACATCGACAGGTGTTGTAACTGTATGGATTTGAGCATTTGACTTCCATCCCTGTGAGTCCTTGAATTCATGGGTTTGGATCTCGGCAGAAACTTCTTGTGGATTAATCTTGTGGATTTTTACGATCTCTGCAGTCAACTAAAAGTGATGACCTGCCAGTCTTCTCCTTCTTCAAGTGTCCGGTCTGGTCCTGCAGACATCGACGATCATGGCTCTCCATTCTTCCCTGTTCTCGGTCCCTCTCATGAGCTCATTGTTGGTGCCCTCTTTATTCGTTGCGAATTTGTTTAAGCTGTCTGTGAATTTTGTGCGTTGTCTTCCTCTGCTCTTGTTTCCACAGATTTTGCCACTCCATAACATTTTCTCTAGTCCGTCAGCCCTGATTATATGGCCGAAAAATTTGAGCTGTCTTTCTCTGATGGTGTTGAGAAGGGATCTCTTGTACCCAGCCATTTCCATTACTTCTGCATTAGTTTTTCCTTTTGTCCATGAGATTTTCATGATTCTCCGGATGAACCACATTTCCACTGCTTCTAGTCGCTGTTCTGTGTCCTTGGCTAGGGTCCAGCACTCACATCCGTACAGAAGAATGGACCATACGTAGGCTCTCAAAACATGGATCTTTGTCTTGAGGCTTATCTTACTGTTGGTAAAAATGCATTTCATGTTGTTAAAAGTTGCATTAGATTGACCGATTCTCTTCTTGATTTCTATGTGACACTTGCCGTCCTGGGTGATAGTACAACCAAGGTATTTAAAGGTGTTTACTTGTCTGATTCTCTCTCCTTTACAGGCTATGTTGCATTGTGGTATAACAGCTTTTTTCGAGATCACCATGCATTCTGTCTTCTTTGCATTGAGCTGTAATCCTTTCTTTTCGCTTTCGTCTGTTACTGTTGTTAAAATCTTTTGCAGTTTTTCTTCAGAGTCGGCGATAAGGACTGTGTCATCTGCATATCTCAGGTTGTTGATGTTGTGGCCACCTACACTAATTCCCTCATGATTCTCAATATTTCGTAGAATTATTTCACTATATACATTAAATAAATCAGGCGAGAACACGCAGCCCTGCCTCACACCCCTGCAGATTGGTCTATATTGACTGATGTCATTGTCAACTCTAATGGCTGCCTCCTGTTCCCAATATATGTTTCTGAGGACTCGAAGATCTTTCCCGTCGATGTATAGCCCTGCCAGAATATCAAACAAGTCGGAGTGTCGTACTTTGTCGAACGCTTTTGAGTAGTCAATGAAGCAGAGGTACAGGTCTTTCTGGACCTCGATGGATCTTTCCATGAGAGTTTTCAATGCGAAGATTGCATTTCTGGTGCCTTTGTCTGCCATGAATCCAAATTGCGTTTCTGATATTTCTGGAGTGTTTTATTTCTCATTCTCTTCATGAGTATTCGTAAAAGAACTTTGGTGAGGTGACTCATCAGGCTGATTGTACGATGTTGGTCACATTCAGCTGTACCCAGTTTCTTAGGGATCGCAATGTAGATGGACTTCTTCATATCTGTCGGAATCTCTCCTGTGTCATATATATTGTTTAGCAGTTTTGTGACTGCCTTAATTCCCACTTCATCCAGGGCTGTTATCAATTCAGATGGGATATCATCAGGTCCTGGCGCCTTACCACTTTTCATCTTGCTGAGTGCATGTCTCACTTCGTCTTCCATGATTATGTGGCCATCTTCGTTGCTAATATGAGGAGGTGGACCTCTGTCGTCGTGGTATAACTCTTCGATGTATTCTGACCACCTGTTAAGAATATCTTCTTTTTCTGGTTGTGAATGTACCCATGTAGAAAATCAAACGTGCACATTAAAGATCTTGTAATTTATGTCAGCATTTGATGGGTCATGGAAACAGAAACATACCCAGCATGCACCCAGTGCCTGGAGTTGGATGGGCTCTGTCAGATTCAACCTGCTAAAGAGATGGCCTGAAACATTCAGTGCTGTTCCCTAGTGGCTCCTTGGGGAGTTAGAAAGAGAGAAGAGATTCCTGTGTCACTGGTCTGTCTGACAAGTGATCTCCCACAAGTCGGAATGCAGCTGTCTTACAGTGGGCAAAAATGGTTGCATACACAAAAATCTCGTCATTGGTGAATCTCAGAGCTCTAGCCGAGGAACAGAAAATCCTAAAAAACAAAGAAAGACCTATGCTCGGCTGTTTCATAAAAAGATGAGATGAAAGTGGTATTTTCAACCCAAAATATGACTGACGAGATTTGCTACCCAAGCTGAATCAATCTGCTTCCGTATAAGACTTGGAAAAATAATGCATTGCGAGATTCACAGTGAGTGTATGAAAAGCTGTGCCTGTCACACATGCACACTTTGTTAGAATAAGGATCTATTGAAGCTATGGATACAAAGATTAATGAAACTGGGTTGAAACAATTATCAGAAGAGGGTCAGGAAGCCAAGTCAAAAATACTTCAAACAATGCATGAAGAGCAATTAGGGCCTGCTGAGTACCAACACTGACATCCATACTGACAAATGTTATTCTTTAAAAACAAAGAGTACGGACAAGAAATGAAAGAGTGACAGTTTATGTCTATCCACAGGTAGAGATATTAGACAATGGGTCTGTGTCTGACAAAGCAAACAGTACAGATAATTTCCTAGGCATTGTGATCTTTAAGAAATTGGCACAACCACCTCTATCTATCATATCCTTGTCACACAATTTACTGTCTTACACACTTTGTCCAAACCTATCTATGGGGATGCCAGAATCTCTTTCAGCATAAATCACATTCTTACATTCAACAAATTTGTTATTAGAAATGTCGTTTTTTCTATTCAATCTCTTTGTTTCTACCTTTTTGTGTATGTGAAACACCCAAGATGGAGCAGCTCATCTCAAAGTGGTGTAGAGGCAGCAGCAGCATTCATATTGTATCCCACTCTAAGCCACAGCTAGCAGACCTCTGCAGGAAATTCAGGCCGATCTCCTCGGGTAGAGCATGTCACCATATGAGCAGCACCACTCATTTTCCCAGATATCTTCATGTTTATTTGTTTTTCTTTTCAAATGGCTCTTTATTGTTGTTGTTGTTATTATTATTATCATTGCATGTTTATTTGTTTTTCTTTTCAAATGGCTCTTTATTATTATTATTATTGTTGTTATTATTATCATAACTATTTTTTAAAACAAAATTTTGATATGGTCTTGTTGTCATGGGTTCTTTTATGATTGCATAATGTACAGCACATGGGACCCCTGCTTATTATATTGTCTTGTACAAAATTTAAAAGACCATTTTGAGTGTCACCCAGAACATACTCTCTGTCTCACTCCTCCCATCTGAGAATTTCTGTGACACCATAACTGCACACTGGATGAGAAGTTCGCTATGTATAGCTTTGTTTTCAAGTAACTCTTTATGTAGGCAGCCCTAATCCAACTTCAAAAGATTTTCTCCATTAATGGAAAGTACAAGGGCGGAGGGGTTATGCTAAGAGCTTTTCACGAATGGGGACACTCTCGACATAATGTTTTAAAGCCTAACAGTTCTTTGACGTAGGCTTTGGCACTTGTTTACATTATCAATGGCTGACAACAACTTTTTAGCCTGGGCTCCCCCCCACCCCCACCCCCCCAAAAAAGGGAAAATAGAGAGAAAAATGTGATAACATTCCTATGCGGCACAGTATCCGTGCAGGCAAGCAGGTGAAGTCAGAAGACGATGAAACAGATTTTATTACAACATTCACTTGAATACATTAGGAGAGTGAAAGGAAGAGATTGTAACCATGCTCTGGGGAGACAAATGAAGAACAAAAAACCCAACTATAACAGCAAAAAAACCATGCAAACATCCCCTCCCCACACCACAACCCCTCCCCCTAAAAAAACCAAATTACCTCCCTTAAAAAACCATACCCCCACCCCCCCCCCCCAAAAAAAAAAAAAAAAAAATCCCCCAACCCCGAACAGGTTAGTGGTAACAATAGCTATGAAGAAGTATGGGGAAAAGACGATGACAACATAGACAGCATGGTAAAATATTCAGCCAAGGACTATGATAAAAGGTGGAATAATAATCATTTCCACAACTAATGAGATCCACAAAGCGGCTACCTAGATGGGGAGCAGAAACAGTTGCAAACGACAAAAATCTCATCATTTGTGAACCTTGGAGCTCTACCCCGAGGAACGAAAAAAAAAACCAACAACAAAAAACCCAGCCCCAACAACCTCGAAAGCTATTCAGACTTCAGACTAAGCGTGAAACAGATGACACGAGTATGAATCCATCTATCTATCTATCTATCTGTCCCGTAGTCTGACGACTGTGGGGGCACCCTCAAAGACTCAGCAACCAGTTCCCTCCATTCCTCTCTCTCTGTTCTGCCTTTCTCAGGGTTTTGTTGAGTTCTGGGCCTGTCCATTCGCTGATGTTATCCTCCCAGCTCTTCCTTGGTCTGCCTCTTCTTCTTCCTCCTTGGACAGTGCCTTGCAAAACTGTCTTTGTAATTCCTTGGGATATTGTGACATGCCCATACCATTTAAGTTTACGCTTTTTCACGATCGTTAGAAGGTTCTCATAGGGTCCAATGGTTTGCTGGATTCTGTTATGCACGCTTTCGTTGCTTATGTGGTCTTTGTAGGAGATGCCAAGGAGTCTCCGAAAGCATCTCATCTCCACTGCCTGTACTCTTCTCTCCAAATCTGCAGTCAGGGTCCATGATTCACAGGCATACAGAAATATGGATATGACAAGGGAGCGCATTAGTCTGATCTTGGAGATAAGTGAGATATTCTTATCTCTCCAGATGGTGTTTAGTTTTGACAAAGCTGTTATTGTCTGTGCAGTCCTGCATACTACTTCTGGCTTGGATCCCTGGTCGGATACAATGGCTCCCAGGTACTTGAAGCTTTGAACTGTTTCCAGCTTCTGGTCATTAACCCTGATATCAGTGCTAATGCCGTTGGTGTTATTAGTCATCAGTTTGGTCTTCTCTGCACTGATTTCCATGCCGTATGTTTTGGAGGCCTTATCCAATTGTTCTGTTAGGCTGGCAAGCTCTTTTTCTGATCCTGCTATTCCATCAATGTCATCTGGGAAGCGGAGGTTTGTGATCGTTCTGCCACCAATGCTGACTGATCCTTCATGATGTTCCAGTGCATCAGCCATGATTCTCTCAAGGAAGATGTTGAAAAGAGTGGGTGAGAGTAGACAGCCCTGCCTTACTTCAACTGTTGTTCGAAACCATTCTCCAATGTTGTTGTTGTAGTACACTGCACTGGTGGCCTCGCTGTACAGCTGTTTGATGACTCTGATCAGGTTTGCATTGATGCTGTACAAATTCATGGTTGCCCACAAAGCTGCATGCCACACCCTGTCAAATGCCTTCTTAAAATCGATAAATACGTGGTAAAGGTCTTGTTGATGTTGAAGGTACCACTCGCATAGTATTCTGAGGTTGAATATCTGTTCTGTTGTGCTGCGCCCTGCTCTGAAACCTGCTTGTTCCTCAGCAATGATGGTCTCTGCTTGTGGCTTCAGTCTATTCAATATTATCTGCAGCATGACCTTGCTTGGGTGACATATGAGGCTGATTGTGCGGTAATTATGGCATTGTTGTAGATTTCCTTTCTTGGGGAGGGTGATGATGAGTGACTGCGTCCATGGTGTTGGCCATTTTCCTGTCTGCCAGATCTTGTTGCAGATTCTTAGTAGGGCGCTGAATCCTTAACTTTGAAAAAAAAATCTATTACTTGTTTACTACAACATGTTTTAAACATAATCTTCTTCGTCGAACGCTCAGACAGCAACTATCCAACGCTCAGACAGCAACTATCGTTGTCTGTTATATGAGCGAAAATGCGTCACGCTGCCGTTAAGCGCCTGACAAGTCAGGCCCAGCGCATCCGACTTCTGCACAAAACATAATCATTCTATTGTTTTTATTATCATTTTTTGATGGCAGCTTCTGCAGGCCACAAGAATATCAAATTATTCTTGTGAATGTGACAGACACTTCTTGATTATGAAAAGTGTCTCCCTATAAGGTACCACAGCGTGCACTCAAATAGTCCAGGTGGTGGTTACCACATACATGATCACAGGACAAGCACCCCCCCCCAAAGCAAACAAACAAACAACAACAACAACAACAGTACTGTGGACCAGTGTGTGAACGTGTGTATGTGTGTGGGTGGTGGTGGTGATGAGTAAGTGTCGACTCATTTTAAATAATCAATGAGGGTTGTTTACCTATACCATACGTATTTTACCTATACTAGTGTTTACCTACACTATACATAATTTACATATGTGAACATACCCCCCCCCCCCCCCCCACACACACACACACACACTTTTTAACAACAAAAAGAAAGCATAACTTTGGTCGGTTGCTTTTATTTGGGCAAATTCTGGCAAAACAGTCTTGTAAATAAACGTGTCTCCGAACAAACGAGAGTCAACATCGTGCGTGCGTTCGACTGAAGTACACAATAACAGACATCTCTTATGGTTTGTGATGATCGAAGTCTTCACTGAAGATAATAATTTTTTTAATTGAAAGGACTGTGGTTTGACATTTCAGAAAAAAAGGCAGATCACAATGAAACGAGTTATAACTGATAATGTGAACTGGAAGAGCAGTGTGTAGTGTAGTGTGTGTACTGTTACTCTGCCAGTTCTCGAACTCTTAAGTGTTTGTTTTCTCAGTCGGTTATTACTGTTTCAGTGTTTTGTGATTTTGTTTTCTGTGCTGCTGGAAGTGGAAGTTAAACAGCAATGGCGTCCCTAAATTTCGATGATGATGGGGAGGTGCACCGGCTGGAAGGATCAAGTGGCCAAGAGCAAGGAGGATTGGTCATTATGAAAAAGAAACCTTCAGGAGATACACACACTTTTAAAAAGCCAGAAATCCCCAAGGTATCACTTTTGGGCCTTGATAAACTTGCAGCACTCAAGCGGCAGGCTGATGCATCGGAAGGTGGTAATACTCCAAAGAGATCTAAAGTGACATCATATCGGAACGAAGACGATGCGGATGTGGAGTATGAGAAAAGTACGGACAAGTCAAAACAAAGCCATGACAGGTAAGGATCTCGTTGTGCAATGTACTTTATGTAGTATTATAAAGAATTATACATAAACAAAGAAACACAGCCCAACACAACACATGCACGAATGCATGCACACACACACACACACACACACACACACACACACACACACACACACACACACACACACACACACAAATTGCACATGCAGTGATGCACTCACTGTATCATGAATACTGATATGGTACACACATGCACATACATGTGTACACACACGACGACACGTGCTTGTGTGCATGTGCGCACATGCACACACATGTATACACTAAACATAGTGAACAGAATCCCACTCATGACCAGGATCTCCATGAAAAGTTCACCTGCATGTAAAAGTGCAGAGAAGAGAGAATGAACAACCATCCTGATTCACATGAGAATTGCAAGCTGGCTGGAACTTGTCACATACATGAAGAAAGCATGCTCACAGAACAGAGACTCAGACATCAGACAAGCACTGAAGTCGTGAAGACTGAAGTGGAGTGAAGCAGACACAGACATCTGCACACACACATGTGTACACACACACAAACTGACAAACACACACACACACACACACACACACACACACACACACACACACACACACACACACACACACACACACATGTACTGAGAACTGGAATAGAGCAGTGTGAACTGGATGTGGGGACTGGATGTAAAAAAGCACATAAGTGCTTATTCTTTTAAGTTTTATCCTCGATATAAAAGAATTAATTAAATAAAAAATAAATAAAAACATTTTAAACACAAACACACACACTTTTAGTGTAGATCTATATATATTGATGAAGTTGTTTTTGTTCCTAGATAGATGGCTTGATGAAAAAAAGCAAGTGCATTGCCATTGGCCATTGCTTATTCAGTAACATGTACTATCTGGAAATGAACATTTGACTTTGACTTACAGTTACACACCACACACACACACGACTTTGACTTACAGTTACACACCACACACACACACACACACGATCTCTCTCTCTATCAGTCCATGTCTCATTGAGTCTCTCTCTCACACACATCCCTCATTTCATCACTCCTACTCCACCTCTCGTCTAATATCACTTTAAGTTTAAGTTAACATTAACAGATGTAAAATCAAAGACACACACACAATGAGTGACAGACACACACAAACACACACATAATACGCATCTACTGATCTAGATATATTCTCTGAAATGATGTGAGCATAATAAAATTTCTTTTTGCTTTGTTAGTATATTATAGTTTTATACTTAAATAAATATACTAAAATAGTATACTGCACTTAAACTTAAAGTCTGATGTTGTGGACCCTAATTTAGTAATTGCTCATCATAATAATGATGTATGCATTACACTAGATCTCCTGTTCTTATGGGCCAGATGGCCTGCACAAATTGAATTTTACTTTTAAAAACCATTATTGTATTATGTATGTTAATTTTTTATATTGTTATACAATGTTTACACAGTTTACTTACACACACAGTGACACACACAAACACACGCATGCAGTGACACACATTCACATAGAACATACACAAACACACACTGACAGTGACACACATTGACACACACACACATAAATTTTATGTGCATGCACACACATTTGCACACACACACACATACTGGAGTTAACATCAGTGCAGACTCCTTCAGATGAGACTATAAATCGAGGCCCTTTGTGCGAATGCATGCAGAACATCTTGAGGACACTTTAAATCCTGTTCCGCTTTTCATAAGAGTAGGCCATTGTGTGCCGGTGGGAACAGATGACAGAATAACTGAGAATTTACAAAACCGCATACACACGGGGACTGGATGTAAAAAAGCACATAAGTGCTTATTCTTTTAAGTTTTATCCTCGATATAAAAGAATTAATTAAATAAAAAATAAATAAAAACATTTTAAACGCAAACACACACACTTTTAGTGTAGATCTATATATATATTGATGAAGTTGTTTTTGTTCCTAGATAGATGGCTTGATGAAAAAAAGCAAGTGCATTGCCATTGGCCATTGCTTATTCAGTAACATGTACTATCTGGAAATGAACATTTGACTTTGACTTACAGTTACACACCACACACACACACGACTTTGACTTACAGTTACACACCACACACACACACACACACACACACACACACCACACACACACACACACACACACACACACACACACACACTCTCTCTCTCTCTCTATCAGTCTATGTCTCATTGAGTCTCTCTCCACACACACATGCATGCGAGTAGTAGTACACACACACACACACACACACACACACACACACACACACACACACACACACACACACACACACACACAGTCACACACTCACACACAGTCACACACACACAGTCACGCACACAGACAGTCAGTGAGTCACAGAATCACATACAGTGACACACACACACACTCACAGAATCACACACAGAGAGACTCGCACACACACACACACACACACACACAGTGACAACAACCCCCCCCCCCCCCCCCCCCTCCACTCTCACCACACACACACACACACACACTCCTGCATCATATGGCAAATTTTATCACGAAAAAAGAGCAAAGCAAATTAATAATAATAAGTACTGCTATGGTCACAGCACTTGCTTTCCCCAGCTAAGGTTTAGTAGCATTGAGCGTGGTTACCACTTGGATGAGTGACCATGTGCATGCCTTGGCTTCTGTACAGTCCCCCAGTTCACCCAGCTGTAAATAGGTACCTGCCTCTTTAAGGTCAGGGAAGGTAAAACAGCGAGGGAGAGGAGATGGACGCCGCCCTCAATATGCTGGCCCCTTGAGAAGTTGAGGTCTCTGATGCCTCACTCCCCTATGACCACATAGGTTATGGGACACCTTTACCATTATCTTTTACTGCTATGTAATTCATTCACTCTATCTTATATTCCATATCTGCCCCCCCCCCCCCCCCCCCCCCCCCTTCATCCCCCCTAAAAATAGACCATACAGTGATATACAAACAAACATCTCCCCCACCACCATTCCCCAACCCAACTATTTCTGTTTTCATCACTCCTGAAAAGCAACAACAAAAAGTAGATGATAAGAGAGAAACTCCAAAAGAAAATAAAAACAACCAAACTGGGCACACACACACAAAAAGCCAAAAAATAAAAACTACAATAACAATACTCAATAGTCAATACCAATGACAGAAAACAACTTACTAATTCTTCTAAGTAGGCAGTACAGTTTGTGTGTAAGCTCAAATCTTTTCTTGCTGTAAAATACACAGTCTTGTTGCTCATGATTATTATAATGATTGATATGGATTCCATGTCATTCACAGGCATTATCGACAACCTCGGGCAGATACTCCCTCCCACCCAGGTGGGGTGAGCAGGGAGGCCAGAGAGCGCATGTCCAAGCATCACCGGGACAAGGAAAGGGGCGTGTATGTGTCGTCCAAAAACGACAGGGAGGATCGACCCTCGGACCGCGACAGAGACTATCACAGAAGCAGAGGTGTGTTGTAAACTGATTTGTACAGTCTAGAATAATTTCGTAACATGAGGAATGCTATAGCTGATTCTGAGTGATTGGATACCTAGGGCATTTGAATGATGTTCATCCCTGTGGCAGTGTGGGTACCCTGAAGCTGTAGCCTGTCTACCTGTTCAGTCAGATCTTGGCAGTAGGTTCTGGTGAATTATTAAGGATGGAGATTTTTTTACAATCTCTCATGTCAAATGAAACTAAGTGCAGACCTGCCAGGACTTGATTCCCTTTGTGTTGATAATGCATACACATAGAAGATTAAATTGATCAGCATTATTATTCATGAATGTGAGTGTTCAGTGGGTTACACTTACACTTAAGTTACTGTTCAAAATGTATTATATTAACTAATTAAGCATCACCCTGTACCTGGAGAGGGATGCAGTAATGTAGTGCACTCTTGCTTTGTTCAGCTTGCTCAAGGGACACTGCCTGCCTGAAAAAAATTCATTCCATGTTCCAGCAACTCCTCAGGGAGTTATGGGAGAGAAAAAGATCAGAAAAGAAATTAATATTATGAATAGAAGTTAGAACTTTTATTGTGCTTGCCTGTCACAAGTTTTGGTTAAAAAAAAAAAATTCATATTCAAAAGTTGAGTTGAAATATGATAAAATGATTCCATTTTCAGGTACAGACCTTTAGCATGATGTAAAATGCTCTG
Organism: Rapana venosa; assembly: GCA_028751875.1. Taxonomy (NCBI): domain Eukaryota; kingdom Metazoa; phylum Mollusca; class Gastropoda; order Neogastropoda; family Muricidae; genus Rapana; species Rapana venosa. The sequence continues at coordinate 52,933,626 of CM054143.1, read as the reverse complement.
AAAACATACTTTCCATGCTTCAGATGATTCCAGAAACCGCAGACGGCATGAAGGTGACCGAAGCTCAAGAGGAAGTCACTCTGAACGCAGAGAGAGGGATTCTGAGCGCAGGGAACGAGGGTCTGAGCGCAGAGAAAAAGACAGCGAGCGACGAAATCGAGAATGGGAAGAAACGCCCAGCAGGCAGTACAGAGATGAATTTGAGACACCAAAAATAAGAGTCAAAGGTATGTATTGAACATTGGGAAAGTTCATTTTGTGATGTTTTTTTTTTTTTATTATGTTAACTCATGAGCATTGTTATGTTAACTCAGTAAAGAGTCAGTATGCTGTGGTGAAGTTCAGGCAGTATCGAAATGTTTGATTTCTGTTTGAAGGCGCCGAGTGAGATTGAATCCGAGCAAAACCACTTGAGTATTTAGAGAAATCTTCTTTTTTTTCTTTTCATCAAGACTCTTTTGGATCATAAACCTGTTAAATTATTTTTTTTAGATTGGACCAGAACAGATGATTTTTGCTAACAAACCAAAAGTCAGACAGTATCTAGTGCTGTGATATATGTGTTCTTATAAATTTATGCAATATGTAGACTTACACATACATACCTTCGAATTAATTCACAAGATCCATGTTCAAAACCATTTTCTTTGCTGTGAAATCATTACAAATTTCTCAGTGGAGTAAGTCATTGATGTTACATACATGTTTCCTTGTAAAAAGTGTGTTTTAATTAAACCACTTCTTTTTTCCGAATCTGCTGGTACAATTTGGACATTCTAAAACAAAATAAACAGATGCACACATAGAAACACTTTAAATTTTAAAAGTTTTGTGTGTGTGTGTGCTTTTTTTTGGTTTTGTTTGAGATAAGATTTGTCAGTATTTCCATTGTGCAACTGTGAAGTGATAAGATCACATCCACAGGCTAAGGAGCACTGAATTGGGAATCTTTGCTTTCTTATTGCTATTGTGATGGTAAATTTTAACAGTAGTGGACACTATGGTCTTTTAAATCTTACTCGTTATCAGTTTGTGTTACAAGTGTTTTGAATTCTTAAAATAGGGCCAAAATGGATCATTGCAGCAGAATGGACTGGCCAGTTTTACTGTGATTCCAGTGAGTGATGTGTTGGAATGCTCTGAAAACAATGGTGGGAACAGATGACAAAATTTACAAAACCGCATACACACGGGGACTGGATGTAAAAAAGCATATGAGTGCTTATACCATTATCCTCGATATAAGGAAATACTTAAACCAAGGGGAAAAATGTTGTTTCCTAAGAGGTCATAGTCTCGTTTACAAGATGAAGGTAAGTTAGGTTTGTTATTTCATGAAGGCTGTGGCCAGGGCTATTTGACAGTCATTTTTCATTAGAGTAATGAAAGACAGCACACGGTGAAAGACAATAGACTTGCACAAAGGATTTGGAGCACACTTAATATAAGTTATTGTACAAGCCTGCTGATGTGGGTACCAGTTTGATGAGTAGTGATTTTTGCAGTGTTTTTTTGTAAGCTGTAAAACTAAAAACTGTGAAACAAAAAAAGAAGTTAGGGGCTGTTGCACTGTGATTAGAGTATGATACTTATTACATAAAATCAAACAAGCAAGCAAGCAAGCAAACAAAGAAGAAAACGGGCAAAGAGACATCTCAGTTGATTCATTATTGTTGGGTTTCACTTCCTTATTCATCCCGAAGTCGGAATGTGGCAACCTTCATGCTGGGCAAAACTGGTCTCATGTATACAAAGTCACACCATTGGTGAACCTCTTGAGCTGTGGCTGAGGAATGAGAGAAAAAAAGAAAAAAAAAGAATTAAAACCTTTTCTTTTTCAACCTGCTGAAGAGACTCACATGGATTTTGGAAATATGTAAGAAGTAGAACTTGTCTGAAACTATTTTGCCTTTACAGATTATATAAATAAATGCAATATGGAATATATAGCATCACAGTCATATACTTCAGATTGAATCCACAAATTTATACAAGTTTTCAATTTAATATTGTATTTTTTGTGTATTATGTTATGTATTCACTCACTGTCAGTCACAGCAGATTTCTTCTCTACCTGAGTTTTGGGCTGCTTTCTCTGGAGAGGGCACGTTGCCACAGGAGCAGCGGTCTTTTTATCATCTTCATGTCATTTTCCTGTCTGCTTGTGTATACGTTTTATTTTATTTATTTTAATTTTATTTTGAGGATAATGGAATAAGCACTTGTGCGCTTTTTTTAATTTTTAACATCCAGTCCCCTTGTGTATGCAGTTTTGAAAACTTTGTCATCCGTTCCCATCGGTACACAATGGCCTGCTCATCCAAAAAGTGAAACAGGCTTTAACATAATAATAATAACACATGGAATCTTGCGCACACGTTAAATCCTGTTCCGCTTTTCGAAAGAGTAGGCCGTTGTGTGCCGGTAGGAACAGATGACAAAAATTACAAAACCGCATACACATGGGGACTGGATGTAAAAAAGCACATGAGTGCTTATTCCATTATCCTCGATATAAAAGAATAAATAAATAAATAAAAATAAATATACAGTGCTATATCTTGCACACAAAAAACCAAATCAAAGCGCAAACACGTGCGCAAGATGTTCTGCGTGCGTTCACGCGCGGGACCTCGGTTTTCCTAACATGTGCCGCCTACCGTGACCGTAACTTACGATGCATCGTTTCCTCTTTTCTTGTAGATACTCCTTCCACTTCGGCATGGGACGACGATGACATCACTCCCCCCATGAAGTCCAGCTGGGATTTGCCGACACCGCAGCAGTCAAGCTGGGAGCGAGAGCAGCAGAGCGAGCACAGTGGATCTCGCACCGATCGATCCGCTCGCGACAGGAGGTCGGAAAGAGCGGGACATCCCAGCAGGTGAGCGAGCGGGTGAAGATGGAGTTGGTGTTGTTCTTGCTTGCTCCTGAGCTTGTTGTTGTTGTTGTTGTTGTTGATGTTGTTGTTAAGCATTCCCCAGTCTAACGCTTGGGGGGTCACCCATAACGTGCACTCAGATTCACTCATCCCACCTAGGAATCACTGTGAGATTTGGATGGATACATGTACACACTGGATGAGAAGTTTGCGTGTAGAACTCTTTTCAAGTACGTTGCTGTGTAACTATAAGCTAGCATACTCCTAGTTTAGAGCATGAGGTGGATTGCAGGCTGTTGAACTTCCCATTTCTTTTTTTTTTCTTCGTTGTCGTCAAACTCTCAGACACCAACTATTGTTGTCATATGAGTGAAAATGCATTGCGCTGCTGTTAAACGCCTGACAAGTCAGGCCCAGCACATCTGACTTCAGCACGGGAGAGAATTCTTATCTTTTAAGCCTGTCTGGGGGAAAAAAAGCAGGAGAACGGACCAAGAAGGCAGAAAATAGGCAAGAAGGAGGGGATTAGAAGAAAAAAAAGGAAGAAGGCAGAAACAAAGAGAGGGATAGAAAAGAGGGAATTCCTAGCACAGAATGTTCCGGAAGGTAGGGATGCTATTTATACTGCGTGTGTGCGTGCATGTGTGTGTGTGTATGTATGCATGCACGTGCATGTATGCACGAGTGTGCTCATGTATACATAATATATACATGCATGTTTTGTCCCACACGAACAGAGGCAGCTTCAGGAAGGGCAAAGACTACACCCCATTGCCGACCCCTACCTACAAGTACAACGAGTGGATGAGAGACGGCAAGAAGATGGCCTACACCCCAAAGGAGGGGGCCAAAAAGAGTAAGCATTTCTTTGTGCTTTCTGGTTTGAATCTGACATTTTACTTTTACCTTTTGTATTTTAATTTCTTGGCTCGGTGGTCTAGAGGTAATGTGCCTGTCTAGAAAGCGAAAAGTCCGGGTCGGAAGTGTGCAGTGGTTCGTATCCCGTCTGGGCCCCAAACTTTTTCCCCATCCATTAGACCATGAGTGGTGGTCTGGGCGCTAGTCTTTCGGATGAGACGATAAACCGAGGTCCCGTGTGTTACACAAAATTATTCAGCGCACGTAAAACACAGTAACAAGGGAGTTGTCCCTGGCAAAATTCTTAGAAAAAAGCCACTCTTATAGGGAAACAAATATAGTTGCAGACAAAAACCAAAAAAAAAAAGGGTGGCGCTGCTCTTGTGGCGACGCGCTCTCCCTGGGGAGAGCAGCCCGACTTTCACGCAGAGAAATCTCGTGACTTAAAATGGTATAAATGAAATAAAAATAAATAAAGCTCTGAGGCATACCAAAGGTGAGAGTTCGCATATGCGACCGTATTTGCCCACCATGAAGGTAGCCACATTCCGCCTTTGTGGATGTATGCTGGGTATGTTCATGTGTCTGTAACCCAGGCTGACATGAATGACGGGATTTTTAACGTGCATGTTTGGTGTTCTGCATGTGTATATATACACAAAAGGAATTAAGGCACTGGCAGGTCTGCACTTTAAGTTGACCTGGGAGATTGTAAAAAAAACCCTTCCCTTGATTCACCAGACACCACCAAGATTCGAACGCACAACTTCACGGACCCATGGGATTGAAACGAATGGTCTTAACCATTCAGCTATAGCATCTGTCTAACATTTTATGGGGGGTCACTGTGTGTGTGTGTGTGTGTGTGTGTGTGTGTGTGTGTGTGTGTGCAAATATGTTGTTGTTGCGTGTGTGCTGTGTGTGTGTGTGTGTGTGTGTGTATGTATGTCAACATGCGTTCCTCTGATGTATTTGATGTGTGTCAAAAGTATGAATATAATCAGGCCCCTGTGCGCATGCGAATTTGCGGTTGTTGCATTTTAACGTAGACATTTCCTAGGAACAGGTGTACTTACCTAAATCATCTACAGGGACTACCGTAACAAAACATTCTCCTTTATATAATTTTTAAAACATTTTTAAAAATTTTATTTTATTCTTTTATTTTATTCTTTTATTTTATTCTTGTATATGCCTTGACTTGTTCATGTTCCTTGTGTCGCCACTCTGCAGACAGAGAAAACATCGACTTCTCCTCGGAAGACGACAAGTCGGCCTGGGAAGAAGAGCAGAAGCGACTGGACCGACAGTGGTACAGCATGGACCAGGGCTACGACGACGAGTCAAACCCGTTCTCCGGAACCTCGGCTGAGTACACCAAGAAGAAGGAAGAGGAGTTTGAGCAGAAAAAGAAAAAACGCATGAGCGCTCAACAGCGGCAGATCAACAAGGTGAAAAAGGAAAAAAAAAAGAAAAGAGGAAAAAAGAAAAAGCATTTTAATTGGGGGGTTGGGTTGGGGGGGACGGGGGGTGGGGGGGGGGGGGAAGGGGTGGTGGTATTTGTCTTGACATAAGTATCGTGTTACAGTCTTTGAGAACAAATGCTGGGTGTTTAGTTGAAGGAATGTTTGGTTTAGAAGTGCATAAAAAGTCTCTGTGCACACACACACGCACACATGCACGCATGTAGATGTATGTATGTCCGTCGTGTTCGGCGATGACCTCCAAAACAGCAGAGGGGGCAGCTGCTGTTTCGGAAATTGGGCAGAAATTTGATTATAGTGGAGATGCCTTGCCCACAGTACATCCCACTCTCTCGGCCAAGTGGGCATAAGGACAGTCAGCGTTGGAGAGTTCTCCAAAGGCCAACAGCCCCCAGGGCTGCAGCACATTAGGACTGTGCAAGTCAAACCCCCTTAGTCAGAAAGTCATAGTCGATCACTAAAGACTAAGCTGTATAGTGGAATTCCATGACTGGGAAAGCCACTGGTCATACACCTCTCACTTTGCTGTTGCCCCCAGCATCAATGGTTTAATCAAGAACTGTGATAAACCCCAGGTGCTGACGGCAGTGTATGTAGATGACAGAATTTACAAAACCGCATACACACGGGGACTGGAAGTAAAAAAGCACATAAGTGCTTATTCCATTGTCCTCTGTATAAAAGAATTAAAAAAATAAAAAACACACACATGCACACACATACACACACATGCACACACATACTCACACACATACATATATACATATGTATGCCTGCACACACACACACAACACACACACAACATGCATGCAGCAAGCACCATGCATGCACCCATGCCAAACACACATACACTGCACAAATACACACACACACACACACACAAAACACGCACACACTCACTTGTACACAAAATTATAGATAATATATAATACATGTCCTCCATGTGTGTGTGTGTTGGGGAGGGGTGGGGGTGGGGGAGCAGGGAGAGGAGAGGGGGGAAGCAGGGAGAGGAGGGTTGATTCTATGTTTTCTACTTTCTGTGTAGAACTAGATGTATGTTTGGGTATGTCTTGGTTTTGTGTGTTTGTTTTTGTTGTTGTTTTTAAAAACAGATTGAAACACCCTCAATTTTGCATGTTTTGTGTTGTTGTTGTTGATGTGAAACTTTTTTTGTATTGCATGGTGGGGCTCCCCTCCACTAAAAAATCCTGAGTAAAAACGTTTATGACCCCCTCCCCCCAAAAACCCCCACCAGAAAGCGAACCCCCCAAATCTTATTGATATTCTTCTTCTTCTTCTTCTTCTTCTTCTTCTTCTGCTCCTCGTCCTCCTCCTCCTCTTCCTGCTCCTCCTGCTCCTTCTTCTGCTCCTGCTCTTCTCCTGCTCCTTCTCCTCCTCTTCTTCTTCTTCCTGCTCCTTCTCCTGCTCCTCCTCCTCCTCCACCTTCTCTTCTTCTCTTCCTGTCCTTCTTTTCGCTCTTCTCTTCTTCTTCCTGCTGCTGCTGCTGCTCCTCTTCCTTCTTCTGCTCTTTCTCCTGCTCCTGCTGCTCTTTCTCTTGCTCCTGCTCCTCCTCCTCCTCCTCCTCCACCTTTTACTTCTTCTTCTTCTTCTTCATCTTCTTCTTCTTCTTCTTCTTCTTTTTCTTCTTCTTCTTCTTCTTCTTCTTCTTCTTCTTCTTCTTCGTCTTCTTCTTCTTCTTCTTCTGCTTTTGCTGGCATATTACTGATATATCCATTTTGCTGGGACCAGGACATCGAAATGTGGGAGACCAACCGAATGCTGCGCAGCGGGGTGGTGGCCAAGACCAACTTCGACGAGGATTTCGAGGAGGAGAACTCGGCGCGCGTCCACCTGCTTGTCCACAACATGGTGCCTCCCTTTCTGGATGGTCGCATCGTCTTCACCAAACAGCCAGAGCCTGTGGTTCCCATCAAGGTGAGGGAGGAGTGGGTGGTGGGGAGGGAAGACGGGTGGCTATGGTTTATCATTCACAGCTGTTGTCAGTTCAGTTTCCCTCCCCCCCCCCCCCCACTTTTAGCTGCTCTTAGCTGCTGTCTCTTCCATCCCATCCCAGCCCAGAAAAGTATAGCAAGAATTGACCACACTTGGACTTTGGTTAAAAGGAAGGGACGGACTAATTTTTATACATGCACACAGAAAGTGGTCAAATTTTTTTCTTTTTCTCAGTGTTAAGCTGACCTTTTGTCGCCTACTAAGGGCCAGTGCCATGATTTTCTTTGTATATATACATACACGTGCAGAAGATCAAATATGCATGTTAGAGATCCCGTAATTCATAATAATAATAATAATGTATGGAATTTTATTAGTGCTGAATCTTGTAAAGCAACAAATCAAAGCACTCAATTCATGTCAGCGTTTGGTGGGTTATGGAAATGGGAATATACCCTGCGTGCAACCTGTACAGTGCAATGAACTGTTCGTAAGTTGGAATGTTTTAGCCAAGGTCTGCAGGCACACCTCCTGCATAGTCACAAGAGAGAGACAGAGAGAGAGAAAGGTCCATTGTTTTTCATTAATTTTACCAGCTTAAAAAAGCAAAAACAGGAAAACCCCAAACAAACAAACAAACAAAAAAGACCTGATACACTGGCCAGTGCTTATCAATTAAGTGCAAGAAAATAGTCGTAGCACAAATCAAGAAATCAAAAGAGCAGTGCAGTGTAATCATAGCAGTGTTAACGAAACTTAAGTATTCTTAACTCAATTTGCCCCATCAGTTAGCTGCCTCGATGTTCCCTACAGATTGACCATCTGTATGTGGTGTTGTTGTTGTTGATGTTGCACCATTACATGTTCCTCAGCTGGACAGCCTAGGAAGTCACTCAGAACATGCCGTGTCAATATCCATCATGCAGCTGTAGACAAAGAGACTTTGCTCACATGAGTTTGAGATTTGTTTACTCAAAGTAAAGGTGTATGCAGGTTGATACTTATAGTTTTGATACCCTGCGGTTAGTCCCTAAATTCAGATTTAAAATGACCCTTAAAAAGCCCTAAGAAGGCCCCTATTTATTTTTTTTCTTTCTCACCAAGTCTGTACGGACCCAGCATGCACCATGACTCACTCCTCCTACTTGGGAATCGCCGCACATCATGGATGCTGTAGGTAGCCCTGCTGGATGAGAAGTGTGGGTGTACTATGACTCTGTTCAAGTTCCTCGCCCTGTATAGGCAGCCGTACTCCGACTTCAGAGGAATTTTTTCTCAAGTAAAGCAGAGTGCAGGTTTATTAGGCTTATGAGCTTGTTATGACCGAAGACAACATAATATGACATAACATTTTACAACTTAACCTTTTAATGTAGGTGTCGGCACTTACCTTACATCAATAACCGGTTTAACATTTTGGCCTGGACCAACTAAAAACAAAAACAACCCCCTCCTCCACCCCCCCCCCCCCCCCCCCCCCTCAAAAAAAAAAAAAGAAAAAAAAGAAGAAAAAAACCAACCCAAAAATCCTCTTTAGAAGGAATGGGCTGAACACATTCACACGTTGTCAAGTCAAGTCAAGTCAAGTCAAATGTTAATTTCCAGATGGTACATTGAATAAGCAATGCATTTGCTTTTTTTTTTCATCAAGCCATCTTATCTAAGAACAAATTTCTTAATGATAATTGTGTGCGCACGCGTGGACTTTTTTTTTGGGTGTGGGCAGGATCCCACATCGGACATGGCGGTGTTGGCGCGGAAAGGCAGCGCAGCGGTGCGCGTGTACCGGGAGCAGGCGGAGCGAAAGAAGGCCCAGGCCAAGCACTGGGAACTGGCCGGCACACGCCTGGGAAACCTGTTGGGGGTGGAGAAGAAGGAGGAGGTGAGGGTGTGGGGGGGGTGGGGGTGGGTGGGGGTGGGGTGGGGTGGGGGGGTGGTGGGTGTGGTGGGTGGGGGTGGGTGTGGGGGTGTGGTGGGGGTGGTGGTGGGTGTGGTGGTGGTGGGTGGTGTGGGGGGTGGGGGGGGTGGGTGTGGTGGTGGTGGTGGTTGGTGGTGTGGGTGGTGGTGGTGGTGGGTGTAGTGGTGGTGGTGGTAGTGGTGGTGGGTGGTGGCGGTGGTGGGGTAGTGGTGGTGGGTGGTGGTGGTGTGTGGTGGTGGTGTGGTGTGGTGGTGGGGGGTGTGGTGGTGGGTGGGGTGGGTGGTGGTGGTGGTGGTGTGGTGTGTGGTGGTGGGGGTGGTGTGGTGTGGGTGTGGGTGGGTGGTGGTTGGTGGTGGTGGGGGGTGGTGGGGTGGTGGTGTGAGTGGTGGGTGGTGAGGGTGTGGTGTGGTGGTGGTGGTGGGTGGTGGTGGTGGTGGTGTTGGTGGTGGTGTAGTGGTGGTGGTGGTGTAGTGGTGGTGGTGGGTAGGTTGGTGGGGTGGTGAGTGAGATGTGTGTTGGTGGTGTGTGTGTAGTGGTGGTGGTGTGAGTGTGTGTGTGTGTGGGTGAGAAGTAGAATGTGTGTGTTGTGTGTGTGTGAGTGGGTGTGTGATGTGATGTTGTGTTGTGTTTGAGTGAGTTGTGTAGGTGTGGTATGTGTTTGTTTTATGTTTTGTAAAGTGCTGTGTGTGTGTGTGTGTGTGTGTGTTGTTGATGATGTGTTTGGAGTGTTGTTATGTTATCAGTTATAAAAAACATACAGATGTTTCTTTGCTCAAATGATCCATGTGTATGTTTGTAATTTGCATCGTCAACATGTCTCTTACAATGATTTATTTTGTTTTTTCTTTTTTGAGGATAATGGAATTAAGCAGACTTACTCGTGTTTTTGTTACATCAGGTCCCCAGTGATAAGCGATTTATGTAAATTTTGTCATCCGTTCCCACCGGCACACAATGGCCTACTCTTACGAAAAGCTGATTTATGTGTGTGTGTGAGTGAGTGTGCGTGTGTTTGTGAGTGTGAGTGCAAGTGTGTGTATGTGCGCGCATGAGTGTCTGTCAGTGTGTGTTTGTTGCACATGTGTACAGGTACCCCAAAACACATACACATGTAAATGTTCATCACCATGTCTGCTCAAAAAAAGAAATAAAAAACCCCACCACTTCAAACAGGTCTCCAGCACAACAGCGATAGTAATGTTTGTTTTTTATTTCGGATGAACAGGAAGACGAGCGAAAAGAAGAGGACTTGAAGGCCGATCAGAGGTTTTCAGAAGTCATGTCCAACAAAAACGAAGCCGTCAGCGAATTTGCGCAGCGTCGCACCATCGCCCAGCAGAGGCAGTATCTCCCCATCTTTGCCGTCAGAAAGGAGGTCAGTTTTGGAATGGTGATGTTTGGGTTTGGATTTTTTGTTGTGGATGGATTTTGTGGATTGGTGAAGTTGGGTTTTGAATTTTGGCAGGGCAGTAACCAGGTGAATTAAGGTCAGGGGTTTTGTTGATTTTTTTCAGGTCAGCTACAGACTTGCTAGTGCCTTAATATATGGAAACAGATGACAAAATTTACAAAACCGCATACACACGGGGACTGGATGTAAAAAAGCACATAAGTGCTTATTCCATTATCCTGGATATAAAAGAATAAATAAATAAATAAAAATAGATAAATAAAATGAATTCCCTTTGTGTATTTGCACACATATACACAAGATCAAAATTATATGTATGGGGTTTTTTGTTTGGGTTTTGGTGTGTGGGTTTGTTTTTTTTCAAATGTTATGTTATGTGAAAGGTCCTGTATTTCATGTCAGGGTTTGGTGAGTTACTGAAACGGGAACATACCCAGCATGCATCCTGTAGAAAAACCCAAACTGATCTGCTCTGAAGTTGGAATGTGTTGGCTCAAAAAAGGAGTTGTCCTGAAGTTGTGATGGGTCGGCTGAGGCCAGCAGGCAGACCTCCTGCAGAGTGACAAGCACAGGAGAAGACTACCAGGCAGTGCACAGCCCACGCAGCAAGGGAATATAGAGAAGAAAGGAAGCAGATTTGAAAGGGAGATGGATGCGTATATATATATATATATATATATATATATATATATGTTAATTACTACATGTGTTGAACATTGCATATGAGCATGCTGTAGTGTATGTAGATTTATGTTCAACAGACCAAGAGTGAATTTGATGAAGCAGGAATAAGAAGGAAGGTGGCAGGAGGGTTAAGACGTTCACCTGCCTAACATGTAAATCACAAGACTGTGGGTTCGATTCCTGGCCTTTCCCTTTCCCTTTCTTTCCAGTTTGACAGGAAAATGGAACTGCATAACAAAGTCCTTCGGTTGGAAGTATAAACTGAGGCCTTGTGTGTGAACGCACACAGAACATCTTGTGCACACGATTAAAACCTGTTCTGCCTTTCAGAAGAGTAGGCCATTTCATGCCGGTAGAAACGGATGACAGCATTTCAGAAACACATGCACACTCGTGTCACATTTTAGACACCATCCCTGAAGTCAGAATGTGGCTAGCTAAATGGCAGAGTGGCAGGGTGGGCGGGTGGGGAACGGTCTCCTTTGCAAAAATCTCACTATTTGTGAACCTCTGAGCTCTAGCTGAGGAAGAACAACACCAACAACAAAAAAGCACTAGAATGTGTAGTTAAGAAGACTGTGTATCTCATGATTATCACAGTACTGAGACAGAAATATGGACTGACATTTGGAGTGAACTGATTTCAGCTGCTGAACGTGATACGAGACAACAGCGTCATCATCATCGTAGGAGAGACCGGATCAGGAAAAACCACGCAGCTCACGCAGGTAAGCACTGACAGGTCATTTCACCGTTCTTTTAAAAAAAAAAATCTTCACCCACCCCCATCCCTCCCCTCCCCTCCCCTTCCCATAACAACCTGGACTCTCGTATGGTATATGGAATTTTTTTTTTTAGAGCGCTGAATCGTGTAAGAAAAATGAAACAAAAGAAAGAGCAGAACAATATAGGGCAGTCAACAAAAGAATCAGGAAGTCCATGACGGAGGCAAAAGAGAAATGGATCGGTGAACAGTGCCAAGACATTGAAGAGAACATCAAGAAAAACAATAGCAAGAAAGCATATCAGCTGGTGAAAGACCTGACTAGCACGAAACAGAGAAAAGGTTTAACAATCCAAGACAAAAATGGGAAGTGTCTCACTGACGACCAGGATATTCTGAACAGATGACAGAATACTGCTCCGACCTGTATAACTATAGAACCGCTGGAGATCCAAAGTCCTTAATGTACCCGAAAGCAAAGACACAGACAGTCACCCTATCCTCCGAGAAGAAGTGGAAACAGCTGTCAGATCGCTGAAAAAGGGGAAGTCAGTAGGGGCTGACAACATTCCAGCTGAGTTGGTCCAAGCTGGAGGGGAAGCCATGATCAGCGCCCTACTAAGAATCTGCAACAAGATCTGGCAGACAGGAAAATGGCCAACACCATGGACGCAGTCACTCATCATCACCCTCCCCAAGAAAGGAAATCTACAACAATGCCATAATTACCGCACAATCAGCCTCATATGTCACCCAAGCAAGGTCATGCTGCAGATAATATTGAATAGACTGAAGCCACAAGCAGAGACCATCATTGCTGAGGAACAAGCAGGTTTCAGAGCAGGGCGCAGCACAACAGAACAGATATTCAACCTCAGAATACTATGTGAGCGTACCTTCAACATCAACAAGACCTTTACCACGTATTTATCGATTTTAAGAAGGCATTTGACAGGGTGTGGCAAAGCAGCTTTGTGGGCAACCATGAATTTGTACAGCATCAATGCAAACCTGATCAGAGTCATCAAACAGCTGTACAGCGAGGCCACCAGTGCAGTGTACTACAACAACAACATTGGAGAATGGTTTTGAACAACAGTTGGAGTAAGGCAGGCTGTCTACTCTCACCCACTCTTTTCAACATCTTCCTTGAGAGAATCATGGCTGATGCACTGGAACATCATGAAGGATCAGTCAGCATTGGTGGCAGAACGATCACAAACCTCCGCTTCGCAGATGACATTGATGGAATAGCAGGATCAGAAAAAGAGCTTGCCAGCCTAACAGAACACTTGGATAAGGCCTCCAAAACATACGGCATGGAAATCAGTGCAGAGAAGACCAAACTGATGACTAATAACACCAACGGCATTAGCACTGATATCAGGGTTAATGACCAGAAGCTGGAAACAGTTCAAAGCTTCAAGTACCTGGGAGCCATTGTATCCGACCAGGGATCCAAGCCAGAAGTAGTATGCAGGACTGCACAGACAATAACAGCTTTGTCAAAACTAAACACCATCTGGAGAGATAAGAATATCTCACTTATCTCCAAGATCAGACTAATGCGCTCCCTTGTCATATCCATATTTCTGTATGCCTGTGAATCATGGACCCTGACTGCAGATTTGGAGAGAAGAGTACAGGCAGTGGAGATGAGATGCTTTCGGAGACTCCTTGGCATCTCCTACAAAGACCACATAAGCAACGAAAGCGTGCATAACAGAATCCAGCAAACCATTGGACCCTATGAGAACCTTCTAACGATCGTGAAAAAGCGTAAACTTAAGTGGTATGGGCATGTCACAAGATCCCAAGGAATTACAAAGACAGTTTTGCAAGGCACTGTCCAAGGAGGAAGAAGAAGAGGCAGACCAAGGAAGAGCTGGGAGGATAACATCAGCGAATGGACAGGCCTAGAACTCAACAAAACCCTGAGAAAGGCAGAACAGAGAGAGGAATGGAGGGAACTGGTTGCTGAGTCTTTGAGGGTGCCCCCACGGTCGTCAGACTACGGGACAGATAGATAGATAGAATCTTGTAAAGCAAACAAATCAAAGCATTTATCGAGGAGAACAAAATCCTCTGAAGTTGGTGTATGGCTGCCTCTGTGGCAAGATGCTTGAAAAAGAATCGTACACGAAAACTTCTCATCCAGTGTGTATTTATGGTCTCACAGTGATTTTTCTCAGGTGGGTTAAGTGAGTCGGATTGTATATAGTCCCAGTGTGTTTAGCTGGAGAACAGGCAGCAACAACAACAATAACAACAACAATTGATCGGTAGATCAGTAGTCTAGAGGTAGCACACCAGCCTGGAAAGTGAGAAGTGCTGGGTCAGACCCTGTTTGTGCCCCACAAATGTTTACCCACCCATCCACTAGACCAGGAGGGGTGGTTTGGGTGTTAATCTTTTGGATGAGATGATAAGCTGAGTTCAAGTGTGCAACATGCATTCAGCGCACATTAAAGAACTCATGGCAACAAGAGAGTTGTCCCAGGCAAAAATCTCTTTAAAAAAAAAAGAGCCTTTTTGATAGGGAAACAAATACACATGCAGACAGGAAAATATATATTAAAAAAAAAAGGGGTGATGCTGCTCTTGTGGTGAAATGCTTTCCTGAGGGAGGGCAGCGCAAATTTCAGGCAGAGAAATCTTCCTTGACATAAAGTGGTACACAAACAACAACAGCAAATCGCTATGTGTGTTCTTTTGTGGATCACACTGGTATCTATGTATTCTCTGTGTGTACTTACCTACATGTTTTTCTGGCTTTTTTTTCTCTCCTTTTAAAAAAAAAGAAGGATTTTTACCATAGTTTATTTTGTCATTTTATTCTGATACTATCGGCAGTATTTTTTTCTTGTCTTTTCTATAGATTTGTACCACCACCTTAGTTTGATGTGTCATCTTATTCTGTTGCTATTGGCAGTACCTCCACGAAGACGGCTACACCAAACAGGGCATGATTGGCTGCACTCAGCCGCGTCGTGTGGCAGCCATGTCGGTGGCCAAGCGTGTTGCGGAAGAAATGGACGTCAACTTGGGAGAGGAGGTGGGCTACGCCATTCGCTTCGAGGATTGCACGTCAGAGGTCAGTGGACAAACGTTCGTCAAGAGTACTTTGTAGGTAATGGATGAAGGTTAAGGGATTCTTTGGTTTTTTTAAAATTTTAGGGTTTGGAATGACGAAACCCGTTCAACTAGTGTATAGTCCCTGAAGTCGGAATGCGGCTTCCATAATGATGGGTAAAAACGGTTGCATACGCAAAATCTTACCATCGGCGAAAACCTCAACTCAGTGGTCAGAACGCTTGCTGTCCCTGAGCTAAAGGTTAAACAGCATTGAGCGTAGCTGCCTCAAGGATGGGTGACCTTTTGTGTCACCTTGGCTTCAGTACAGTCTGTCCAGCTCACCCAGCTGTAAATGGGTACCTGTCCCTCTTTAGGGACTTTTTCTTCTTCTTCATGTGCCAGGTCTGTTGCAGACATCGGCGATCATGGCCTTCCATTCCTCTCTGTTGTCAGTTCTCCTGATGAGTTCATTGTTGGGGGATTCTTTCCTCGTTGCGTAGCTATTCAGACTGTCTGTGTATTTTGTGCGTTGTCTTCCTCTGTCTTTGGTACCACAAATCTTTCCACACAATATTTGCTTTTCTATTCCATCAGCTCTGTTTAGGAAAGGTAAAACAGCGAGGGAGAGGAGATGGGTGCCACCATCAAAATGCTGGCCTCTGGATAGGCTGAGGCCTCTGACACCATGCTCTCCAACGACCACATAAGTTATAGGAACACCTTTTCTTTGACCGTAAGCGCAGGAATTCAGAATAAAGCCACATGTTTAAGATTAGAGGTAGGTTGAGTGCTAGTCTCTTTTTTTTTTTTTTTCCTGGCCAGAAAAGCTTCCATTTTCCATCATCATTAAGAAATTTTTGGTTTGGAAGCAGGGAAAAAAAAAGAACCATTTACCATAGATGCGAAATACAGAGGATGGCAAACATGGGGACGTGGTGTGTTGTCAGAAAACGATGATCAAGTACATGACGGACGGTATTCTGCTGAGAGAGTCGCTGCGGGAGTCTGACCTGGACCACTACAGCTGTGTCATCATGGACGAAGCTCACGAGCGCTCGCTCAACACCGATGTCCTCTTCGGCCTGCTCAGAAATGTGAGTTGGTTGTTGGTGTGTTTTTGTGTGTCGTGTGGATGTTTTGTTGTAGGAAAATTGTTTTTTTGTTTAAAAAAAAAAAAAAATTTAGGAGTTCAGTTAGTATGTATACATGTACATTTACATTGTTAAGGGGTGTGTGTATGTGCGCGCGTGTGCGTGTGTGTGTGCGTGTATGTATGCATGCGTGCGTGCATGTGTGCATGCATGCTTGTGTGTGAATGTTGAATCCTCTTGAATATTTGTTGTGCTGTTCAGGTACATGGGTACATGCGCTTTCAAACATATACACAGGGATGACATCATGCACACACACACACACACAAATACACTCACTTGCATTCATACATGTGCACACTTTTTTTTTTATAAGCACATGTGCAAGCACACATACATCTATTGACAGGCTTGCACCAGCCCTTTGTATCCATGTTACATAAATTGACACACATGAACACACACATATGTACATACTCGCATACATTCAGACGTAGAAACACAGACACATGCACACACACACACACACACACACACCACACCAACATCACACAACACACACACCACACACACACACACACACACACAACACACACATGACATACACACATACGTACATATATATATTTGTACACATTCATTCACATGCTGTCTACATAGTCTGACTCTATGTCTGGATGTACCCTCTCTGTGCTGTCTGACTCTATGTCTGGATGTACCCTCTCTGTGCTGTCTCTCTTTGTTTCTTCCTGTCCTACCCTCTTTGTCTTTGTCATCACCAGTCCTCCTCTGAAGTCAGACTATGGCTGCCTACATGGTGAGTTTCTTGGGGAAACAGTCATGCGCTGTACTTTTCTCATCCGGTGTGTTCTTACAATGTCAACGATTCCCAAAGAGAGATGTAGTGAGACAGAGTACCCATTCTGGATTACCCCCTGTGTGTTAAGCTGGGAAACACCCAACTACCACATTTTACAATCAACGACCATAAAATCACAACACGTAATTTTGTCGCTTTCAGGTGATATCCCGTCGACATGACCTGAAGCTGATCGTGACCTCAGCCACCATGGACGCCAATCAATTCGCCATGTTCTTCGGCAACGTTCCCACCTACACCATCCCGGGCCGTACCTTTCCAGTGGACGTGCTCTATGCCAAGAATCCCATCGAGGACTACGTGGAGGCCGCTGTCAAGCAGTCGCTGCAGATCCATCTTCAAGGACTGGATGGTAGGTCCTTTTGGGGTGTGTTTTAAAAAAAAAAATCATGATTATTTTTATTTTTATTTAGAAGTCGTCTTGCTTGTTTGGGGACGGGATAACTCAGTGGTCAGAGCACTTACTCTTTCGAAGCTCACTGTGCACAAATCCAGCATAACTCAGTCAAGGGTCCAGGGCCCAGTGCTAGAGTCAGCCCCTTCCTTTTTTACGAAGTCCAAGTGTGGTTAGTTCCTGCTACAGTTAGCATCAGCTGGGATGGAATGGATAGCAGCTGAGAGCAGCTGAAAGTGGGAGAAACTGACAGCTGTGAAGGTTAAGCAGCGTTGAGCATGGTTACCTTGTGGAGAAGTATATCTGTAGACCAAAAAACAAAAACAAAAAAAACCTGTTTTCTTGGTGGTGAGGTGCTCTTCCCAGGGAGAAACAGCCATTCACAAGTATCTCGTACCTGGAATATATGAGACTCAACAAAACAAAAAAATCTGCTGTGACTGGTATATGATGTAATACAATACAACACAGCACAATACAGTAAGAGAGAATAAAAAAGCCTGCAGTGACTGAAAGTGGTATATAATCCAATACAATTCAACACAGCACAATACAGTAAGAGAGAATTAAAAAGTCTGCAGTGACTGAAAGTGGTATATAATCCAATACAATACAACACAGCACAACACAGTAAGAGAGAATTAAAAAGTCTGCAGTGACTGAAAGTGGTATATAATCCAATCCAATACAACACAGCACAATACAGTAAGAGAGAATTAAAAAGTCTGCAGTGACTGAAAGTGGTATATAATCCATTACAATACAACACAGCAAAATACAGTAAGAGAGAAAGAAAGTGCAGCCCATTCTTGCATGTGATAATTATGTGGATGTTAAGTGTACTCGCTATAAGCATTGCTTGTTGCACTCGTTTCAGGTATTGGTGCTGTGTTGCTTCTGAACTCTCAACATTTTGTTTAATTAAACCAACACAATACAGCACAACACAGTGCATCACGACACAACACAACACATCACGGCACGATCTAAAATGTGTGTTTTTGTTGTGGGCAGGTGACATGCTGGTGTTCATGCCCGGGCAGGAAGATATCGAGGTGACCTGTGCCCTTCTCTCAGGTGAGTATTTATGATCGTGGTTGTTTGTGTGTGTGTAGGTATGTGTGAGTGTGTGTTGTGGTGTGTAGGTGTGTTGTGTGTAGGTGTGTGTGTGTGTGTGCATGTGTGTGTGTTTTATTCTTGTATTTCAAGGATAATGGAATAAGCGCTCATGTGCTTTTTTTTTCAATCCAGTCCCCGTGTGTATGCAGTTTTGTAAATGTGTGTGTATATGTGTGTGTGTGTAGATGTGGGTGTTGTGTGTGTGTGTGCATAGGTGTGTGTGTGTAAGTGTAGGTGCGTATGTATGTGTGTGTGTATGTATGTATGTATGTATGTATGTGTGTGTGTATATAATAATAATACATGGAATTTATATAGTGCTATATCTTGCAAAAAAACAAATCAAAGCGCTTTCATTCATCCTACTCATTCACATGCAGCCAGTGACCATTAATAGGGGGGGGGGAGGGGGGGTTAAAAGTTTTTTAAAAAAAATACACAGGTGTGTGTGTGTGTGCATACATGCATATATTTTATATATATATATATATTTTTTTTTTCAGTAGTAAAATTCAGTACTTTAGGAAATAATTATGTATGTATGTTTGTCCGTCATGTCCGACGATGACCTCCAAAACAGCAGAAGATGCAGCTGCTGTTTTGGAAACTGGGCATAAATTTGTCTATAGTGGAGATGCCTTGCCCACAGTACATCCCCACTCTCTCGGCCAAGTGGGCATAAGGACAGTCAGCGTTGGAGATGTTCTCCAAAGGCCAACCATCCCCCAGGGCTGCAGCACATAAGGACTGTGCGAGTCAAGCCTCCTAGTCAGAGAGTCATAGTCGATCACTAAAGACTAAGCTGTAAAGTGGAATTCCATGAGTGGGAAAGAAAGCCACTGATCATACAGCCTCTCACTTTGCTGTTGTTGCCCCCCAGCGTCAATGGTTTAATCAAGAACTGTGATAAAGCCCAGGCGCTGATGGCATAACAATGAAACAGCAAAAATCATAAACATGATTTTTCTGTTTCTTTATGAGAAAAACCCCTCAGCACACACCACAGCAAAACATCACAAGCAGCAAAAAACAAGTTAAAAAAACATCCCCCATCCCTTTCCTTTAGCCTTTCACTACAAGTGCATCCCATCCCCTAACGAATCCTCCCATGCTGATTGATTGATTGCCTGTTTGATTGACTGGACAGAGCGGCTGGAGGAGCTGGAGGAGGCGCCCCCTCTGGCCATCCTGCCCATCTACTCCCAGCTGCCCAGCGACCTGCAGGCCAAGATCTTCCAGAAAGCCCCGGACGGCATCCGCAAGTGTGTGGTGGCCACCAACATCGCCGAAACCTCTCTCACAGGTGTGTTTGCTTGTGGTAGTGTGTGTTGTGTCGTCGGGGGAGGGGGGGTGGGGGGGGGGATGGTGGTGGTTGGGGTGGGGGTTTGGGGGGGGGTTGGGTGTGTGTGTGGTAAGGTGTGGGGGGGGAGGTTGGGGGGGGTTGGGGGTGGGGGGGGGAGGTTGGGTGGGTGTGTGTGGAGGGTGGGGGGTGTGGTTGGGGGATGGGGGGGGGATGGGGGGGGGGGTTGGGAGTGTGGTTGGGTGAGTGTGGTAGGGGGGTGGGGTGGGTTGTGGGGTGTATGTGGTGTTGGGTTGTGGGGGTGGGGTTAGGTGGGGGGTGGGGTTAGGTGGGGTGGGGTTTGTTGGGGTGGGGTGGGGGTTAGTGTGTGTGGGGGGGTGAGTGGGTAGTTGTGTGTGGGTGAGTGGGGGGTTGGGGGGGGTGGATAGATGGGTTTGTGTTTGGGTGGGGGGTGGTTTTAGTGTGTGTTAGTGTGTGTGTGTGAGGATGGGTGGGTTGGGGGTTAGTGTGTGTGTTGGGGGTGTGTAGATTGTATGTGTGTGTGTGTGGGGGGGGGGGGGGGGGGGGGAGGGGGTGCATGTACATGCATGTGTCTGCATTATGTGTATGTGTGCATCATTATTAACTTTTACATTTATGTATATTTTACTGTTGCTTTACCATTTGATTATATTTATTTTTACATTTATGTATATTTTACTGTTGCTTTACCATTTCATTATATTTATTTTTACATTTATGTATATTTTACTGTTGCTTTACCATTTGAATATATTCCTCATAAAGCACACATATGTATCAAAATTTAATGACACTACATATTCTCAGTATTTTAGATAAAAGCTTTCCGATCATTGTTATTCTGTAACCTCTGCTGCTGTAGCTGATCGTAATGATAATAGTGATGATGGTTGTTTGTTGTGGTGGTGGTGGTGATGGTGGTGGTGGTGGCAGTGGCAGTGGTGGAGGTGAAGGTGGTGCTTGTTACTGTTGTTCATCTTTTATTTTATCAGTGTTTAGTCTCTGTACTATTTAGAAACTGAAGTACTATCCAAAATATAACTGAAGAGGTTTCTAAATGCTGTTTTCAGTGGATGGAATCCAGTTTGTGGTGGATGCTGGTTTCTGCAAGCTGAAGGTGTTTAACCCGAAGATTGGTATGGATGCCCTACAGATCTTCCCTATCAGCCAGGTGAGACCAACTGTGTGGATTTTAACTTTTTTTCTTATTTTTTTTCTTAGGTAAACCACTCGGGTAACCTTTGACATAATTGTCTGAGGTGTTCACCAGTTTTTAAAGTTTTTTATTTTGTATTTTCTTTTATTCTTTTATTTCAAGGATAACGGAACAAGCATTCGTGTGTTTTTTTCCCTTCCAGTCCCCCGTGTGTATACAGTTTTGTAAATTTTGTCATCTGTTCCACTGGCACACAGTGGCCTACTCTTCTGAAAAGCGGAATGGGTTTTAACTTGTGCACAAGATGTTCTGCGTGCATTCACACACGGGACCTCGGTTTATAGTCTCATCCGAAGGACTTTTGGGGGGGAGTTGAGTCAGCACTGATGTTAACTCCAGAGTAAAAATCCTCTCGAACGAGATTCTAACTTGGGTCAGCAGATCACGAGCGCAATGTTCATCACTCTAACCACCAGGCTACCCTGTCCCCTAGGGTTTTAAGGCTGCTCGTAGCCTTAGGGATTTTTTCTGTTTTTGTGAGAAAGTTGTCAGCATACACCACCACAGCAAAAACGTGTCAGCAGTGAAAGGGTAATGCTGAAGTATCTCTTGTGTGAAGACATGTACAATCTTGCCTGCACACTGACTGTTATGTGCCAGTAGGAGTGGGAGACAAAATAAAATCACATAAACTTCTGGAAATGTCCACAATCGAAGCACTTACATTCGCGGCTCCCGAAGTCGGAATGTGGCATATGCAAAATATTACTGTTCTGTAAATCTCAAAGCTTTAGCTGACAAACTGCCTTCCCCCCAACCTCCCCTTCCCCTACCCCCACCCCAATAATAAAAACAAAATCTCGGCAAACGTTTCTTCCAAATTTGAAGGTAGACTTCTTTTTATTTTTTATATGTATTGCTGTTTTTATATTGCCAGGAAGACCGCCTTATGCCATCTTCAAAGATGTTCAAAGAACTTTTTAAGCCATAGATGGAGGTTTAAAAAAAAAAATGTATATGGTTCGTTGTTGTGTGTTTTTAAAAGTAATGTGATGATGAGTTTATGTAATGTGACAGGATGTTATCCATGTTTTTGACGCAAATGAAACTTTTTTTCCCCCCAGGCAAACGCTAATCAGAGGTCTGGCCGTGCGGGTAGAACAGGTCCAGGGTAAGTGTGTGTGCGTGTTCGTGCGTGTGTGTGTGTGTGTGTGTGTGATGTGTGTGTGTGTGTTTTGTGTGTGTGAGTGTGTGTGTGAGTGAGTGTGTGTGTGTGTGTGTGTGTGTGTGTGTGAGTGTGTGTGTGTGTGTGCATGCTCGTGCTTTGTGTGTGTGTGTGTGTGTGTGTGTGTGTGTGTTTGTGTGTGTGAGTGAGTGTGTGTGTGAGTGAGTGTGTGTGTGTTCGTGCGTGTGTGTGTGAGTGAGTGTGTGTATTGTGTGTTGTGTTTGTGCGTGTGTGTGTGAGTGAGTGTGTGTATGTGTGTGCGTGTTCGTGCGTGTGTGTGTGAGTGAGTGTGTGTATGTGTGTGTGTGTTCGTGCGTGTGTGTGTGAGTGAGTGTGTGTATGTGTGTGTGTGTGTGTTCGTGCGTGTGTGTGTGGAGTGAGTGTGTGTATGTGTGTGTGTGTGTGTGTGTACGTGCATGTGTGTGTGAGTGAGTATGTGTGTGTGTGTTCGTGCGTGTGTGTGTGAGTGAGTGTGTGTGTGTGTGTGTGTTCGTGCGTGTGTGTGTGAGTGAGTGTGTGTATGTGTGTGTGTGTGTGTGTGTGTGTTCGTGCGTGTGTGTGTGAGTGAGTGTGTGTATGTGTGTGTGTGTGTGTGTGTGTTCGTGCATGTGTGTGAGTGAGTGTGTGTATGTGAGATTGTGTGTGTGTGTTTGTATTTGTGTGTGTGTGTATGTATATGTGTGTGTGTGTGTGTATACGTGCGTACATGTGCGTGCGCACGTTTGTGTGTGTGTGTGTGCATGTGCATGCACTCTTGCATGCATGAAACAGTGTGCATGGTGAGCAGTGCATTTAATAAACAAACATTATCTTGCACATCAACATTCAATACTTGTATGCAGCTGAGAGAGAGCTTTGAAGGAATTATCTTTGTTGTTGTTGTGTATTCTCCAGCTTAACTAACACCCTGGGGGTCACCCAGAATATGCAGTCTGCATCCCACCTGGGAATCACTGTGAGATTTAAAGTGCACACTGGATGAGAAGTTTGCCTGTATGATTGTTTTAGAGTACCTCACCATATAGGCAGCCCTACTCTGACTTTAGAGGATTTTTTCCTCCTTTATATTTATTTTATTTATTTATTCTTTTATATCGAGGATAATGGAAATTGCACGTATATGCTTTTTTACCTCCAGTCCCCGTGTGTATGCGGTTTTGTAAATGTTTGTCATCTGTTCCCACCGGCACACAACTGCCTACTGTTACGAAAAGCGGAACAGGATTTAACGAGTGCGCAAGATGTTCTGCATGCGTTGTTATGTTAAGAGCTTGTCATGGCTGAAGACAATCTCAACATTTAACAGCATAACAACACTTTAATCTAGGCCTCCGCACTCAGCTTATATAACAAACCCCCAACTGACACAGCTTTTAGCCTGGGGCTGTGGTTTAACCTGACCGATCTCTCTCTCTCTCAGCGCTATATAATTTCCGTACATTATTAGTATTATTATTATTCTCTCTCTGTCTCTGTCTCTCTCTCTGTGTGTCTGTATGCTGACCAGCCAAGCGTACCGCCTGTACACGCACCGTCAGTACAAGAACGAGCTGCTGACCACGACGGTGCCGGAGATTCAGCGGACCAACCTGGCCAACGTGGTGCTGCTGCTGAAGTCGCTGGGCGTGGTGGACCTGCTCTCCTTCCACTTCATGGACCCCCCGCCCCAGGTCAGCTTTCTGTGCTTGTGTCATCATCATCATCATCAGCAGCATCATCAGCAGCAGCAGCAGCAGCAGCAGCATCATCATCATCATCATCATCATCATCATCATCATCATCATCATCATCATCATCATCATCATCATCATCATCATCATCATCATCATCAACCGTTACACCCAGCGGTGTGTAGGGCAGCAACAAAGCGCTTCCACTCCTGCCTATCCTGGGCTAACCAACCTAGTTACTGATCCCCAAGAGTGCTGCTGCATGGCCTTCATCTCACTTTCTACAGTCCTCCTCCTCCTCCACGTTGCTTTTTGGTCTTCCTTTCTTTCTCCTTCCTTCTGGGGTCCAGTGCAATGCTGTTCTTGTGCTTTGTGTGGTTACTTGGAAAAGAAATTTTTAGACATTTTTTGGGTTGTGTGGTGGGTTTTTTTTTTTTGCATGTTCGGTAAAAGCGTGAGATTTTAAACATTTTTGTGTGTATTAGTGTTTTTTTGAGAGAATACACAGCTGTCAGTTTCCCCACACTTTCAGCTCCTCTCATCTGCTATCCATTCTATTCCATCCCATCTGGTGCTAACTGTAGCAGAAACTGACCGCACTTGGACCTGGTAAAAGGAAGGGGCTGATTTTTAGCAGTGGGCCCTGGACTGAGTAATGCTGGATTTGTGTGCCGTGAAAAAATTATTCTTATCTTTTTCTGGTCCATTGATCTGGAATGACCTTCCTCTCTCCCTTTGCCAAAAGCCTTCTTATGACGCTTTAAAATCCGGCCTCAAGACATGTTTATTTCAAAGCTTTCTGTGCTTGGGTGGTTACGTTACTTGGAAAAGACATTTATAAAATATGTGACGCTCCATCACATAATGGGTTGCATTGCACCAGGGGTCAATGTTTAGTTGTTGATATGGATGAGACTTTAAACCGAGACCCCGTGTGCAAATGCACGCAGAACGTCTTGCGCACACATTAAATCCTGTTCCGGCTTTTCGTAAGAGTAGGCCATTGTGTGCCGGTGGGAACGGATGACAGAGTTTACAAAAAACTGCATACACACGGGGACTGGATGTAAAAAAGCACATGAGTGCTTATTCCATTATCCTCGATATAAAAAATAAAATAAAATAAATAGATAATATAAAAAAAATCTGCAATAAAAAGGCTGTTCAATACAGAAAACAGATTGAAAATTGGACAGTTCTTTGAAAAGTTATTACAGATTGAAATGACAGACTGCAGAAAATGACAAAATGAGAAATTGACCATTTTAGCATTGTCATAGGGGGTCAGAATGAGGGCTTGTGTGCTTTAAAATATGTTTTTAAAGCAAAAGGAAGCAAAATCATGCCTTGATATTTCAGCACAAGGTAGAATAATGGCTACAGTTTTATAATCATTCAAAATCTCAAAATCAGCAACCTGACCCCCACCTGCCTAAAATGGCTCCTAGCGGAAAAGTGGGTCAGGTGCGAAACGACTTACTTCATGTTGAAGTGTCACTTTTTTGGGGGGGGTGGGTGGGTAGGTAGGGGGGGGGGGGGGGGGGGGGGGGGGTTAGGGGGGTATGCATTATGGGCCCATTTGGGCCCCAAACTTTTCCCCCATCCATTAGACTATGAGTGGTGGTCTGGGGGGCTAGTCTTTGAGATGAGATGATAAACCGAGGTCCCGTGTGTTGCACATAATTATTCAGCACACATGAAAGAACCCATGGCAACAAGAGAGTTGTCACCTGGCAAAATTCTGTAGGAAAAAAAGCTACTCTGATAGGGAAACAAATACAGTTGCAGACAGGAAAAGAAAGTAAAAATGGGTGGCGCTGCTCTTGTGGCGACGCGCTCTCCTTGGGGGAGAGCAGCCTGAATTTCATACAGAGAAATCTGCCCTGACTTAAAGTGGTATACAATAAATAACATAACTAAAAAAAAAAAAAAAAAATTTGGTAAAGGTATGAAATTTTTAAACACTTTTTGTGTGTATTAAGTCTTTTTGAGATGATAAAGTATTTGTATTTTTTGTGTTTTGTTTTGTTATGTTTTTTCCTGTTCCTTACCTAGAGGTCTGAGGTTCGCCAGCTGCGAGATTTTGCCTATACAACCGTTTTTGCCTGCCGTTAAGGTGGCCGCAGTCAGACTCTTGGGGATCAGTTTTGGTTTGAAATTGCACAGTTTACATGTGAAATTAATACTCTTCTGCTTTGAAGATGCTTGGTGGTTTGTTCACATGCATGCGCACAATGATCAGAAAAAAATTTAAAGATTTACTTGAAAAAAGCAGGAAAGCGGACTGGGTAGTCAGTAAAATGAGCGAGAGAGAGAGAGAGAGAGAGAGAGAGAGAGAGAGATAGAGAGATAGAGATAGAGATAGAGATAGATAGAGAGAGAGAGAGAGAGAGAGAGAAGGGGGGGATAGAGAAGTAAGGGGAAAGGTAAAAAAGAAAGGTGGTGAAATATGATAAGGGGCAATTTCTAGCTCAGAATTTCCAGAAAAGCTATTTATATTGAGAGAGCTCTTTCCCAGCATCCCCACGGGAGCACTCCATGATTTTTCTTTGTTTGAGATTATAATATAGTCCCAGTAGAGTTTCTCTGATTTACGGACTGTGGTTGCAAGTCATCCCA
Organism: Rapana venosa; assembly: GCA_028751875.1. NCBI lineage: Eukaryota > Metazoa > Mollusca > Gastropoda > Neogastropoda > Muricidae > Rapana > Rapana venosa. Next base: position 52,907,163 of record CM054143.1, on the reverse strand, counting down.
CTTGAGTGCTTCAGGCCACCCAAAAACTAGTACAATTCTGAAGCAACTTGTGCTAGGCAAGCTGTGCAAGCAAGCACGAGAGTGCTGCATGGGCCTGAGCTTAAGTATGTATATGTGACACTCCACCATATAATGAGTTGCATTGCACCAGAGTTGAATTTTTTTTTTATTATTGACATGTTATTTATCTGCAATGTAAAAGGTTATTCAATACAAAGACAGATTGAAAATTGGACAGTTCTATGAAAAGTTATTACAAATTGAAATGACAGACTGCAGAAAGTGACACAAAATGAGAACTTGACAAGTTTAACATTGTAACTGATGGTTAGAATGGGGGCTTGGGTATTTTTAAAACATGTTTAAAAGCAAAAAGAAACAAAATGATGTCTTGATAACTCATTACAAGGCAGAGTAATGGCTATGGTTTTATACTCAATCGAAATCTTAAAATCGACAACCTGACCCCCACCTGCCTAAAATGGCTCCTAGTGGAAAAGTGGGTCGGGTGCTAAGCGACTCATTTTGTGGTGGAGTGTCACATATTATATGTTATGTATACTTCAGGATATGAAGAGTAATGTAGCTATATCAAGACATATTTGTTTCAAACCTAAGAATTTCCTCTCCTGTTTCATTTCATAGCTATCCCTGCTTTTCAACAGCCAAAAATTCCATCACCCTGCCAAAGTGTATAACATGTGTGTGTGTGAGTGTGCGTGTGTGTGTTGTGTGGTGTGTGTGTGTGCATTTGGACTTGTTAGAACTATTACTTGCTATTGGTTGCATGGCTGTGTAAGAATGGGTTGAGTGCAAGCGCTTTGATTTGTCTCTGCAAGATACAGCGCTATATAAATTCCATTTATTATTATTATTACTATTACTACAGCACAGTTTTGAGAAGTTAACATCCTTCGGATGAGACTATAAACCGAGGCCCCGAGTGCGTACGCATGCAGAACATCTTACGCACACGTTAAATCCTGTTCCGCTGTTTGAAAGAGTAGGCCATTGTGTGCCGGTGGGAACAGATGACAAAAATTAAAAAACGCATACACACGCATAAAAAAAAATCATCTGAGCGCTTTGATTTGTTGCTTTACAAGGTTCAGTGCTATATAAATTCCATACATTATTATTATTATTTTCTCATTTCGCGATATATAAAAAAGTGTGTGGTAGCTATATCTATACAGCCGCAGCACCACAGCTCCAGCGACTTCACATTTTCTTAGTTTTTTCTCTTTCCCAGTAAAAGTTTCCCCCCCCCCTTTTTTTTGGGGACAAACGCCCCCGGGCCCCTGTGGGGGTGGGGGCGGGCAACAGGGGGGCCCCCCCCCTTGGGGCCGGGGGGCCCCCTTCCTGCCCCTCCGTTTGTTGGGGTTTTTGGGGGGGGGGTTGGGGGTGTGTGTGTGTTTGTGTTGTGGGGGGGGGGTGGGGGGGTTTGGGGGGGGTGGGGGTTGTGGGGGGTGTTTTGTGGGTGTGTGTGTGTGGTGTGTGTGTGTGTAAGTTTGTGTGTGGGGTTGAGAGAGAGTGATTTGTGTTGTGTGTTTTTTTTGTTTCTTCAATTTTAAATCTGTTCACTCTAAGTGATATTACAGGGAAATAGAAAATGTATGGAAGTTAAAAAAGGGAGAGGAAAAGGGTAAAAGGGGGGGGAAAGGGAAGAATAGCAAGTGGTGTGGTAAGGGTTTTTTTTGGTGTTGTGGGGTGTGGGTGGGTTTTGTGGGGGGGGGTGGGATGGGGGTAGGGGGGGGTTTTGGTTGGGGTGGGGTTGGGGGTGGGGGGGTGGTGTTTGTTTGTGCGGTCTGGTGTGTGGTGTTGAGTTGTGAAGTGATGTGATGTGGGTGTGTTGTTGTGTTTATATGTGTGGTGTGTGGGGGCGTGCGTGTTTGATGTGTGGTGGGTGGTTTGGGTGGGAGGGGTTATGGTGTTGTTATTTATGTGTGTGTTTGAGAAAGTGTGTCCCTTCTGTCGTCCCTGCGAGTGTCTGTAGTGTGTGGTAGAATTTGTGTTGTGTTTGGTGTGTGTGGTGTTTGTTATTGCTGTTTTTATATTGTATGGTAGTTGAGTAGATGGATCTAAGATGTAGGAGATATAACTTTTTCCGCCTTTTAATCCTACCTATCTCCAGAACCACACTTTCTGAACATCTGCTTTGAGGGAGCTCAGTGTATAGTGCAGATTTTACGTGTAATTGGAGATAACTAAGTATAGTTGAGCTGGTTAATTTGTGCTCTTGCTTTGTCCCTAAAACGGCTGAGGTCTTATGATAATGCGTGACCGTTCTGTATTGCCCCATTGGACTGGCTGGGGGAGCGTTGATTAAGAGGAACGCCTGAAGAGCTGGTTTTCAACAATGGTTTTTTTATTTTTTTTTGAACCTGTGTGTAGTTTGCAAACGTTTTTATTTTTGAGATTGAAACTTGAATTGGTGACCAGCCCTGAAAAGACCTGTGATGTCCAGCGGGGTCTTTAACGGACATGAATAGATTGGATTTTGCGTGTACAGTTAATTTAGTCACGTACCTGTATGTACACACATGGTCATGGAGGTGAGTAATCATGCTTAAGTGTTCATAAGTGCGCCGATTATAAAACGGATGGAAACATTGCATGAGCACCACACACATAACTAACTCACACTTCAGACATAGGCAACACACATAGATGCCTGCATGTGCACATACCACACACCTGCACACATGCTCCATCCTGCACACAACATGGGGGGGTTTTTTAAAAAAAGCCCACACATCAACCTATTTTATCCTTCCTTTTCCATTAACTTAGAACACAGACATGTGTATGCTCACACACACATGCCCAACATGCTCCACACGCACACATACACATCAACACACACACACACACACACACACCACTCACACACACACATACACACACACACCCGTCTAATATCACAATTTTGTGAAGAGAAGTAAAATTAATTAAAACTTCTACCTGCTCAAACACACACTCGCACGCACGCACCACGCACGCACGCACACGCACGCACACCACACAACACACCACACACACACACACACACACGCTCACACACACTTGCACACACGCTCACACACACACACACACACACACACAAACACACGGATCAGATGTATTTCCAGAAATGAGTCTTTTATGTTTTGTAAGCAGTGTATTTTATTTCATGAGCATTTTGAAATACAACCAAAAAAAGACTTAATGAACATAACCCTTAAGTACAGATTCAGCACACAAATGCACACATACACACATGCATGCATGACGCAAACACACACCCACACAATGCACGCCCGCAGCACGCACACACACACACACACACCCACATACCCCACACACACACACACCAACATCAGAACTAGTAACCTATACACATGGAGTACCACAAGGGTCAATATTGGGTCCACTCCTAATTTCAATCTATGTAAATGAACTTAACCCAATTTCTAGAATGTATGCTTGAGACTGTTTGCTGATGACACATTCCCTCTATTTAGTGACTCTGACCACCAAAGACTATACACAAACTTCAACACAAATATTGACAGATTGGTTTCTTGGACTCAGCTAAACCATTGTCCCTAAATACGCGAAAAACCCTAAGTGTATGTATGTACTAGCAAGACAAGAGACAAAAAAAGAAAGATAAATTCCAACCTCTGTTGATAGGAAAAAGATAATTGCAGAAGTTGACCTCCCACAGAATTCTGGGTGTAATATTGACAAAAATCTACTTGGACTGACCAGTGATGGCGCTAGGAAAACGTCTTTCTTACAAGCTAACTTCAGTTATCAAAAATAAAACATTTTCTGAATAACCACTCTTCGCAAACTCGTTTTATGCGGCCATATTTTTGCCTATAGTTGGGACTAGTTCATCCTTTGGGACAGCTGCAGTGCTACAATTAAAAAATGATTCATAGATTATAGAAAAGAGCACTGACACTTGTTTCCTAACTAAAATCAAGCTCCTAAACCATCAACGATTATAAGGAAACAAATATCCTAACCTTCAAAAACAGACTTTATCTAAATAAAGCTCTCTTTGTCCAGAAAGTTGGGTCAATGGAAATGCCCCTACAAAGAATCCACCAATAGCTTCAAAATCAATGACACAGACATAATCATCTACTAACATTTCCGAGGACCAAAGAAATATCTTTACAAAACAAAAGCTTCTTGTACTCAGTAGAGACTATGGAACAGCCTCCCAAAACGCTTAAAATGTATAAAAAACAAAAACCCGTTCAAGACACAGCTAAAAGCCATCTAATCATAGAATACCTAGAATTGACTAATAAGGCAAATCAAACCAAGATTACTACGGCAAACAACCATACTTACATTTTACCAGCAACTAATGTATTCCTTACAACAAAAATTCAAGTAAGTCTTACTGAGACTCAGAAATATCTACAGTCACCCACTGTAAAAGTGTGGAGGGAGGGGGAGGAAAGGCAGGAAGAGGCACACTAATTATGCAAAAGAATTAAGAGTAATCTATGCAAGCTAGTAAATAATCTGCAATGTTTGAAACAATGGAAAGGAGGAAATTTTATAAATCTTTTTATGGTATACCTGTAGCTTGATAGTGTGTCCTTCCTCTCTTCTCTCCCTCTCTCCTCTTCCTCTCTCTCTCATCTCTCTCTCTCTCATCTCTCATCCTCTCACTCTCATCTCTCTCTCTCTCTACTCTCATCCTACATCCATTCCTTTCCCTCTCCACCCTCATGCCCTTTGTCATGTCTAATTCAGTAGAATTTAACTAGGATTGTTGTTTTATTGCAGTTAAGATGATTATATAGTACTATTATGAAGCGAAACAGTTTTAGAATAGATCTATGTTTTATAAGTTTGAAAGTCCAGTGATTATGGCTTTAGAATTATGTATCGTATAGGGGTCCTACTTGTATGAATATTTGTCTTTTTTTTTAAACTATTAATTTATTGAAGGTGTTATTTCCCCCTACCCCCCTTGATACTCCTCCCCCACCCCCAAATTTTGTTTCCCCCCCTTTCTAATTCTTTTCTGTTAATCATGTTATGTTGTATGTCTACATGTGATGGGAATCATATGCTATATTGTTTGTCTCATGGTGATGGACGAATGTTGTTAAATTTTATACTATTATGGTAAACATTATTATAATCTTATCCTGCCTTAACTGCTTTGATAGCTATGTTGTGAATATGTCTTTTTTTTAAAAGCGCTATTTAAAAGTATGAAAACGCAAAAAAAGCACACTTTATGCTGGGTGGAGTGAGAGAGGAGGAGTCAATGAAGTAATATTTGTCATAATGACAATGCCAAGTATTTTTCTAACGTTTTATTCTTGTACCTTTTTAATTATCTAAAGTATAAACGTGAAAGAATGGATGTAACAGTAGTGAAAGTAACTTGTTTTGTCCTGACAGTTTAATGAATTTCTTTTTTTAAATACATAAACATTTTATTTAAATTTGTGTGTGGACGACAGCGCGCACTAACGCTCAGGGCGTGCATGAGTATGTGTGTGCATGTATATGTAATATGTGGTAATTTGTACTTTCAATGTATCTCTTATCGATTTTTTCTCTTTTTTTTAACTGGTTTTAAGCTAACGGTAAAATGATGCATAACGTAATGTCTTAGTATAATCATTACGAAATTTGTTCTTAGATAGATGGCTTGATGAAAAAAAGCAAATGCATTGCTTATTCAATGTACCATCTGGAAATAAAATACAATTTTTTTTTTTGGACACACACACACAGGGGACTAGATGCAAAAAAACCCACACGAGCACTTGTCCATTATCTATTAGACAAAAGATTTTAAATAAAATAATTTAGATTTAATAATAATAATTTTTTTCAAAAATCACACACATACACGCGCATGCCCCCCCACACACATATCACATTTGAATGTATGCATATGTGCACATACTCTTGTATCCCTAAGGCTGTATACAGTCAGAAATGCATGCACACACGCACACCCACACACACACACATGCATGCATGCACACACTCCCACACACTCTCACACGTGCACACACACACACACACCACACTCTCTCACACGTGCACACACACACACACTCTCACACGCACGCGCGCACAACACACAAACAGACACACACACACACACCCCCCCTCTCTCTCACATCTCTCCCTCTCTCTCTCTCTCTCTCTCTCTCTCTCTCTTTCTTACTCACACACCTACACACACACACACACTATAGGCGACATAAAAATCCAATCTTCACTAAATGGGAAGGTGGGGGGGTGGTAAAGGGGGGAAGTGCAGAGAGTTGTTTCATATCATATCAATTAGTGTACCATCATGTGAGAAAATAGGCCATAGATCTGATGCACACACTCTCTCTCTCTCTCTCTCTCTCTCTCTCTCTCCTCCTCTCTCTCATTCTCTCTCTCTCTCTCTCTCTCTCTCTCTCTCTCTCTCACTACACAACACACACACACACACACACACACACACACACACACACACACACACACACACATACACACATATTCTGGACACTGAATGGAACGCTCTGCAAGTATAGGCTCTGGCCTCTTTAGTGCTGTACGCTTTGCCACTTTGCCTGAAGCATAATAGTCCTATACATACATGTATATCTATATATGTAGGAAATACACACCACACACACACACACACACACACACACACACACACACACACACACACACACACACACACACACACACACATCCTTCGGATGAGACTGTAAACTGAGGCCCATGTGCGAACGTACGTAGAACATCTTGCGCATACGTTAAATCCTGTTCTGCTTTTTGTAAGAGTAGGCCATTGTGTGCGGGTGGGAACAGATGACAGAATTTACAAAACTGCATACACACGGGGACTGGATGTAAAAAAGCACATGAGTGCTAATTCCATTATCCTCAATATAAAAGAATAAAAACATACAAACAAAATACATAAATACACACACACACACACATATATATATATATATATATATATATATTCTAAAAAAATTTTTTGTTATGAGGGAGCTTTATTATGGCTGAATATACATGTATATGATTATATGACTTAAATGAAGTGACTTCTTTATATAATATATATAATACAATGATATATGAATAAAGGTGTATGTATATATATATACACATATATACACCTTTATTTATTTTTTATATATACCTTTATTCATTGATTTGTTTTTGGGGTCTTGTTTCTTGGCTAGAACACTGAGGGTGCACCAGTGGTGAGATTTTTACACATGCAACCGTTTTTCCCCACCATTAATTAAGGTAGCCCCATTCCGACTTCAGGAATGGTGTCTAAATACAACACCCGCGTGCCTGCGTTTGAAAAAAATTTGTGATCCGTTCCTACTGGCATGGAATGGCCTACTCTTTCAAAAAGCAGAACGGGTTTTTAATGTAACATGTCCACAAGATGTTCTGCTGCGCATTCACACTTGGAGCCTTGGTTTATAGTCTCATCCAAAGGACCGTTTTTGGGTAGCGTAGTTAGTGCTGATGTCAACTCCAGGGTAAAATGTCAGAAAATGGCTGCCTCCATGAGTGGCTTGATCCTGGGATGTCAGATCACGAGTGCGAAGCTCTAACCACTAGGCTCTCCCGCCCTGCCATCCCCCCACCCCCACTCCATGAAACAAAACCAGTTATATATGTTTTCTTGAAATGACCCCCATTACGTATAACATCATGAAATTACTGTTACACATGACTTCATGAAAAGATGGTCCCCTTTATACATGACTTCATGAAAAGATGGTCCCCTTTATACATGACTTCATGAAAAGATGGACCCCTTTATACTTGACTTCATGAAAAGACAGTCCCCTTTATACATGACTTCATGAAAAGACGGTCCCCTTTATACATGACTTCATGAAAAGAAGGTCCCCTTTATACATGACTTCATGAAAAGAAGGTCCCCTTTATACATGACTTCATGAAAAGATGGTCCCCTTTATACATGACTTCATGAAAAGAGGGTCCCCTTTATACATGACTTCGTGAAAAGACGGTCCCCTTTATATATGACTTCATGAAAAGATGGTCCCCTTTGTATATGACTTCATGAAAAGATGGTCCTCTTTATACATGACTTCATGAAAAGATTGTCCCCTTTATATATGACTTCATGAAAAGATGGTCCCCTTTATGATGACTTCATGAAAAGATGGTCCCCTTTATACATGGCTTCATGAAATTGCCCCTTTCACAAAGTGTTTGCAGGAAGAATATGTACAGTAAAACAAAATAAAAATCTGTTTGGTAGGAAAGTACATGACGAAGATGGGTAGCGATAAGTGTGGATAGCGATAAGTGTGGAGTCATACATTGAAATTACAGATGTACAATTCCAAAACAAATGTGCAGCGACTTAAACTGAAAAAAAAAATAGTGAAAACGCCATGATAAAAACAAACACGAAACCAAAAAACTGTGTAATCCAGTATAGTGGGGGAAAAAAGAAAAGAAAGAAAAGGAAGAACAGAAAAAAAAGAGTGGAGGAAAGAGAAGATCAAATCTGAATAACAAAAAGATATGAACCACTGACAAAAGAGTGACATGAAACATGGCAGGAACACTTTTCTCCTTATTGGCATTCTTGCCTCCTTTTGTGCGACTCGTAGAGCATTCTTGCAAAGACATATATCTCAATTCAGCGTCCTTCGGATGAGATTATAAACCGAGGTCCCGTGTGCGAACGCATGCAGAGCATCTTGCGCACACGTTAAATCCATTTCCGCTTTTTGAAAGAGTAGGCCATTGTGTGCCGGTGGGAACAGATGACAAAAATTTACAAAACCGCATACACACAGGGACTGGATGTAAAAAAAGCACATGAGTGCTTATTCCATTATCCTCGGGAAAAAAAAAATCTGAGCGCTTTGATTTGTTGCTTTACAAGATTCAGCGATATATAAATTCCATACATTATTATTATTATTATTATTATTATTATTATTATTATTTCACCAGCAGATCTTGCAGTGTCTTTAAGTTTGGGAAGCTTGCCTGTGTGTTGGATGGTGCGCTCGTTCTTGTGTTCCCCATTGCTGCACAGGTGGGGCTCACACTTAACCTTTTTCCTTGTGGGTAACTCACCCACCATCTACTAGCCCTTCCCTCCGTATCACCCGCTACTGGGTTGCGGTGGCATACAAAATGTGCACAGTGCACGTGTACTGGGAAAGTAGGGGTTCTCTCCCTTAACGTAGGGATGGTGTTAAGCACCGCTGTAGTGCGCTGGTTCCAGACATTCTCAGAAATATGGTAGTTCATTGTATTATTATCACGTGTATAGTCATGGCCCAATTCTGTGCATGAAGGACTGTTCTTCTTGAAGAGAGTGCAGCGTCATCCCGTGATTTTTGGTTGTTTGTTTGTTGTTGTTGTTGTTGTTGTTTTTTATTGGGGGGGGGGGGGGGGAGGTGGTTGGGGTGACTTTGTGAAGCTGGTTGCAAAATCTTCAATGGTTCCCCAACAGTCTTACTAGACTATGGGATAGGTGAAGGTGAAGGTCGGGGTAGGGTTTGGGTAACTTAAAAAAAAATCTTTGTGCGCACATCTTTATTTGTCTTTGATAGTACATTTCACCACAAAATTTTGGCTGGAGACAGTTCTCTGTTGTGGCTGAACGTTTGACACGAGTTGAAATCCTGGCCGAATAGTGGCAGCATCATGGCCCGCAGTCATCAAAACCGCGTGGAGTCCGTTTGGTTCTCGCAGTCAGCCCCTCGGTCCTGAACGAAGGAAGGGTTGTCTGCTCCAGCGACAAATGCTGGGTCTGCCGCCTTCTCCTTTCCTGGGGCAGTGGCCTGGAGCCGAGTCATCGTGCTTTCCACATCGCTGATTTCCAGCTTGCAGTTTCCGTCCGTGGTCGCTCGAGCGGTGCCTCCTGGGAGAGGGATGAAAGCGAGCTGGACGTTGGGGCTGATCTGGTGATGCGGGTGATCGTTCCGCGCTTCGTGGATGGGGGTCGTGATGATCGTCTTGCCGTACACGATGCCTCCTTTGCCAGAGTTGTCCTCTCGGGCTGAAGCTGTCGGCAGGTGTCGTGTGTGTGATTCCTGGCTGACCTGTGAGGTGGCTCCTTTCCCCCCCTGTTCACCACCACCACCACCACCACCACCACCACCACCACCACCACCAGCATCTTTCCTGCCCCTGCCTCCGTCTCCTGGCCTGGCCGTGTCAGAGTGAGGAGGACGACCTTCTTCGATTTCACCGGCAGAGTCTTTCGTTCTTGGAGGTCGCAGCGTGTCATCAACGCCGGGCTTCCTCTCTTCTGCACCGCCCGTTTCAGCGTCGCGACTCTTCTCCTCCTCCTCCTTCTCCTGCTCGCCGTGCGCCCACGTCCAGCGCCTCTGGATGCGCCTGTCCTTGACCACCACGTAGAGCAGGACGGCCAGGCAGGGCGTCAGGAAGACCACGGAGGCCAGGATGCCGCTGATGACCGTCTGGGACTCGTCCTTGAAGCTGCGGCACTGCTGGCGCAGGATGGTGGTCTGGTAGGCCACCACGCTCAGGCACACCATGAAGTGCTTCTCCGGCTGCAGCGGCGACAGCACGTAGCTGCGGGCGCCCGCGGCGATGAGCGGCGAGTCCAGGGGCTGGCCGTCCTCGGGGAAGTAGTGCAGCTGGAAGCCGTCCACGGGGACCTGCCCGCTGTTCTGGAAGGTCCAGGAGGCCATCAAGGTGTTGTGCGAGGAGACCACGTCCAGGCTGACCTCCATCTGAAAAATGAGTGAATGTGTGATTGTGTGTGTGATTGTGTGTGTGTGTGTGTGTGTGTGTAGAGGGGTGGGGTGTGTGTGTGTGTGTGTGTGTGTGTGTGTGTGTGTGTGTGTGTGTTTATGGTTTTTTTTCTCGTTCTTTGGCTAGAGCTCCGAGGTTCCCATTGAGATTTATGCATATGCGACCGTCCCATCCCCCCCCCCCCTTCCATTTAGGTAGCTGTATTCCGACTTTAGGGATGGTATATAAACATGACACCTGCGTGCATGCTAGGTTTATTTTTCTCTGTCTGTTCCTACCTGCACACAATGGCCTACTCTTCTGAAAGGCGAAACGAGTTTTTAACATGTGCGCAAGATGTTCTACGTGCGTTCGCACTCGGGGCATCGGTTTATAGTCTCATCCAAAGGACTTTGACATTCTGTTCGATTTTTTCCCCCGTCAAGCTAGGAAGAAAGGGAGAGGTTGGGAATCGAACCCAGAACCTCAAGGCTGGCTTGTTGGCAGGCGAACGCTTTATCACACACACACACACGCACGCACGCACGCACGCACGCACGCACGCACGCACGCACGCACACGCACGCACACACACGCACACTCTCACTCCCTCTCTCCCCTCCTCTCTCCCTTCCTCCTTCTTCCCCTCCCTTTCCTCTCCCTCTCCTCCCCTTCCCATCCCTCCGTCCCTCTCCCTCTCTCTCTCTCTGCCCCCCCCCCCCCCTTACCCCATCTCCCTCCCCCTCCTCTCCCCCCTCCCCCCCCCCCCTCTCTCCATCAACAACAAACACACCAACCACAAAAAAAAACAACAACCAACCCCTCACAAAAAAACCCCAACCAACCAAACACACAAACTTTACGTTAACTCCTGTCCCGCTGTTCGTAAGAGTAGGCCATTGTGTAGCCGGTGGGAACAGATGACAAATTTATATACAAAAAACCGCATACAGACGGGGAGGGGGGGGGGGGGGGGGGGGGTTGAGGACTGGATGTAAAAAAAAAAGAAGAAAAAAGCACATAAAGTGCTTATTCCATTATCCTCGATATAACAGAATTTAAAAAAAAAAAAAAAAAAAAAAAAAAAAAAAATTCAAAAAAAAAAAAATTCATCTCACTTGGCTAGATCCGTTATGATGCGTCTGAGCGTGCTCCAGTGTGGGGCAGTGGCTCTCGGTGTCGTCACAGCCTTGGAGGTCTTGCACGTAGCGTACCGTGACCTTGCTCCCCCGGCTTTCCTCGCCATCCGCAGCCACAGAGGAGTTGTTGCTGCTGTTGTTGTTGGAGTTGTGGTTGTTGTTGTTGTTGTTGGAGTTGGTGGTGGAGGTGGTGGTGGTGGTGGTGGTGACGATGGTTCTGGGGTGGGTGAGGGAGAGGGGGGGCGTTTGGGGCAGGTCCAGCGCTACTGCTGCTGCTACTACCGCTGCTGCGTTACTGTCGTCGGGTTGTTGTTGTTTTGTTGGTCTCCCGGGTTTTCCATTTTGTGGTGCTGCTCTTTGTACCATTGGTGGAGGAGGGTAGAGTTTGGCATTGACACTGAGAAAAAGAGGCGGGGGGAGAGAGGGAAGGAGAGAGGGAGGATAAAAGGAATAATTTTTTTCATCCTCAGAAGTCAGGAGTATGTATGGCTGCCTTTGGTGGGAAACGAGGTAGCGAAATGGGGAAAACAAAATTTGTGTGAAAAAAAAAAGAAGTCACAAAGCCAACATCCTAAAGTCGGAATGCGGCCCTAATGTTTTTTTTTTGGGAAAAAAGACCCACCCCCCCCCCCCCCCCCCCCCCCAAAAAAAAACCCAAACAAACCCCCCAAAAAAACACCACCCTCCTCCCCCCCCCCCCCCACCCCAAAAACAACCCAAAAAACAACAACAACCCCCCCCCCCCCCACCCAAACACCCAAAACCCAAAACCCCCACAAAAAAACAACCAAAACCCCCAAAATGGTTGCATTTCGCAAAAAATCTCACCATTTGTGAACGTCGGGAGAGAGGGGCTAGTCGGGAGGGAAAAAAAACCAAAAAAAAACAAAAAAAAGGACCAAAATGAGACTCCTGTTTTTTTTTATCATTTACTTTTTTTTTATTCTTTATATCGAGGATAAGGAAAAAAACACTTGTGTGTTTTTTTTTTTTACATCTAGTCCCGGTGTTTCGGTCTTTTGTAATTTGTCATGTTTCCCAAGGCACACAGTGTACCTCAAAAGCGGAACGGAATTAACGGGGGCAAATGTCTGCGTGCGTTCGACACGGGGCCTCGGTTTATAGTCATCCGAAGGACTTGAATTGTATTGCTTGCAAAAATGCTCTACAGTCCGAAGGACATGGGAAAAGTGGAGTCTGCACTGATGTTAATCCAGAGGAAATATCCCCTTTTCGGGAATTGAACCCTCGTCGTCAATTGCGAGCGCAATGTTTGGGCCACTGGTCATCCCGTATCCATCCGTGTGTTCTTTAATCCGGCAGTGATTCCAGCGTTATGAGGGGGAACAAACGAGTGAGACAGCTTTTTTGTTTTGGTGGTGGTGGTGGGGGTGGGGGGATGAGTTTTGGTTGTTGAAATCTGTGTGTAAAAAGCTAATTGCAGTAAGGCTCTGTGGTCAGTTGGGCTGTATAAACGTGTTTGGATTGAAAGGGATGTATTGGGTGTGGCCATGCCATCCTGTTGAAAGAGCCCTAGAGGGAAAGGGAGCAGTTATGGTAACCGGCCCGTTCTTTGCCCTTCTGTTTTTTCTTTCTTGTTCTGTTTTTGCTCACACGTCCTCCGTTCTTTAACATACAGATCATGCATGCATGTACATAGTTGTGCACACACGTGCACGCGCATAAGCATAAGCACATGCTTACACAAGTATGTAGCCACACACAATACATATAATACACTTTCACACATACCACACAGACACCCGACACACACACAGAACAGACAGAAAAGACACACACCACAACACACAACACAACACCAACACACACACACACACAACACACAAAACACACACACAAAGGCAATGAAAATGGGGGGTGGGGGGGGGGTGGGTGGAGAGAACTTTGAATACATTTGTTAATAAACATAAAGTAGCTGATTTAGTTAGATATCATTATTTTCAGTCTGTCGTTAAAGCTTTATTTGTTACACCCCCTAGTCTCCCCCTCCACCCACCCCCCCCCCCCCTTTTTTTTTGTTTTTGATAGTGTGGTTTTTTCTTGGTGTTTTTTAAAAGTCTAATTTAACGAAGTGTCAAGAGGAAAAAAAACAAAAAAATTATCAACAAGAAAATACAATAACTACTCTCCCTAGAGTGATAAAGGAAAACCAGAGCAACACCACCAACCACAAACCACCCCCTCACTTCTCTCCTCCCCCTCCTCCTCCCCCTCCTCCCCAACCCCTCCCCCCCCACCACTTCCCCCCTCCTCCCCACCACCTCTCCCCTCCTCCCCACCACCTCTCCCCTCCTCCCCACCACCTCTCCCCTCTTACCAACACCCCTCACTCCCCCTCCCCAACCCCCCCCTCACCAACACCATCCCCTTCCCCCCGCCCCCACCTCCCCCACCTCCCCCTCCTCCCAACCCCCTACTCCCTTCCCCCCACACCCCTCACCTCCCCCTCCCCCACACACCTCCCACCCACCTCCTCCCCAACCCCCCTCCACCCCCCACCTCCTCCCCACTCCAACCCTCCCCCCCAACCCCTCCCCCCCCCTCACCAACACCTCCCCCCCCAACCCCCACCAACACCCACCACAACCCACAACTCACCCTCAAGTCGTTCCCGAGGAGCTTGATGTCGCGCAAGTCCAGCAGCGACGTGAGCTGGCAGTGGTCGAGGCTGGTGAGCGCGCAGTGGCTGAGGTCTAGGCTGCGCAGGTGCGCGGGGAAGAAGCGCGCGGCAGACGAAACCGAGGCAGAAACCGAGGCCTCCTCGTTGCCGAGGGCATCATCATCACCATCATCATCATCATCACAGCAGCAGCAGTAGTGGTCAGGCGCAGCGAGGGGTTGTAGGCCAGGCTGAGGGTCAGCAGGTGCTGCAGGCGACTCAGGCTGCGGGGCCGCACGGCGCGCAGGCCGTTGCGCGAGAGGTCCAGGCGGCTGAGCCCGTAGGCCAGCCAGGAGAACATGGCGTCCGTCACCCGCGCCAGGCGGTTGCGCGAGAGGTCCAGGGCGATGAGGTGCCGCGTAGGGAGGAAGAAGTCCCTGTCGATTCTGGAGTTGAGGTTGTGGTTGTGGGGGGGTGGGGGGGGGGGGGGGGGGGGGGGTGTGGGGGTTGGGGTGGGGGGGAGGTGGTTGGGGTGGGGGGGGGTTGGGGGGGGAGGGTTGGGGGGGTGGTTGGGTGGGGTTGGGTGGGGGGGGGGGGGGGGGTTGGGGTTGGGGGGGGGGTTGGGGTGGTGGGTGGGAATGGTGGGGAAGCGGGTAATTTGATTACTTTTTTCTTTTTTTTAACTGTTGTGTGTGTGTGTGTGTGTGTGTGTGTGGTGTGTGTGTTGAATAATGGTTTTGGTGAAGTTTTAAAAAAAAAAGTTGGTGTATGGCTCTTTATCTGTGTCTGTCTACCTGTCTCTGTCTGTCTGTCTTTCTCCTAATCTCTGTCTGTCTGTCTCGGTCTGTCTGTCTCTCATACACACACACACACACACACACACCACACACACACACACTCACACTCACTCACTCACTCACTTACCTCTATACTCCCACACACACCTGACCCCTCCCCCCCCTCCTCCCAACACCCCCCCCCCCCCCCCCCCCCCACCCCCCCAAACCCCATCAGACATCCTCACCTGTCGATTTCATTGCCAGACAAATTCAGTATCTGCAGTCTGAGGAAGCTCTTGCCCCCGGTAGTCTCCCCTTGGGAGGTCAGCGCCCGAATCCTGTTGCGGGAGAGGTCAAGGGTCACGAGGCCGGGGACGGAGGCCACGTGACTCAGGGACATCCGGGGCAGCAAGTTGTCGGACAGATCCAGAATCTTCAGGGAGCTCAGCGAGGCCAGAGCCCGGGGATCCGAGTGAAGGCGTTGAGGCTGAGGTCTAACGCGTGCACTGAGGCGATTCCTAGAATGCGCGCACGCACACGCACGCACACGCACGCAGGCACACACACACGCGCACACGCAGGCACGTACGCACGTACACACGCAGGCACGCACGCACGTAGGCACGTACACACACACGCACGCACGTAGGCACGTACACACGCAGGCACGTACGCACACATACACACACACACACACACACGCACGCACGCACACACACACACACACACACACACACCACACACTAAATAGATCAATAGAAAAGTAACAAATCAGAAAATGACGAAGAAATTTACTACCTGACTGGCCGATTTGGGGGGGGGGGGGGGGTTCTTGGGGTTTTTTTTGGTTTGTTTTTTTTTGGGGGGGGGGGCATTCCCTAGCTGAACACCCTAAGCAGGAGGGGTGAGGTGGAGGGTGGGGGTGGGGTGGTGGGTGGGGGGTAGGGGGGTCACCCACCCAGTATAAGCGCTCTGACTAACAACACTCATCCCAGTCTTTGGAATCGCTGTGAGACTGTTATTGTTAAGCACATGACTTGCGTGGTTGTAATTCCTCCCTTAATGAACTCTGTGAATAGTCGTTTCTGGGCAGTGGCTCTTTCAGGTGGAGAGGCGAGGACAAATAGAATCTGATGGAGTCCATTCCTTTCAGGGACTGCTAACTTGGGCAACCCTTGTCTGAGCGTTCGACGACGAAGAAGAAGAAGAAGGATGATAACCCTGAAGAGAATCTTCTTCTTCTTCTTCTGCGTTTGCTGTTGGTTGGGATGCGTGGTTAGTGCCTGGTCTTCTCTTGTGCTTGTTGCGACTTTTTTTTCTAAGGCCAGCCTGCCGGCCTCGGTCGACACGTTCCGACTTCAGAGAGCAGCTCATGACCAGTCTGTCTGTCTGTCTGTCTGTCTGTCTTGCCTGTGACCCCTC